>JAPXFQ010002081.1:0-600000 GCA_028564705.1 Apricaphanius iberus
CATGGAATATTCGTGGCTCTAGCTCCAGACATAAAACGACTAAGATCTTCAACCATCTTACAAGATTGAAGGCAGATGTTGTCTTACTACAGGAGACTCATAAATCAAGTTCAACAGCTAATGATTTAAAAACACCAGAGTATCCTAATATATTTTCTTCATGCTATAACTCTAGACAACGAGGAGTAGCAATATTAATAAATAGAAATACTAATTTTAAAGTAAAAGACACAGCTACAGATCCAGAAGGTAGATTTATAATATTAAAACTATTTATAAATAACCAAAAGTTATGTATAGTTAGTATATATGGTCCAAATGTTGACGACCCCTCATTCTTTCATACTTTTTTCTCGGTTCTGGCTAATCACATGGATTGCTCACTTCTTCTTGGGGGAGATTTCAACTTTGGACTAAATGAAGAAATAGACAGGCTCAGTACAGCAGGGACTCAGCGCAGATGGCAATCCATAGATATAGTTAAACAGTACATGAGCGATTATGGACTCTGCGATGCATGGCGATCGCTTCATCCCAACGACAGAAAATACACTTTTTACTCAAACATACATCATTCTTATTCTAGATTGGACTATTTGTTAGTCAGCAGCTCACTGTTGAATTACATTTCAGACACTGAGATACATCCTATAGTGATCAGCGATCACGCTCCTGTTTCTTCAAATTTAGCAAATAAAATTGCAACCCTTCAATATAAAAATTGGAGATTTAATATATCATTACTTAAGGATAAAGAATTTATTAAATATATTGAAAAAGAATGGGCTTCATACATGGAATTTAATGATCTCTCTGGTATATCGCCATCCACTCTATGGGAAGCAGGGAAAGCTGTGATTAGAGGTAAAATAATTTCATTCTCATCAAATAAAAAGAGAACAGAAAATAAACATGTTCAGGAATTAGAAGAAACTATTAAATCATTAGAAGCTTCCATGGATAAAGAGAGCATAAGTAAAATAAGGAAAGCAAAATTAGAATTAAATGAAATTATTAATAAAAGGACGCAGTTTTTAATCCAAAGACTTAGAATAGAAAACTTTGAACATAGTAATAAATCAGGTAGCTTCTTAGCTAATCAGTTAAAAATAAATAAAGAAAAAACAACTATGTCTGCAATCAAAGACAAAATTGGGAATATAATATATGACCCTGAAAAAATAAACAACACTTTCAAAGAATTTTATGAGACGTTATACACACCAGAGATAAACCCTTCAAATAATGATATTGTACAATTTCTGGATAAAATAACTCTTCCTAAACTTTCAGACAGTCAAGCAATGGGCCTGGATTCACCGCTAACATTGTCTGAACTCCAGGAGGCCCTCCAATCCATGCCTAATAATAAGCTCCAGGTCCAGATGAATTTCCAGTAGAGTTCTATAAAGAATTCTGGAATATTCTGGCACCAACATTTTACAAAATGTTGCAGGAAACAAAGGAAAATGGTTGAATACCACCAAACATGAATTCTGCCTACATCAATCTTCTATTAAAACCAGGAAAAGACCCTATGTCTCCTACCAGTTATCGTCCCATTTCTCTTATCAATGTGGATCTGAAAATAATTTGCAAAGCTCTTGCAAGAAGGATAGAGAAAATAACACCTCTAATAATCCACCCTGATCAAACAGGTTTTATAAAAGGTAGGCTCTCTTCCACAAATTCACGTAGATTAATAGATTTAATAGATTATTCCTACTGTAAAAACTTCCAAACCAATATATTATCTTTAGATGCAGAAAAAGCATTTGATAGAGTTAACTGGAAATTTTTATTTGCAGCCTTAAATAAATTCGGATTCAGTAATTCTTTTGTAAACTGGTTAAAAATATTATACAGCTCACCAACACCATGTATTAGGACCAATAATCAAACATCATCAAGGTTCTTTCTTCAGATAGGTACCAGGCAGGGATGTCCACTTTCTCCCTCCCTCTTTGCTATTTTTATTGAACCATTAGCAGCAGCAATCAGGCAAAATAATAATGTTAAAGGTATACAATGCAACAAAATAGAACAAAAAATCAGTTTATACGCAGATGATGTACTACTTTTTCTACAGCATTCACAAACTTCCTTGTATCAGGTAATTGAGTTAATAAAATCTTACTCAAGAGTTTCAGACTATTCCATAAATTGGTTAAAATCTACAGTCCTTACAATCAACTGTTCTTACCAGAGTCCTGTTGCGTACAGCTCCGGTCGGGAAATATTACATATCTAGGTATCCATATCTCACCAAGACTGGCAGACTTATCTAAGCTAAACTACGTCCCACTTTTAAAAAAAGTGGAAGATGATCTGGCAAGATGGAAATCCCTTCCAATATCACTTATTGGAAGGATAGCTACAATAAAAATGATGGTTTTGCCTAGAATCAATTATTTATTCTCAATGATCCCAAGCAAACCATCACCTGACTGGTTTAGATCTCTGGACTCTTCTGTTTCTAAATTTCTTTGGAAAGATAAACCCCCACGTATCAGCTTAAAAACACTACAGAAGTCCAAAGATAAAGGAGGTCTAGACCTACCAAACTTTCGTCATTATTTCTTAGCCAACAGACTCCAATACACATCAAAATGGGTAAAACACAGTTATATCGATGAGTGCTGGTTAGATGTAGAACAGACACTATGCAATAAGATAAAACTGTCAGATCTACCTTTTGTTAGCTCAAATATAAAACAAAATGAATGTTTTAAAAGTATTAATATTAGCTCCTCTCTGACAGCTTGGTGAGAATTTCTTAAAATGACAAAGACCTCACTAGTCCCATGCAGGCGTACACCCATCTGGAATAACCCGGATATCTTACAAAAAAAATGCATGATCAACTTTCCAGGCTGGAGTTGTAAAGGAATTGAATACCTGGAGCATATATTTGATGGAACAGACTTTATCCAATTTAATACATTGGTTACACAATTCGGAATTAACAAGAATAAATTCTTAGAATACCAACAAATTAAATCAATTTAAAAAATAAATTTAGGCTCAATACAGTTGATTTACAAATTCCAGGAAAAGTTTTAGACTTCCTTAATCTTAACCCTCCCAAACTGCTATCTAAAATATACAAAACATTAAATAGAATAGATGAATCAATAGCCCTTCCTATTTCAAAATGGGAGATGGACTTGTCCATCTCAATTGACCAAGACCTCTGGTCTCAAATTTCATTAAGAACCTTTAAATTTCTTAAAAATCCTAATCTACGATTAATACAATATAAAATCCTGCATAGAGTGCATTATACAGGGCAACGGATGTTCAAGCTGATACCTGTTTACAATGTACAAGCAATCTACCAGACAATTATATTCATGCTCTTTGGTTCTGCCCACCTGTTAAGAAATATTGGTACCAGATATGTGAAGATCTATCAAAGTGTTTGAAATGTAATATCACACCTGCTCCCACAGTTTGTTTGCTGGGAAATGTAGATGAAGTTACCATGGATACAAAGTCTATGCAATTATTTTACATCGCCTTATGAATCGCTAAGAAAAATATCATCTTGAACTGGAAAAATAAAAATACTCTGAATATTAATCAATATAGAGATCTCCTTCTGGATTACATTGGTCTAGAAACGGCATCTGCCTCCACATCTGATCAATCTTTCTGGTCACCCTTGATCAGTTCCATCACCTAGTGGGGTTGGGCCCTTGATTCCGTTTTGTGGGACACGGTTGCCGATGTGGAGCTTAAGGGTTGGTGGTGACTGCGGGGAGGTCCTTGGGGGTGGGTCCGCTTGCGGTTCGGCGATAGGTGCCGAGACCCTCGCCTGGGGTGGGACTTTGGGGGCTTTGTGTGGTGACTCCTAGTGGCTGCATGCGGCGCCTTAGAGGGGTCGTGCTGGCGGACACGGGTTACTGGCCTGGTGCTGTGCTGCTCTGGGGGCGTCTGGGCTGGGCCTGGGGCTCGGGGTTCTGGGGCGACGTGCCCCCCGGCTGGGGCCCTGGCTGGGGCTTGGCCGGGGGGGCGCGCGCCCGTGGGTGCCGGCTGGGGGGGGGCTGTGGTCGGCCGGTGGTTGGCGGGCGCTGCTGCCCTTTCCATCTCCCCGGGCTGGTTCCTGTCGCTTGCTCCCCGGTGGCCGCTTGCCGCGTCCGGGCGTCGGCGAGAGGCCGTGGCGGGTGGCCGGCGTCTCCGGGCCCGATCGGCTATATTGACACTGGACATGGCTCCTGGGTCTTGGTCTTAGCGCTCGCGGGGGTGCTGAGGTGGGGGCCTCTGGCCGGTGTTGGTCGGCCTCCACGGTGACTGACCGGTTGGTGGGGTGTGGGCTGGTGGGTGGAGGTGCTGGGTTCTGTTGCCTCCCGGCCCTCGGGCGGTAGTAGCAAGGCTGGAGGATGTCGGCCTGGGGGTTGGCCGCCCGGGACTTCGGTCTGCTCACGGGCCTGGTGCGGCATGTCCGGGGTACCCGAGTCGGTGGTGCGCCGGGTTCCGGCCTCGGCGCGGGGGCCCTCGGACGCTGGCGGTGCCTGGGGCGTCTCTTATTGGCGGGGAGGCTTTTTACCATCTAGCACAGGCGCTCTTTTTAACGGGGTGCGCTTGGGACGGGAGGGGGGAGGGCGTTGAGGGGGAGGGGGGGCTAAACTCAACCTGGGTGTCTAGTGACATGTGTTTTTTTAGCAGTGTGAATGTTGGGAAGGATTTAGGTATGCCCCTGGCATGGGAGCTGGTGGATTACCGGGGCCCCCATGGGGCTCGGGGGTGCCGCTGCCGTGGGCCCCGACTTGACGTGCTGGGGCCTCCCACCCCTGGTGGATTGGGCCGAACGGGGGTGCCTATTGGAGTCAGCAGGGGAGCTGGCTCCCTGGGGTTGGCAATGGTCACCCCAGTTAGTTTCTCCCCATCCCCATGCCTCTGTCCACCTGCTCCTTCATTCTACCATTCACAAGGCCTTGGGACATGGGCACGTCACTGGGGTGCGGGATGAAGCTTCCGTTTTCGCTACCCGGTGGCTGCCTGGGTCCCGATTTTATTGAGCAGCTTAGACACTTACACTTGCAACATTTACATGGAACGCACATGTAGGGACCTGGCGGTGTGGCGCATTGGCGCTGGGGGCGGGACCCCTCATGGGGGGCCCCCTATAGGGGCCCGTTGTGGGGCCTCGCCTGTGGTGCCGGCACCCACTGTTTAAACGCATCTAGACACTGAGTGCCCGGGGGGGAGATGGGGGTACCCGGCAGTATTCCCATGTCCCACCCCTCTGTTTTAAGTGCACATTAGAACAACACGCAACAACACCACATTGAGCGGGGGGAGAGAGGCTGGGGGGGTCTTTCCAAACCCCTGTTCGTTGGACCATCAGGGGTTGGAGCCCGGATAGAACATCAAGCCGTCTGGTCGGGGTCCTGGGCTGGTGGGCTGCTCTTGCCGGTGTGGGGGCCTTGGCGGTCTGCTTGTCCCCGTCCTGGTGGGCAAAGGGGTCTGTCTCCTGGGTGCAGTGGCAGGGTTCTCTATTGGGGCGTCTGTCCCTGGGCCTGGGAGTATGGAGTATAGTGTACGTATGGGGGGTATGAATGAGTGTATAGCGTCCTTTTTTCGTATGTCCTGTATGTTGCAAGAATGTTTTCAGCATGAGAGGGAGGGTACGTATCAGTGTCTATGTCCTGTCTATGTCTACTGTCAGGTTGTGTGCTTGGCTGCTCTCTGGCCTGATGCATCTCTTCCCTCCCCGTCACACCCCGTGCGGTGATGGTTGCTCCTGCCCGCTGGTTGATGACATGGCTCTCGATGCCTGGGCCGGGGGTCCCGGTGCGGCCGTGCTCGGTCCTGGTGCATGTCGGGCAGGTCCTGGGTGGTCCGGTGTGTCGGGCGGCCGCTGTTTCGGGCCGACGTCCTCCTTGGATTGACTGGGGAACCTCTTATGGGGGTGCCGGGGTTGTAGAATAGGTTGGTGCCGTCCGGTGGATCGTGGGGACCGTGCCTGGCGCCCAGGCCTCCTACTGGTTCCAGGACTTCTGCTGGCTGGTCTGTTCACCTGGTGGGGCTGTCCGGCATTGGCTGGGCCCCTGATCTAAGCGCCCTACGTGGGGCGGGATCTGGACCCGGGAGCTGGAAGATCTGGATGTCCAGGTGCCGGCTGGGCGCGGCCTGGGGAGGGCGTCCATCCGCTGTGGCTCTTGCTGTGGCTCCCTGGCCGTGTGGGGTGTGTTGGGGGCGGGCCTGGGATGTTGGCGGTGGGTATTGTGTCCGGGGTGGTCCGGCGTGTGTTGTCCGGTCGGTTGGCTGCGGAAGATCCCCTTGTCTGCGGCGGCGGCGGGGGGCCCTTGTCGGCTGGTCCCTGGTTGGGGCCGCGCTGGGGGGCGGGGTGCCCCTGGTCCCCGTGGCCTCCGGTTCCTGATCCGGGCTCGCCCTAGCGTAGCCGGTTACCGGCGGAGCCCGTGGGCTCGTCACTGCGATCTCTCGGGCCCCAGCATTGCGGCTGGTGGGTGGTCCCCTGAGGCTTCCATCTGTTCCTCTCTTGGCGGGTGATCGACCCTGCGCTGATCCGCCTGTGGACTTTGTACTCTGTGGGACCCTGGATGCATACATCTCTTGCCTCCTCCATGTCTGTGTCGATTCCTGTAGGACGGATTGACGGTTCCTTAAACCAGCTATCAATCACTTGCATGGGGAAACCTTATTCAGACCTGCATGCTCGCACACACATAGGTGTGGGGACATTGGTGTGGACGGACATATCTTAAGTTGAGGTTATCATCATTAGTTAGTTGTTCACAGGAACTTACCAGAAACATTTGTATTATGTTCATTAATCCATGCTTGTGTGTTGTGAATGTGTAATTCTTAGTTTATTCTACTAGATCCGAACTATTGGTTTGGTTCTGTACAGTTTGTTGTTTTTGTTTTGTATTACTGTTTCTCTGCCGTCCGGCAGAGGTGGAGGACTGGGATGTTTTCTTGTGTTCTTTGTTTGAATCCTTGTCTTGTGTCGTCAGTTCGCGCCTCTGTTGGTCCAGTTTCTTTTCTTCACCTTCTTCCTTTCTCCATTCTTGTCTCAGTTTAGTGTCCATGACGTCAGGAAATTAAACCCACAGTAATCACTAATAAAGATTTTTCATACATATACATCAAGTGGCGTACTACAGCGAAGCTGTAATACTCTGCTTGGGAAAGTAAAACTGTTGGGCTTGTACTAAGTACTCAGACACCAATTCTGAGTAGCATACTGCTAGACAGGACACGTTGCAAAATAAAAAAAAAATAAATAAAATAAAAAAAGAAAGTTGTATTGCCAAATGTGTAAACATATTCGCAACATCACGGAATTGCTGCATTACTTTGTGCAAATATAGGAAAAGACAACCACTTCTAAGCATGCAATAAATCTGAAATGAAAACAAAATGTTATGAACAGATTGATATGTACATACAAGTGATGATCAGCACAATATCAGTTTTAGGGTTTATTGTTCATGAATCAAATAAAATAAGGGAAGAAACTGTTCTAGTGGCGAGATGTTCTGGATGAATGGATCAGAGCCTCCTGTCTGAAGGAAGCAGGTCAAAAAGTCTGTGTCCATGGTGAGAAGTTAAACTGTGATTGGACCTATCAACATGTTAATTTTTTTCCATTAATAACATTTGTGCTGTAAGTAGATTCTTCCACCTGAGTTGTGGTTATCTGCAGCATCTCCAGAGTTAACATGATGTGCTATTCTAAATCAAACCACCAGAGGTCTTGGATGAAATGAGGACCTGTCCATCAAGCCAGGGACAGAGCCATCTCTCTGCAGTTCTATACACGTGAAGCACATCAAAGCTAATCACAGTATGGATATAAGAAGCTAGCTGTTTTACCATCTTGGTAAAACCTTAAATCTTGCGATTCCTAAAGTTTCTTTAGGAATTTTTACAACAAGTCTCCCCAATGGTGTTCTGCATGTGGTCAAGTGGATTAATCAAATCTAACCTAACCTAAGTTACACATTAAGCCTTCTTTCCACTGTCGGAATGGTGAGGCTCGGTCCTGTCCACCTTTTTGTCTGTTTCCATTGTAAAAGCAGCCCATACAGCAGGCACATACCAGTGCATTAATGGCCCTCCTTCAGCTGTGGGACCATAGTAAAATGGTCCACTAAAGTAAGAGCAGAGCAACTGGTGTCCCACATCGCAGTCCTTAGATTGGTGGAATTTAAAAAAATCACTGGTGGTGACAAGGACAAGACATAAACACTAGTGCTGTTGTTTCATCCCTACTAATTGTGCATGGAATATTTTTCTATAATCAGCTTCATGTTCCTTCATGTTATAACTTGGTGCTTCTTACCTCTATGCACAGAGTAGAAAAGTTTTTTTTTTACCTGTTTTTTGCTTGCTGAAGGTTTCAGCTTCACATTTGCCTCATTCAATGCATGCAGGACTGTTGTGGCTTCTGCTGTTTATGTGCAGGTAGTAATGTTTCTCTTTGCCACAAGGATCCATCTCATAAACACTGCAGTAAGGTATGTTTAAAGAAGAAAAGCATAAACCAAGCATGAGCTGCTGTTTTGACTTATTTGTTTTGTTTTGCTGCATCACGATTCTCACTGCATTAGTATGATGGTACAATACAAACACCGCCCACCTGGTGAAAGTCCAGCTGACGGTGGAAACACTGTCCAGAATACATCGCACCAGACAGGATTGGAGCAAGCCACACCGTGCTACTCAGTGAAAACGAGGCTTTAGTGACTTCTCAAGGCCTTCAATATTGCGTATATTTGAGAGCTCAAGCAAAATTAATTTATTTAAGATTTTTAAAATGAAGTGGGCTGAATAAAAATAGACAACACAGATCTTCATTTGTAAAGAATTTCAAATATTCACAATTATAAGCTATTTTTTGTTCTATTATTTAATATGTCAAAATATGAATTGGATTTTGTGGATGTAATCTATTTACACTGTATGTATATTTCCACTGAGTGATATGAACACCTTATGAGGAGTACTGGATTGCGGTTTTGTGTTTTCCCTCTTCTGTTTCATACACTACATTAGTTTTGGTTTTTTTGTTTCCCAAACCTGCTTTCATGCTCTTTTCAACTCTGTCTCTTTGCCTCATTCATTGCCATTTTCTGATGCTTACTTGGTACAATGTTCTTAAAAGTTTGGAGCTTAAGGATCTGGTTGTGTAATAAGGCTAGGGTAAGTCATGCAGAAAAGACAATCTCCCCTGTCTTCCCCTCAGTTCTATTTTTCTCTCAGCTCACTCGCAAAAAAATGGGGGTAAAAGATACAAGATGAGGGAGGATTAGGAAGACTACAGGAAGAGCAAAGAGCGGAGATAATGAGATGAGATAAGGATGGCGGATTCCGAGTAGGGCGAGTTTTTGAGAACTGAGCTTTCTATTTGAAAACTTAGTTTGAGAGACTGTAGAACAAAATCAGGCGCAGCATGGGTCAGTAACTCTGCTGCTTGTTACTCTTTGGATCCAAGTCACAGTCAGCTCTGCTTTCTAGTTTAAGCTGTTTATTCTCCACTCACCTGTCATGCTCTTTTTTTTTTTTTACCAGCCTTTCACTCTTACCCTGAAAAGTAAGAGCGTGCAAGAATCCATCCTAATTTCATGCATGGACATGCTCAAGTCAACAGCGTGCACGTTTAACACACAAACACACACATTCCTGAGCCTGCTCGATCACATTAGGTCTCTGCTGGAGGAGCTCATTAAGCCCAAACGCTGGTAGTGGGATATATACTTAATGTATGCTAGTATAGATTTAGAGCAAAAAGGGCAACATCACTTGCATTGTTAGATTCTGTCGAAGAAATAAGATTAGTAGAAAACAAAACGCATACTATTGGAATATTTATTGATCTACAAATGGGTTTGATACCATCAATCATGTAATTTTTGTAGGAAAATTACAGCGATACGGGATCAGAGGAAAGGCACTAGAAGATAAAAAGTTATTTGAACCAGCGAAAGCAGTTTGTGAAACTGGGAGATTACTCGTCTGAATGCCTGGAAATTTCTTGTGGAGTCCCACATGGGGCAGTGTTAGGCCCAAAATTGTTTCTTATTTACATTAATGATTCATACAAAGTGTCAGAAGCATTGAAATTAGTGTTATATGCTTTTTTTTTTGTTCAGGCACTGATCTTAAATTGCTAGTCCAGGAGACAAATAAGGAATTAGAGAAGATTAAAATATGGTTTGATAAAACTAAATTCTCACTAAATTTAAAGAAAACAAAATTAATAACGTTTATTAATGGATGAAATATTTACAAATAGAAATTAAGCTGGATGGAGAGAATATTGAAAAAGTCAAGGAAATACCATTTTTAGGTATCATAATTGACGATAAACTGAACTCAAAACCTTAAATTAGTCATGTTAGGAGCAAGGTTTCAAGAAGGATAGCAATAACTAGTAGAGCAAGGCAAGTTTTAAATCAGAAAAACTTACGTATGCTCAATTGTTCATTAGTCTTGCCATATTTTACTTATTGTGTAGAAGGGTGGTAAAAAAAAAATACACAACAACTGTTCAGGAACTTGTCATTTTACAGAAGAGAGCTTTATGGTTAATAAATGGGAGCGGTCAAAGGGAACATGCCAATATACTTTTTTTGGAGCCCAAAATACAAAAATTTAAAGATCTGGTTGATCTGCAAATTCCATATAGGTCAAAGCATTATGATTTACCTACAAACATACAAAAATTATTTACTCAGAGGGAAGAAGGGTATGTGTTGAGAGAATTTTTTTTTTTTCAGATTACCAATGATACTCAGCAGGAAGGAAAGTTTTTCTGCCTCCATTCAAGGGGTGAAACTGTAGAATAACTCAAATAAGACACTCAAGGCAGGGCTTTCCACAAGCGCCGGCTGCCGGCTATATAGCCGACTACTCAGTGAAGTCCAGTCGGCTACTAATTTATGACCAGGATGTGATTCCGCGCAATGCTGTGCACGACGTTAGCACGCCCATCGTATTTTTCCTTTCATACTTCAGCATGAAGAATGCTATGTGAACTGGGTTAGCTTTCAAACTCCGCTGCTCCGCCCGGTCCTTTAATATACTTTTGGCCGGTCGCACTGAACTAATATCCTTCCGCCCACTTAAGTTGTACCCAGTGTTATTATGGGGGTCTTGACTCAGGTCTAGCTAAATGGGCGATACGGAAAGGCTAAGTCCACGGCGGCGTTGTTGTTAAACCAGGCTGTCGGAGCCGTCATAGACGAGAAGAAGAGCGTCATTTGGGTAATTCAGTCCTCCCTTCAAGCGTTCAATTAGTGAAAACAAACGGATTCGTAAGAGTGTGTTTTCATTTGTTTATAAGGTAGAATTATTTGCTGTTTATTTGTGTAGCCACCACTGCACTGTGAACGTGTCATGAACTGAAATGAAGAGATTTACAACCACAGAAAGCCCGTTGATGCCATACTATGCCAGCTTGTGTTGCCTGTTTTTTATTTTTAGATGTGCAAATCAGTTTTTATTGCTACTTTATATGTTGTATAATTATGATAATAATTTTGTGATAATGGTAGTAGTAAAGTAATATTATATTTGAGCAAATGTCTGAGAAAATAATACAGCCTGCTTATTATTCAATTCAATTCAAAGATACTTTATTGATCAGGTCACTGAAGTGCTTGCAGCCTCCCAGTCACATAATAGTAGTAGTGGTAATAATAATGATAAAAAGTATTAGTAATCTTCTCCTGTTCATGTTTTCTTCCTGCCCAGAGGTGTGAGAAAGATGCCACCAAAAGAAAATCCAATCAGCAGACTCTAGAAGGCTTCTTAAAGAAGAAAAGTGGTCAGTTTAAGTGCTTCAGAGTAGTATTCAGATTCTGTATTCATCCTAAAAGGGACATTCATAAATACACATGAATATCATGCTGTTACTTACATTTACATATGGTCAGAAATAGCTGATAACTGACGCACAATGTCTCGAGTCAAGGACAGCAGCAAACCATCCCCACAATAAATCATGTTTGTGGTGCATGGCTTTGCCATCCTGATACATTATATAGTGGACGAGAATCGCATCGAAGCTGTACGGAAGTTGTTTTCCATGACCTCACCAAACTTCTCCACACCTGAGTTTTTGCCTCTGTGACCATCCGAGCTGCACTCCCCTTAGCTTGCTGGTTCCTATCAGCTGCTGCCGGGGTCTCACGATCAGACTCCTTCTTCAGCTTCTCCAGCTCATCAGCATTGATCAAAGGTTGCCATAACAGCAGGCACTAACCACCTTGTGGCCACAGTGCCGCCTCGATAATGGAGGCACAGAACACGACCCACTCAGGCTCGATGTCCCCTGCCTCCCCTTAGATGTGTTCAAAACTCAGCCCGAGGCCAGAGTTGAAGCTCCTTCTAACAGGAGACTCCACCAGATGTTCCCAGCAGACCCTCACGACACAGCTGGGTCTACCAGGCTTGACCGCCATCCTCCCCCATCATCGGAGCCAATTCACCACCAGGTAGTGGTCAGTGGTCAGTTGCGCCCCTCTCTTCACCCAAGTGTCCATGAAATGTGTCCACAGATAAGTTTAAACAATAACAAAGACTGCTACCAAAGGTCCTGTCGCAAGTGCACATATGGACAGCTTTATGCTTGACCATGATGTTTGTTATGGACAAACACTGATGAGCACTAAAGTCCAATACCATAAGTTTGCTTGGGTTTTCCATTATTTTATTAATGGAAAGCATATATAGTACAAAGAACTGGTCCAAGCATAGAACCCTTTGGTACTCCACAAGTAACCCTTGAGTGTTTTAAATGAACAAACAGGAATCTGTCAGAATAATATGATTTAAACCAGCCTGGTGCTGTTCCTTTGACCTCTGCACCATGTTCAAGCTTTTCAAAGAGATTATTATGATTGACTGTTTCAAAAGCAGCACTGAGATCTAACAAGAACGGGAACAGTCACATGTCCATCATTGGGCTATTAAATATCATTAGTAACTTTAAACATTGCTGTTTAAGTGCTATGATGAGCTCTAAAACTTGACTGAAATGTTTTGTCAGGTCGTTACTGTTTAAATACTCACATACATATTTTCTCAATGATTCAGAAAAGAGAGGATGATTAGATAAAGGCCTATAATTTATTAAGTCATCAAGATCGATAGAAGATTTCTTAAGTAAATGTTTAATTACAGCAACCCTGAATTGCTGTGATAAGCATCAATTTACAAAGTATATATTCATATCTAAAATGGGGCCAGTAACCAAAGGGAACACTGAAAAAACTTGGTTGGGATTGGGTCCAACATGTAAATTGAAGGTTGTACATTAAACTAATATTTTTGATAATTCTGAAAGCTCGACTAAATTAAAACAGTGAAAACACAAATATGTTTATACAGTTCACGTTGATGCTGCCTCAGTTACTGAGAAAAATTTAATCATGTTTCGGAGGATGCCACTGACTTTATTTTTAGTAGTTTATTTTATTTATGAAGAATCCTATAAAATTATCATCACTGGGAACTGGGGGAATAGTTTGCTCAACAGAGCTATGACGGTAAGTTTGGTAACTGTACTACAAAGAAACGTAAGATTGTTCTTTTTTGCTGTTATAGCTTATCGAGGGGTCTTTCATTACAGCAGTAGACTACATCTCCAAGCCAAACAAACCCTTGAGGTGTGTAGAACAATTTTTTCTCTCCAATTTCCTAGTATTTTGCTTTAAAGTATGCAGCTCTACATTAAACCAGGGAGCCCATTTTCTATGACTATTTTAAAGGAGGCTAAACTGTAAAATGCCAACCACAGTGAGAAAGTATTTCTATGAATCAGGCCATCAATTTCTGAAGGGTTACGGGTGGAATCGCTGCCCTCCAATGTGTTACTCTAATGCCCCATTTCCAATAGGGTACGATAAAAAATGGAACATGCCAGTAAGGCCTGGAACTGGTAGGTTGTGTTTCCATTATCATCTCAACAGAACAGTACTGGGTGAGGACATGGGCGGGCTTACCTTAACAATGAAGAATACATTTTTGGAAAACAGAGATTTTTTATTTACCAATGTAGGCCTACTACTTAGACTTCCATAGCTCAGAGTGATGTCAATCTAGCCATCTTTATTTTTACAAGGACACTTTTGCAGTTTGTTTTTAGTTGGACATTAAATTCAAGTCAGCTCCAGGACAGGGTGATTGCAATAAAAGCACTTTTTTATCACTTGCAATTTTAAGCAACACAGTAGCAGGACGTGAACCTGGACCTATTGAACAGGAGTCACCAACACTAACCATTAAGCCAACATGACAACATGATGAAAAGCATGGATTCAATAATATATATACTTACAAGATCCCCAGATTTTTTTAAACTTGTATAATTTGTGACCCACACTGATTCTTTTAATTTAATTTTTGGAAAACAGAGATTTTTTTTAACAATGTACTGCTGTAATTAGACTTCCATAGCTCAGAGTGATGTCAAACTAGCCATCCTGCTTTACAAGGATACTTTGCAGCTTGTTCTTGGTTGGACATTCAATTCTAGTCAGCTCCAGGACAGGGTGATTGCAATAAAAGAAAGTTTTTGAAAATATTTTAGTCACTTGCAATTTCTTTTTCAGAAAAAAACAGGTAGGAAAAATTTGATTAAAATCTGAAATTGGATTTGGTATGAAAATAATCTGAGATTAAATTTGTAAACCATATCTGCCAGCCCTACTTCCAAGTGTTTCTGTAAATATTCATCTTCTATTCTGAACCTTTAATCCTGTAAAATAAGAGGGGTTTGGCCCTTGTTTAATAATGTTAGCCAGGGGAATTATATTTTGACACAAATAAAAACAGAAGATATACTGCATTGAAAAATCTTAAATTAAAAGTACTGCTCTGCCATTAAAATTGTATTTTTGGTTTCATTTATTGAAATATAAAACCTAAAACATCAACCACAGCATGTTTTCCTTTCAGATTTTACAACATACACAAAATATGATGATCTGAGATATGTGCTGAACAATGCATTGAAAATTGACAAGACCTTGTGCATTATTGTGGAGCAAATGAATCAACAGAATCATTATTCTTGCGATCTTCATAAATGTATTGACCGTCTCTAAACCACAATGTTCAGCACTGAACATACAGAACTGATCAGGCCACTATCTTGATGTCAGAACATGGTTTAGAAAAAATACAAGACAAACAAACGTGAAAAAGGATTTCAACGCTGTTATAGCGGGACATGAACCTAGACCTACCGAGCGGGAGTCACCAACAATAACTACTCAGCCAACATAACAACATGGTTATGAGTAAGGATTCAACAGAATATATACTGACAAGATCCTCACGTTGTTTAAAACTTATATAACTCACACTGATTTCTTTTTAACTTTAGGCTGCTTGCAGTTAACTGTAGTGTGCTTCTTATTTGAAACTGTAAACTACAGCTTACTCTGAGACAAACAAACAACTCCAGACCAATCGGCCTACTGCTGCTGGGTAGGAGTCAGCGCCATTGAGTAGAGACGACGGACATACTAGACGGGGTTAGTAGGAGTGAGAGGGATATCACATTACTGGACCAATAAGTCCATAGGTGGGCGTTTTGGGTCGCTTCGGCACGCTTCAAACCAAGGCAGAGGTAGTCTGAAAAAAGGGGTCGGCTGGGAACGGACACAGGTAATGGAAACACACCAAAATCTACCTGTTCCGTACCGTACTGGTCCTAGTGGAAATGGGGCATAAGACAGTAACAATGTAAGAATGGAACAGATTCTCCAGAAATTGTTACAGCATCGTCTGATTAAGCTCTAATACAATTACATTTTCTTTCATGTTTCATGTTCTTTCATGTTTGGTGCTTAGTTAAATTAATAATTTATCATAAAATGGTCAAGGTATGTGGGAGGACTTTGATTTCCTCACACTCAATGCTGTATGTCAGTACAAGGTCCACAGTGTGTTAAATGGGGTGGGTGGGTCCCTTTACTTTTTATTTAAGGCCAATTTAGTCCAAAATACCATTAGGCTGAATTCAGGCTATGACTTTCACTATCCACATGAATATTGAAATCCCCTACCTTATCAGTATTTAATACTCAATCGGAAAATAAAATCTGAAATCTGATCTAAGAAATGAGAGATAGGGCCTTGTGGATAATACAAACCACAAATAAAAGGGTTTAAAGCATTTCATTTTGGACGAGTAAAATTTAGAATTAGATGCTCAAAAAAACTGTAGTTATTAAATATGGAACATGAGCACGATAGCAACATCTAGTTTATCTAAGTTGTAGTTACAACAATAAAAATATCATTCTAGCTGTTCAGATGCTGATGCATCCAGTGACAAGGGAACCATGTCTAGTGAGGAATGTATCCTTGAGGAGTTTAACTGCAGGCTAATGTTAGCTAAATTAGCAAGTGAGTTAGCTTGCCGAGTATCAGTTTTCTATTCTGTTTGATGCCATGTGGGTCCATCCAGGGTAAGTTTCACCTACAACTACTCTAGTTTCTTCCCTTCTGCGTAGACTCCTCTCATGGGAGGCATAACTATATCTCAGGGGCTCTGAAGAAGCTGTTTGAATTGCTTACTCCACCATTTTTCCCAGTCCAAGCCAAGCTGTGCTGACTATATAGTTAGATCACAGAGACCATATCTGTCAACTCGCAACCCGTAGCCACTACTGGCTGGTAGATGTAAACATAAAGTCATTGTCATTCATGTAAATTTCAATGTATATATTATTATATTTTTATTTAAATATAGTTTTTTTAAGGAAATGTTGTACTTTCATTCTGCAGCCCCCTAAAAGCCCTGTTGATGTATTTTTTTTTTTAACTGTAGGTTTTTTATGAAAATGTTCCATATTCAACCTTTAATTGGTCTGGATAATGATTAGTAAATCTGACTGAAGTATGGTTACAACTCTTCCTCTTTGTCCAGCACTGCTTTCTAGGAATGTAAAAATCACATAATTAGAAGCTATTGGATCAATTCAATGTGTTCCTTTTTACCTGTAGTAACAATGTAAAAAAAAATTGCATGAACAAAACATGACATAATTCAGAATGCCAGTGTTTATGAAGAAAAAGTTGAGCTAAATTAAATAATTATTATGTGAAAAATTAAGTGTTACCTATGATTCAACAGCTTGCACCTTTTTGCAGCCGTTCCCAATCACTTTGTGAGACTTCATCAATTTATCACAACATTGTAGGGACATCTTTGTTTAACCTTTCTTTACAACATTGCTCTTTTTATAAAGGGTTAATGGTCAACCTCTTATGAAAATGAAAATAGTGACAGTATCACAACATTAAGAGAAAATACTACAGCATGACAGTGCTTCAATCCGGTTGTGACCTGCAACACATGCATGAACCAGTTTGGGTCGAGCCTCACTTGTTAAATACAAGGCTTCATATTTGAATAATTTTTCTGTTTGGCTACAGTGACAAGAGCAATGTTTTGAGGAGTCGAGCTGATGCTTTCAAACCAAGCAACAATCTACCAACCGTCAAGCAAGGTGGCAGTATTATCAAGCTTTGGATTTTCTGACAGTGGTGCTTGTGCATTGCACAAGGTTGACGGAATACTGAAGGACAACCTCCAAATTCTTTATCCTCTAAATAGAGATTAAATGGTTCAACTTTAAGGCCCAATTTTGAGTAGCGGTCAGAGAAAAGATGTCACAACCTATTGTACCTAAGTGAAACAGGAAGCCATAGCTTACAAGTTAGAACACATTTTGATCAACATAAATAAGTTTTAAATAAAAAAAATATATATTAATATTATGTGTATAAGGCTTTTTTGACATATAATAAAGCTACAAATCTGAAAAACTCAAAAATTACCATCCAATGGTAGAATTAATCATTTATACGTTGAATTGTGAAGCAATGTATTTTTCCAATGAGAATAACTCAGTGGCTCTGATTGTAGAGATTTATAATAAAACTGCAATTTTTGCTGATTTTCCTTGAAGTACATAGACCCTTGGTATTCATAGGAATTAGGGACCACAACCATGTTAATATTTGAGTCACTCTAAAAAGGCTTATCACTGCCTATTTTAGCATTTAAGACACCAAATATACCTTAAAATGCATAAATACACAGTGGAAAATGTCTAAGCACTACAGCAGATTCTAACATCTACAGCTTTCGTTATCTCTGCTGGGGGCACAGCAAATCAACACGAAGGAAAATAAATAGCTCTCCAGGATTGGCCTCTTTGCAAAGACCATTGTGCTAGGTATATCAGCTTCCCAAACTGTATTTTATTTTAAATATTTTAAACAATCAGCAAAAATATCCATAATCAATATTGAAGGATGTTGCACAGAAAACTGTGAATACCAAACCTCGGGTTTCACTGATCACAACTGAGCATTGCAAACACTGTCCACGTCTGCCAACATTCACATTTATATCCTGCTTTTGTTGATTGAATTTCTGCATTTTAATGAAACTCCTTTCACTTCTCTTTGGTTAGCTACAGTATATTATCCCCTACCTTTATACACATCTTTTGTGAAAAAAAAGCATTATAATATCTGTTGCATATATTAATATTGTGAAGGACTGGTTGGTTGTTATTTTCAGCTGTCAGGAATGGAAACGTGGTATGCCAACAAACTATTCAACCTGTTAGATGAAGTCTCACTGCAGTGGGTACCCACAACTGATGTAGATTGTAGTAGCCTACCACTGGTCACAAAAGGTTATAAGCGATAATATCGCAATCCAAAGTCACAGTATGTATTTACTGGCATTAAGGCAAGGGGCAAACTCCGCTTTAAATATCTGAAGCCAACCTGGAAGTGACAAAAATTGCAGTTCAGCCCTCATCCACTAGGGGCTGGCTCCAAAAAGGAGCAACTTCCCATTGACTCCTATGTTAAAAAGGCCAACTTTACAGCAAAAATAAACATGTTTACAGCCTGGTTCAAAAAACTATTTTAGGTTAGATAGTTCAGGTTTACCGACATGACAACTCTGAGGGGGGTGAATTTTTTTCTAACTCCTTCATTTATATGTAATTTAATCTTGAAATTATGAATAATTAGGGGCGTCTCCTTTTGATTGACATGTTCGTCTAGGCTAAAGCTGGTTGCTAATGGTGGCTAACTTCAGCTAATAGCTGCTCCGTTGTCCGCTGTCCCCCTCTGCTAGCGGGGAAGCTCTTCACAGCCTGGGACTAACGTAAAGACTTCAGTCATTTGGTGTATCTGAACTCCACTATCAGTTGCCTCTGCAAATTTTATTTGTTTTTAGATGTTAATCTGCAATTATTGGACAAAGATGACCCGGTCAGAGCGGGAGACTCAAGAGTGGGAGACTGCTAGATCAGGCTGGAAGACTACAGAGTTGGACTCTAGACAGACTGGATGATCGCTGGTTTCATCAGTACTGGTGTGAGGAACACAGCTGGAGGCATGAACTAATGGATGAGATTTGAGGTGAGTCAAAAGCCTTTTATTTTTTGAGAGGATCTGAGTTTTCATGATAACTTTGTGACTGCTTTTTGCTGGATGTGTTGTTAAGATGAAGCCGTCCTCAGCCTCCACCGATGGTAATGGAAATAACACAATATTAGGCCGTAAACATCTGATCCATTTGGGTCTTATTATATTGATATGTTTTCTCTACTCGAGATGTTTCTGAGTCTAAAGTGATCGTTGTTGAAAAACGGGGTAAAAGTCTCTCAACCACGGTCTTCTGGCTGAAACCGGCTGCAGCCTACCTTAGCTTCAGTGAGCTCCCAACTAGCTTCTGACTAGCTTGTAGCTATGTTGGCTCGGAGCGTTAACCCTCCGCCCCCAGCGTCACAGCGCCACTCTCAGCTCCACCTCTTTGCCCATTTTTGGAGTTTCTGAGAGTGACGAGGGGAGTGACGCGGACAAGATGGCGGCGGTGGGAACCGCCCAACTGGCCTCATTTTCGCTCTTCAGAAACCTACCGGAAGGTTAGTCTATTGTTTTATACAGTCAATGCATTAAAGGCATAGAAATGACTGCTGTCCTCAGTGATTGCAGCTTGAATTGTTATGATCATATATCACAACCCAAGAAGCTGGGGGAGGGGGGGGGCACTACAAATCTTTAATGAGAGTATATTACAAGACTTCTCCGCATTAAACACTCTAACTGTGTCATAATCATCAACCCCAAATAACTGTAATCATGTTAGTTGCTAAGCCTTAATTTGGCTCTGTAACATAACCAGACCAGGGTGATGCCCCTGTAAAAGATTAAAAAAAAAACTGTATCACCAGAATTATTTCTTTTTTTTTTCTTTTTTTTTTATCACCTCAGTTGATGAAGATGAAATGCTCAGGAATGCAAACTTTCCCGACATTAACATTTCATGCTTTGACCAGACGCTATATTTCTTATTGGAACATTATTTCCAATCGGAAATCTGTGAACATAAAAAATCTTCCCGACCACACCAGCAAGGTCGTTTTCCAATAAGAGACAAACAAACATCGTCCATATTACAGAAGCATTTGGAAAGAATGGAAAGTATCTTGTCTGACAGTAACTTTCCTCTCCTATTTTACTTCTTTTTTTTCCTGCTGGTGCACAGACTGACAGACTAACTGCAGCGCCTGTTGACACGTTATCTCTTTCTCTGCAATCACCGTGCTGCCAAATCAATGCTCCCACGCACACGAGTGGGCTCCGCTCCACTCACACTCCTCAGCGAGAGAAGCATGCGCGCATAACCCGTGCCAACAATTGCTCGGTGGTTTGAGCTGCTCTCACTGTAAATAGCCTGCATTTATTTCAAGACTTCAAAGAGCTGCTTCAGACTCCCTCCCTCCCACTCGAAACCTCCCACGATTTGACTCGGGAAAAAAGTCGGGGATGCCCCGGACAAAAAAGCGAGTTGGTGATGCGCCGAGAACTGAACTCGATTTGTTTGGACAATCCGAGTCATAGATTATAGAGTTTAAAGTAAAAGAAAAACACTGCTACAGCAAGATTATAGAGCAGCACTCAATAAAAACGTCCTTACCTCCTGCTGAGACGCTGCTCCACACCAGCCAGATCCACAGCACTGCAGGCAAGGTGCCGCGGAGTCGGACCGAGCGAGCGATCGCAAACATAGCGACAGAAGCCGGTCCAGGGGAGAGCGACGGCGCTGAGAGACTGCGGCGAGGAAAAACACAAGCCCCCGGTTTGGGAGGGGGCTGATCTGCGGCCAGGCGTTCAGGTAGAGCCAGTGGCGTCAGAGAAGGTCCGCATGTCAAAGCAGCATCTTTCTGACAGCAAGTAGCGCCTCCTGCTTTTTGCCTCCGATATGTCCTCCTCTGTTGTCCTCTCTCACATTATAAGTCACAAGCAGCCTCCCCTCTCTCTCTATACCGCTCACTCCTCTCTCACAAACAAACACTCTTACCTACAGTCACATATAATGTGACCCTGATGATAATGAAACTTTGACTTGGAGAGCGTGTATGTCAGGGTTATGGGCTGCAGAATTATATAAGCTAGAAAGGGAGCAAGGATTTGCAGGGGTGTGATTGGATGGATGGGTTGAGTTAGAAGCTTTCTCATCCTGAGCTGGTAATCTGTTTGAGTAGCCCAGTTGTATTTCACTGTGGGAATCCACTGCAGTCCTTTTCTCATAGACAAGGGTAAAACTGAACACCCTGCAGGTCAATGAACACTGATCACTGAGAAGCATTGAAAGGATATGCCACATGGCATTTAATATAATAATTCTCAGCATCAAAATGTTAATAAAAAATAGTTACTGATCACAGTGCAGCAAATAAAACAATGTTAACTCTTTTATCACATACCGCAGCCAAGTTCCCTGGTATGGTAAAGAAATTATACAAGCAAACATCTTGGCAACTCTGCTACAAAGTTGTGTGTGCTTTTTGTGTTGCTAAGTAACTAAGCTTTACATATTATTATATTATGTAATCATTTAATGATTAATAATCAAAAGACGGACAATAACAACAAAAACAAGAAGAATCACAATGATATACATTGTAACACGTTATCAATAAGTAGACACAAGGAAAATAGTGGAGGAATTGCAATCATCCATCCGAAAACAGTACAAGAATAAAGTGGATCTCTGACTAGTGTCAGAAACTTATTTAGTCTAAAATAGTTCATTAATTCAAAAAAAATAATAATTGTCAGTTGTCAGCCTTTTTAATGTCAGACAGGGAGGAAAATCTCAGTTTTTGTGGGGGGTTTTCACTGTATGTAAATATTCTATTTCAACTATGGACGGAAATTGTTTAATCTACGTGCTTCCAAATGCTTGTGGCGAGATGGGAATGCATAAGTAAAACAGCGGTGAAGACGTAGTTCTCGGCATTAAATCTAGATCTATTGGTTTCACCTCCTTGCATCAATTGAATTCAATCCATTAAATAATGAAATACAATATGCTCTTACTTAGAAACATGGTTCACCCAATTATTTGATTTCAGTTCATTTAATCTTTATTGTAACGCAGATGGTAAATGGCCTGTACTTATATAGAGCCTTATAAAGTCCAAGTACTGTCATTTGTTCATGCGTGAATTATTCACACACCGATTCATTCACGGTGAATGAATCGGTGTGTGAATAATTCACCCATTCATACACATATTCACACACTGAAGGTGGTACGCTACATTGTAGCCACAGCTGCCCTGAAGCAGATTGACAGAAGTGTGGCTGGCATTCAATTGGTGCCACTGGGCCTTCTTACAAACAACAGCAAGCAAAGTGGGTGAAGTGTCTTGCCCATAGACACAACAGAAAAATGACTGAGGGAGGACACAGCATTTTGAACTGGCAACCCACCAATCAGAGGACTAACCCATCTAACATGTGATTTTAAGTAGTTCTCGTCTTTTTGTCAAGCTCTTAGAAAGAAGATGATGGGAGTGGGATAATGGGATTCAGTGCATAAGTAATGGTGAGTTCACATCTCCCCAAACGGACGCGTCAGTTGTGGCAAGATTACATGTAAAGTATATATGGTCGAGTACGTCAGAGGTCCATCAGAGTCTCTGTGGTGCGTTGTGTGCATTGGCTCTGTCAACTTTTCAAGCGTTACTTGCATTGCAAGCGGCAACGTAGCAAACGCAAGCACCTAGAAGTCCAGCTAGCTGAACTTTTGACGGACTTGACGCACTTGACGCTGTGCGTCAACCAATCAGAGTGTCTCACTGTAGTGATGTCACTATACAGGTATCTTGAATGAAGCGCTTGTCCAGTGAAAAATTTTTTCAACAAAAACCGATTTCAAAAATCAGAAATGACACTTATGAAATGAAGACAGATGGACATGCACCCCTAAGGAGGAATAGAGCACCTGTAGTTTGTGTCCTGGTTGGAGATTTGACCTCCGATGTAACCTAGGAGGATGTAAAATTGGGTG
Source organism: Apricaphanius iberus (assembly GCA_028564705.1). Lineage (NCBI taxonomy): Eukaryota > Metazoa > Chordata > Actinopteri > Cyprinodontiformes > Aphaniidae > Apricaphanius > Apricaphanius iberus. The sequence goes on from JAPXFQ010002081.1 coordinate 23,381, forward strand.
AGGTATAGACGGAAGTAGCGCTGAAAGCGAACATCATCCATAAGCAGTTTCTGGAGCAAATGGTTAAAACCCCCAAACACATCTGAAGATTGGGCGCTGATGCACCCGAATTTGACGTTGTCTTGCTTTATCTAGCAAATAAAGGCAAGCCACTCTCTCAATACTTTCCGCCCTAGCTCAGAACGTCTGGTCAGCAACATAGGAAGCCCCGCCCACGCACTCCTTTTGGCTCAGAAGCAAACGCTGGAAACCAAAAGTACATGCATCAAACTACATGTGTTGGGTGCGTTGCATGATGCAGAGAAAGTGTGCGGTCTGAACGGAGCATAAGGCTCATTCAAAAATAACAAAAAGGTAAAGATGACAGAGGGTTAAAAGATGAACACATCAGCTAATTAATAATTGAGCCTTGTGTGGTGAACGTTTTATGTTAACCAGCCAGTGTTCATGGGTCTGGTGGACCCGCTATAGTTTTGGCTTTCCAAATCAACATTATTAAACCATTTTATGTAAAAATGCTCAAGACATTTTTACTTCATCCCAGTTATGGTTAATATTTGCCCTTTACCTTTGTTAGATCACAATTATGAATTAATGTTATAAATTAACATTTCTGTTATAAAATGTAATAAAAAAGAAAATTAGTTATCAAGTGGAGTGAGTAAAAAACACACATTTACAAACCTGAAACAGATAATGCTGAAAATTTTGCACATTTTCCAGAGACATTGACGAATGGAAAAGTTTTCTGCCAGTTTCTGCATTCCACATGGAGTATGTGGATTCCCCTTTAAACCTGAAAACTCTAGCAAGGATAATAACCCCAAAGTAGGCATGTAAATCTATTTGGTTCATTGGGTCCTCTCTCCAAAAGCACACTTTCCTTATTTTACTGCATTACTGCTATCCATAACAATTTTATTGATGGAATCCTGGATAAAACGCACAAATGAAGACTTTATGTCCACATCCACATTTCTTCATTTGCTATCTCGTGGACTTTGTTTACTCGTCTTTGTTTTGGTTCTAAATGGTGCTCAGCCTCATCCTCTTCCCCAAAGTCATGATCAGACAGAATTTTCAGAAATGTGATCCTTACATTCTGAAATCTCTTCCTCGGCATCATCAGATGCTTCTCGCTCTTCCTAAATTAATTGCAAGGCCCTATCAGTTGTGATAAGGAGCCACGCCGGCAAATTCTTATTTTTAGTTTTATGCCCCTACTTTGTAAGTTGGATGGGCATAGAGAAAATAAACCTTGGTTCCTGCAAGAGAGAGGGTAAAATGTAACAGCAGACAATGTTGGGGTTGAATTGTGAATAATGTTCCAACTATGTGTGGGAGCAGGAGGGGCAGAAAACACTATCAGGAGTCCCAGGAAGGAGGCATACAGGGTGTAGGTACACAGGACCTACATTTTCCACACCATTAGGAATGAGGCGGACAGAGTGTAGGTACACAGGACCTAGACTTTCCACACCATTATTAGTCCTGGGTCCAGTGGAAATGAACACCCTGTATGTAATGTAAATGCATAGGGGTGCGGAACAGTATGGGGTCACTGACATTTTTTTCTGTTTTGAAAATGAGCCAAAGCCAATAATTTTCAGATTGAAAAAATAATTTTTTCAAATATCTTTTAATAAAAACTTAAAACAGGTCTCACAGACCCAAACACCATACAAGGGTTAACACAACTAACAATATCACACCATGAAACAGTGACATGATAGGGAGGTCTGTCTGTAATTGAGCCCTACTTGCCTAGTTTTCGGAGTGTTTTGGATTTTATAGAGAATATCTCGTTATCTGGCTATAAATCAAAGGGTTGCTTATGGCAACCCAGAAAATCAATTATTTATTTTTCTATCACGGGCACGGGCATCATAACCAGCTGATAGGCCCTGGGGCAGAGATGCTCAGAGCCCACCCCCCACGGCCCCTATATATCTGTTATATATATATATATATATATATATATATATATATACAGTATATGCGTCAGATATTATGTTATTTCATAATATCTCTGGTACCATATGACACATATAGTGTAACGATGGCATATATCTGTATCAAATTCACAGCACTGATATGACTCACACAACTTCATTTTCAAAAATAGGAACCTTCTTTTGAATCTGAATTGAACCTGCAGGATGACTTTCTGTCCATACAGGCAGTGAGGTTTCTGGCTTTTCCTGATGGACTCAAACTTAGCAGTCACCTCTTGTGTTTAAAGCTGAGATTAACAAAGAAATTTGGGTGTTTTATTTCGGATGCACAAAGAATCATACCGTGATCTATGACTGTGCTGACATCGCTTCACTATGCTAACTTTCCTTAATAAAGAGTTAGCATATCATTATTTATTGGCTCACAAGAGAGGCTTAACTTTCCATCTCAGTTGTAGTTTGAACTGTATAAAACCTTTTAGAAGTTCTGGCATTTATGTAACCAGGATAATCCAATGTAGTTGCTCACTGTTTTCCCGTGCAGGTCCTGCATCGATTGGGTTAAAAACACCATTGCTAATGCTAACGTTTGTACAAGTAAAAAATTTAATTCCAGCTATCTAAAAATAGAATTTGTCCTAGTAAGAATTCAGTTGTTCCTATCCACAATATTAATTCTGGATAGGAATAATGTATTTGTGATAGGAGCCACTGCAAACCCCACACACATGAATGGGAACTGTGATGTCATTTGTCCTAGGAAGAATTACATTTTGGATATGCCTAATGTTCATTTATACTCCGCATTTCTTTCCTTCTAGAGGACCACGCCCTGAAATTCATCTGAATTGTTTGATTGGTAAGCAAATGGTGCAATGGGAACTTTAGAGGCCACATGGTTGAAGTAGGTCACTTGTAATTTGGATCAATCAGTACCCTTAAATTAGCATATAAGATGATTGACAGAAAACCTGATGCGTAACAAAACAATGTTTTTTATTTACCTGAAATGATAGGCCCATAAGCGTCAAAGGCCCCTGGCCACCGCCCCAATTGGCCCATGCATTAGGGCGGCCTTTATCAGGGGGCATCAACTTCATATAGATTTATTATGGATTTATATAAAGTTATATAAATTATTGAACCAGGTAATCAGTCTATCTGAAAGTTGAGCCCTCTGTCCGCCTTTTTGAAACTCACTCAATAAAAGAAGCAGGGAGATTCTATTCAGTTTAAAGGATTTTATAACTAAATTGTTCACAATCTGGCGTTGCTGGCAGAATTTTGTAAGCGCTTCTTCTATATCCCAAGGGAACGAAAAGGCTGTTTTCCGAGGTAATATTGGGATTGGGGTTACTGATTGGATAGAAGAGGTAATTCAAGAAAATCTTGATTTCGACCTCCTGGATATAAGAACAGAAGCAATCAGGTGGGAACTTGAAGGAAAATCTTCAGATGCTGGACAAAGAAGCTACTCAGTGCCATAATTTTGTGCAGTACAAAATTCTTCAAATAGTCAGTCAAATTCACATTCTGTTCCAAGGGTTCCTGATGGTCTGACAGAAATTAAGGAAATTTAGCTGAAGCAGCAGGAACAGCTGAATCTGCTCTCCCAAAATGTGTTGCTGTTGCAGCCTCCCCTTGGGCCCCATAACCGAACAGAACAACCCCTATTATCTGTAGGCATCAGAAAACAGGCCACATTGCCCCCAGGGAGAGGTGGCGGCAGCATATCAGCAGGCGGGAAACTAGCCCCTTCTGCTTTGCAGAGCCACAATTCAGAACGGAGATGCTTTGGCTCAAGAGGTTCTGAACATAAGTGTTCAGTTTCAAGGCTCATTGGGCATTGCCCCACAGTGCTCGTGAAAATGGGGGATGCCACACTACAAAGCGTTCTTGACACTGGTTCCATGTACAATCACACAGAGTTTCTTTGATCAAGATTGGCAGGGACCCTTACAGGCCTGTTCTTGGCTGGAGCTCCGTGCAGCAAATGGGCTTAGTATACCTTATGTTGGTTATCTCAAAACGGATGTGGAAATGTTGGGTAAAGTGCTATTGAAGCAAGGTATTTTGGTTGTTAAGGACCCCCACAACATTCTTCTCAGCCTAAAGTACCAGGTGTGTTGGGCATGAATGTCATTACAGAATGTTACAATGAGCTCTTTACAACACGGTGACGGTTTGTTTGTACTGCCAGATATTAGTCATACTGTGTCTTTATGGCACATGGCCTTCAAACATTGTCAATTGCAGACAGATTGCCCTAAAATTGGTATGGGGTCGCAAGCCAATCTGGGTGTCAGCCCCTTAAAAGTTGTTGCTGCTACAAGCCCTCGGGCCAGATATTGTACCACAGATTCTGGATTAGTTGAGCCACTGAAAACTAAAAATTGCCTTCCTGCAGGGGTGTTGGTGTCACCTGCTGTGGTAACATTTGTCAGGGGGACCATACATGTCCCCATTGTTAATGTCAGTGAGGTGGATGTGTGGCTTTATCCCCATACTATGGTAGGAAATTTAGGCCCTACCTGCATAGTCAGCCTTCCAGAAGGTGTCACGGAGGTGGGGGGAGCCATATAAGATACCATCTCTGCACAAGTCAGTTCTGTTAAACAACATCTAGATGTTATATCCAAGTTAGATTTGTCAGCCCTGAATGATATAGAACAGGAGAGGGTTAGGTCCCTGCTTAGGATGTATGGAAGTGTGTTTTCTGCTCATGAAGGTGACCTGGGTTGTACAAATCTAATCGAACATGAAATCCCTCTGTTGGATGATGTGGGAATTCGCCAGAGGTTTAGGAGGATCCCTCCTTCAGAGTATTCAGCAGTAAGGGCGCACATTAGACAACTGTTGGATAGATAGGTGATCCGTGAGAGCAGTAGCCCCTATGCCTCCCCAATCATCATTGTGAAGAAGAAAGACGGGAGTATCCGCCTGTGTGTTGATTAGTGGCAGCTAAACAGTAAAACCCGTCGGGATGCTTTTCCTCTGCCAAGAATCGAGGAGTGTTTGGATGCCTTGTCAGGAGCGGAATGGTTTTCCACCCTTGACCATGCAAAAGGCTATAATCAAGTACCGGTGTCGGGACTGGATAAGAAGAACACTGCCTTCTTTACGCCCTTTGGGTTGTTCGAGTTCAATAGAATGCCGTTCAGATTGTGTAATGCGCCTAGCATATTTCAACATCTAATGGAGCGAATGTTTGGGGCTCAACATTGTCAGTCTCTGTTATTAGGATGAGGTTGTTGTTCTTTCTTCCTCAGTTGATGAACACTTGCATCGTCTGGAAACTGTATTGGATCGCCTGAAACAGGAGGGACTAAAAGTGAGGCTTGATAAATGTGCTTTCTTCAGAAAAGAGGGAAAAAATACCTAGGCCATGTCATCTCCAGTGAGGGGGTGTCTACGGACCCGGATAAAATATCCACTGTAAAGAACTTGCCCAGTCCAACTAGTGTCCCAGAGCTCAGATCTTTTCTGGGCTTCGCCAGCTACTACAGGCGATTTGTCGAAGGCTTTGTAAAGTCGGCCGCACCGCTCCACCAGCTAGTAGCTGAAGTGCAGAAGATGCAGGGTCAGCAGCGGATACAGCAGTTGGGAAACAACTGGTCAGAAAATGTTAAAAAGCTTTTGAAGGGCTGAAAGTTAAGCTAATTGATGCACCTATTTTAACATATGCAAATTACTCCCTGCCATTTATTCTTGAAATACATGCCAGTCACAGTGGCCTAGGAGCAGTGCTCTCCCAGGAGCAGGGTTCGCCCAGTTGCTTTTGCCAGCCATGGACTTAGACCCACTGAAAGGAACATGTCTAATTATAGCTCCATGAAACTAGAATTTCTGGCACTAAAGTGGGCTATGACAGAAACATTTTGAGAATTTTAGAGAATTTAGAGATGAAGTCTCAGGCAATTTAGACCAAGGACGAAACTTTGAGAGTGCTTTCACTAGCCTGGACCACGCCAACAGATTAAGTTAACGATTTGCAAGCAAGAATAAGACTATAAATTAAGAATTTAAACAATTTATGCAAAGCATGGAGGAACGACGGTCTGGGAGCAGTGTCGTTGGAGACCCGGGAGGAAGACTCAGTGTGGGGGCGCAGTCTTCAGGAAACTCATCTTTCCGAGCCTGCTCAGGACCCCCCCAGCCGGAACCTAGAAGAGAGAAATGTTAGGAGCAGTGGCACTGGAGTGAACTCAAGCGTGAAACGGGGATGCTTTGAACAGCGGATGCTGTAAGAGAAAGGGGGAGGGTTAAGAGGGGCGGGTCAACGGGACCCGCAGAGAAAAGCAGGTCAGCGGGACCCCGAGAGAAAAGCGGGTCAGCGGGACCTCGAGAGAAAGTGGGTCAGCGTGACCCCGAGAGTAAAGCGGGTCAGCGGGACCCCGAGAGAAAGTGGGTCAGCGGAACCCAGAGAGAAAAGCGGGTTGGCGGGACCTCGAGAGAAAGTGGGTCAGCGTGACCCCGAGAGTAAAGCAGGTCAGCGGGACCCCGAGAGAAAGTGGGTCAGCGGAACCCAGAGAGAAAAGCGGGTTGGCGGGACCTCGAGAGAAAGCAGGTCAGCGGGACCCCGATAGAAAGCGGGTCGGCGGTACCCCTATAGAAAGCGGGTCGGCGGGACCCCGATAGAAAGCGGGTCGGCAGGACCCCAAGAGAAAAGCGGGTCAGCGGGACCCTGGAAGAAGGCGGGTCAGCGGGACCCGGACCGGGCAACCTAGAGGGATGGGAAGGGAGGGACAAAGTGAACGAGACAGACAAGAAATGAGAGCCAGACGGGGTTTATATGTGTATCACAGTGTGATTGGGAATGTGTGAGGGGTCATAAGTGCCAGGTGAGGCGAGTTTAGGGCTGATTAGGATGTGCCAGGTGGATATAGGGCGTGTTCCTTACTCCTGAACTTAAGTTAACTTTGCTAAATCCATTTCACTAGCCTGGACCACGCCACAGATTAAGTTAACGATTCGCAATCAAGAATAAGAGTATAAATTAAGAATTTAAACAATTTATGCAAAGCATGGAGGAACGACGGTCTGGGAACAGTGTCGTTGGAGACCCGGGAGGAAGACTCAGTGTGGGGGCGCAGTCTTCAGGAAACTCATCTTTCCGAGCCTGCTCAGGACCCCCCCAGACGGAACCTAGAAGAGAGAAATGTTAGGAGCAGTGGCACTGGAGTGAACTCAAGCGTGAAACGGGGATGCTTTGAACGGCGGATGCTGTAAGAGAAAGGGGGAGGGTTAAGAGGGGCGGGTCAACGGGACCCGCAGAGAAAAGCAGGTCAGCGGGACCCCGAGAGAAAAGCGGGTCAGCGGGACCTCGAGAGAAAGTGGGTCAGCGTGACCCCGAGAGTAAAGCGGGTCAGCGGGACCCCGAGAGAAAGTGGGTCAGCGGAACCCAGAGAGAAAAGCGGGTTGGCGGGACCTCGAGAGAAAGCAGGTCAGCGGGACCCCGATAGAAAGCGGGTCGGCGGGACCCCGATAGAAAGCGGGTCGGCAGGACCCCGATAGAAAGCGGGTCGGCGGGACCCCGAGAGAAAAGCGGGTCAGCGGGACCCTGGAAGAAGGCGGGTCAGCGGGACCCGGACCGGGCAACCTAGAGGGATGGGAAGGGAGGGGCAAAGCGAACGAGACAGACAAGAAATGAGAGCCAGACGGGGTTTATATGTGTATCATGGTGTGATTGGGAATGTGTGAGGGGTCATAAGTGCCAGGTGAGGCGATTTTAGGGCTGATTAGGATGTGCCAGGTGGATATGGGCGTGTTCCTTACTCCTGAACTTAAGTTAACTTTGCTAAATCCATTTCACTAGCCTGGACCACGCCACAGATTAAGTTAACGATTCGCAATCAAGAATAAGAGTATAAATTAAGAATTTAAACAATTTATGCAAAGCATGGTGGAACGACGGTCTGGAAGAGGTGTCGTCGGAGACCTGGAAGGAAGACTCAGTGTGGGGGCGCAGTCTTCAGGATACTCATCTTTCCGAGCCTGCTCAGGACCCCCAAAAAGGTCTTGATAAATTGATTAACTGAGAAGCGAATGCACATGGCGAAGAGCAGATGATTTCGGATCGATATGCTGGAGAGTGCCAGTGGGATAGACTCTGGACTAACGTTGTCAGAGATCCTTGAAAGGGCGACTGAGGTAGCTGCACCTATGTGAATGGAAGGAACAGAGGAAAATTAGGGGGAGATGCCCGACCGGTGGAGAATCTGATGACAGGGATTAAGAACCAGAACCGGGTAGCTGGGATTTCGATTCGGTGATGAACCGCGGCTTAAATTGTGAGGCATTAGCGGATAACCAGGACTGAACATAACGGGATGGCTTATAGGGACTGAGGTCAGAACCCCAAAAAGGTCTTACACCTAAATTCCACTACATGCGCTCCACTCCGCTCTGCCCCGCCACGCACGCCGCAGCGGTTCTCTGTCGTCTTTAAATTACACTGCATGCGCCCCACCTCCGCTCCGCTTCGGAGCCCAGAGGTGCTCAACGAAGCATATGAGGGAATTGCAAGATAAAGAGATAAAGAGCAGTGCTACATACACGGAAGTCAGACCAAAATCATTAATTCCAAGGAAAACAAACAGAAAAGAACAGCTGATCTACTTCTATTTGCTATTATTCTTTGTCAAGATATCTCCACGGAATTTCTTAAACAATGGGTGAGTACATTTATAGCAGTTAAGCTGTATTTATTGTGTATTTTTTATCTTAAAAAAAAATAGAAATCTGTCTTTACTGATTTATTTTGAAAAACCGGATGATCTGCATTTTCAGCATCCTGCCTGGTACTTTTTTATTTGTGTAGATTTACTGCGGACTGTCTCCGGTGTCCGGCAAAATTCGATTCAATCCTATTTTTGCCGGAGTGCGAAAAGGCGGCCGGCGCCCTGCGCCGCACGGCAGCGGTAGTGGAATAGTTCTTTTTCATTACAACGGGATCGGATTTGTTGCGGCGTGCGTGGCGGAGCGGAGCGCATGTAGTGGAATTTAGGTGTTAGAGTGACTAACAAAGAAGCGAATGTGCTTCTTAGATCGTACAGATTATTGCGGATGTAGGATCGGTAGGCTGAAGAGGACCAACGGCCTAAGACTTGGATCACGTTGTCCGATATCCCAGACCTGAGGTAGCTGCACCTAGAGAATAGCCCAGCAGTGAATGGGCGCGACACAGATAATCCAGACCATTGCGGATGTGGGTTCAATGCAGGGAAGGGGACCGATGGCCTAAACTTGGATGATGTTTGCGATCCCTGATCTGTGGAGAGGAAAAACTCCCCTTTAATGGGAAGAATACTCTGGCAGAACCTGGCTCAGTAGCGTACATCTGCCGCGACCGTCTGGGGGTCTGAGAAGACAGAAGAGAGAATGGAGGATGCTCAGTCGCTTTGAGCATCATCTGAGCAGATGCTAACCAACAAGCGGTTGGAGCTTCTATGAAGAGAAAAACGCTGAGATAAACGAGTCCAGTAGTTGCAATGACAGCTTTGATAGGAACAATCAGATTAGATTAAGAATATAGCTTGATTATTAAGGGCTTTGTACTTACCCGGCATTATACTTACCTTATTCTGAAACGAGAAGCAGGTCAAATGACAAAGTGTTAGCAGATAATCAGGAGTAAACATAGCAGGGATGGGTTTGTTAGGGGGTGCGGTTAGAACTGAGACGGAATAGGTAGATTCGGACGGAAATGCAGAGCTGGTCTGTATTGCTTCGGCATAGGATGCAAATGAGGGTCTCCTGACTGAAACATATGAAACATATGAGATGTCAGAGATTGGGATGAATGCATAGTCGTGTATGGTTGAAGACGGGGCGAACTCGGAACACTACAGGAAACTGAAGCAGACGAGCAGGAGGGTGGACTGAGGAGATAGGTTGATGAATGGGATAGATAGCAGGAGCGAAGCATAAGAATGCAACGGGTAAAAAGGTTGGAGGTGAGCGTAAGCGATGTGTAGCTGAGGGAGGTTCTATCTTTTAAAACCTTTTGATAACATATGTGGCTATGATCAAGGGCTGGACAGGGGCTACCTGTCGCCAGCTTAATGAAGATGCAGATCCGAGTCATAAGATTTGATGGTAGCTACGCAGATTATTATTCATATAAATATATATAGTATAAATATGATTGAACTGGAGTGAGAAGAAGTGCCAGGTTGACGGGAGAATAAGAATGAAAGACTATACGTTACGTGAGAGGCTTCGAAGATGTTCCGGCCGGACAGGTTGACAGAGAGGGTACCAGGTGAAAGACTATTTGAGATGGACTTCCGAGATGCGGTGAGGTAGTGACACTGAGGAGGCAATTGAAGATTGAGGCTAAAACTGTTAGGCCTGGAGTTTAGTTGATATCTGCAGTCGGAGCCTATGATCCGAATATCAGGTGAGAGACTATTGAAGATGGAGTTCTAAGATCCGGTGGTGGGGTCGAGCCAAGGCTCTGAATTTCTGAAAAGAGAATCAGCAATTCGGTTTAGGTGACCGGGGGCAGAAGCTGCTTAGAGTGTGAACTGATGTTGGGCTTATGGGGAGAGAGAGTGCGGCTGAGCTGCCTGATGGTGGATGGATGAGATCGAGACCTTTATCGATAATTTCCATAATGGCTGCCTTGTCTGAGTGGATTAGGATTCATAGTGATGGCGGAGTTATGATAACCAGAGAGCGAAGCCCAGGGACTCCGGAGAAGTATATAAAGAGGTAGCCGGTGTTCTAATGAAATAGTGCACCTTTTCGAAATGCTCATCGCAGGACGAGTTACGCACCCATCTTAACCCACAAGTTCTATGCCCCGACCCCAAGGTCACTGAGCAACAAAGATACTTGCTTAATGAAAAAATGCCTAAACCTGTATGTAAAACATCATTTTAAGTTAACTTGAACAGTTTTTTTTGTTTTGTTTTTTTTTGCAGCGCGTGTGGATTAAACAAAAGTATGATCGTGCATCTATCGAATTAATAAGGCGTTTAAGAAAGCTGCATTTTTGAAAAGCATGAATCGTGTAGACGTGCAGAACTATCTAAAATACAGAAAAACGGCGTAGAAAAAGAAACTGCTCTCTGCAAACAACCGTGGCTGTGCCGATTTGAGGTGGAGGAATGATGTTATTTCATTTATTTATGTTCCGTTAATTGTTTATCAATTCATTTAGTTTTTATGCTCGAGCCTTCATTCTTATGCATGTAATCAAATTATGAACTAAATCCCTTTAATTGAGACGACAAATTTCAACGCATAACTTAACAGACTTCTGTAGGAAAGACCTGCATTTGGAATGGAAGTTTATATGCACAGTGAACGAACAAACTATCGGAATAAATAACCTCTCGGGTCAGAGTAATCAATTCAGAGTAATCTGAATGGCATGTTTACATGAACCATTCAGGCTTTTAATGCAATTTCATGAGGCCAACGAATGATGGGTTTACCGTCCCACAAGATTACTCGGTGCAGGGCGACATGTCAGCTCGCCCCTGGCAGGGGGCGCCATGGGTGCTTCGGCCAAAGCCACGGAGAACGAAATGGTGTCACCGGAAGAACCGCCCGATGAGAAGTTTGAACGGCAGAAGGGGGAAGCTATGGACGGAACATGGGTTGCACTGGTAGGAGGAGACGGAGGAGACAAAAACAGAGCTGAGAGTCGCGCCACTGTCCTGCCGGACATGTCGGAGCGAAAAGAGACGAGCTGTGAGCGCGAGGGGATTCCCGGGCGTGAGGCGCTGAAGCCCGGCGCGAGCCGTGGATTGATGGAGGAGGAGCAGCCTGGGGCAGGTAAGCCGAAGCCGGGGCCAAAAGTTGCTGAGGAGATAGCTCGAGTGGGAGGATGAAGCTCCAAGGCGAGGTAGGTGAAGCGGACAAATGAGGAGGGTGGCCCGAGCAGCCACCAGAGGTACAGGCAAGCGGCGTGGGAACTCCCGCTGGGAGTTCTGAGAAAAAGAGGCCGAAGCCGGGGGAGTTACCTCCATTTAATCCAGCAGTTGTGCGAGTTGTATGGAATCCAGAAGACCCGTACTACACCCTACCACCCTCAAGGTAATGGACAATGTAAAAGATTCAATAGAACGTTGCATGATTTGTTGCATACTTTGCCTGTTGAGACAAAGAGAAACTGGCCTCATTATCTGCCCCAAGTCCTCTACTCTTATAACCCAACTGTTCACCAGTAAACTGGTGAGTCTCCTTACCTTTTGATCTTTGGCCAAGCACCTTACAGTAGTAGCCAGATAGAAGTTCCCGTGATTCCCTGACAGGACCTCTGCAGGACCGTGACTGGTCCGTGGCCGTTCCGTGGGGGAAATTTGATCCCCCTCAATGACTTAGTGAATGCAGCCACGCCTGTTAAATGGTAAATGGACTGAACTTATATAGCGCCTTTCTAGTCTTACTGACCACTCAAAGCGCTTTACATAGAATTTGGGGGTTAAGTGCCTTGCGCAGGGGCACATCACATATAAATATAAATGTGTTACGAGGCCGACACGCTCAAAAAGTACAAGATGTCTTACAGTTCAGAGGAAACCGATGAGTAACCTACTGGGTTCTCCTCGATTTCATAGGAAAAGGGTTGCAACTTATTCAAATTCAGAGAATATTTAGAGAATTATTTAGAAGATAAAGTTGCCATTTTGAAAGGGTGAAATGCTTAAACTGCTGTAACTGCTTTTTCCTTGTTTGCGGAATTCTTCTTGTAATTTCCCTTCAAACATCATTCCTTATTGTTATTTTCTAAGTCACCTTAATAGTCTAATAAATCAGAATTATATATATATGTAGGCCCACTACAGAATCATAAGCGTTCGTATAAACGGACTGTCACAAGTTAATCTGGAGTTTTCTCCCAAAGCGCAGAGCTGTAGGTCATTATAAATAGGGCCCAGAGTGTGTCAGTGCAGATAGCGTAGTGGTTAAATAGCTGCAAAAAAAGTTTCAACAGGAGGACCCTGGTTTGAGTATGGGTCTTGTTTTTTAACAACTTTTGTTTATTTTTTTTAATGTAACGTTTCACTGTTTTATGGGCTACAAAATTCACAAATGTCAGTTGCTGATAGATCGGATTGTGAAGGTGCAAATGCAATTACGTGGCTTCTATTAAATTAACAAGGGATTTGTTGTCCTAGTTTCTTAAGATAAAAGTAATTCACAACCACTTTTAGGCCTAAAAGTAGCTCCTAAGTCTGGGAGTCCTTAATGAAGTCAAGAGGACTCCTAACTCCCTAAGACCTATTCACAAAGACTCCCAAAATGGCTGCAGCCAGACGCAATGTGTTGGACACTAAATCGTAAAGGTATTGAACGTTTTGTAGATTTGGTGCTGATAGATAGCATTGTGAAGATCATATTTAATTAGCTGTTGTTTAAATATAGTGACACAGTAGGCTAAATGTTGGTGTGTGTTGTGATTTTCTATTATGCAATAAAGACAGTTGAGATTTTTGCTTTGTATACGCTATTTATTGAAAGTGGAGGAAGAAAAAATCAAAATCAATATTAATGACCAGTCTCTCATTTGTGCAAACTTGTATGCAGTACTGCTGTACAGTATATTACATTATCTTCCACTGGGTTCTTAATAATTAGACTTAAAACATTTGACAATCCTGTAATAAGTCTGTTGCAGAACTCCACTGTCAGTTTCGTCTCCCAATACGCATTTATGGCCTGAATAAGCTCCTCCTTTGTGCCTGGTTTAGCCTCTTTGCGGATGTAGTCTTTCATGGAGTGCCAAACGAGCTCGATTGGGTTCAGGTCAGGTGACTGAGTTTTCATCCAGTTGATACCCTCAGATGAAATACAAGCTGCAGCAGCGGTGTGCTTTGGATCATTGTCTTGGAAAAAGTGATGATCCGACCCAAAATACTTCCTTATGTATGTACAAAAAAATATGTATGTACTGTGTTTATTCCATTACAAAAAAAATTATTAAACATTTTATTTATTCTTTACTGGGGGCCATGGAGATAAGTCGCCACAATGTCAGTCGCTCGGGTAAAAAGTTATGTATAGCGGTAGATCCATGGGCGCCGTCAGGGGGGGGAAGGTTAGGACGATTCTGAGGGCAGGGCACAAACAGGGGCCCCTTTGAGGGCTATCAATATATATTGTCTTGTCTAAGTTTTTTAAATGACATATTTCATTTGATCTGTTAAAATAAGCAAATAATATATATGGTTGGGATTCGATATTAAAAAAATTCCTCGAATTATGTATGATATTATCATTTCAGCCCTCTCCCTTACTGAATGGTATCGTCTGACACTGGCAGCGGCACATGCGAAATGTGTACGGCATGCTTCGCCTACGTGAGCAATTCCTTCCCTTCACTGTTGTGGAAGATCTTTTCTGTCAAACTGTTGCTCAATTTAGGTCAAAGTAAGATTAGCTTCTAAAACCCAGTGTTACAACTTCTCAGTTTTGTGTGTCAGCCGCTGTGAGGTACAGCAGGATGTATGGATGCTGCACTAGCCACGTTGCTACTAGATTGGTAAGTAAAAATGCTTGCTCCTGGGTTATTTGGGAATGATGATGCGATACAGTGCCAGGAAAATTGTTTGATAGTTTACCAACTGACACGTTGTCAGTTTGATGTTTTGTTCTTTTGACTGTACTTGTAAACTTGTTCAGACGCGCTCCATAGAGATTACCTCATCTGCTTCGGCTGTCGGCTCGGTCTTGCATATAGCCAGCAGCCCCTATGTCAAGATGAAAAGAGTATAAAACCCCTGTATTTATGGTTGTTTATGCGTTTTGGTTCAATATATGGTTTCAGCACATTTCGTAGCGAGTTACTGCATTAATACGCTGCATTAAAGTGCGCATTATTCAGTTAAAGTGATGTTTTTGGACTTAAATTAGTGCTAACTCATTAGCCGAGTAGCTCTGTAGATTTTCACGTCATTGTGATGTGATACAGCAGCTTTGCTCAAATTTCTCCACGTTAGTTCAATAACCCCCCTTTTGTTCTCTGTTAACTTATAAATGCAGTCAAACATAAGATGTTATATTGACTATCAGTTGACTTTGCCTCTGTCAAAATGAGGTCTTGAACATTCTGAACAGTCAAATACACATTTTGACCCTTTTGAAATATGGATATTAAATAACTTTGTCAAATTAAGTAAAGAAGGCTTGTTGGTCCCTGACTTTTCCTAAAACTATGTGAATTTTAATAAAACTATTTTGAATATTTACCATGTGAATAATAATATGATCATTTCTACAAAAGATTTTACCCTGTTTCAATTTAGTTTGCAAACATTCTGGATCAGATAATATGAAAGTATTCTTAGAAGGGTGAATGGCAGAGATGGATCATACTGTATTTGACAACATAGGGGATCGTGTAGTAATACAATTCCACATCATCTTCAGGAGATGCACTGAAACTCCCAAACAGCTCAAAGTAGTTAGTACAGTAGCTGGCAGAGTTTCTGCCTGCAAGGAGTTGCCTGCAACCAGGAGTTGAGTATAGATGTCCTTTTAAATACAGGTAAAATATTTAAGTCTTCTCTGGTTTTAGTATCTTTAGTTATAATCGTTCCCAAAGATTTTACCTCATTTTAACTGGAATCCCATATAAGTCAGTTTGCTCCATATCATGTATTGACATAAGCTCACATTTTTAAAATGTAAATAGAATCCCAATGCTTTACAAATATTCCAGTTTTGTTATTATCAAAGGGATCTGGACAGTTTTTTTTAGAGATATAGCTAATAACTCAGCAGCTAAAATAAATAATTAGGGAGAAAAGGTACAGCCCTGCCGGATTCCACGATTGATAGTGAATCCTTTAGGTGTTCCTTGCGGGAGAGAAACCAAGCTATTAATATCCTCATACATTATATGTATCGCTTTAATAAACTCTGTACAGAATCCAAAATATTCTGACGTTTTTTTAATACATGTACTGTATGTTCAACAGAATCAAATGCTAAAGATCCAAAAATTAAAATGAAACCCTTATCTTCAGAATTATAATCTACTAAATCAAAGAATAAACTAATTTTATTATGTATAGACCTATCTTTTATAAATCCTGATTGTGTTTTACCATCTGCAAGATACCACTTTTCAAACAATTTGCAAAAATAAGAGTAAATAATTTGTAATCCACTTACATTGCTAGTGCAAGCACAAAACAATGAATGTAAGGTGGTCTAGCAGTACAGAAGCAGTTATACATGATTCACATAAACTCTGATTGACTTAAATATATGAGAATTATAGTAAAAATACCATAAAATGCATGATTTCATGTAAATTAATATGAAAAAAATCTCAGCTGTGTTTGGGTTAGGGTTAGGGTATGAAATAATGTCAAGGTCTGTGGTAATAGCAGATAACATGCATGGGCTGTAATACAAATTAATTCTGGTACCTTAATAAGGAAAAGTTGCCTCTGTCAATTAATTCCAAGAGTGGAAACTAAAATAAAAAAACTTAAAAGCAAAGTGGTGACCTTTCTCATTTGATGTAAATTAAACGTTTACCTGCTCCACAAAGCCAAATACTATGATGTGTGAGTCATACTGGACTATATTAGAATTCTGTCATCTAAGTAAAAAATAGAAACTTGAATTATTAAAAAACGAGTAATGTGTGTCGCAGTAATTAAACACAGGACTGTCTTCAATCGTCCTCCAAAATAATCCCTTATTTCACTGACTAATAATTTTGTTCATTTTCAATTGGATAATGATTTTTTCAAGGTTTTTTTGGTTTAATTAGTGGAATTCAGACATTTTGTCCACTTAGTTATTGAGTGGGGATGGCACTAGATGGCACAGAGTTTAGTTCAAGGGCTGTAGTTCAACTTTGCAGGTCCCTCAATGTCCTCAACCTGAGGTTGGACCCATATGAGCTGGCTGAGGAGGAGGGTCTGCTTTCAAATTCAATTCAAATTCTTTTATTTATTTATTTTTTTTTCTTTTTTTTCTAACGTGTCCTGTCTAGCAGTATGCTACTCAGAATTGGTGTCTGAGTACCAAGTACAAGCCCAACAGTTTTACTTTCCCAAGCAGAGTATTACAGCTTCGCTGTAGTACGCCACTTGATGTATATGTATGAAAAATCTTTATTAGTGATTACTGTGGGTTCAATTTCCTGACGTCATGGACATTAAACTGAGACAAGAAGGGAGAAAGGAAGAAGGTGAAGAAAAGAAACCGGACCAACAGAGGGGCGAACCGACGACACAAGACAGGGAGGCAAATAAAGAACACAAGAAAACATCCCAGTCCTCCACCTCTGCCGGACGGCAGAGAAACAGTAATACAAAACAAAAACAACAAAGTGTACAGAACCAAACCAATAGTTCGGATCTGGTAGAATAAACAAAGAATTACACATTCACTACACACAAGCATTGATTAATGAACATAATACAAATGTTTCTGGTAAGCTCCTGTGAACAACTAACTAATGATGATAACCTCAGCTTAAGATATGTCCGTCCTCACCTATGTCCCCACACCTATGTGTGTGCGAGCATGCAGGTCGGAATAAGGTTTCCCCATGCAAGTGATTGATAGCTGGTGTAAGGAACCGTCAATCCGTCCTACAGGAATCGGCACAGACATGGAGGAGGCAAGAGATGTATGCATCCAGCGTCCCACAGAGTACAGAGTCCACAGGCGGATCAGCGCAGGGTCGATCACCCGCCAAGAGGGGAACAGATGGAAGCCCCAGGGGAGCACCCACCAGCCGCGATGCTGGGGCCCAAGAGATTGGCCCAGCCAATGCCGGACAGCCCCACCAGGCGAACAGACCAGCCAGCTGAAGTCCTGGAACCGGCAGGAGGACTGGGCGCCAGGCACGGTCCCCACCGATCCACCGGACGGCACCAACCTATTCTACAAACCCGGCACCCCCATAAGAGGTGCCCCAGTCAATCCAAGGAGGACATCGGCCCGAAACAGCGGCCGCCCGACACACCGGACCACCCAGGACCCGCCCGACATGCACCAGGACCGAGCCGGGCCGCAACCGGGACCCCCAGCCCCAGGCATCGAGAGTCATCATCAACCAGCGGGCAGGAGCAACCATCACCGACGGGGAGTGACGGGGAGGGAAGAAGATGCATCAGGCCAGAGAGCAGCCAAACACCCAACCTGACAGGTAGACATAGACAGACAGAGACACTCATACGTACCCTCCCTTTCTTGTGTACACATTCTTACAAATACAGGACATACGAAAAAAAGGACGCTATACCCTCATTCATACCCCCCATACGTACACTATACTCCATACTCCCAGGCCCAGGGACAGACACCCCAGTAGAGAACCCTGCCCCTGCACCCAGGAGACAGACCCCTTTGCCCACCAGGACGGGGACAAGTAGACCGCCAAGGCCCCCACACCGGCAAGAGCAGCCCACCAGCCCAGGACCCCGACCAGACGGCGTGATGTTCTATCCGGGCTCCGACCCCTGATGGTCCAACGAACAGGGGTGTGGAAAGACCCCCCAGCCTCTCTCCCCCAGCTCAATGTGGTGTTGTTGCGTGTTGTTCTAATGTGCACTTAAAACAGAGGGGGGGGACATGGGAATACTGCCGGGTACCCCCATCTCCCCCCCGGGCCCTCAGTGTCTAGATGCGTTTAACCAGTGGGTGCCGGCACCACAGGCGAGGCCCCCTCAACGGGGGGGCCTCGCCTGTGGCGCCACACCGCCAGGTCCCTACATGTGCGTTCCCTGTAAATGTTGCAAGTGTAGTGTCTAAATTGCTCAATAAAATCGGGACCCAGGCCGCCACCGGGTAGCGAAGACGGAAGCTCCATCCCGCACCCCAGTGACGTGCCCACGTCCCAAGGCCTTGTGAATGGTAGAATGAAGGAGCAGGTGGACAGAGGCATGGGGATGGGGAGAAAATAACTGGGGTGACCATTGCCAACCCCAGGGAGCCAGCTCCCCTGCTGACTCCAATAGGCACCCCCGTTCGGCCCGATCCACCAAGGGTGGGAGGCCCCAGCACGTCCAGTCGGGGCCCACGGCAGCGGTACCGCCGAGCCCCATGGGGGCCCCGGCAATCCACCAGCCCCCATGCCAGGGGCATACCTAAATCCTCCCCAACATTCACACTGCTAACAAAACACATGTCACTAGACACCCAGGTTGAGTTTAGCCCCCCCTCACCCTCAACGCCCTCCCCCCTCCCGTCCCAAGCGCACCCCGTTAAAAAGAGCGCCTGTGCTAGATGGTAAAAAGCCTCCCCGCCAATAAGAGACGCCCCAGGCACCGCCAGCGTCCGAGGACCCCCGGGCCGAGGCCGGAACCCGGCGCACCACCGACTCGGGTACCCCGGACATGCCGCGCCAGGCCCGTGAGCAGACCGAAGTCCCGGGCGGCCAATCCCCAGGCCGACATCCTCCAGCCTTGCTACTACCGCCCGATGGCCGGGTGGCAACAGAACCCAGCACGTCCACCCACCAGCCCACACCCCACCAACTGGTCAGTCACCGTGGAGGCCGACCAACACCGGCCAGAGCCCCCCACCCCAGCACCCCCGCGAGGGCTAAGACCAAGACCCAGGAGCCATGTCCAGTGTCAATATAGCCGATCGGGCCCGGAGACGCCGGCCACCCGCCACGGCCTCTCGCCGACGCCCGGACGCGGCAAGCGGCCACCGGGGAGCAAGCGACAGGAACCAGCCCGGGGAGATGGAAAGGGCAGCAGCGCCCGCCAACCACCGGCCGACCACAGCCCCCCCCCAGCCGGCACCGACGGCAGCGGCCCCCCCCGGCCAAGCCCCGCCAGGGCCCCAGCCGGGGGGCGCGCCGCCCCAGAACCCCGAGCCCCAGGCCCAGTCCAGACCCCCCCAGAGCAGCACAGCACCAGGCCAGTAACCCGTGTCCGCCAGCACGACCCCTCTAAGGCGCCGCATGCAGCCACTAGGAGTCACCACACAAAGACCCCAAAGTCCCACCCCAGGCGAGGGTCTCGGCACCTATCGCCGAACCGCAAGCGGACCCACCCCCAAGGACCTCCCCGCAGTCACCACCAACCCTTAAGCTCCACATCGGCAACCGTGTCCCACAGAACGGAATCAAGGGCCCGACCCCACTAGGTGATGGAACTGATCAAGGGTGACCAGAAAGATTGATCAGATGTGGAGGCAGATGCCGTTTCTAAACCAATGTAATCCAGAAGGAGATCTCTATATTGATTAATATTCAGAGTATTTTTATTTTTCCAGTTCAAGAGGATATTTTTCTTAGCGATGCATAAGGCGATGTAAAATAATTGCATAGACTTTGTATCCATGGTAACTTCATCTATATTTCCCAGCAAGCAAACTCTGGGAGCAGGTGTGATATTACATTTCAGACACTTTGATAGATCTTCACATATCTGGTACCAATATTTCTTAACAGGTGGGCAGAACCAAAGAGCATGAATATAATTGTCTGGTAGATTGCTTGTACATTGTAAACAGGTATCAGACGGCGTATAACCCATCTTGAACATCCGTTGCCCTGTATAATGCACTCTATGAAGGATTTTATATTGTATTAATCGTAGATTAGGATTCTTAAGAAATTTGAAGGTTCTTAATGAAATTTGAGACCAGAGGTTTTGGTCTATTGAGATGGACAAGTCCATCTCCCATTTTGAAATCGGAAGGGCTATTGATTCATCTATTCTATTTAATGTTTTGTATATTTTAGATAGCAGTTTGGGAGGGTTAAGATTAAGGAAGTCTAAAACTTTTCCTGGAATTTGTAAATCAACTGTATTGAGCCTAAATTTATTTTTTATAATTGATTTAATTTGTTGGTATTCTAAGAATTTATTCTTGTTAATTCCGAATTGTGTAACCAATGTATTAAAGGGGATAAAGTCTGTTCCATCAAATATATGCTCCAGGTATTCAATTCCTTTACAACTCCAGCCTGGAAAGTTAATCATGCATTTTTTTTGTAAGATATCCGGGTTATTCCAGATGGGTGTACGCCTGCATGGGACTAGTGAGGTCTTTGTCATTTTAAGAAATTCCCACCAAGCTGTCAGAGAGGAGCTGATATTTATACTTTTGAAACATTCATTTTGTTTTATATTTGAGCTAACAAAAGGTAGATCTGAAAGTTTTATCTTATTGCATAGTGTCTGTTCTACATCTACCCAGCACTCATCGATATAACTGTGTTTTACCCATCTTGATGTGTATTGGAGTCTGTTGGCTAAGAAATAATGACGAAAGTTTGGTAGGTCTAGACCTCCTTTATCTTTGGACTTCTGTAGTGTTTTTAAGCTGATACGTGGGGGTTTATCTTTCCAAAGGAATTTAGAAACAGAAGAGTCCAGAGATCTAAACCAATCAGGTGATGGTTTGCTTGGGATCATTGAGAATAAATAATTGATTCTAGGCAAAACCATCATTTTTATTGTAGCTACCCTTCCAATAAGTGATATTGGAAGGGATTTCCATCTTGCCAGATCATCTTCCACTTTTTTTAAAAGTGGGACGTAGTTTAGCTTAGATAAGTCTGCCAGTCTTGGTGAGATATGGATACCTAGATATGTAATATTTCCCGACCGGAGCTGTAAAGCAACAGGACTCTGGTAAGAACAGTTGATTGGAAGGACTGTAGATTTTAACCAATTTATGGAATAGTCTGAAACTCTTGAGTAAGATTTTATTAACTCAATTACCTGATACAAGGAAGTTTGTGAATGCTGTAGAAAAAGTAGTACATCATCTGCGTATAAACTGATTTTATGTTCTATTTTGTTGCATTGTATACCTTTAACATTATTATTTTGCCTGATTGCTGCTGCTAATGGTTCAATAAAAATAGCAAAGAGGGAGGGAGAAAGTGGACATCCCTGCCTGGTACCTCTCTGAAGAAAGAACCTTGATGATGTTTGATTATTGGTCCTAATACATGCTGTTGGTGAGCTGTATAATATTTTTAACCAGTTTACAAAAGAATTACTGAATCCGAATTTATTTAAGGCTGCAAATAAAAATTTCCAGTTAACTCTATCAAATGCTTTTTCTGCATCTAAAGATAATATATTGGTTTGGACGTTTTTACAGTGGGAATAATCTATTAAATCTATTAATCTACGTGAATTTGTGGAAGAGAGCCTACCTTTTATAAAACCTGTTTGATCCGGGTGGATTATTAGAGGTGTTATTTTCTCTATCCTTCTTGCAAGAGCTTTGCAAATTATTTTCAGATCCACATTGATAAGAGAAATCGGACGATAACTGGTAGGAGACATAGGGTCTTTTCCTGGTTTTAATAGAAGATTGATGTAGGCAGAATTCATGTTTGGTGGTATTCGACCATTTTCCTTTGTTTCCTGTAACATTTTGTAAAATGTTGGTGCCAGAATATTCCAGAATTCTTTATAGAACTCTGCTGGAAATCCATCTGGACCTGGAGCTTTATTATTAGGCATAGATTGGAGGGCCTCCTGGAGTTCAGACACTGTTAGCGGTGAATCCAGGGCCTTTGCTTGACTGTCTGAAAGTTTAGGAAGAGTTATTTTATCCAGAAATTGTACAATATCATTATTTGAAGGGTTTATCTCTGGTGTGTATAACGTCTCATAAAATTCTTTGAAAGTGTTGTTTATTTTTTCAGGGTCATATATTATATTCCCAGTTTTGTCTTTGATTGCAGATATAGTTGTTTTTTCTTTATTTATTTTTAACTGATTAGCTAAGAAGCTACCTGATTTATTACTATGTTCAAAGTTTTCTATTCTAAGTCTTTGGATTAAGAACTGCGTCCTTTTATTAATAATTTCATTTAACTCTAATTTTGCTTTCCTTATTTTACTTAAGCTCTCTTTATCCAGGGAAGGTTCTAATGATTTAATAGTTTCTTCTAATTCCTGAACATGTTTATTTTCTGTTCTCTTTTTATTTGATGAGAATGAAATTATTTTACCTCTAATCACAGCTTTCCCTGCTTCCCATAGAGTGGATGGCGACATACCAGGGAGATCATTAAATTCCATGTATGAAGCCCATTCTTTTTCAATATATTTAATAAATTCTTTATCCTTAAGTAATGATGTATTAAATCTCCAATTTTTATATTGAAGGGTTGCAATTTTATTTGCTAAATTTAAAGAAACAGGAGCGTGATCGCTGATCACTATAGGATGTATCTCAGTGTCTGAAATGTCATTCAACAGTGAGCTGCTGACTAACAAATAGTCCAATCTAGAATAAGAATGATGTACGTTTGAGTAAAAAGTGTATTTTCTGTCGTTGGGATGAAGCGATCGCCATGCATCGCAGAGTCCATAATCGCTCATGTACTGTTTAACTATATCTATGGATTGCCATCTGCGCTGAGTCCCTGCTGTACTGAGCCTGTCTATTTCTTCATTTAGTCCAAAGTTGAAATCTCCCCCAAGAACAAGTGAGCAATCCATGTGATTAGCCAGAACCGAGAAGAAAGTATGAAAGAATGAGGGGTCGTCAACATTTGGACCATATATACTAACTATACATAACTTTTGGTTATTTATAAATAGTTTTAATATTATAAATCTACCTTCTGGATCTGTAGCTGTGTCTATTACTTTAAAATTAGTATTTCTATTTATTAATATTGCTACTCCTCGTTGTCTAGAGTTATAGCATGAAGAAAATATATTAGGATACTCTGGTGTTTTTAAATCATTAGCTGTTGAACTTGATTTATGAGTCTCCTGTAGTAAGACGACATCTGCCTTCAGTCTTGTAAGATGGTTGAAAATCTTAATGGTTTTATCTCTGCAGCTAGCGCCGCGAATATTCCATGTTATAAATTTTACAGGATTCATAGAGCTAAGATAAACCTTAGATATGTACTTAATCACCAAGGATGAATATAGGTTGTTAATTTTGGTTTGTCCATGGGTTTGCCAGATTGAAACACAACTCGCAGAAGCAGAGGATAATGCGGGTAGATAATGCACCATACAGTGTTGTATACAGAATGATAGTATGATGGAAAAAACATGAATTTTGCCATGATGAAAAAGTCTGTAGTGTGTGAGAGAGAAAAAGGAAAACAAGGTGATAAGAGATTTGGTTATACAAATGTGAGAAAGATTAATAGTGAAAAAGAATAAATGAAAGAAAAAAATGTGCACAAGCCCTGCCCTACCCACATTAACAAACAAAAACAGCCTGCCGTGCTGTTGCTTTTTTTTTTAATACTATAGTTGTCTGATAAAGCCTAATTCTGGTCTTGGTTTCTGTTAAAATTTTGGTCTAATAAAGCCAAGGAGTAACCTGAGGGTCCCTAAACAGCTCGACCGTTTTATACTTATCAGTTTTATCCACACTAAACGTAGCCCTACAGCACCTCTTCATACATATGTTTTTTTTTTTAATTGTGAAATAACACGCGTCTTCTAGTCACCCCCCTGGATTTCGATTTCGGAAACTGATCATTAACGCTGTTTAATTCGTCCCACGTAGCTCTCTCCTCGTCCTATGATTGAATTGTTCTTTTGTTTAAAATGTTAAAATTTTGCCCAACAATTGGTCGCGGGCGGGTGTTGTTTGTAGTTCTTACCTCCGAGCGGTGATACCAGATGGAAGGTAAGGTTATCGTTTTAACGTGTCGTTGGCAAGATTCAGTTTGGTGTTGATTGAACTCTTTCGCCACGGCTACTTCTGATCTTACCTACAGGCCTGCTCTGGGTATCCCTCGAAAAAAACCAAGATTGTCCCTCATTTGATCGGGCCTGGATGTCTAGGATAGACTCCTTGAAAGCTTTTGTTTTCTCAAGACAGCTGCTTCATTTCAACTCTTGTGAGTTTTTTAACTGTATTCTTTTTAGTGTTCTGCGTTTTCTGTTAAACACTTAGCGAAGCTACTTGTTGTTGGCTGAACTCAGCGATTCCCTCTGAGCCTGAGAGTCTTTATGAAGAACTCAAACCAGCGCGAGACGGGCGTCAAGGCAGGTTAGCTTCTTGTCTATTGAGTACAGGATGTTCGCCAGTAGCTACTATCTGGCGAGTCGGTGGAATTGTGCTGCCTCGGAACGAGTGCGCTTATGCGACGGTGTGCTCGTTGTTTGTATCCGATAGCAGGTTTTCCGTGACTTACCCATTTAGATGTTATCAAAGCACTCGTCTAGGTAGCACTCCAGCGAATCCAATGTCTCCTCGTCAGGTTGTTTAGAGGAGAATAAAAATAATAGTAACTTGATGGGTTATTTTAGAAGCTCGGTTTGGATTCAAAAATGATTTGTCTTATTTTACATGGGTGTATAACATTACACATAACCCCCATGTTCACCTATGTACAGCTCTCGCGAGAACTCAGCAGCTCATCCTCTCCCTCTTTCCAGGGCCCATAATGGATTCTTTGGGTGTTTCTCAATGTCAAGGCGCCTTGCCTGGGTAGGCAAGGCGCCTACCCAGGCAAGGCGCATTATTCAATTCAAATTCAGACCCAGGCATTATTCAATTCAAATTCAAAAATACTTGTTGTAGACCATGATGGCTGTGGGGAGAAAGGATTTCCTGTAGCGGTCTGTGTTGCAGCGAAACTGAAGAATGCATCCGACTAAAGATACTCTGTTGCTGTAGGTCTGTTCATGAGAGAGGAATGCTCAGGGTTGTCCATGATCCCTTTTTAATTTTATGAAGAATCCTTCATTGCATCATTATCTCCCAGTTGTTCCACAGTCGACCCCATAAACAGAAACCAGCCTTCTGTATAGGGGTTATTGAGCCGTTTTCAGTCCTGGCTCTGATCGTTGTTAACAAACAGATGGTTAGCCCGAGATGATGACACTCTCCTCACAGACTTGTAGAAGATTTGCAGGCATTTGCTGCAAAACTTGAAGGACCTCAGCTTCCTCAGAAAGTACTTCTGCTCTGTCCCTTTTTGTAGACGGCTTCTCTGTTGATTCTCCGGTCCAGTCTATTGTCCAAGGTGAACTCCCGATCCGGTGGTATTTGTACTTCTCAACCACTCCACTTCTTCTTCCCATGATGCAGGACTCTCTTTGACTTGTCTCTGTTTCTTCTGAAATCTACAATCATCTCCTTTGTTGTGTTCACATTCAAGGTAAGTGATGGTTTTCACACATGCCACAAAGCTTTATCACCAAGCTTCTGTATTCAGCTTCTTCTCCATTCTCTGATACACCCGACAATTGCAGAGTGTCTGAGTATTTCTGCTGATGGACAGGGTCTCAGGTCTTAGACTGGGAAGTCAGAGGTTGTACAGAGTGAAAAGTAATGGTGACGAGTACAGTACATTGTGGTGCCCCTGTGCTGCTGATCAACTGGCTTTGAAAAATACAATCCTTAGCATTCTCACAAACTGTGGTCTGTTTGTTCAGGATAGTCATTGATCCAAGCTGATTGATGAAGGCCTCCGCACCTGTGTTTTCGAGTTTTCTGAACAAAGTAAATCAGGGCTTGAATTGTGTTAAGATTGATGGCATCTTCAACACCAAACACCATGGCGATAAGCAAACTGCAGGGGGTCCTAATAGGTTCTAGTTTGCTCACTCAGGTGGGGCAACAAGAGTCTATCCAAGGACCTCATGATGTGGGATGTCAGGGCAACAGGTCGTGTTGTCTTTGATGACTGATGGAGTGAGTGTTCTTTGGTACTGGGAACAAGGCTGGTGTCTTCACACACAATGGAACTTCTCTTGGTTCAGGCTAAGGTTGAATTATGGTGCTGCAGAATCCACAGAGTGCTCTGCACTGGTCTTCAGGGGACTTGGGGCTCACAACCATCTGACCTGCAGCCTTGTTCCGGTTCACGTTTTCTCCATCTGACTCTTCACTGACTTTTAGAAAAGATAGGTGGGAGTGAGTAACGGGGGTAAAGGAATCTCCTGACTCGGTCGAAGACAAAGTTGTGGAAGAAAAGAATTCATGACTGAGGTGGAAGATAAAACATCTGAGGTGTGACAGGTCAGGTGTGGGTCAGAGGATGAGTCGGAGGTCTCTCTGGATGGAAACAGGAGACGAGGATGCTGAGTTGTCCTGAACTGAAACTATTGAAGAACTGTGTTCAGTGTCATTGTTGCACTATCACACTTCCATCTATCCAGTCCTTCTGTGTTAAACCCCTGTGATCGCTTTCAAATTCCACGACCAGACATTGTTTATATTTGTTCTCTGTAGTGTGTTCTCCAGCTTTTCCTGTAAAGCTCCTTGCTGTCTCTGATCTTGACTTTTTAGTTGGTTCTTTATACTTCTGAATAACTCCCTATCTCCCTCCCTGAAGGCTCTTTTTTTTCTTGTTCAGAGTTCCTCAGGAATGGTGATCATGTTTTTTTTATTAGGGTTAGTTATTGGAATGTCTTGTTCGGGAGGGGACAATGTTGTCCTCAAGAAGTTTTTGAATTCAGTCTCACACCCAGCTCATGGAATTTATTGTCCTCTCAATGTGGCTGGCAAAGAGTCATCAGTCTGTGGACTCAAAGCAACCTGCAGGGCTCTCTTACAGCTTTCATTTGACCATTTTTTACATTCCTCTTTGTCGGAGGTTGCCTCTTTGAACAACGTGGTTTATATTCTGAGCAGAGAAATACAGATTGTGATTGATTGTCCTAGCGGAGGTCTTGGTTAGGACATATAAGCATCCTTTACATTTGCAATAAAACAAATCCAAGGTCTTGTTTTCTCTTGTGGAGCAGCTCTGACAAACTGTTTGAAATGTTGAAGTGTAGAACGAGAGCGAGGCATGATTAAAATACAGATTTCGCCACAAATGAATTGGGGTGTGGGTCTGTAGCTTAGCAACAACAGAGTGAAGACATCACCATGACACTGGTCGGCATACGGACATAGGTTGGAATATAAACAACACACCAAAATGCACTAATGGTTGAACTTCTTTGGTTAGTTATTAGCATTGGACCATGCTTACCGAATTAGGATTTGTTTATATTCGAACATTTATGCAAATGGTTCGATAGATGGTTGTGTATGGAAGGCATGCACATGATGGAGGCATTGAGACTCTGTGTGGGGGGTGCAGTCTTCGGAAGTCCATCTTCTTCTCGAGCCTGCTCAGTTGGTCATTATTTTTAACAAGCAAGGAATGTAGGCATAGTTGAAGATCGTTAGAGATTTTTTGAATCGTAAGAACGGTATGATGAAGATGACAAATGACATAGGATTTGATAGTCTTTGTTGGAAATGCCTAACTGAGAAGCTGAAGTGGATGCACCTATGTCGGGATGGTATGGATATTGAACAATTATCAGGGTTGATGCCATATCCAAACAGGATCTGATTAGAAGAGAAGAGTAACCATAAAGATTTGTGGTGGATGCAGAGGGTAAGGAGGTCAGTGGTTAAAGGGAAACGGTGATTACGTTAAGGTTGTTGTTGATTCTTAGGACTCTTGAGCAGCATGGATATGTGGCTATGGTCGTGGAGCTGGACGGGAGTTGACGAGTAGCCAGTTTAATGAAGAAATTATTGCCAGAAAGTTGCAGAAAGTTATGATTAAATAGTGGAAACGCAGATTTGTGGGATTGTATGTGAATAGGTAATGAAGCGGTGAATAGAAGACGAGATGAGTGATGGGATCTAAGATGACGCCGCGGATGGACGCCTCGGTACTTCGCTCCCTAGTACTTGATACAATTTTACTTTTTTGCGTAGTTTTCTGCACTTCCCTCTGCTATTAAAATTGAGCAGAGGGAATTCCTACCAATTAGGGCTATCCCCAAGTTTTTTTACCGGACTTTTTTTTCACTTTTTAATCAACCAGACTACTTTATGGAGACTCTGACTGGAGGAGCAGCAGCGCTCTGTGGATTTAGACGGAGACGCCGACGAGGGAAACGAGCTGGTGTGCTCGTTAAATTGCGACAGCGGGGATTACGCACCGCTCTCCCATCCATACACCTGGGGAACGTTCGCTCTCTGCCTAACAAAATGGATGAATTGCTCCTTCTCCTATCCAAGAACTCAGACTTTCGTCGTTCTCCCGCCTTTTGCTTCACTGAAACCTGGTCCAGTGAACACATCCCGGACAGCGCACTACAGCTGCCGCGCTTCCCGCTGTTCCGAGCGGACCGCTGCGCGGAACTGT
Source organism: Apricaphanius iberus (assembly GCA_028564705.1). Classification (NCBI taxonomy): domain Eukaryota; kingdom Metazoa; phylum Chordata; class Actinopteri; order Cyprinodontiformes; family Aphaniidae; genus Apricaphanius; species Apricaphanius iberus. The sequence goes on from JAPXFQ010002081.1 coordinate 52,382, forward strand.
CTGGGAAGTCAAAGGGAGGAGGAACGTGTTTCTACATTAACGAAGGTTGGTGTACAGATGTCACAGTGTTAAAGAAGACATGCAGCCCTCACCTAGAGTCATTCTTCATAAACTGTAGACCATTCTATTCACCGCGGGAGTTCGCCTCGTTTGTGCTGGTCGCTGTATACATTCCACCGCAGGCGTGTGTAACGGAGGCGTTACATCACCTCGCCGACCAGATCACAGACGTGGAGAAAACTCACCCGGACTCTCTGCTAATCATTCTCGGGAATTTTAATAGAGCAAATCTCAAACTTGAACTGACTAAATATAGACAACACGTGACGTGTCCCACCAGGGACATGAACACTTTAGACCACTGCTACACCACAATAAAGAATGCATATCGCTCTGTCCCCCGTGCTGCTTTGGGACTTTCTGACCACTGCCTGGTCCACCTCATCCCATCTTACAAGCAGAAGCTGACATCTGCTAAGCCTGTAGTAAGAACTGTGAAAAGATGGACAGATGAGTCAAAGATGCAGTTACAGGCCTGCTTTGACTGCACTGATTGGAGCGTCTTTGAAGCAGCAGCCTCAGACCTGGACGAACTGACTGACACTGTGACATCTTACATCAGCTTTTGTGAGGACATGTGTGTGCAGACCAAAACCCTCTGCACGTTCAACAACAATAAACCATGGTTCACTGCAGAACTGAGACGGCTACGCCAGGACAAGGAGGAGGCCTACAGGAGTGGGGATCGGGACCTGTACAAGCAGGCCAGGAACAAGCTGACAAAGGAGATCAAGGCAGCAAAAATGAACTACAGTGTAAAGCTGAAGGAGCGTTTTTCTGCCAACGACTCTTCTGCAGTTTGGAAGGGCCTGCAGACCATTACCAACTACAGGAGAGCATCCCCCCACCCTGTGGGGAGCCCCCGCCTGGCTGAGGACCTCAATGACTTTTTCTCCAGGTTTGAAACAACTTTCACACCTTCCACCTCCCCCACCATCTCCATCACAAAAGGCCTAGCATCACCCCAAACCATCCCCATACCTGACCCCCTGCCTGCGCTGACGATCTGTGAACAGGATGTGCGCCAACTATTTCAGAGACAGAGGATTAAGAAGACATCAGGTCCTGATGGAGTGTCTCCGTCCTGTCTGAAAGTCTGTGCTGACCAGCTGGCTCCCATCTTCACTCAGATCTTCAATAACTCCCTGGAGCTGTGTGAGGTCCCCTCCTGCCTCAAACGCTCCACCATCATCCCGGTTCCCAAGAAGTCCCTTGTCACAGGATTAAATGACTACAGACCAGTTGCCCTGACATCTGTGGTCATGAAATCCTTTGAGCGACTGGTGCTGTCCCACCTGAAGGAAATCACGGATCCCCTGCTAGACCCCCTGCAGTTCGCCTATAGAGCAAACAGGTCAGTGGACGATGCAGTCAACATGGCTCTCCACTACATCCTGCACCACCTAGACTCTGCAGGTACCTACACTCGGGTCCTGTTTGTGGACTTCAGCTCTGCATTTAACACCATCGTCCCAGAGCTCCTCCACCAAAAACTGTCCCAGCTCACCGTGCCTCCCTCCACCTGTCAGTGGATTACCAGTTTCCTGACTGACAGGAGGCAGCAGGTGAAACTGGGTAACTTCATATCCAGCACCCGGTCCCTCAGCATCGGTGCCCCCCAGGGATGTGTTCTCTCCCCACTGCTTTTCTCCCTTTACACCACTGATTGCACGTCAAGAGACCCTTCTGTGAAACTCCTGGAGTTTGCAGATGACACCACCGTCATTGGACTCATCCGTGACGGCGACGAGTCTGCATACAGAAGGGAGGTGGAACAGCTGGTCCTCTGGTGCAGTCAGAACCACCTGGAGCTAAACCCGCTCAAAACTGTGGAGATGACAGTGGACTTCAGGAAGAGACCCCCTGCAACATCTCCTCTCATAATCACCAACAGGCCAGTCCCCACAGTAGAGTCTTTCAGGTTCCTAGGATCCACCATCACACGGGACCTGAAGTGGACCTCCCACATTGACTCTATAAGGAAGAAGGCCCAGCAAAGGCTGTACTTTCTGCGTCAGCTCAGAAAGTTCAACCTGCCTCAGCAACTGCTGACCATCTTCTACACAGCAATAGTCCAGTCTGTCCTGACCTCATCCATCTCTGTCTGGTTCGGATCCGCCACCAGGCAAGACAGGGACAGACTGCAGAGAACAGTCAGGTCCTCAGAGAGGATCATATGTACTGATCTTCCCTCCATTGAGGACCTTTTCCGGGCCAGGGTCAGGAAGCGGGCCAGAAAAATCACCACTGACCCCTCAGACCCTGGCCACAATCTGTTTAAGCTCCTCCCCTCAGGCCGGCGTTACAGAGCGCTGTACGCCAAAACCACCCGACGCAAGAACAGTTTCTTCCCCCAGGCTGTCGCTCTGATGAACTCTGAATAGTCACAGAGTGTGTGTCCACTCACATGGACAATAAACTAAAACTCTGCACTGCTGTATATACTTACTGTATATACTTACTGTACAATAACCCTGGTTTGGTGTATATATTATCCTTTATTTTTATTTATTTTTTTTCCGTTTTTTAATTTCACTTATTTAAGTTCTGTACTGGAGAGAAAAGTTGCCGGAGTCAAATTCCTTGTATGTGTCATACTTGGTCATTAAAGCTGATTCTGATTCGGAATGGAAGTTTATACGTTACATAGAAACTTTTAAAAAACTGTTCCATCCTGAAAGATAAGATGAGAGTTCTAGGAGAAATACTGTTGAGGATAGCGTTCTGAGAAATGATGGAGAGGTCTTGAAGCTGTGTAGTTAGTTGTAGATGGTTGCTGAAAACGGTGGGATTGGAGTTGGATGAGGACCTGCGTCTGGAGCCAAGGACCTGAATTTCTGGAAAGAGAGGCGAGAGAGTGAATCAGCGATGGAATTCCGATGGCTAGATATATGAACAGCACGGAGAATGAATTGAAGTTTGGCTGACGCCAGAGTGAGTCAAGAATGAACTGCGTGATGCGGGATGAAAGTGAACGGCCTTTGTTTATGATGTTGATAACGGCAGAGTTGTCTGAATAGATAAGAATACAGTGTTGAGACCATTCATGCCCCACCCAAAAAAGGGCTGCAATCACGATGGGATCGATTTCATAATGAGCGGATGAGAGAGAGGCGGACTGCAGCTGCAAACGTTCAAACTCGGAGACCATGTTGAAGCAAACCGCCTTCCATTGTAGAAACCACCAAAGCCTGCGGAGGGTGCTGCATCGGTAAATAGCCAGATGTCATATGGATGAGAAATTCATAACGTTATTGTAGAAGAATGAAATGCCATTCCAAGATGAAAGAAATTCTTGCCGAAAGGCACATTTCTATCCGGTGAGGTTCTCGATGGCGAGACCATGAAGCAAAGGGATGTTGGCGGCGGTGGACAGAAGGTGAGAAATAAATGATGTCCCCTTAATGGGAGTGGCGAGGTGCTGTGATAGTCAATCTGTTTTGGAAGTGGGGTTATGGGGGCAGGTGTTCCTAGCATGTGCCCCTCCGCAGAAAGAGCAAGTATGCAAGACCCTACAGCTGGAGGCTGAGCAGCCAAGGTCATTGAAATTGTTACACACCATCCTGCCACCTTGGAAAAGGATTGGACGGCCGCGCTTATCCATGCCCCCGGAGACAGGGGCATTAGGTTTAGACTGTGGTAGAAGAGATTAAGGAATCACTAAAGGGGGAGGGGCAGGTGAGGACGAACAGTTTTGGACTGATGAGCAGCATGATGATGATGGTCGAGGTCAGAGAGGAGTGACAAGAGTGCATGCAGTAGCAGGGTGGGAGGAAGCGCCGCAGAGGCTGCAAGATAGGGATGCCCGGGTCGCAAAGATGCGGCAATATAACTCGGAGTCTAGACAACCCCAGTATGTACCTTGATTGTATTGGGCGAGAAGGCCCGCTGCCTGGGATGAGAAAAGGACGTAATATTGATAAAACCCTGTTCCTCCAAATCTAAGGGCCATGTCAAGGACAATAGACAAATAATCGTCTAACTCTGTCCGCCGGTCAGGAAACACTGAGCAAATGATGTCCCTGTAAAGAGAGAATGCAAAAGCAAACTCTGTGGGGGGTCAGATCTTTGGAACTAGAGCTAAGAGCTGAACCTAGCTGCATCAGCCCCATTCCGGTCTGCAACTCCCGGGGCTGACTTGAGAGACGTAGAGAGGGTTGGAGAAGGAGACCTAAATCGATGTAATTACCATTCAGAATTTGTTGACGGAGAGCGGGTGAAACTGGGGAAGGGCGATTGATGGAAGAGGGTGGCCGAATGGGGGGTGCTGCTGTAGAAAGAGTGTAATGGTTAGAAGCTGAAGTGTAAATAGACGAAGATGGCAACCGAGACAGCGGACCAGTAAAACTTTGAGGTAATGCGGCGATAGGTTGTTGCACCTTTGAGCCTGCTGGTAACATGGAAGGGTTAGAAGAGGTTCCTGGAGCATGGATGGAAGCCTGAATTGAACCTGTAGGAAACATAGAAGGGGGAATGTGGGGGAGAGGAATTGATTGATTTAATTAAGATACGACCTGAGAGGCTAAGAAAGAGAAAAAATTAGTTATGAATGACCCAAAATTTGAGGGAAATGAGACGGAACAAGCTTCCCCGCCAGCAGGGGGAGCTGTGGGTATTGGCCCGGCACCTGAGGGCTGGGATATGCCCTGAGAGGAAGTGGGGACTGAGGCTGAAGTAGGAAGTGGATTATGGGAGGAGGAAGTTTGGGTTAACGGTGAAGTAGAGGGGAAAAGGAGCTTGAAGAGGCTAGATTTATTAGCAGAACGGCTAAAGGGGATGCCTCTTTCCCTGAGTGAAGATTGCAAGCGGGCTACTGTCCAGCCAGACATGTCCGGATGGTTGGAGACGGCGGCGGAAGAACGACGAACTCTTGGTGAGTTCCTCATCCGGAATGAAGCCGGACGGGAACGGGGAGGAGAAGCCCTCCGAACTGGACTGCCAGAGAGATCGGGAGGAAAGTGCTGAGCTTGTGGCGAACAGGGAGCCTGAAGTGATCGGGAAGTAGAGAAGCTTGGAGCCGATCGGCCTGCAGCGCCTACTGAGGACCATTGAACTCCAGAAGAAGTCCCGGGCGCGACGAGGACGCACTGCAGGAATGGGAGGAAACTTGGACCGAGCGGCCCGAAGCCAGAGAAGAAAAACAGGGAGCCGAAGCCTCAAGACGAGAACGAAGGGAGTTAGATGTGCGGGGAGGAGATGGAGAAGGGCGGCGATCTAGGCGGACGAGTGTACGGCCTCGAGGCGCGGAAGTCGCTGGAGAGGGATCCGACCGAGCGGAGCTAGATGGAAGAGCTCTGGTTGACTGAGAGGACTGGCTGGAATCCCGATGAGCCGATGGAAGCCTGGCACAGCGAGAGACTTGACTGACCACGGATGGAGGTGATGGTCCAATGATGGAAGTCTCGCTGGAGAAGAGCTCCTCATCGGATTCGGAAGGATCAAGGGTAAGCACATCCATGATAATAGAGCTTGTCTTCGCTAACCAAGGCGGGTTTACGAGACCACAGTCTGAGCGACGCTGATGGCTAGGTGCACGGGTTTAAATAGATCACGGAGTAATTAGGAATGGAATTCAGGTGTGAGATGCCAGGTGAGTCGGATCCGAGTAGATTAGTGAGAGAATACTGAATATGAGGCGTGGTCCAGCTCACGAACCTAAGTTAACATATTAATTTACATTAATATGGACGTAAATTAACTACCAAGAGTTCAATATCTGGGCTGCAGAGACTAACCTTCACAGTAACATGTCCTGGATGACACCATCTATTGTTGTGGCTGGAATCCCGATGAGCCGATGGAAGCCTGGCACAGCGAGAGACTTGACGGACCACGGATGGAGGTGATGGTCCAATGATGGAAGTCTCGCTGGAGAAGAGCTCCTCATCGGATTCGGAAGGATCAAGGGTAAGCACATCCATGAAAATAGAGCTTGTCTTCGCTAACCAAGGCGGGTTTACGAGACCACAGTCTGAGCGACGCTGATGGCTAGGTGCTCGGGTTTAAATAGATCACAGAGTAATTAGGAATGGAATTCAGGTGTGAGATGCCAGGTGAGTCGGATCCGAGTAGATTAGTGAGAGAATACTGAATATGAGGCGTGGTCCAGCTCACGAACCTAAGTTAACATATTAATTTACATTAATATGGACGTAAATTAACTACCAAGAGTTCAATATCTGGGCTGCAGAGACTAACCTTCACAGTAACATGTCCTGGATGACACCATCTATTGTTGACAAGCACTGCTACTCCACCTCCTTTTCTTTTTCCACTTCTCTTCAGATCTCTGTCTGCTCGTACAGTCAGAAAGCCAATCAGAAAGACGTTGGAGTCGGGGATATGATCCTGTACCCACGTCTCAGTGAAAAACATAACACTGCATTGACGATACTCAGGCTGAGACCTTGTCAAGGCTTGGAGTTCATCCATTTTGTTAGCTAGAGATCTCACGTTTCCCATTAGGATTGATGGAAGAGACGGTTTGAATTTCCTCATTCTCTGTCTCCTTTTCAATCCTGCTCTGCACCAACCACGCCTCCTCCTTTTCAACTCTTCAGGGATTTGTGGCCACAGTTGAAGTATCATTTCAGTTTTTGCCATGTAAATCAACTGCTCCCGGCTGTAAACCACCTTGTTGACATGGTTAGGCATCATAACAAAAGAGCAAAAGTGAAAAATCAAAAGCAAAAATCCTTCCAACTTCACGGGACAAAAACCCGCAAAGCAAACACGTCGAAAAAGTGCAATCCTTCCTCAAGAAAGAGGGGGAAGCGGGGCGCTAGTGAACGCCGCATGGAGTAGTCGTGTCTTCGAGTAGCTCCTCCACACTCTCGATAAATACTCGCTAAAAATCAACACTTACTCAACTATGAGCGGTTCCAACAAATATAAAACTAAGGAAAAGCTTACGCATCCGCACTCAAACCCGAAGAAAAACGCAAAGACAGTTCCTGCCATGAATACGGTCAGGGCCGTTAGCCCCGAGCTAACCCCGACTAGCAGCCCGGGTACCACCTCTGCTGGCACCGATAGACCTTCAACTTCTCAGCCCACGCTGGCTAGCGTCATGGCTGCCATTGGGAAACTGGACGAAGACATGAACACCAGATTTAACACGCTCGACTGCACACTCCACCAAGTCCAGACTTCCCTGGCGGACCACACATCACGCATCTCCGACCTGGAGGGCTTTGCAGCCGGCCACGAGTCCCGCATCACAGATCTGGAGAAACAGTGCACGGAGCTACTGGAAATCAATAAGTCAATTAAACGTAAGCTAATAGATCTCGAGAACCGATCTAGACGCTGCAATATTAAAATCACTGGCCTACCAGAAAAAGTTGAGAAAGGCAACCCAACACAGTTTGTTACTGAGCTCCTGCCGCAGCTCCTCGGAGCCAACAACTTCACCAGCGGACTCAAAGTTGACCGGGCGCATCGTATCGGTCCACCCGCAGCTGGACGTCAACGCACCATGATCGCCAAAATTCATCACCCTCCAGAGAAGGAGAAAATCCTGAAACTCGCTCGGCTACATGCTCCACTGACCTACAACGGTGCCAGGATCAGCGTGTACCCGGACTTCTCACCTGAAGTCACCGAACAACGCCGCGCCTTTGATGGAGCGAAAAAGAAACTGAGGGCCGCCGGAGTCAAACACGGTCTCCTCTTTCCAGCCAGACTGACCTTCAACCATGGTACGGAGCAGAAAATATTTCAGGATGCCAAGGATGCCGAGACTTTTATAGACAGATTTATCACATCCTCCGCTGCTGCGGAGTGAACTGTACCCCCGGCCGGGATTATTCAGCCTGCTGCCGCACCCAGTCACCTGTTTGAGACTCTTTAATGGCAGGCTACTCTATTGTTCCTCAGTCTCATCAAGAATTGAGTTTTATTTAACCGCTAAATACGTAAGTGTTTATTTCAGTTTTTGCTTTCACACGAGTGTGGAGATAGTTATGTTCTCTGCTTTAGTCAGGAGTTTTATTTGAGCTCGACGGTTTCTTGCAGTGTCTAGCTGTTTTTCAGTGTTCATGGTCTTTTCGTCCCACCTCGTTTGGGGAGGGGGACAGGGGGATGGATCTAATCTGTATGTTTTCCTGTTTTCTCTTTTTTTTTACCTGCTCTTCTTAATACGTACCCCACTAATTATAATTATGCTTTGGATATGGTATGTTGTCATAAACTTATCATCCTTTTATGGTTGCTAATGACCCTCTCACCCCACCACATGGTGGCAGCTTAACATTACTCAGCTGGAATGTCAGGGGTTTAAGGACTAATTTAAAAAGGGGCAAAGTCTTTTCCCATTTAAAGTCACTAACTGGAGATATAATTTTTATGCAGGAAACGCATATCAAACATAATGAGCAGTGGAGGTTGAGATGTGCTTGGATATCTCAGATATACCAGTCAACTTTTTCTTCTAAGGCTAGAGGTGTAGCCATATTAATCAGAAGGAATGTCCCATTTGAACATATTTCAACTATTTCAGACCCTAACGGCCGCTATCTGATCGTGTCAGGTCGCATTCTGTCACGACATGTAACCTTTTTGAATATTTATGCGCCCAACTTCGATGACCCTGGTTTTTTTAGGAAAGTCTTTAATCTTATCCCGGATTTATCATCTACCCACTTAATTGCAGGCGGAGATTTTAACACAATTCTGGACTGCTTTCTTGACAGACTCTCCACCCGCCCCACCAGTCCCTCTAACGCTAGTATTGCTCTTAATAATATAGTTAAGTCAATGAACCTGGTTGACATATGGAGACTACAACACCCAAATGATAAGGACTTTTCCTACTTCTCTAATGTTCATAAATCATATACAAGAATTGACTACTTTTTGACTGACGGCATTTTGACCTCGGATGTAATCTCCTCCAAATATCATGATATTGTAATTTCCGACCACAGCCCCATTGAACTAAAAGTCAATATTGGTAGAACTAAAGCTGCGTTCAACTGGCGGTTCAATCCTTTACTACTTAACAACATTCAATTCCGCCAGCAAACAGCCAACAAAATAACAGAATACTTTGATCAAAATGACACATCTGAGGTAAATGACTCCACCCTGTGGGAGGCCTTTAAAGCTGTAACACGAGGAAATATTATAGCCCACGAGGCTAAAATAAAAAAGGATAAGGAGAAAGAATTAGCAGATATCACAGCCCAACTCAAACCGTTAGAAAAAGACTACAAGGCGACCGCCTCTCCAACCAAGCTTAATGAAATAATCAAATTAAAGTCGAAATATAACGCTGTTCTTTCTGACCGTATCAGCTTAATGCTGCTAAAAGTAAAACAAAAGCATTTTGAATTAGCTGACAAGCCAGATAAACTACTAGCTCGCCAGCTCAAGAACATCCAGGCCAACAGAACAATTCACAAAATTAAGACCAAAACGGGAAATACCACCACAGAACCTGAGAAAATTAACGAATGCTTTCGTGAATTCTATGAAGATCTTTATACTTCAAAGTCCACCACTGCTACATCACATATCTCTGGATTCCTTCGTACTCTCCATCTGCCTAAATTGAGTCCCTCAGCACAAACCGACTTAAATAAAGAGATAACATTAGAGGAAGTTAAACAGGTAACTCGCTCCTTTCCTAATGGAAAGGCGGCCGGGCCAGATGGATTTGGCATTGAGTTCTATAAGGCATACTTAGACATTATAGCTCCTTTTATGTTGAGAATGTTTAACCATTCTATCTCAGTTGGTCTGCTTCCAGAAACGCTTTACTCTGCCAACATCTCTCTGATCCTGAAAAAAGGGAAGAACCAGACAGACCCTTCTTCATACCGGCCCATTGCGCTCCTTGGCTGTGATCTTAAGGTGTTTACTAAAATCCTTGCAAATAGACTTAATAAATGTATTGCAGATATTATCCATGTAGACCAAACTGGATTTATTCCAGGTAGATTTTCGTTTTTTAATGTTAGGCGTCTGCTAAATATTATGTACACTAAATTTAGCAATGATTCTAAAATTGCCGTTCTCGCCCTTGACGCTCAAAAGGCGTTTGATCAAGTTGAGTGGCCATACCTTTTATCTGCAATTAAGGAGTTTGGATTGAGGGAGAATTTCGCCTCCTGGGTCAAAATGTTATACGCTCGCCCCACTGCCTCGGTCATCACCAACAACAACAGGTCTCCTGCCTTCACTTTGCAACGATCTTGCCGACAGGGCTGCCCCATCAGCCCTTTATTATTTGCTGTTGCTATGGAACCCCTGGCTATAAGTATCAGGAATCACCCCTCTATTGCCCCTTTAATTTTGGGAGGAGTAGACCATCGCATCTCGCTGTACGCGGACGATGTTGTTCTGTTTCTGTCTCGCCCAGAAGCCTCTCTCCCTCCCTTATTAGGACTCATTGAAAAATTTGGTGAAATTTCTGGCTACACTGTAAATTGGGATAAAAGTGAATTCCTGCCGCTCACAGGTGATCTGGACCCAAATTTTCTTAAAAACGTATCATTTAAAATTGTGTATGATAAAATCAAGTACTTAGGAGTCACAATTCCTAAAGACCCCAAGCTAATTTAGAAATTGAATTTCCTCGACATGATTGACAAGTTAAAATCAAATATTGAATCCTGGAGACTGCTACCCTTATCTCTTATAGGTCGGGTCAACGCAATTAAAATGGTTACTCTTCCCAGATTCCTCTACCTGTTCCAGAACCTACCAATTTTCTTACCCAAATCCTTTTTTAAATTAATAGATTCACTCATCTTGCCTTTTGTGTGGGGTTTCAAGGCGCATCGCATCTCTAAAAAGCATTTAACCAAACCCAAATCAGCTGGTGGCCTCAGTTTACCAAACTTCTGCCACTACTATTGGGCTGCGAACTGTAGAGTATTGATGTACTGGCAAAACCCACGACAAGGTAATGTTAGTTCCTCCACCCCGTCATGGCTTGCAATTGAACAGAGTCTCCCTATCAGTACTTTGCCTGCTCTCCTATTCTCCTCACCTCAGCCCCCTAAATCCAATCCTGGAAATAACTTCATAGTTACAAATTCCTTAAAAATATGGTACCAAATAAGGAAATCGTTTAACCTGCCTGCAATTTCCACCTCCACCCCTCTGCACCGAAACCACAGTTTCCCACCCTCACTGTCGGACAACGTTTTTCTGCTCTGGGTTAAAAAGGGTATCATTACCATTGAGGACCTTTATCTCAATAAGACTTTTGCTACCTTTACTCAGCTGAAAGAGAAATTCACATTATCTGATACGCATTTCTTCCGCTATCTACAGGTTAGAGATTTCGTCCGCAAAAACATTTCTCACTTTCAGTCATTACCAGCTCCCATTGAACTGTATACTCTTCTTAATCGTTCCCCCGACTCTAAGAGACTTACTTCACGATTTGTCGACCTTTTTAACTCACTTAACCCGACTTCATCCCACCATTTGAAAGAGGCTTGGGAAAAAGACTTAGCTCTGTCAATAAGTGACAATGACTGGGAAACTTACCTTGGTGACATCCGCAGCTGCTCAATCAATTCGAGACACCAACTTATTCAGTTTAAAGTTATCCACAGGCTACACTACTCTTGTGTTAAACTTCACTCTTTCTACCCTTCTATATCCCCAATATGCTCAAAATGTAAATCAGCGGAGGGAACTCTGGGCCATCTATTTTGGTTCTGTCCTAAATTAAATCAGTTCTGGTCTGATATTTTCAAATGTTTTTCTGAGGTATATAACTGTAATATTTCTCCAGATCCTCTCACTGCAATTCTAGGTGGCTCTCGACACCTTTCTATGCTCACCAACTCACACCGTAAAACTATACAATATGGAATGGTCATTGCAAAAAGGAACATCTTATCTTATTGGAAAAGTGATGAGGCCCCTTCCTTTAAGGCCTGGCTTTCAGAAATTACTAATTTGTTGCATATGGAAAGGATTCGACACAATGTATCTCTCAGCTCTGCAACCTTTGATAGGATGTGGCAACCATTTTTTCTACATTTGTCAAGGCTGACTTAAAAGTAACACTTAACTCTCATACATCTTTGTCAACATAACCCCATGTTTTTGATTTTGATTTTTATATAATACCTGGTACGTTCTATATGTGAAGGTATACTGTTTCTGAGCAGGACCCTTTTTTTTTCTTTTTTTTTTTTCTGTTTTCCTTCTCTCTACTTGTCTATGTTTATCTTCTTTTGAGCCAGTGATGTGTTTTTTTTTTTATAATGTCAAAGTCTGTCTGTTGTCCTGTCTATTATATTGAAAATTTACAAATAAAATATTATAAAAGAAAAAGGGGGAAGCAATGTCCATAAAACAAAACAAAAAAAAAAACTCAATGTGTAGCTAACAGAGCCACTCCAACATGCAGTCACCCAGAGCAGCGCAATTCTTGACCACATGCATCCCCCTGTGCGCTCTGGATCCCCAAGCAGCAGGAGCAGCGCCCCAAAGACAGTCAGCTCCTTGGCAAGCATCCTCTAGGTGGAGCGCTGGAAGCTGCCGGACAGTTCTGGACATCTGTAAATGAAAAGATTTAATGGGGGGGTTGGATTTTGGTGCAAAACATTATTTTTTGTTCCTATTAAACAAGGAAATTATTCAACAGGAATAAATAAACAAGATTCAATTATGCTCTGCTCGTACTTACAATACTCTTCATTTGCAGAACCGTCAGATATAATAGCCGACCTTTATTAACAGGTTAAATGTTGAAGTGACAGATTTTGCTGTGCCTGACCACTGGAAGCATGGTGGTGACCCGAACACTGGGGGCAGGAGGGTTCCTGACCTCCTGGAGAGACATTTCTCCCTGCATTAAACAAGCAATGACGTAAAATGTTAATCAAACTACAAAACATGTAGATATAAAATGATGGATATTTATTTGGATAAGTTTTGCTATTTTTTAATAAGTATAAAAATGAAATAAAACATAACTTTGTGAAAAAAATGTTTTGAAATAAAAAACACTCGAAATAAGATAGGCTGAAGAGTGCAAGGAAACTCGAGAAGCTCTGCTCCGTTAGAATGAATGGGAACCTATCCAACATGGCTGCCGTGCTTCAACATCAGCAGCGGTTTAAAACAATTAAATGGGTTAATGAAATTGCTGCCAAATTGTAAAAGACCCTTCATACATTCTTACAAGCAATTCAATTGATGGTTATTCGATGGTTATAGTTTTAAAAGTTAGGTTATATTTTATTATGCTTTCTAACAAAATCAGAGATATTTAATGGCATATTAATAAAAATATGAATGATTGAATTTCATGTTTTAATAAAAACAAAAAGTTTGATTGTTGATTTAAATGTATTTAACTCTTCCTCACTGCACTTATGGAGCCAAAAATAGCTTTTTTACACAGCTTCTTGCATGTGCGGGCACTCTAACTCCACTGTAGTTAATTTGTACTGATATTTTAATATATAGTTATAATTGTTATATTGGTTTGAAGAGAATGAAGAGTCCTGTGTTAAATTACTGCAACATACATTACTTATTTAACAAGTAGAGTTTCTATTTTTTACTTACATGACAGAATTATAATATAACCATGTTGTATGACACACATCATAGTATGTGGCTTTGTACAGCAGGTAAATGTTTTATTTACATCAAATGAGAAAGGTCAACACTTGGCTTTTAAACAATGGCAGGAGTCCACTGTTGGATAGTACAGAAAGACACAAGTCCCCACATAGATAGGATGAAGCGACATACATACTCCTGCTTTGGTTTATAAGGAAGCACTTAGCCAAACTATTTATTCGAATAGGCTGGTCCAAACCTAATATTTAAATGTGCATCAGTAATGTAATTGCTGTTTTTTTCTGTTAGGTTTACTGACAAAAGTATCAGTTTGTCTGAGAAATAAGGGATTATTCTGGTGGATGATGAAGACCAGTCCTGTGTTATACTGCAAGACGTTCCTTGTTTTTTGTAATTCAAGTTTGCATTTTTGTTGACATATAGGCTCTTGTTTTAGTGCTTTAAAATATAATGAAACAGAGCCAAAGAACAATGTTATCAGTTGAAAGACTGAAGGATTGTAAGGTTTACTTTTAAAAAAATTACAATTAATGTAATGTCCCCTCTAGAATCGGAGGACCCCTCTTGGAAGTGATACAACACCCAGGTCCCATCTTGGGTAGCTACACGAGAGCACCTGGTGAAGTGGACGATCCAGCCAACAGGGGTCATTTATTAGTTCCATTGTCTCTCCACTTCCAGAATTGTCAAAGTACAACACTTTTGTAATTGCCCAAAAAGATAACGTTTAAAGCAAGCCCTTCTAAAGAAATCCCTGCTCATTTCTAATCAATTCACAGTCAAAGCAGCAGTTTGGGATGCTTTGAGATGGTGGAGCAGGTGTGAATGTTCAGGTGTTTAGGGAGTGTTCTAATTGTTCTTGAGCTACATACCTGTCAGGATAATAATCAGAGAGGACAACAGATTAGCCAAACAGTAGCTACTGTACTGTGTGACTAGTGAATGTTGTCATGATTTTAGCTTTTGGACTCTAGCGCAGACACACAAACGACTCAGTGAGACTGGAGGGTAAGTTCGTAAGAATATTTTATTTTCCTTCTTTGCTTGAGGGGTCCAGAAACACAGGAACTCAGAAAACTCGGAATCACGAGGAACTTGGAGGACAACCACTGGAGACAGGAGAAGGGGGTGAGTGATCTTATGATGGTACTTGGCAGGAGGAGAAAACAGAAGTTTGTGGGTTCTTACTTGTCGATGATGCGGATCCTACTGGGGAGGAATTGGAGAGGATTTGATCCTGGGTGCGTTGAAGAGGAACCGACTCAGGGTGTTTGACTCCAGGGAGCAGAGAGAGGTTGGACAGGCAGAGGAGAAGTTCAAAACTCAGCCAGGTACCATGGGGAGGAAGCCAGCATGCCGGCAAGGAGCAGACGTCCAGGCTGCAGACCGACCAGCAGATCCGGAACCACAGAATGACTGGAGGGAAAAGGCAAGGAGGTAAGGATCTCACACAGAGCAAATCACTAACAGGCGAAAACCAGAGAAAGTGGCTTGTTACCACACAATGTGGGTTAACCATCTGGCGTCTGCTCCAGGTTGGCACTCTCCTTTTAAACGCTCCTCCCCAATCAGGCTGAATGGCACCAGCTGCAGGAACCTAATCACCAATCTGCTTCCCTTGGACGGAAAACAGGTGAGGCAAACACACACACACACAATCCTCACAAATGTATGTTAATGCCCTTTATATTGGAGGCAATTTCCCTACCACTATAACTTTTCCTGCAGGTTACAGGTTACAACCAGCTTGTTGTTTTCCATTTCACAATGCCACCAACAACCGAACCCCATTAGTTACCAGAAATGTCTCATTTGCAAAGCTTACTTGCAATGTTTGGTGTACCAGTGGAGTACAATACATATTAAATAAGAAGAAACCCCTAGCTCTAGCTTTCTAAACAACTTCCCCTGATTAATCCGGTCAAAGGCACATAAACATGGTGGAATTATGTTTTCTATACCCACTGGCAGCTTCTTACAGAGCATATACACAAAAATATCAGTGCCATGTTAACTTTTGAAGCAAAACTGAGATATTGTGGACAATCAAAGAAACGCACACTGTTCTCCATGACTGATACATATCACTGTATATGTAATATTCCCTCCGGTCCAGCTCCCACAGAAGATGTAATGTCCCTTCTTCTTGAATACTTCTAGAAGTTTATTTCTGAACATATGATTTAAGCTCTGACAACAAACAAGTCAACGTTCAACCACTATCTGAATTTTAGGCAGGCTCTGTAGCCTATGAGATTTGTGTGACAATGGGTGACCAATGACCCATCGGTGCAAAACAAAAGGTTGAGCAATAAGCTGGTGAAGGTTCTCAGTCATCCAGGTCATCGTACAAAAGGGTTTAAAAGCAGGCAGCTGGACTTTCTTTCTTAAAGAAACCAAAAAAGTCCAGTTGCCTGCATTTAAACCATTTTGAGAAAAGGTTGAGCAATAATAATGCTAATTCCATGGGGGAGGGGGTGTTTAGTAATACACAGAATTGCTTGCAGTTTCCTCCTCATCTGCCTTTCCACCATAGTTCTACAGGGTCCATGTCCTGAGCCAGCAAAGCCTTTCTGATCAGTTTGTCCAAACTTCTGCAGTTGTTGTGCTACTTCCCCAGCAGGGAACAGCGTACAGCAGCACACTTCTGAGGACTGTGTGGTAGAACATCTGTAGCATGTTATTGCAGACACTGAAGGACCTGAGCTGTCAGAGGAAGAAAAAGTGACTCTGTCCCTTCCTGTATGCTGTATCTTATACAAAATCTTCAGAATGTCTAACAGTAGGGCACTGTAAGAATGAGAGTAACAAACAAGGGGAAACTAAATTAATTTATTGTAATTAAAAAGATACAACAACAGTACAGATTAACTCTGCAAACATTTTTGCATGAATAAATTGAGTCTGTCTTTTACATGTAAAAAAGTCAACTGCGCTCACCACACCTCAGACGTCACTATGGATCTGTAAAGATCAATTATTTCTGAGACAGTTAAGAACTACAAACAAATGTTTAACATCTGATCTCAGAATCTGTAGTAACATTATGATGGTGATTAAAATAATCTAATATTGTTACAAAGACAAACATTTCAATGTAAACACCTCCTACTACAAATCTGGATAATTTATTTCTCAACTCTGTGGGTTAATAGTGTGCTGAACATCACAGTGATTTTTATTATTAAGGTGATACTCTG
The DNA here is from genome assembly GCA_028564705.1 of Apricaphanius iberus. Classification (NCBI taxonomy): domain Eukaryota; kingdom Metazoa; phylum Chordata; class Actinopteri; order Cyprinodontiformes; family Aphaniidae; genus Apricaphanius; species Apricaphanius iberus. The sequence goes on from JAPXFQ010002081.1 coordinate 69,202, forward strand.
AAAGAGGTCAGGCTGCTTCCATCTTTAAGGCTTTAATGACTGACAGGTCAGTGCATCATTTATTTCTACCCTGAACAAATTTCTGTCAGCATGCTAAAAAGCATCCATGACTATCATGATATAAAACAAGACAATAACATATTCTTCCTATTAAAGTCCTTATGCTATCAACATTAAATCAAACAAATATTTTTTTTTATTTCGCTCTGGATCCATGACAACAGGAAGCTTCTGTAACATGCTGATGGTCTCAAATGGGTTGAATCATCAAAAATAAATAGATATTTAAATCATACAAGAGTATACTTGGTTTTATCAAAACAGATATCAAAAGCCTCCAACAGCCCAAACTTTAGGGACAAAAACAAACATCTTTGGCTGACTTCTTCATTGGATGGTTTGTTCAGTTATATTTTTCAATATTTTATAAATAATGAGAAGCAAAAACAGCTTCTTGGTCGGTTCATCTTACTCACATCTCTGTTACTGTCCTGTAAACAGCTTCCTGGACATATCTGCTAAGACCAGGGACAGGATTATGTAAAAAAAAAATAGTCAGAACACTGAAATTCTGCCTCTGACGTTGTGTGCTGTATTCTGTGAGAGAAGCGCCATCTTCTGGTCATGTTCTGTATTTCATTGAGTGGGAGGAGTTCCAGTAAAAACTATTCACGCCCAGGAGATGGTGGGGGTCATTCCAGCCGTTGGAACTGTGCTGGGAGTCTGCTGGACCTGTGCTGAGATGGGAACTTTTATCTGGCTACTACTGTACTTACCTGTTGACTCTCTCCTTGGAAGGGTTCCAGAGCATGGAGGGAGAGTCGAGGATTGGGTTCAGGAGTACAGAAACAGGCTCCAGGTTGACTTTGATGGGGCCAGAGAACGACTGAAGATGGCTGCTGATCGGCGGAAGGAATGCCATGATGCTGGGTCCCTGATCAGTGATTTGACAGAAAAACAGCTGGTCTATATTCAAGACCATAGCAACAAAGAAAGAAATAAGATCAAGGATGCATGGAGTCCCACCGTTCATGTTGTGCTAAAAGCCCCGACACCAGAGAGTTCAGTGTATACAGTTACAGGGGCATTTTTCAACCATGGTGCCAGTACAATCTAGGTATATTGACGGGCCATCGATACAAAAACCTGGGGTAGATTGTAGCCGGGGCACCTACCATCCGGAAGGAGCTCCATATATGGAAGACACTTAGAGAGGTATAGCGCAGCTTTCAAGCCACACCTCAGTCATCCCTTACAAACCCATCTATGTGAAGGTTAAGGGTGTTTGTACCTCAGGTCACAATCGGAAGAAAATTACAGACACCAGTGCCTTCAATAATTGTATTCAGTCTTACAGAGTGACTGAGAATGGTGCTTTCAACACTTTTTCAATGTTTTCTGTTATTTTCATCTTATTTTTTATTACCTCCATCATTTAGAGCCTAGAAATAAATGTATCAGCATAGCTGTGCCATCTCACTGAGGCTACAGTTGATTTCAATACTGATAGTGGTGATATATACCGATAATTGTATCGGTGTATGAATGTGTGCGCGTTTGTGAGTGCGAATGGGTGAATGTGGCTCCAGTGTAAAGCTCTTTGAGTGGTCAACATGTCTAGAAAAGCGCTAAATAAATTCTGTACATTTATATTGTGCACCAGTATAAAATCAAATCAAAAATACTTTATTGATACCACATGGGGAAATTCAGTTTACAGTACAGCCTGTCCAAGATAATGACAAACAATACAGATCCAGGTCACTGAAGGGCTTTCAGCCACAGAATGGTATTCCCCACTTTTACAGATAAGAAAACAGATACCCGAGGTCAGGGAGGGTCCACGGTGGGGGGAAAGAAGCGCTCAGCTGTATTTTACCTGTCAAAAGACAGGTAATAGAAAAAAATGAAATAAAAAGTATAATTATATGCTAAATAAATTATGGAGTAAGAAGTCATAAAAAAAATCTATCTACTTACCTAAAATGTAAACAGTGTATCAACATATGCCAACATATTGGAGATGCACCTCCCTTTTATTAACAATGAAGACCATTGATAATCTGCATTCTAGCTCCAACAGGAGAAGAAGAGAATCTAGCTTTAGGCCAGGCAAGGCAATTTTATTTGTAAAGCACACTTTCAACACAAGGCAATTCAAGGCGCTTTACATTATTAAAATAGGAACACAGCATAAATTTATTTGATGATCAAAATACAAGAAAGCAATAGCCTTTTGTCTCTTTTTGGGGTGTTTAAGATAGTGGAAGAGACCCAGTATCCTGTGATGAGGCTAATAACATCCAGACTATGATGTGACTAATAACATAAAGCGAAAATAAATACAGTCATTTTTAGTTCAATTTAACCCTTTCACATTTAACCAAGGAGCCGTAATCAGTTTTAGGCAGGTAAAATTGACCTTTTGGGCCATTTTGGGGATGTTTAAGAGGATGGAAAATACCGTGTATGCTGTGATGAGACTAATAGCATCAATAGAGAATAAAATAAAGCCCTTTTGAGAAACATTTAACCCTTCATTGGTAACCAGAACACTGTAATCACAAGTGATTACAGTGGCAAGTGAAATTCTCAGTTTTTGCCATGTTGGTGCTATTTATGATAGTGGAAGACACCCAGTATGCTATGATGAGACTAATAACATCTAGAGTTAATAAATAAAGTAATGTTTAGGTCTATTTATCTCTTTACAGGTAACCAGGACGCTGAAATCAATATTTGGCAAGTAAATTAATCAATTTTTGGCCATTTCTGGAGGTATTTATGATGATACAGCAGACAGTATGAGTAAAATAACATCAACAGATAATACATAAAACCCTTTTTTGTTCAATTTTAGCCACCATTACAAAAACTGGATGATTCAATAATTTTTTGGCAGGTAAAATGCCATTTTTGTCTACAATTAAATCATCAATAAAGATTTAAAGACATTTGAGGCATTTTCATAGGTAAACAGGAGAGTATAGTCACTTTTTGGCAAGTGACAATCTCAATTTTAAAGTATGTATGTGCTGAAGTGAACCATTTATGCTTTTATCTTGTTACTTTTAAACAGAACAAAGTGATTTATAGAAAGTAGGCTAGGCTACCACAGTTTCATTGTAAAGCCAAAGCTTGATCAGTCTGATCACCTTTTTTTAAGTAAAAATATGCCCCAAACTATCATAATTAACTGTAGCTCCATGTCCAAGTGGGCTAAAGAAAGAAAGAGAAAAAATCATATCGCTGGAGAATTGTTTATTTCCATTTATACAACGTTTTGCTTTACATTCAATACAGTACCCCATATTAATTTTTTTTAGCATTATCAAGGCTATAACATAAAGAACGCCAGTTCTTACCACAAACCATCTTTCAATCGCAAATATTGCGAAAGGTATGAATATATCCTAAGGTTTACATTGTGACCGTTTAAGACAAACGGCAACACTTCAAACAACTTCCGAACTAGAAAACAGCAAATCTCTGCGATAAACATCTGTTTAAGTACCTGACGAGGATATCTCTGCGTTCTCTATGTCCATATTGCTTAATATGCTGAGTTTTAAGCCACAATGGCTGTGAATTTCATCTCGAAATGCAGTTACCCAAACCGTGCGCGCTCCCGCGGCGGCTAATCACTTTTTGGCAGACGATCACTTTATGGCACAACACCGGACATTCTGAACTATGGCAGATAGTATTGAGAGTGTGGCTTGGCTTTATTTGCTAAATAAAGCTAGACAACGTCGACTTCGGCAACATAAGCGCCGTTTGTGAATACACCCTATTCTGCATATGCGTTCTGAGTTTGGGGAGTTTAACCATTTGCTCCAGGAGCTACGTATGGATGAGGTTCGCTTTCAGCAGTACTTCCGTCTGTCCCGTGCCTAATTTTACGACCTCCTGGGCCGCATCAGAGCTCAAATCTCCTGCCAGGACACCAACTACAGGTTCTTTATTCCTCCCGAAGACCGCCTGTCCATCTGTCTTCGGTAAGTGTTATTTATGATTTTTTTTTTAAATCTGCGTTATCTAGACTTAAAATGTAGGTTTTTCCTGCTTCCGCTACATTCAAAATACGTGTAGTGACATCGCTACAATTATAAGCTCTGATTGGTTATGCGCCGCTTCAAGGCCGTCAGCACCGTCAAAAGTTCAACTAGCTAAACTTCTGCGCTGCTGGCTTAATGAGCTTTGAAGCATGAAAAGCTTGAAAAGTTGACGGAGCGACCGCAAAGTGCCACAGAGACCGTGACGCTCCTCCAACGGCCTCTGCCATAGACTTAACATGTAATCTTGACTTCGCTGACGCTGACAAAGCCTGTGGTGTGAATGAACCATAAGACTCTTTTTCTCCTCTCTCTTTTTTCATGTGACTCACGGAGGGCGATGCAATATTGCCCATCATGGACCAGCCGGCCCTGCCTGAACGTCTTTTAGTTTACTGACGTTACATCTACGGAGCTGTGAAAACGTAGCCTTGCTGGTTCATTGAAAGTAGAGCTGTCAGTAGGAGCAAACAAACTAAAATATTATATTTTCTGTCTCTTGGAGGCACGCCGAGACTGGGAATGTGTGCTATGGAAAAGCACATGTATTGTTTTTTTTGATGGCTGTTATTGTTTACGTTTATTTCCATAACACACACAAACACCTTCTACACACACAGACACATACTTTCTAAGTGCTTTTTTTGTGTTTTTGTTTTTTTACACAGCTCCGAGTCCCTCTGCTATTCTGGCCCCTCACATCTCTGGTTCATGCTGGTTCATGATTGACTTTGAATGATCGGTGGTGGTCTGTCTGTCCCAGGGAAGCAGTATTAATGTGAGTGAATGAATAGCGCATTCAGTAATGTAAAGTATTTTTGGCTGTCTTGAAAAGCACAGTATAAAACTGATGCAACATTATTAACATGAATACATCTAATGTATGTTTAGTATATGTAACATAAGATATTTTAGTAAATGGAACAAAATGGTGTTCCAGAAATTCTACATAAAGTTGTTTATTAAATTCAACATAACATTAAGTAAATTCAACCTAACTGTATGTGATGTAGTACTTAATTAAGACAGTTTGCTGAAATTTAGTCATCTGGTATTCTTCAAATTTAAACAAAATAATTTTCTGGAACTAGTTTACGTCACTTTATTATTTAAATCTAATATTCTATATCTTTAAGTGTGTGTCTCTCCAGTCAAGCATGCTTCCCTCCCAGAAGCCAATCATTGACCACCATACTCTTTGCCAGCTGGTGTTGCTCACACAGACTATTCACCACCAGTGTTGGGCATCTTACATTAAAAAAGTAATTAGTTATAGTTAGCAAAGTAACTGGAACATTATTTTTATAACACAGTTACGTTGTAAATCTATAAGGTATATATTTTTACAACTGAATGACGAATAATAAAACATCATATAGACAATATTTTAGAACATTTGGTATCTTAACTTGACTCAATAAGATTGAAGCTCTATGCAGAAAAAAATAAATAAGTAAACAAAAAGTAAATATTGGAAATACTTGATCACACACTTTTCATTAAAGTGCAAAATTAAGATAGACAGCTGTGGATAAAAAGAAACTAAGGAAAATCTGTCCATTAAGTTGTGCAAATCTATATATTTGTAATATTGTACAGTAAACAGCACAATCCTATTGTAGTAAGACATTTTAAGATTGATTTCATATTAGGCTACTTGGTCACATGACCTGGAAGTTATTGAAGGAAAACCTGAAATATTACAGTAAAAATATTAATATAAAATATTCTATGCAATCAAATGATAAATAAATTGTTGTTGCTGGTTTTTTAGATGTAATAATACATTTCAAGATTGATTTGGTGTCACTTGCAGACACATAAACTGCATGATAGGCGATCATACATTTTACAGTTATTAATAAGAAATATGATGTGTCACATTCCTCCAGTGTCAAGCAACAATTTATTAATATTTTGGGGTTACTTTGCTGGTAGATCGCACAGGTATTTTCTGGGCTGTATGGAGATTTATTGAAAACCAAACCTACCACCTTCAGGACTCAGGAGCAAGCAGTGATGCAGCCGCTTTATAAGCACAGTTCTCGGTTGGAAGGAGTCTGCTTTAATGACACGAATGTCCGCCTAATATCCAACTTAAAAATAAGTTCACAACTAAGTTTCTTACAGCATGCAGACAGCAAGACCACCCAGAGTATCTGCCCACTCACCAATCATCATATTTACAACGCCGTCATTACTGACACTATCGCTCTCTGCCTGCAGATGAAGTGCCTGTTAGAAAGCCTGACAGCGATGTGCTTCCCCTGCTGAAAAAATCAGCTTTGACCAGCATGATTTCTTTGCTGGTCTGTTCTGGTCCATGCTGGTTTAGAACTATGCTGGAACCAGCATAGCATGCTGATAGACCAGCATATTCAGCTGGTGGACCAGCAAAACTTTGCTGGTAGACCAGCAGACCTAAGCTGGAACCCGCATAGCAGAACAGCATATACAGCTGATGGACCAGCATAACTGCTGGTAGATCAGCACTGGAACCAGTTTCGCATATAATATGCTGGAACTACTACTTCTATATAGCCAAAACCCCACAAAAAACTGAATCGCTAAATAATTTCAACAGAATGTGGCCAGCAATATGCTTTTAGGAAAAAATAAATGTATTGTAAGTACTTGGCCTGAAATACAATTTTTAATTGCTATGCTAATACTGTGATATCATCTTTGTTTAGCTATTACACTAATGTTATCAATTCAAAATCTATATAATTAATAATTTATCCATGCCTCTATTCTCAATGCATACATCTAAAATAAAAAGAAATTTAACATAGAGGGTTGGATATGGAGGACCAAAACTGACATAATTAAAAATAAGAGCAGAAATATATATTTTTTATTTATCCTTTTCCGTATACATGCATTTTTTTGGGGAAAAAGGTTTTTTCTTTTCCTAGTAAATGCCTTTTTGCCAAGAGAAATATATATTTTGTTTTTCCTTTTCCTTAAACATGCGTTCCTTGTTTTTACATTCCCACATCTCCTCTTTTTACTTTACCTTAAAAATTTCTGCAGGATCCATGTGCAGATCTATTGTGCATGCCTGCGCTTTTGGCCGTTTTTTTACGAGCACCCTTGTTGATAGTAAGTGAAGTACTACCAGAGATATCTCAGATGATTGCAAAATAATTCAGGCATGTTGCTGTCTTAGCTTTGAGTAATACAGTCACGGAAGACTATTTAATTAAGATTTACATTAAGATGGCGCCGAGGATGGCAGCCGTGGTGCTTTCGTGCGCTCTGTTTTGTTTGTTCTTGTGCGTTAACTGTTCGTCTGCGTGCTCTTATACCCGCATGGAGCTTCTGGACATTAGAACTACCACCCCTACGGACTTATTACCAGTTTTTTTAGCATCAGCTGCGGACCTGGTCCATTTTTTGACCAAAAGAGGGAAACGGCGCCGTGGAAAGCGAGCGGGTTCACTCGTCCGCCTGCGCAGACGGGGCGCGCGCACGCCTTTACCTGGCATCTTTCTCTCAAACGTCCGCTCACTTCCCAACAAGATGGACGAACTAGCGCTGCTGATGAGAAGTAACAAGGACTTTTCCTCGTCTTGTGTTTTGTGCTTCACGGAGACGTGGCTAAGCGCGAGTGTCCCGGACAGCGCGCTTCACCTGGAAGGCTTCCATCTCCTCCGCGCGGATCGCAACGCGGAGCTCTCCAACAAAACAAAAGGCGGTGGCGTTTGCTTCTACATCAACAGCAGCTGGTGCACGGATGTGACTGTGATCTCCCAACACTGCGCTCCTTCTCTGGAATATCTTTTCATTCACTGTAAGCCTTTTTATTCACCGCGTGAGATCGCTTCATTCATTCTGGTGGCTGCCTACATTCCGCCGAGCGCGGACGTGCACGAGGCTCAGCGCACGCTTGCAGGCCAGATATTACATGCGGAGCGGTCTTTTCCGGACTCTCTTGTTATCGTGCTTGGTGACTTTAACAAGGGAAACCTGAGCCAGGAATTACCAAAGTATAGACAGTTCATTAAATGCCCGACCAGAGAGGAGAACACGTTGGATCACTGCTACACTACAGTCAGCAGAGCGTATCATGCTGTGCCGCGCGCTGCCCTCGGACTATCAGATCACGTGATGGTGCACCTAATTCCCTCATACCGACAGAGACTGAAATTGGCCAAGCCTGCGGTGATAACAACAAGGAAATACACCTCTGAAGCTGTGGAGGAGCTGCGCTCATGTTGGGAGACGACAGACTGGGGAGCGTTTGGAGCAGCCACGGACAATCTGGACGAGTATACGGACACTGTGACCTCATACATTCAGTTCAATGAGACGCGCATCATCCCAACGCGCACCAGGATTTGTTATAACAATGACAAGCCCTGGTTCACACCCAAGCTCCGGCGCCTACGTGAGGAGAAGGAAGTAGCGCGGCGGAGCGAGGACTGGAGTACATACAGACGAGCTAAGTACCACTTCAGCAGTGAAGTGAGAAGAGCAAAATCTGTGTACTCCAACCGTATACAGGAACACTTTAGCTCCAATGACTCTGCAGCAGTGTGGATGGGGTTGAAGGCTCTCACAAACTACAAGTCCAAAGCCCCCCAGACCCTGAACGACCGGACTCTCGCCCAGTGCCTGAATACACACTACTGCCGCTTTGAACAGCCGTCTGCTCCTCACACCTCTGCTCCCCCCACCATCACCAACGTTCTGCCCCACCTCAAGGACATCACCGCCCCCCTCCTGGACCCACTGCAGTTCGCCTACAGAGCCAACAGGTCTGTGGATGATGCAGTGAACCTGGCCCTCCATTTCATCCTGGAGCATCTGGACTCCCCAGGAACCTACGCCAGGATCCTGTTTGTGGACTTCAGCTCTGCCTTCAACACCATCCTCCCTGGACTGCTACGAGACAAGCTCTACCAGCTCAGCGTGCCCGACTCCCTCTGCAGGTGGATCACTGACTTCCTGTCGGACCGGAGACAGCACGTGCGGTTGGGGAAGATTGTCTCGGACAATCGGACTACAAACACTGGGACTCCTCAGGGCTGTGTACTCTCCCCCTGGCTCTTCTCGCTGTATACAAACTGCTGCACCTCCAGTCACCAGTCCGTAAAGCTGATCAAGTTTGCGTACGACACCACCCTCATCGGACTTATCTCAGACGGTGATGAGTCCGCCTACAGGAGAGAGGTGGACCGGCTGGCTTCTTGGTGCAGTCACAACAACCTGGAGCTGAACGCCCAGAAGACAGTGGAGATGATCATGGACTTCAGGAAAGTCACAGCCCCACCGTATCCCCTCACCCTGATGGACTCTCCCACCCCCATCTCCATCGTGACTCCTTCCGTTTCCTGGGCACCACCATCACCCAGGACCTCAAGTGGGAGCCAACCATCAGCTCCCTCATCAAGAAGGCCCAGCAGAGGATGTACTTCCTGCGGCAGCTGAGGAAACTCAAGGTGCCGACCGAGATGCTGGTGCAGTTCTACACGGCCATCATCGAGTCCATCCTCACCTCCTCCATCACCGTGTGGTTCCCCGGCGCCGCAGACCGGGACAAACACCGACTGCAGCGCATCGTGCGTGCTGCTGAGAAGGTGATTGGCTGCAGGCTCCCATCCCTCCGGGACCTGTTCTCCTCCAGGACCCGGAGGCGTGTGGGTCGGATCACAGCTGACTCTTCTCACCCTGGACACCGACTATTCTCCCTCCTCCCCTCAGGCAGGAGGCTACGGTCCATCCAGACCCACACCTCCCGCCACCTGAACAGTTTCTTCCCCTCCGCCATCAGACTCATGAACAATAACAAGACCCGATAGTTCAGTTAAAGACCCATGTAGGATAGAACCATCTGCACTATGTAACTTTATTTTACTGCACTGTGTGGTCTGATCACACTTAGATCTGCTGCTGTCATTCACCTGCACATCTGTGAATGGAACCCTGCTGCTGTTCTCATGTTAAAAGGATGTTTATCTCTTCATAGTTCTTTTATATACATACAGATTATAATATTTATAAAGACTTTAGCCTTATAGCTCATTCTTTTTATTTTTTATTTTTATTTTATTTTATTTTTACTTATGTTAAATGTTTTATGTGCACAACTGTACCGGAAAAAATTCCTAGTTTGTGAACTTGTTCTCAAACAATGGCAATAAAACCGATTCTGATTCTGATCTGATTCTGATTAATGTTTTGCGTAGACATTTTGAGTGTTAGCTGCAGACACAGGTAACAAAGCTGACCTGTCAGTGTTTCAGATTTTGGAGGAAGTGGATTGTCATTGGCATTTACATCAATCTGCACATGAATCCTACTCCTTGAAGCACGTATAAGGAAAAAAAATTTTTTTGTTGTTGTCAAAATGTAGGTATATGGAAAAGGAAAAAACTAAATATATACATTTCTTTTCAAAAATACACACAAGGAAAAGGAAAAACAAAAAATATGTATTTCTGCTTTTATTTGTTTTGGTGCTCATAGTTTTTTCATCCTTACCATCTCGTTTTTATAGGTCATGGGGAGCCTACCTTCAGCATTTCTGCCTCTTTCTACCTCCGGTCCATGGGTCCCGGACTGCCAAAAAAAATGAATAAGAGTCAATGGAGAGATAAAGGTTATTTTCTGATCCAGTTGGAAATGCGGCGTGGATCGACCACATGATGTCGGTGAATTTTAAAAACAAATGTTGCTGCAGAGAAAATGCTGATTTTCGACCGGAGGCAAAAGTTACTTTAGGTTTTGTGTGAAAACGTTTAGCGGACTACAACTGCAGAAGAAGAAGGAGAGCGAGGGTCGTAACCTCCAGGATGAAGAAAGGAGCATTAAACACGGAGAAAACTACTATAAACCTGACCATGTGAAAAGTAGCAGCTATGTTGGGGGTAAAGCAGTCGGTGGAGTGAGAGCCAGCATGGAGGAGAAGCTCTACAGGCTCCAGGTGAGTCTTACGTTTTACATGGCGTTTTATGTTTTATGTGCTATAGCTAGTGCTAGTTCCCGTTAGCCAAATGGCGTCATTATATGCGACTTCTGACTTCTGATTTGTAGGCATTTTAATTTTTTTTCACAATCAAATACTTCCCAAATCACTGGATAAACACATTCAAAATTTACATCATTAGTTATCATTTAGATTGGAGTACAACATATGTGTGATTCAGGATGTAAGACAGAGCGGACCAGAAAATAACTTTTATCGTGCCATTGACTTCCATTCATTATTTTTTCGGTTTGGGGACCCATGGGCCGACTGGAAGGGGAGGAGACTTAGGCTCCCCATTTGCTGTTATTTCGTTACTTTAGTTATTCTATGCTATTACACATCAAACCACTAGGGGGAGCTTGTCGTGATGTTGTTTATGGGCACACAGAGGAATCTGCGCTGGATGCTATAGGAAGCTCAACAACTCATCTTCACAGGTCGGTAAATATGTATTTTACTGTAAATTTGTTATTGGCTATCAGTGGTTAAAGATTAATTAATCCGTAGTCAACTAATGAGTAAATTAGACAGTTTTTGATGAGTATTTATTTTTTTTGAAAACCTGACCACTTTTTTTTTTTTTGCGTCAGTAGCTCCTCCCGGTTCCAACGGTTGTCGGACTATTAAAGCCGTGGTAAATATATTCCTGAGTAAAAGACTCATTTTTAATTAAAGCAGCTGTTTATTACTTAATATTGATTATAACTGAACCTACCACTACTAGTAGTTGACAATTTTGCTGTTTTTATCTGTTTTGTGACAGAAAGTGATTGTTTGCATTTTTGTCTAGCTTAGCTCGATTTGTGCTAAACTAATAGCAACATTGCTATATTAGAACGCTAACTTTATTTTTCCTGTTGTGTGTTTGACCACCCCTGTGAAGTATATTTGTAACAGCTATGGCTTTATTTTAGAGGAAGAACAGTTTATGGGCTTGTTGACAAAATCTTGGAGGAGCCAGAATTGCAAGCCAGATGGGGAAAAGCTGTTTGGTACATCACAAAGAAAATAATGGACATTAACAAATAAAATAAATTAAAAACTGACTGTCAATGTTAGAATTTTAAGAATTTTGTGTTCATAACTGAAGTGTAGTTCCTTTTCAGGTAAGTTAATAATCCAGTAATTTATATTTTGTTTTTGTTTTTGAATATTAGTTGTATACATATTGTTACTATGTTATTTTATTATTCATATTATTGAATATGATATATGATATTAAATACTGATATGAAAACCTTACATTGTCTTCATTGTAGTTTGCACATTTAATGAAGAAGTTGTAATTGTCAGGACCCAGCAGAGGGAGCTGTCTCTACTTTCTCCTGCAGGTGCCGAGAGCCAATCTGACACACCTGGAGCTGATGATCTCATCTCTGGCAGTATTTAGGAGGAGCAGGTCCACCAGACGGATGTCAGAGGATTCCATTCCTAGAGTGTTGTCTCCTTGACTTACCTTGTGGCTATCCTGAGCTCCAATCCTCCTGCAACCAGCCTGGACGTCCGTCTCCATTTGGGGTTTGAGGCCGCTCCTCCATTCGTCTTGTGTAACTGCTCAGCCTCAGCTCCCAGCTCACAAAGCTTTCTGCGGCAAAAGAAAAGAACTTTCATCATTAAAGCTCTCACTCACTGCTGGCTCAGAACTGACCTCCCCCACAAGTCTGAATTCCAACGTCTCCTGTGAGTCATAATTCCCCCATATTCGTCACCCTCTTACTGCTCAAATTCTCATCTGTTGAACTTACCTTCCAGTATCACCATCCGTTGATCCCTCGACCTACCTGGTTCTCCAGATTTCACCTGTGGAAGAAAATAACAAACTTTATTATAAACCTCTTCTTGTCTCCCGAGTGTGGTTGTGCTCCACTTAAGAGTCACCTGTTGAGGTCATGACAGTCATATTTTGCAATGGTCGTTGTTCTACCAACATTTAGTGTTATTCTTTAGCACACTAGTATCCTCTGGTGGACATGCTGCTGTTGACCAGCATTTGATTGTGGTCTAGCACGGAAGAATGCTAGTCCAGCTGGTTACCAGCATAGACCAGCATATGTTGTGTTTTTGTGCAGGTCCATGCTGGTGACCAGTATGAAAACACAACATATGCTGGTCTATGGTGGTCACCAGCATGGACCAGCATGAAAACATAACATATGCTGGTCCATGAGAGATCCAGAGAAACACCAAGAACAAATCTGATTCAATTGGAGGCATTTCTCTGGTTTATTTGATGTGCTTCATTCTAACTCCGGGGGGAAACAATCTGGCTCTGTAGCTGTTTAATGCTCTTCTATGTTCTCAAGCAAATGTGTCTGCCTAGTGTTTGGAACTGAGCCGGTGGTGCACTTGGCTACTCGAAACAAGTTACAAAGTAGAGTGAATGAGAGTAAAGTAGAGAATCTGTGGGCTGTTAAATCATACATTCAGCTGTTGAGTGATGCTTAGATGCTCCATGGTTGGGAGTGAAATCAAAGCTAATAGCCATGTTCTCCATAACTTTAGGTAATCATGTGTCACACATAAAATCAAACTACTGCTTTATCTTTTTCATTGTTAATATCAACTGGCTGAGGCTGATTTTATATCCTCTTCCATTGATTAAAAAGTTATTTGAGAAAATATGCGTATGTTTTATTAAATGAATGCATCCTCATAGCCACAAATTACCAATACAACAATCTAATAAAGAATAGATTTTACGAAACAATCTTTTCTGGAGGTTGAGTATTGCGACACCTCGTCATTTCCTGTTGTCATTGCTAAGCTATGCGGATTTGTTTCGTGCTCCGACTCTCTTCGATCTATTTTTCTCTGCATTAAGGTCTTTCTAAGTTATTTTTACACACAAGCACACTACTACACTTATTTGCAGTTGGTGTACTCTACACTTTGGGAACTCTGTTTCACATGATGGTTCTCAGCGTTCTAACATCTCACTAACTCATTAGCTTAGCTTCATAGCAGCTATGGCTACATCTGTCCCGTCTAGCTCCCCTTCCTCTCCCTCTGTGGCTCTTCTCTCCTGCTCTGTGTCAGATATTTAGTTAATCCCCTGCTTCCTTCAGTGAAAATGGTAAGTGTAATAAATGTAGCATTTTTGTAGCTGTGGAGATTAGGGTTTCAGAGCCAGAGGCGCCGCGCTGTTGAGAATCCAATAAATAGTCGGGGCCCGTTAGCCAGTGTGGAGCCAACAAGGACAGAACCACCTAGCAGTCTTCCAACGAAACCCGTGACCCGTGGGAATCCCGAAAAATTGTCATCCTCTAGTGTTGACCCTCTATCCTCTGCTTGGCATGTCTGAGTAGGGTCTATGTAAAAATACAACATTTGGATGTATAATAATAGGCTGGATAGGGCACATCTTATAAAGACTGAATATTGCTAATCAATACTACTCTCAAACAGCACAGTGCATTGTATTCTGGGAGAGTTTAAACTATGATAGTACCAGAATAATTGGTGGAATCAGCAGTGGCTCTTCAAAAATGCATGAATTAAACCTATGCATTTGATGCTTTTAAAATAAATGTGGCTTCATCATGTTTATTTTGCTGAAATGAGAAGCTCCCCTGATATGGGGGAGATTTGTGTTTTTATGATTCAATCAAAAGAGAGGTTTATGAAATCAAAATATATATTTTCAAACAAAACTTTAACTTCAACCAAAAAAAGGAAGTTCAAGCATAGGAAAAAAGTGTTTGAATGCAAAAATATAGCTGAGACTAAATGAAAATGCATTTGAACATTGTTTTTCTTTGATTGAAAATGTTTTCTTTGATAGAAGTGAAGTCTTTTTATTTGAAATAACTTTTTTTGATTGAATTGCTGTTTAGTGTTTGGATCATATTATAGGTAGGATATCTGTGTCTTTATTATGCAATCAAAAAAAGGTTGTTTCAAACAACAAAAAAAAATTTCAACGGAAAAAAAACTTATAAAAATAAACTTTTTCAATCATAGAAAAAAAGGTTTTGAATGCAAAAAAAATATATTTTAGGATCAAAAAATTGCATTTGATAGAAAATGTTTCTTTGAAGTAATTTTGTGTTTGCACCATATTATGGGTAGGACATTTGTGTCTCAATCAATCAAAAAAGAAGTTGCTTTCTAACCAAAAAATATTTGGAGTAAAAAAAAATATTTAAATACGTCTCATGTATGACACCATTTGGCTAACGGGAAATAGCACTAGCTATAGCACGTAAAACACTCACCGAGAGCTTGTAGAGCTTCTCGTCCATGCTGGCTCTCACTTTACCGACTGCTTTGGCCCCGACATAGCTGCTACTTTTCACATGGTCAGGTTTATAGTGGTTTTCTCCATGTTTAATGCTCCTTTCTTCGTCCTGGAGGTTACGACCCTCTCCTTCTTCTTCTAAAGTAACTTTTGCCTCCGGTCGAAAATCTGTTTTCTCTGCATCAAAATTTGTTTTTAAAATTCACGGACATCATATGTTCGACCCACGGCGCATTTCAAACTGGATCAGAAAATAACTTTTATCGCTCCAATGACTCTCATTCATTTTTTGTTTTGTTTTTTGGCAGTCTGGGACCCATGGACCGAAAGTAGAAGGGTGTGACTTAGGCTCCCCATACCCTTACTACACATACTACGTAGTAGGCGAAAATAAGTAAGTGAGCGATGTAGTAAATCCGAATCTCTATAATGGATTGGCAATGTAGGCATAAAGTTCCCAGATGTGTACTACTGCCACAGTAAAATCCGCTGTATGCTAGGCTAGCCCACAATGCTGTGGAAGCCCCAAAATCGTAGAAGAAGAGTAACGTCGGCTATGCCGAGGATGGGACCACAGGTGACGTAACGTAAACATCCCAGTAAAATGGTGTCGCAGGACGTCCAATTTCATGCCTACTACCCACCCGTTTGCTACGCAGTATTTACTGGATCAACGGGCAAGAAGTAGCTGCTAGTAGTATGTAGTAAATACTATAGATTTCAGATGCAGGGTAAGAGAGTTCGGACACTCCGATAGACTTCTATAGAAAGAATGGAATGCGGAAGTCACGTGGTTCATCCAGCCGCAAATAGTTCCAAACAGCAGCATCCTCAACATTGAACGCAGTTCATTTTCTGTGTTTTAGAATTATTTTCTCTGGTAAATGACTGCTCTGTGCCAAAATAAGTCAACTGTGATATTTAATGTAGCTAGTTTTAATTAAGTTTGTTAATGAGCTCACTGTAGTTCAGCTGCAGCTAGCTAATGTGAGCAGGGGTCCAGACTAGCTTGATGAGCTGGAGACTGTTTTATTTCAGTCTGTCTAATTTAGTTTTTTTGGAATATTCAGCACTATTTAAAATAGGCTATAAATGTAATATTTTACTAATTTTATTTGCAATTTTTCTTATGCATTTGGTGTGTTGCTAGTCGCTGTATCATTAGTCTTTAACTATTGAATCAGATATTGAAGCACAAATGGATATACTCAGTGAGGAAAAATGTGATAACTAATAGGAGTAACTATTTCATGTTTTTCACATAAATCGGACTACAACGACCTGCTGAACCATATGATAAACAGGATTAACAAACTATGTTGGTTTCTTATGTCCTCCAAAAGTATAAAGAGCTGAATCAAGATATTTGAGTGCTTGAGCAGCATAACCTTTGCAACTTTGATATGTACTGTAGAAAGTTTCCTTTGCCCTTGTTTTTTAAAATTATCATTTGCAGTCATGTGATTGAGTAGAGAGTACAATAAATTAAGAATTATTAACATTAACATAACCGTGTTGTGTTTCTTCCTTTCTCAATCCCTAAAAATATGATCACATTGTTGGCATAAAAATGTATTCCTTAATAATAATTGTCTTTGTAAACTTTCTGGACATTTACAATTTCATTGGGGGATATAGGCATACTGAGCCCTGATAGAAAATGTTTGTCATGAAGGTTATTTCCAGATTATTTCTGCCTGAGACCTCAATGTGCTCTTTTCCAAGGGTTACCTCTGCATTTTTTCCTGCACTTAGTCTTCAATGCTGCCTCTGGACCTCTCACTAAAATCAACCAAACAAGTAATCCAGATTTTCCCATAGCTGGCAACCTTAGTTTCCTCTTCCTGGTCTCGTTCCTCCTGAGATCAGACCTCTCTGCTCTCCATACCAGGCTGAAGGACAGCAGTGAAGTAGTGGACATGGGTGCACAGGTCGGCAACACCAGAGATCCACCACACCAGGCAGCATCGCAGGTTCAGTCTGCGTGAAGAGGCTCCAGAAAGAATCCAACATCTCCCAATAGGGTTTAAAATACAATCAAAGAGAGCTGGTATCACTGATACCAAGATGAACCATCATTAAGACTTTAGCAAATTTCAACATTGTATAAATGTTATCAATGTAGAATGGTAGTAAAAATACTTCTTCACTGAAGCTTGTTTTAAATGTTCATGATATTGTTTAATAAAATGTTTGGTAGTTTATTGTTTTTGCATAATTAGTATACATTTCTTTACCCCATAATATATATTTAACTGAAACAGTTTTATTTAATTATATTTTTTGATCAATTAACTATTTTACAAGTTTCTGGCTAGAAGCACAACCACCTGGGTTACACACAGATTTTCTCAGATCAGAGAAAAAACAAAAAATGAAATGCTGAATCAGTAGGTTGCCCAGAGAAAAACGGTTGATTCTCATATCAAACATCTACACTCAAGTTTTTCTCCTATTTAAAACGTCTTTAAAATAAGTAGTTTAGATCAGCTCTGTCATTCAGCTAATTTTACATTTGATATCAGGCAGAGAGGAGACAGATTGGGATCTACACATGGTTCTTTGGGACTATGAGTTTATCCTGTAACAGTAATTTAGTATGTTTTAGTGAAGGATGAACATCTGAACATAAGCTGGAGCAGACCTCTTAACCACTGGTATATTTATGGGACCAGATATACCCTCTCCGTGCTAGCATGTAAATGCCACCAGAAAGAGCTCTATGTTGAGTATTTACAGTACAGTTTGGTTTTAAGTGCATAACATTATAAAACATTGCAGACATGCTTATATTGAGTGCATTGGTAGAAGATATGTAGTCAAAATGTATTGTGCGATTTCTTTGCAGTCATATCCATAAAGCTAACTCTGAACAATTTAAAAATGTCAAATGAAAGTAAATAAAAACAGTAAAACAATAGGTAAATGACACAAAATAATTAGAGAAGGAAAACTTATTTGATATATTTTTACATTCAGGATGAACTTGAATAAACATTTGCTGGATTACTGGATTTAAACTTTCATAGAATAAACACAAAGTATCTGGTAGATGTGCTGGATCTACTTAAGAAAAATCAGATTTGGATGAGGAGCTGCGACATAGAAGTGGAATATCATACAGACAGGTCTGCAGAGAGTGCTCTGGGTAGCTTCATTATAGTGTTCACTGCATCGTCCATCAACAAACTTTGGAATTTCTCAATCCAAAGTTGCCATATCACTAAAATACAGACGTGAACAAAATTGTTGGTACCCTTCATTAAATCAAAGAAAAACTCATAATGGTCACAGAAATAACTTTAATCTCACAAAAGTAATAATAAATAAAAAATATATAAATGTTGACCAATGAAAGTCAGACATTGCTTTTCATCCATGCTTCAACTGAATTATTTAAAAAATAAATGCATGAAACAGGCCTGGACAAAAATGATGGTACCCACAACTTAATATTTGGTTGCACAACCTTTTGAGGAAATCACTGCAATCAAATGATTCCTGTAACTGTCAATGAGACTTCTGCACCTCTCAGCAGGTATTTTGGCCCACTCCTCATGAGCAAACTGTTCTAGTTGTTTCCGGTTTGAAGGGCGCCTTTTCCAGACAGCACGTTTCAGCTCCTTCCAAAGATGCTCAATAGGATTGAGATCAGGGCTCATAGAAGGCCAGTGTTTTCCTCTTAGCCCTTCTTGGGTGTTTTTAGCTGTGTGTTTTGGGTCATTTTCCTGTTGTAAGACCCGTGACCTGCGACTGAGACCATGCTTTCTGACACTGGCCAGCACATTTCTCTCTAGAATCCCCTGATAGTCTTGAGATTTCATTGTACCCTGCACAGATTCAAGACACCCTGTGTCAGATGCAGCAAATCAGCCCCAGAACATAACCGAGCCTCCCCCATGTTTCACAGTAGGGACCGTGTTCTTTTCTAGATATGCTTCATTTTTCCGTCTGTGAACATAGAGCTGATGTGCCTTGGCAAAAAGTTAAATTTTTGTCTCATCTGTCCACAGGACATTCTCCCAGAAGCTTTGTGGCTCGTCAGCATGTAGTTTGGCATACTCCAGTCTGTTTTTTTTAATGATTTGTCCTCTGGCTCAAACAGCGAAGGATGTTCCGATCTGACACTGATGTTCCTTGAGCATAAAGTTCAGCTTGGATCTATTTTGAAGTCTTTCTAGGCTCTTTTGTTACCATTTGGATTATCCGTCTCTTTGATCTGTCATCAATTTTCCTCCTGCAGCCACGTCCAGGGAGGTTGGCTACAGTCCCATGGATCGTACATTACTGAATGACATGTGCAGCTGTAGTCACAGAAACATCTAGCTGCTTGGAGATGGTCTTATAGCCTTTACAGTTAACATGCTTGTCTATGATTTTCTTTCTCATCTCCTGAGACAACTCTTTCCTTTGCTTCCTCTGGTTTATATTGAGTGTGGTACACACCACGTCACCAAACAACACAGTGACTACCTGGAGTCCTATATATAGGCCCACTGAGTGATTACAGGATTGTAGACACCTAGGATGCTGATTAGTGGACATACCTTGGATTAACATGTCCATTTGGTCACATTATTTTCATTCTTTTCTAGGTGTACCATCATTTTTGTCCAGGCCTGTTTCATGCATTTATTTTTTAAATAATTCTGTTGAAACATGGATGAAAAGCAATGTCTGACTTTCATTGGTCAACATTTATATAATTTTTATTTATTATTACTTTTGTTAGATTAAAGTTATTTCTGTGACCATTATGAGTTTTTCTTTTATTTAATGAAGGGTACCAACAATTTTGTCCACGTCTGTATATTACCAGGACAGTTGGTCCCACCAGAGAACCCCGCTGACTGCCTCCAAACCACCTCTTCCTCACCTTCTGCTATTCTTCAAGCTCATCTTCAGGGACCACAGCATCACCACCGCTGAAGCAGATATGGAGAAGCCTGCATGCTGAGATGACCTGTACTGATGTAAAAGGAAAATTGTTATATTTTGCCACTTGGCTTTGTTAAAAAAAATAATTTTATATATATAATTTCCAACGAGATATATTCAGATTCCCATTTTAAAATAAGTTATTCAAATTCAGTTTCTGATGACAAAGTTCTGCCCGTAGTGGTATCTTTATGATTAATGAAATAGGGATTTGATTTCTAACAAAACAAAGAATGTACTTAAGTCTGTAACCTCACATTACTCTGTAACTGAGATTTACCAGGTCAAGCGTGCTTAAGCATTGCTATGGTAATGTTTCCCTTGCCTCTTGTAGTTTAGTTTTAATTCAGGCACATTTATCAAGGTAGAAACTGATAATACAGTGGACAAAAGTCGGTAATACTTTCTGGACATGCTTGTATTTATTTTTATGAGTAAAGGATTAACTACATTAAAGGTGGCTTGAATAGCCTACAGCACCTCCTACCTGAATTTGCAGCCTTTGGAATTGATATGTTAGCAAGCCTAACATGCAGTGGGGCAAAAAAGTATTTAGTCAGCCACCGATTGTGCAAGTTCTCCCACTTAAAATAATGATAGAGGTAAGTAATTTTCATCATAGGTACACTTTAACTTTGAGAGACAGAATGTGAAAAAAAATCCAGGAATTCACATTGTAGGATTTTTAAAGAATTTATATGTAAATTATGGTGGAAAATAAGTATTTGGTCACTTCAAACAAGGAAGATCTCTGGCTCTCACAGACCTGTAACTTCTTCTTAAATAAGCTCTTCTGCCCTCCACTTGTTAGCTGTATTAATGGCACCTGTTTGAACTCGTTATCTGTATAAAAGACACCTGTCCAAAGCCTCAAAAAGTCAGACTCCAAACTCCACTATGGCCAAGACCAAAGAGCTTTCAAATGACACCAGGAAAAGGATTGTAGACCTGTACCTGACTGGGAAGAGTGAATCTACAATAGGAAAGCAGCTTGGTGTGAAAAAATCAACTGTGGGAGCAATTATCAGAAAATGGAAGACATACAAGAACACTGATAATCTCCCTCGATCTGGGGCTCCACGCGAGATCTAATCCCGTGGGGTCAAAATGATCATGAGAACGGTGAGCAAAAATCCCAGAACCACACGGGGAGACCTGGTGAATGACCTGCAGAGAGCTGGGACCAAAGTAACAAAGGTTACCATCAGTAACACACTACAACGACAGGGAATCAAATCCTGCAGTGCCAGACATGTCCCCCTGGTTAAACCAGTGCATGTCCAGGCCCGTCTGAAGTTGGCCAGAGAGCACATGGATGATACAGCAGAGGATTGGAAGAATGTCATGTGGTCAGATGAAACCAAAGTAGAAGTTTTTGGTATAAACTCAACTCGTCGTGTTTGGAGAAAGAAGAATACTGAGTTGCATCCCAAAAACACCATACCTACTGTGAAGCATGGGGGCGGAAACATCATGCTTTGGGGCTGTTTTTTTGCCAAGGGGACAGGACGACTGATCAGTGTTAAGGAAAGAATGAATGGGGCCATGTATCGTGAGATTTTGAGCCAAAATCTCCTTCCATCAGTGAGAGCTTTGAAGATGAAACGTGGCTGGGTCTTCCAACATGACAATGATCCCAAACACACCGCCCGGGCAACGAAGGAGTGGCTCCGTAAGAAACTTACTGAAAATTACTGACCTGTGTCATCATTTTAAGTGGGAGAACTTGCACAATCGGTGGCTGACTAAATACTTTTTTGCCCCACTGTAACTTTATAATAGTGTATTAGCACTTATAATATACAACAAAATACAGAAGGAAACCCGCTTAACTTCAATTCGGTTTATTTATACAGCACCATTTCACTACATATGTCAGCTCAAGGCACTTTACAAGAAGAGTTTTTACAATACAATGTTTAATTTAGGAATTAGAGAACCACAGAAGATTGCGTCGTGACTTCTCAGCAATCCCTTACATTGAGGAAGCATGATGCAACAGTGGAGATGAAAAACGCCCCTTTTAACAGGAAGAAACCTCCAGCAGAACCAGGCTCAGCATACGAGGTCATCTGCCGAGACCGTCTGGGTTTGGAGAAGGCAGCAGAGACACAGAAAGAGCAATAGAACTGATGCAGAAGCAGAAGTTGGTAGCAAGACGTGGAGATCATTCCTCCACTGGAATGCCATCTTAGTCAGGGTCGTCAAGCAGGGCAGGTCAGGAGCACCTACTGTAGGAAGAGACTAAGAGAAAAACAGGTTAGCGCTTGAATTGACAGCACATCATGCAGTTGGTCAGAAGTAGGAGAGAAAGTAGGAACTGACTCTAATAATGTTCTCCAACAGCCTAGCCTAAAGCAGCATGGCTACTAACATTAACCTGTCTCCTAGCTACTAGGAGACCTAGCTACTAACACTCTCTACCTGGCTTACATTAATCTATATCAACCTAGCTACTCTACCTCTTCCTAGCTTTTGACACTCTACCTAACATTGACCTGTCTCTTCTTAGCGACCTGTCTAACCTGTCTCTAACTACCTATTAACCTGTCTCTAACTGTAAGCTTTGTCAAAGAGGAAGGTTTTAAGCCTAGTTTTAAAGATAGACAAGTTGTCTGCTTCACAAACCAACCCTGGGAGCTGGTTCCATATGGGGGGCCCCTGATAACTGAAAGATCTGCCACCCATTCTATTTGAAGAAATCCTAGGAACTACCAGTAGACCTGCAGTCTGAGAGTGAAGGGTTCTGTTAGGAACATATGGAACAATCAGGTCTCTTATGTATGATGGAGCTTGATTATTAAGAGCTTTATATGTCAGAAGGAGGATCTTGAATTATATTCTAGATTTTACTGGGAGCCAGTGAAGAGAAGCTAAAACAGGGGAAATGTAATCTCTTCCTCTTATTCATTAGAATTCTTTTTTGGACTAAGTGAAGACTTTTAATTGTATTCTGTGGACTACCTGATAATAAAGAGTTACAGTAATCCAGCCTCGAAGTAACAAAGGCATGGACTAGTTTTTCAGCATCATTCCTGGACAGGATGGTTCTAATTTTTGCAATATTTCTAAGGTGAAAAAAGGAGATCCTAGAGACTTCTTTAATGTAAGATCAAAATGACATATCTTGGTCAAAAATAACACAGAGGTTGTTTGCTTTATTACTGGAGGCTAAGTTAATGCTGTGCAGGTGAAGGGGTTGACGAAGTAGTTTCTTTTTCAGAGCTTCTGGTCCAAAGACGACAACTTCTGTTTTATCATAATTCAGAAGCAAGAATTTTTGTCTAGCAGTATGCTACTCATAATTGGTGTCTGAATACCAAGTACAAGCCCAACAGTTTTACTTTCCCAAGCAGAGTATTACAGCTTCGCTGTAGTACGCCACTTGATGTATATGTATGAAAAATCTTTATTAGTGATTACTGTGGGTTCAATTTCCTGACGTCATGGACACTAAACCGAGACAAGAAGGGAGAAAGGAAGAAGGTGAAGAAAAGAAACCGGACCAGCAGAGGCGCGAACCGACGACACAAGACAGGGAGGCAAATAAAGAACACAAGAAAACATCCCAGTCCTCCACCTCTGCCGGACGGCAGAGAAACAGTAATACAAAAAAAAAAAAAAACTGTACAGAACCAAACCAATAGTTCGGATCTAGTAGAATAAACTAAGAATTACACATTCACTACACACAAGCATGGATTAATGAACATAATAGAAATGTTTCTGGTAAGCTCCTGTGAACAACTAAAAAATGATGATGACCTCAGCTTAAGATATGTCCGTCCACACCAATGTCCCCACACCTATGTGTGTGCGAGCATGCAGGTCTGAATAAGGTTTCCCCATGCAAGTGATTGATAGCTGGTGTAAGGAACCGTCAATCCGTCCTACAGGAATCGACACAGACATGGAGGAGGCAAGAGATGTATGCATCCAGGGTCCCACAGAGTACAGAGGCCACAGGCGGATCAGCGCAGGGTCGATCACCCACCAAGAGAGGAACAGATGGAAGCCCCAGGGGAACACCCACCAGCCGCAATGCTGGGGCCCGAGAGATCGTAGTGACGAGCCCACGGGCTCCGCCGGAAACCGGCTACGCCAGGGCGGGCCCGGATCGGGACCCGAAGGCCACGGGGACCAGGGGCACCCCGCCTCCCAGCGGGGCCCCAACCAGGGACCAGCCGACAAGGGCCCCCCGCCGCAGCCGCAGGCAAGGGGGAATCACAGCCAACGGACGGACAACACACGCAGCCGCCACCCCGGACCAATACTCATCGCCAACAAGCCGGCCCGCCCCCACACACCCACACGCCAGGGAGCCACAGCAAGAGCCACAGCGGATGTACGCCCTCCCCAGGCCGCGCCCAGCCAGCACCTGGACATCCAGATCTTCCAGCTCCTGGGTCCAGATCCCGCCCCACGCAGGGCGCCAAGATCAGGGGCCCAGCCAATGCCGGACAGCCCCCCCCAGATGAACCGACCAGCCAGCAGAAGTCCTGGAACCGGCAGAAGGCCTGGGCGCCAGGCACGGTCCCCACCGATCCACCGGACGGCAGCAACCTACTCTACAACCCCGGCACCCCCATAAGAGGTGCCCCAGTCAATCCAAGGAGGACGTCGGCCCGAAACAGCGGCCGCCCGACACACCGGACCACCCAGGACCCGCCAGAAATGCACCAGGACCGAGCCGGGCCGCAACCGGGACCCCCGGCCCCAGGCATCGAGAGCCATCATCAACCAGCGGGCAGGAGCATCCATCACCGACGGGGAGTAACTGAGGGGAAGAAGACACATCAGGCCAGAGGGAAGCCAAACACCCAACCTGACAGGTAGACATAGACAGACAGAGACACTCATACGTACCCTCCCTCTCATGCGTACACATTCTTACAAATACAGGACATACGAAAAAAGGACGCTATACACTCATTCATACCCCCCATACGTACACTATACTCCATACTCCCAGGCCCAGGGACAGACGCCCCAATAGAGCACCCTGCCCCTGCACCCGGGAGACAGACCCCTTTGCCCACCAGGATGGGGACAAGCAGACCGCCAAGGCCCCCACACCGGCAAGAGCAGCCCACCAGCCCAGGACCCCAACCAGACGGCCTGATGTTCTACCCGGGCTCCGACCCCTGATGGTCCAATGAACAGGGGTGTGGAAAGACCCCCCAGCCTCTCTCCCCCCACTCAATGCGGTGTTGTTGCGTGTTGTTCTAATGTGCACTTAAAACAGAGGGGTGGGACATGTGAATACTGCCGGGTACCCCCATCTCCCCCCCGGGCCCTCAGTGTCTAGATGCATCTAAACAGTGGGTGCAGGCACCACAGGCGAGGCCCCCCACAACGGGCCCCCTATAAGGGGCCCCCCATAAAGGGTCCCGCCCCGAGCGCCAATGCGCCCCACCTCCAGGTCCCTACATGTGCGTTCCATGTAAATGTTGCAAGTGTACGTGTTTAAGTTGCTCAATAAAATCGGGACCCAGGCCGCCACCGGGTAGCGAAGACGGAAGCTCCATCCCGCACCCCAGTGATGTGCCCATGTCCCAAGGCCTTGTGAATGGTAGAATGAAGGAGCAGGTGGACAGAGGCAATGGGGATGGGGAGAAAATATCTGGGGTGACCATTGCCAACCCCAGGGAGCCAGCTCCCCTGCTGACTTCAATGGGCTCCCCCGTTCGGCCCGATCCACCAGGGGTGGGAGGCCCCAGCACATCAAGTCGGGGCCCACGGCAGCGGCACACCCGAGCCCCACGGGGGCTCTGGCAATCCACCAGCCCCCACCCCCGGGGCACACATAAATCCTTCCCAACATTCAGTAAAGCCTATTGAGTCTAAGATAATGTTAAAAGCTGTATTTAGACTATCACTTTCACTATCAACAGGAATATTGAAGACTCCAACTATAATAACTTTATCAGTGTTTAAAACTAAGTCAAATAGAAAATCTGAGATCTGATCTAAAAATTGAGAATACGGGCCTGGTGGACGATACAAGACCACGAACAGGCTTTACTGCTTTTTTATGTGTATGAGGAAGGCTAAAGATTAAATGCTCAAAGGAACTGTAACTATTTTTTTGGGGGGATCAAGTAGTAAATCTGAATGAAAGATGGTGGCTACTCCACCTCCTCGACCAGTACTTCGAGGGACACTAAAGTTTAAGTAGCTGGGGGGAGTTGACTAATTTATTGTGACACGGTCCTCTTCCTGCAAACAGGTCTCTGCCAGACAAAACAATATTATTATAACAAATTAAGTAATTTACCAAGAGTATAGGGAAGCGACGTTTAGCAAAGGAAGTCGAAGTTATGCAGGTAAAAGGAGACGTTGCTGTGTTAAAAGCTCACGTACAGGTATTGACTGATAAGATGGAGCGATTAGCTGATGTGACCGCTAAAGCTGTTGCTCATGTTAACAAAAAAGAGCATACTGACAAACCTGTTACAAATAAAATGTGTCCATGCGTTTGTGGCAGGGATCGCTGATAATGGTGGTTGGGACCCGTCCAGCTGGGACGTGCACATCTGGGATGATGATGATAACCATGATTGTATCTGGGATCCTGGTAACCCAGGTTCTGACACCCCAAATTTGTATCCAGATGATTCTGATGCAGGGTCACCTAACGCGTCTAATGCTCTTCAGCCGAAGCCTGTATCCCGTAGGCGGGAGGTGCAGGATTTTACACCTATAAACTTGCATATCCAAAGAGACGCATACGGCAATCCGGTGTTGGATGCAGATGGAAACATTCAATTACTTCCTCTGCCAGACCCAGCCTGCAGGTTGTCACTGAGGATTATAGCCGTGAAGAAATAACGCACCTTACCAGACGTTATAAACAGCAGC
This sequence comes from Apricaphanius iberus, assembly GCA_028564705.1. NCBI lineage: Eukaryota > Metazoa > Chordata > Actinopteri > Cyprinodontiformes > Aphaniidae > Apricaphanius > Apricaphanius iberus. The sequence goes on from JAPXFQ010002081.1 coordinate 96,269, forward strand.
AAGGAGAGGGCATAGACGCTTGGCTGGTCAGAATATCGAAAGATGGCGCAGGTAGAGTGAGATTGGAGGAGGATGCTCCTTCCTTCTATGGGTTAAGCACGGTTCAGTCCATTAATACTGCAACAAGACACCATGAGACGGGGAGACGGGCTCATTGCTGAGGATGTGTGGGCAGGCAGTGGCGCAGGAATATGCCACACCTGGAACCTGGCCCCCTCATAGAGGACAATGCTTAACGCTGCGTGATGTGTCTGTGGGGGAGTTTGTGAAAAGATTGCAGGAGTTGTCTGCTCTGGGTGATTTGAATGCACAACCTCGAGCAGACCAGCGGCAGGACAGAGCTGATAAACCTAAGCTGCGTGTGTTTTTTAAGACTGGGGATGGTCTATCCAGGAGGGATTTGTGGCGGAGGTTAGTGGAGAGCGGTATAAAACCTGATGAAATAGGTCCGTTGCCAAAATTTCAGTGCTCTGCCTGTGTGAGCATTCCTGTTTGTGTGCTCACACACACTCTGCAGCACGACCCTCTGCCCCTCCCGCGGAGAGAAAGGAGTAAGCCCCTCCCGCAGAGAGACACGAGCAGAGCTCCTCTGAGTCAAGCACAGAGGTGAGGGAGGTTGCAGTTAGGAGTAAGAAAAAACAGGGTAAAAAGGGAAAGAACAAACACAATAAACTGTATCCTGATCTGTCTCAATCCCTAACATAGGATACTGGCCAAGCCTCAAAGGTTCGAAATGCAATTAAAGGTAAATGGTCAGTGAATGACATACGTCCCCATGTCACACTAGACATTCATTGGAAAACAAAAAATGTGCAACAAGTCAGTGCCCTGGTGGATACTGGGGCGGAGGCCACATTAATTTTTGGCAACCCACATAAATTTAAAGGACCTTATGTGCATGTATCTGGGCTGGGCGGCAACACAGTATTGGCTTAGCAAGCTAGAGTAGCCTTAAAAATTGGACAGTTGCTACTCAAAGAATATGATGTGTTAATCACCCCAGTCAAGGAGTGGATCTTTGGAATGGATGTGTTGTCAGGAATGACCGTATATCTTAACCAAGGTCATTTCCAATTTGGAGATAGAAATAAGATACAGGCTATGCCTGTTTTGGTGGGGAATGTGAAAATGGATCCCTTTCCTATTCCGTTGGCATCCAAAGTCATAAACATGAAACAGTACAGCATTCCTGGGGGACATGATGAGATCACCTCCACCATAGCAGATTATGTTGACAGTGGTGTGTTGAGAACATGTACTACACAGTGGAATAATCCTATATGGCCCGTATGCAAATCTGATGGGTCATGGAGGATGACAGTTGTTTACCGTCAGTTGAATAAACACACCCCACCTTTGACCTCTGCTGTCCCTGATTCCATTTCTATCATAGAACGTGTACAGCATCAACCAGGGACCTGGTACTGTGTGATAGATTTGGTTAATGCATTTTTCACCATCCCTATTCCTGAAGACAGGCAAGAACAGTTAGCTTTTACCTGGGATGGAAGACAGTACACCTTTACTCGTCTTCCACAAGGCTAATTACATAGTCCTACTATCTGTCATCGCATAGTGGCTGAACATTTGGATCAGGTGAAGCTGCCCCCTGGTGTAATGGTCTCATAATACATTGATGACATCATGGTACGTCTCTGAAAGGGTGAAAGCAGGAGCAAAAGGTGTGTCAGTACTGCACGAACAGGTAGCTGATGTTCCTGAGAAGGAGGAAGTTGTTGCTGACATTGTACAGATGGCTGAATCCCTGGTGAAAGTAGGGAGCCGTTGGGATGAGTTGAGGGATGAGGAGCGACAAACAAATGCATGGTTTACAGATGGCTCAGCTAAGTGGAAAGCTGGAAAGAGGAAGTGGAAGGCGGGTGCTTACAATCCTAAGCTAGAACAAGTGTTGGAACAAAGTGGGGATGGCAAAAGCAGTCAATGGGCGGAGTTGAAAGCGGTCCACATCGGGCTAATGCAGGAGGGTGTAAACAGTGCTCATTTGTATACTGATTCATGGTATTTTCATGGTAGATTCACAGTAGCTTACGGACTCACCACATGGATGCCTACCTGGCAGAAACTCAATTGGAAAATACACAACAAAAAGGTTTGGGGTAAAGAGTTGTGGCAGGACATTTGGGAAAAGGTGCAACACATGACAGTTACTGTGACCCATGTAGATGCACATACAAACCACACTGATGCAGAAGCTTTACACAACCGTAGAGTGGATGACATTGTGAAAGCAATGATTGTGCAGAGGCAGTCGTCTGTGGGTTTAGCCAGGTGGGTTTAGCCAGAAGGGTTCATGAGAAGTGGGGTCATTGGGGCTTCCAGGGAACACGGCGGTGGGATCTCAGGACAGGGGAATAGATGTGAAGGATGATGACATCAAAACAGCCGTACAACAATGCGAGTCATGCCAACATCAGAGACTGGGCTTACCTCAGCATGTGCAAGGTCAGATTCACAGGGGGAAAGCACCTGGGGCCTCATTTATAAAACATTGCGTAGAATCCCTACTAAAAGTGTACGTACGACCAAAACAAAAAGTTTGCGTACACCAAATTTGAGCATTTTTCAAGGAGACAGACTAATATGCCGTGTCTTTTCAGCTCTTAGCTGGCAAGGATTAGGAGGCTGAGGAAGATGAGGTTGCACAGTGTCCAGTGACAGCCATTGGTACCTTAAATTATACAATAAAACAATTTTACATCCTGGCCGATCCTTGCTCCCTGGGTGAAGGCTTCCTGTCGAGGAGGCGGCTGTGGGTCGGGGTTCTCATGCTGGGGTGTGGTAGGCCAGGAGGGAGGGGAATTTCCTCGGACGGGGCCCTTGTAGTAATATGGGTGCTGTCAACTGCGCCGATTATGCTTGGGAAACCGGACATTGCTGCAAATTGCATCTTAATTTAGGCCTGCTCCCCCATAGTATATGGAAACCTAATGTATTGCCTGCTCATTTTAATGATCCCATCCAAGACTGCAGGCATTATTGCACTCAGGGACAGCAGATGATTCAATTTATTAATCGGCACACAGTCCTGGCCCTTTTATCTGAGTTCAAGGTTTTGAGATAAATTTTATGTATCAATTTTAATATTGAAAAATGTTTTTAGAAGAGCTATAGCTCACTGCAAAGGTACAATAAAGATATCATTGCTGGCTTGGATGTTCATCATAACATGAATCCATAATTAATGTTTGGTGTGAGGTGAAATGATATGTGTGAGAGGAGTAATATGTAGTCTGGCTGCAGTTCACCCCCTCACCAACTGCGTAATTGATTCCCCCCTGTCTCCAAAATGTCTGTACGCACAGGTCAGAGTTGGCATACAGGTGCGCACATTTTCCCGTCAAGTCTGTTATTTTATAAATCACAAATTTTGCTTTGAAAGTGGCGTACGCCAGTTTCAGGCCACGTTTTGTGCGTACGCAACGTTTATAAATGAGTCCCCTGGTCAGATCTGGCAGATGGATTTTGTTGGACCATTGCCATGGTCACTGGGGTGCAGGTGCATCTGTACAGCTGTTGACACCTATTCAGGTGTGTTAGTCACATTCCCCTGCAAATATGCAAATGATCATGCAACTCTGAAATCTTTGAAAAATTTTGTGATGTACTATGGTCTACCATTACAAATACAAACAGATAATGGTACCCATTTCACAGGGAATCTAATCAAAGAATGGTCCCAGGACAACAATGTGGAATGGATTTATCATGTGCAATATCATCCGCAAGCTGCAGGCTTGGTAGAACGAATTAATGGTATATTATAGGCCACACTGATGCATTGTGTGAGTGGGAGTATGAAACACCAAGGGACGTGCTATATCAGGTAGGGCCACATACCATATGTATAGCGACAACTAACTCTCATCCACATTTGCAGACAGTGCCATTTTCTGGGTGCCTGAAGAATGTTAACATTTGGCACTGGGGGAACCGTACGTTTAGGTTAAGGAATTTTACACATACTCACGCGCTTACTAAAGTTAAATGGGATGTGCTTCATTCTCCTTTTGGAGTGTCTTTGGAACGGTTCAGAGGCGCACTGAATCAGTTGAAAGAGCTAAAACATATAATCTAAGAGCATAATAACACCGTCACTAAATTAGTGGTTTCCATCGTGGTAGCCCAGGGAAAGGCAATAAGTGTGTCAAAATTGGTAGAATCCTCAGCTGCCACCAATTGGTGGGATATCTTTTCAGGATATTCTCCAATCGAAAGAAAAGTCATGACACCACCCATTCTGCTATTAATCTGTGTATTGATCTGTATCACGCTTATGAATGTATGCACTTGCTTCGCCCGCTTCGTTTTTCACACGCTCCTTTGTGTGCTGTGTGTAAGTGAAGCGAGAGCCGTCCCGCTCGTGGGAGTCTGCTGTGGGATTTGTGCACAATCTTGCATTAAGCTCCAGCTCTGACCAGACAGGTGACTGGCCCCCCCACCCTCAAGTGTCAAAGTTGAGATGGTGTTATGAAGCTTATGCCTGTTTGATGAAGTACTGCTTTGTTGCTGCTGCTCAACTATATTTGTGTGGGGAATAAAGTGACACATATTCTAGCACAATCAGTGGGTCTGGTGTTCCTTTTTTTTTATATTCTGTGTGCCGAACCACAACTGTCCTGTGTAAATGTTTCACAAAACATCCTGCATTGAAAAATCTCAAATGAAAAGTACTGCTCTGCCATCATAATTGTGTTTTTGGTTTTATTTGTTGAAATTCAAAACCTAAAACAATTTAAAAATAAAATATAAATATATATTTTTAAATATCCAGAAAAAATATTTTCTGAAACCAAACAGAAAGTGAACCTGAACCTAATGTGAAAAAGACTTTAAGCACCACAGTAGCAGGACATGAGCCTGGACCTACCGAATGAGAGTCACCAACACTAACCATTCAGCCAACATGACAACTGGAGAAAATGCAGGGATTAGATAATATATATACTCACAAGATCCCCACAATTTATATTATTTGTGACTCACACTGATTTCTTTTGAATTTTAGGCTGCTTGCAGTTAACTGAAGTGTGCTGCTTATTTGAAACTTTACACTATAGCTTACTCCTAGACAAACAACTCAAGACCAATCAGTGGCTACCTGCCGCGTAGGAGTGAAAAGGATATCATATTACCACACCACTCAGTTCATAGGAGATAAATTGGAGTCACTTTGGCATGCTTGGAACCAAGGCAGAGGTAGTCCAAAAAAAGGGGTCGGCTGGAATGGACGCAGGTAATGGAAACACGCCAAGCGTCCCATTCTGTACCGTGCTGGCACCATAGACTGTAAAAAATAGTCTATGGTGATAGACTATTTTTAGACAGCGCCTTCTCACTCCTCCCCGTTTACCAGAATTACACACTTTCATGGGGGAATTCATGGCGGATTCACAGACTCCTCCTCCCCAGCTCTGACGAAGCATGTTCCTAAAAAGGGCATAGGGGCAGGATCTTGACTGTACCCATATACCCATTCTGCTCCCGCGTCGTTAGCTCTGATGCTAAACTTGGCTCGGCCCCCTCATTAATTATGCAAGATTTCAAAAAATTATCTTACGAAAACCAGCCTGGTGCCCAGGCTTTTTATGAGCCCAGCGTTATCTCAGGAAGAATATGTAGCCATAGAAAGTTAAAAAAAATGGGCACCAGGCATTAAAGTTGTTTTTAACGTGTCTAAAGTCCAATGCTTTTCAATGGGGGCCTAGCGGCCAAATGGAGGTACTGCAGCAAGGGAGGAGCAATGGCGGCCTCCATGGCATGCGGTCAAAAAGCAGAGCAGCCAGCGGCCATTGGCTGGCACTAGTGGAAATGGGGCATTAGTTTCACTCGTAACACTGTGGATTCACCATGTATTATTGTGCAAAAAACCCTAAAATATGACATTGTCAATCTGTGAAGCTAACAACAGTTTAATAGAAAAAATTAAAAGGAATGTTATCTTTTTTTTAGAACATGAAGCTATTTGGAACAAACTGGGAGATGTTTAATGTTGTGCAAGAACCATATGGAGCTTAACTCCCGGAAATCGACTGTCCGCTTAGTCCTCCAGTGGTCGCGGGGGGACTGGTGCCTATCTCCAGCTGTCACTGGGCGAGAGGCTGGGTACACACTGGACAGGTCACCAGTCTATCACAGCCTCTGGATCCATATATCATGGAAACTGTACAGCCCATGAAAAATCTGTTGGCATCATCATGGTTCAGTGTATTGAGAGTCTAAGGACAACACAAGACATGACTGAGATGTAATAAGACTGCAAAAGATTAAGGGGTGTAAATAAACATTTGCAGGCAGTCCTCAATTTAAAAAAAGCCTAGCTTTAACAGCTTTTCAATTTAACATGAGACAGATGTCCCAAACATTTTTATCGAAAAACATTCAAGAAATTTCCTGTAAATTTCCATAACAGACAGTCAGTGTTGGGTCAGTGTTGGGTAGTATCGGAATACATGTACCGGCGTTACGTATTTAGAATACTAATAGATAATCCTATGGCCGAATCACTCCCGACTATAAAACAAAAACTTAGACATGAGTTGCCAGGTATGGATTAAGACCAGGAGCTGGGGGGAGTTGGAACCACAACTGCAGCCCAATAAACCTACTAGCAGTAAAGGAAATTACGTATGCATTCAATGGTGCTCGCTCGCAGTTATTTTTTTTCAAGTGATGCTAGATTTCATTCAAGCATTCCTGACAAAAGCCCAACTTCAGCCATGGTGGTTAAAACAGGGCAAAAGATCAAATCTGGCAACACTAGTCATAGCGTTGTACCGCAATGCTTCTGGTGTCAAAATGTAAAGTAACCTATGCAGGCAAGCTCCAGTGATTGCCGGTGCAGCTCTAATTCAGTATCAATTAATGAAGCGGCATATTCGTATTACCGCCTAAAATATTTTTTCAAAGTTCAGTGATAACCCAGGAGGGAAATTTCTTACATTTTTGTGTAAACTGTTGCTGGCAGGTCTCAAGAAACTACACCGGCGCACATCAACAATGTGAACAGCAAACTTAGGGTTGCCAACGTTCATAAATTAAAATAAGGAACGCTTATTCACCACGGGCCGAGCCATCCGATTCATACATTAAGCTTGAAATGCTTTATTCACATTAAACACATTAATGCATTCATGCTGTAAGTTAGGCTACAAAAATCTGCAATTAAATGCATCCACATAAAAAAGGAAATTAAGTACAATTTATGTTAACAAGATGCACTGTGATCTAACACACGAAGAAAGGAACAGCAACATGAGGTCTGTCTAGCTTCTAACAACGTATTTTCAATATTTTCTTTCTAAAGTCACTCTATGGATATATGGCAGATACACCCAAAACAACTTAAACTTGTTTATCTGCTCATTTAAATACAAATTTATGAGTGGGATGTAAAATTGTAAATTAAATTGGCTTGCATGGTTTGTCTGAACAACAATCACAACACACTTATAAGAACTCACATCTGTATCTCTATAAGCGTTTTTACTTTGGGATTTTGGGACATTTTTAAAGGTGCTGCGTGTGAAACGCCAGTGTGTTGTGTGTGTCTACCTGATCAATCATGAGTGCGCATCACTCGCAAGCAGCAAACACAAACAATTTGCGGTCCCTTTAGATCCCGCAACCAGAATAGTTTTTCTGAATGTAGTTGCATGATTTGTATTTTATTTTTATATAGGCTACGTAGTTAGAATTCGGCTATTGACACCTATGTCCGACAGACATATTGGACATTTATGAAAATACGGAACAAATAGCGTCCCTTATTAGTTCAAAACGGGACGCCACATTTAATAGTAAAATACGGGACGATTCCGTATTTTAAGGGAATGTTCCCAACCCTAAGCAAACTAGAAATATAAAGCAGCCAGCTGGCCAGCCTTTCAAGGTATGTGAACGTCATTAAAAAATTGAAAGACACTCTACCAGTTGTTTTTTTGTCCATTATTTGACACGGCCTATATCATGTTTGTTAGGTTAGTTCTCACAGTTACAGTGGTTGAATTCTTACACAGCATTAGCTTATTTATATGTTGGTATGATGAGTTTCCCTAAAATTATGGCTACAAGGATAAAAGCTTTCCATTTGGAATGCTTCAGCAAAGTAAAGGAATATGATACAAAGTACATTTTAAAGCAGGTATTCAGTATTTTGTAACTAAATACATTTACAAATTATTCTCCCCAACATTGCAGATATTCCATATCAAGAATAATCTTTGTGAAAAACCCTAAAGAGTCACATGGAGGTAAACACTAACTTATCAGATAAGCAATGGTTTTATAACAGAGAAAGCAAAAAGGTTAATTGAAACATTTAGTTGTCTCATGAAATTGACAAAAGAATAAAAGCATTCTTCGAAATGCCTCTGTCCACCTGCTCTTTCGTTCTACCATTCACAAGGGCCTTGGGACGTGGGCACGTCACTGGGGTGTGGGATGGAGTTTCCATCTTCGCTACCCGGTGGCGGTCTGTGTCCCAATTTTTACTGTACAACTTAGACACTTACACTTGCAACATTTACATCACACACGCACATGTAGGGACTTGGCGGTGGATGCGTCTCGGCACTGGAGGCGAGGCCCCTCATAAGGGCCCCTTATAAGGGCCCCTTGTGGAGGGCCTTGCCTGTTGTGCCGGTGCCCACTGCTTAACTACATCTAGACACTGAGGGGCGGAGTGGGAGATGGGGGTGCCCGGCAGCATTCCCATGTCCCACCCCTCTGTTTTAAGTGCACATTAGAACAACACCACAATCAAGCGTGGGTAGAGAGGCTGGGGTCTTCCCACACCCCTGTTCGTTGGACCATCAGGCATATCAGGCCGGTCGGTCGGGGACCTGGGCTGGTTGGCTACTCTTGTTGGGGTGGGGGCCTTGGCAGTCTGCTTGTCCCCGTCCTGGTGGGCAAGGGGTCCGTCTCCCGGGTGCATGGGCAGGCCTGGGTCCCAATTTTATTGAGCAACTTAGACACTTACACTTGCAACATTTACATGACACACACACATGTAGGGACCTGGCGGTGGGTGCGCCTCGGCACTTTGGGGTGGGGGTGGGGTGGGGGGGCTGTCCGGCATTGGCTGGGCCCCAGATCTTGGCGCTCTGCGTGGGGTGGGATCTGGACCCGGGAGCTGGTAGATCTGGATGTCCAGGCGTAGACGGTTTCTAGTGGAGCCTGTGGGCTCATATCTGCGATCTCTCGGGCCCCAGCGTTGCGGCTGCTTGGTGTTTCCCTGGTGCTTCCATCTGTTCCTCTCTTGGTGGGTGATCGGCCCTGCGCTGGTCCGCCTGTGGCTCCTGCGCTCTGTGGGACTCTGGATGCATGCGTCTCCTGCCTCCTTCATGTCTGTGTCGATTCCTGTAGGATGGATTGACAGTTCCTTACACCAGCTATCAATCACTTGCATGGGGAAACCTTATTCGGACCTGCATTCTCGCACACACACATAGGTGTGGAGACATTGGTGTGGACGGACATATCTTGAGCTGAGGTTATCATCATTAGTTAGCTGTTACCAGGAGCTTACCAGAAACATTAGTATTGTGTTCATTAATCCATGCATGTGTGTAGTGAATGTGTAATTCTTAGTTTATATTACTGGATCTGAACTATTGTTGTGGTTATGTTCAGTTCGTTGTTTTTGTTTGTTTTGTTTTACCGCTTCTCTGCCGTCCGGCAGAGACGGAGGACTGGAATGTTTTCTTGTGTTCTTTGTTTGCCTCCCTGTCTTGTGTCGTCAGTTCGCGCCTCTCCTGGTCCGGTTTCTTTTCTTCACCTTCTTCCTTTCTTCCTTCTTGTCTCGGATTCGTGTCCATGACTTCAGGAAATTGAACCCTCAGTAATCACTAATAAAGATTTTTTCATACATATACATCAAGTGGAGTATTACAGCAAAGCTTTAATACCCTGCTTGGGAAAGTAAATCTGTTGGGCTTGTACTTGGTACTCAGACACCAATTCTGAGTGGCTGCTAGACAGGACACGTAAAAAAAAAAAAAAAAAAGGTTAGTGCCATTCGGTGGGTCGGTGGGGACAGTGTCTGGCGCCCAGGCCTCCTTCCGGTTCTGTGGGTTCCGCTGGGTTGTTGGCGGTGGGGATTGGTCCGGGCTGGTGGTGGCATGTGTCGGCCGGCTGTGGGTCCCTCCTGCCTTCCGGCGGCGGTGGGGTACCCCTGTCGGCTGATACCTGGTTGGGGCCCTGCTGTGAGGTGGGGCACCCCAGATCCCCGTGGCCTCCGGGTCCTGGTCCAAGCCCGCCCTGGCGTAGCCGGTCTCTAGTGGAGCCTGTGGGCTCGTCCCTGCGATCTCCCGGGCCCCAGCATTGCGGCTAATGGGTGTTCCCCTGGGACTTCCATCTGTTCCTCGTTTGGTGGGATGATCGACCCTGTGCTGGTCCGCCTGTGGCTCCTGCGCTCTGTTGGTCTCTGGATGCTTGCGTCTCCTACCTCCTTCATGTCTGCAATGATTCCTGTATGACGGATTGACGATTCCTTACACCAACTATCAATCACCTGGATGGGGAAACCTTATTCACACCTGCATCCTCGCACACACACATAGGTGTGGGGACATTGGTGAGTACGGACATATCTTGAGATGAGGTTGTCGTCATTAGTTGGTACCAGGAGCTTACCAGACACATTAGTGTTTTGTTCATTAATCCATGTTTGTGTGTAATGAATGTGTATAGCATAGTATAGTATAGTATTAGTATATATTACTAGATCAGTTTTGTTAATATTCTGTTCTATTGGTGTTTTTTGTTTGTTCTGTTTTACCACTTCTCTGCCGTCCAACAGAGGTGGAGGACTGGGATGTTCTTTTGTGTTCTTTGTTTACCTCCCTATCTTATATCGTCAGTTCAAAGTTCTACCGGTCCTGTTTCTCTCCTTCATCTTCTTCATTTCTTCCCTCAATCTCAATTTCGTGTCCATAACTTCAAGAAATTAAACCCACAGTAATCACTAACAAAGATTTTTCATATCAAGTGGAGTATTATAGGAAAGCTGTGATGCTCTGCTTGGGAAAGTAAAATCTGTTGGGCTTGTATCTGGTACTCAGACACCAATTCTGAGTAGCAAACTGCTAGACAGGACACGTAAAAAAATAAATAAATAAAATATAAAAGATAATCACATTTGCCTTCATAATTACTCAATGTATTATTAAACCTTTGAAAGGTACTGATTTGACCGACTGCTCCTGAGCCACTTGACTTATGGCTGTCATTTTCTGAAGGTCTGCACAAAAAAGTAAACAGGATGTCCTAAACATCTCTACATAAACACTTGCAGACATGTAATAGGTCAATTTCCTTATATGTAATTATTCAAATGAATGTAGGTATACATTTAAAAATCTAAACTGAATCATTAATACTACCGTAATCCACATGTGGCTGCATCAACTTCAGTGAACTAGAAATGCATTGTTGCACACAGGATACTCTGCTAGCTACAAATAGAATTAGCAAAGCATACAAATAAAAAAATATTTATTTCAGAGATTAATATCTAAAGTTGCGAAAAAGGCACAAAAAATGTTTACCTGATCCGACAGGTTGCAAATTGAATCTGCAAATTGATCTTAATGTTTGTTGCAGCTTTCCTGGGGGAGAAAAACAATAATAATACGCAAGTGTTCAGAGTGCAATACAGAATGACATTTCTTTTTTCAAAACTAATCAGCTGAAAAATAAAGCCAAAACGACTCAACTTTGACATACCTCTTCAGCAGAATAGCACAAGTCTACAAGTTCCGTCTTGCATTCCTTGATGTGCACTAGAAGAATCTGAACTGCCACCATTTTCTTGCAGGTTGTCGAAGGCTTTGGGCAGGTTCTCAAACTCCTTAGCTTCGTGGGGTAGTGGAAACTGTCTCAGTTCCTCTTGTAAAGGGAAATGTACAATGTGTATGTCACTGCTTTTAACTGCTGGCCAGTGTTTTGAAGTATATTAAACATCTATTAATGTTTGATTAAAGTATTTTAGTTACCATACTTTTTAATTGTACTTTTAAGATTGTTTTAGAGGTATTTTGCAGAGTCAGCTCTTGTTTGGGTCACAGAAAAACAGGACATTGAGCAGGAAAGCACAGGCAGATAACATCACCATACAATTGACAATGGAAGGATGTAAGAAATAATGGTCAGCAGAAAATCGAGTTAGAGCTGTGTAACGGTAACATTTATTGCCTTCTCTTAGGTCTTAGATAAAGTTAATTCTTATGTGAATTGGTGTTAATGATGTAGTGGGAATCTTTATTGTAAGCATTCTTTTATTACATAGATAGTTCTTATTTGAATTAGTGCTGATGCATTTTTAATTCTGACTCTGTTACTCATGTCTAGATAAAATGTTATACTGATTCTAAGGTACAAACAAGAACCAATTGTATCTAAACATCTCATATTGACTTATGACAAATCTTGTTATCTGGCGTTACACTCATGACAGATCATGTGAATGTCTTTCTCAGCATTATACAAAGTGTCCCTTATTGTTATCTATATTCTGACTAGTGAAGTGAGACAACCATTATTCCCTCATGACTGGTCTTGTGATTATCCTCTGATGCATGGTTGTAAGGACATCATACTGAGCAGGATTACATTATAACTGAGCAGGATTACTATTGCAACAACACATTGTCAGTAGGGTAAAACTAACCTGTCTGACGGCGGTCTAAACCCAGCTCACGTTCCCTATTAGTGGGTGAACAATCCAACGCTTGGTTCACTGTACCTTCTTGGCAAAAGTTTGAATGAACCATTCATGTTTTGTGTCCCATATGCAACGTTAGGGGGGAGGTTAACTAACTTTGTGTTAAAATATAAAACTTAATGTTTCTGTTATATACGTTGCCATTCCGCCTAGGTAGGGTGACCCAGAGTGTGGATAATGTATACCACTCTGTAAACTAAATATTTGATTTGTTTTAAGCAACCCTGTGAACCAGTATTTGATTTCTTGTATTAAAATCTAAAGAAAATTAAATTACTCTCGTCTCCTCTCTGATAAAAATCAACACGCATGGAATTTATAGAGTTAAGGTTTAAATTGAATATAAATTAAAACCCTTCAGTATCCATGTAGATCTGGAGGGATAACAGCCAAGTTCAGCCATGCACTTCCACCTAAAATTGAAAAGTCATTGATACTAAATAAACCTGAACATACATGGTTGAAAAAAAATACTGTATTTAACAAGCCACAGAGTAACAGTGATGGTTAAATAAATTAATTGTAACTTGTTACAGGGAGGAATAGAGGTTCTGTGTCCAGCTCATATCAGTGCGACAAAAACGCACCTTGCAACCCCTAATGTTTTTTTATTACAGAAGACTACATAAAAATACATGTAGGAACATATATGATAAATAAGGTTATCCACTGTTACATGGTTACATGATTTCCCATAAATGTTTCAAAAAACAAAACAATCAACAACAATAAAACAGGCATGGTGAGAGAAGGATTGGCAAGGACATATTTCTCAACTAAATAACACAATTAATAAATCTACAAAGTCATGTTTTAATTATCATTGTCTCAAAATGAATATAAACTTTATTTATAAAGCGCTTTTCAAACAATCAAAGTTACTCAAAGTGCTTTACAGATTTAAAATAACCCCACAACCCCCCCCTTCAAAAATAAAACCATCAATGCAAATACAACCCCCTCCCAACCCAACCCATCAGCCATACTCACACACACACACACACATACACTTAGAAGCTACAAAAAGCCGGCTGAGTACAGATGATCCAGGAAATGCCATCATGGGAGCCATCTGCACCTGCAGCAGCAGATCAACAGCAGCAGCCAAGGCTCCGACCCAGGGCACCCAAAGGAGGGAGGGCTGGTACCCCCACCTCCACCCAAGCGCTACCTGGGGGGCACCCAGGCAGCCACAGCCGACCACCGCCCCCGATGCAGGGGGCCCCCAGAGAGGAAACACTGACAAGAAAGATTAAAATAAGTCAAAATATAAAGTTTATAAAATACAAAGTATATAAAGTATACAACAATAAGTGTAAAACAAATAATAAAAATGCAAAGCAGATTAATAAATAAACAGTTAAAAGCTAAACTAAAAATTAAATCAGGTAAAACATGCTGAGCGGTTAAAAATATAATAATAAATAATAATTAGTTAAAGGCTAAGCTAAAAAGGTGAGTCTTGAGCCTGCTTTTAAAAACATGAACGTTCAATGCGGCCCTGAGATCCTCTGGCAGCCTGTTCCAGAGGTGAGGGCCATCATAATGGAAAGACGCCTCACCATGAGTCCGTGTCCTGACTTTGGGGATGACAAGGAGACGGCTGCCAGAGGAGCGCAGAGACCGCGAGGGTTCATACGGTAAAAGCATTTCTGACAGATAAGAAGGCCCAAGACCATTAAGACACTTAAAAACCATTAAAAGAACCTTAAAATCGATCCTAAAACATACGGGGAGCCAATGCAGTGATTCTAAGACCGGTGTAATGTGCTCCCGCCTCCTAGTCTTCATCAGGACACGAGCTGCTGAATTCTGTAAAAGCTGTAAACTTGAGGTAGTCTTTTTGGGAAGACCAGAAAGCAGGGCATTACAATAATCAATTCTACTGGTGATAAAAGCATGCATTAGCGTCTCCGTATTGGCCCGAGAGAGAATGGGGCGGACTCTGGCAATGTTCTTTAGGTCATAAAAACCTATTTTGGTGATGTTTTTAATGTGAGGGATAAAAGTCAGCTCAGAGTCAAAAATCACACCCAGGTTCTTCACTTGTAAAGAAGGATTAAAAGACAATGATTGTAGTTTTGGTAAAAGTTTCTCTCTTTGAGCCTCAGGACCGATAACTAAAACCTCCGTTTTGTCCTGGTTGAGCTGGAGAAAGTTTTCCGCCATCCAGGATTTATTGTCTTAAATGCAGTTAAAAAGTGCATCCATTGGCCGTGTGTCATCAGGAGACATGGAGATGTACAACTGTGTATCATCAGCATAACTGTGAAAGCTAACTCCATGTCGCCTGATAACACTGCCAAGAGGGAGCATATACAGGTTAAAAAGCACTGGGCCTAAAACTGAACCCTGGGGCACACCACAAGTGATCTTATGGACCTTAGAGGAACAGGTATCCAGACTTACCATAAAATTCCTGTCTGTGAGGTAGGATGTGAACCATTTGTGAACAGCACCAGAGAGGCCGATCTGTTTTAAACGAGTTAAAAGAATAGCGTGGTCTATTGTATCAAAGGCAGCGGTTAGATCCAGAAGAACCAACACTGTCACCTTTTTAGCATCATAGCTTAATCTAAAATCATTTAAAATCTTTAAAAGCGCCGTCTCTGTGCTGTGGTTCATCCTAAAACCAGACTGAAATTTCTCTAGGACATTATGAGCATTATTAAAATCATTAAGTTGAATAAAAAACTTTGCTTTTTATTCTAAAACTTTTTTTATAATAAAAAAAGCTTTTATTCTAAAAAAAGTTTTTCTAAAACTTTGCTTAAAAATGGTAAGTCAGATACCGGTCGGCAGTTGTTTAAATCATTACAATCAAAATTGCTCTTCTTCAGCAGGGCCCTCACTACCGCCGCTTTAAAGGCAGCAGGAAAAAACCCCGTCTGAAGAGAGCAATTCATAAAGTTTAAAAGCTCATCTTTAAAAGAACCATAAAATTGTTTAAAAAACCAGGTGGGAATTGGGTCCAAAGCGCTTGCGGTGGGCCTCACTGAGGAGACAACTTTTTTAAGGAACCCAGCTTCTACCAGGACAAAACTGTCCAGTGTTTCCTCTGGTGAAGGCAGATTTGTCTACAACCGTGTTTGTTTGAGAGGATAAGATACTACATCTGATGGTGTCTACCTTCCCTCTGAAGTGGTCTGCAAACTCCTCACAGAGAGTGTTTGAGGGGGTTTTCTGAAAAGTATTAGAATTATGACGTAGAATGTTGTCAATGGTGGAAAACAGAATTTTGGGATTATTTTTATGTTCTGAGATGATTATGGAAAAGTATGTATTTCTAGAATTTCTTAAAGCGTTATTATATAATCTGAGATGTTCTATGTATATCTGATTATTTATTGTGATTTTATTTTTCCTCCATTTCCTTTCTGCCACCCTGAAGCTCCTCTTTAATTTTCTATTGGCTGCATTTCTCCACGGTACTGTACGTTTTGAATGAGGGTTTACAACTTTAATTGGAGCCAGCAGGTCAAGAGCAGATTTAAGCCTACTGTTAAAATCATTAACGATAAAACCACAGGGGGGCAGGTAAAGGCATAGGAGGAAATTTTTAAAAAACTTCAGGAAAACCTGCAGCCACTTCAGGGGTTAGATGACGCTTCCTGACGTTGGATGGAGTCCAGAATCTGTTCAGATATATCCTTTACTGTAGCTCCAGGAAAACAAAGGGTGACAGCTCCTCTCATCCAAACATGCCAGATAATAGAATCTCCAATGATGAGAGTGCTGGGTGGATGGTGTGCAGGCTGCTGGGCAGAAGACCTCTCGTTATCCAGGACCTGCTGAATGTTGGGCAGCTTGGCTTCCACAGAATATGGTATAGTTTGCAGGTCTGTGCTAATTAAATAGCATAAGCAGGCAGTGGGGTATTGGAGGCTGCTATAGTACTGCTATAGTACTCCACTTGATCTATATATGTGTGAGAAATATTTATTAATTATTACTGTGGGGTTTTTTTTCTTGAATTTATGGACATGAAAACGATAAAACAAAAGAGAAGAAAGAAAGAAAATGAAAAAGAGAGACAGGAGAGGTAGGAGTGTGAACTGATAATACAAGATAGGAAAGGGACACAAAGAACATAACAAAACATCCCAGTCCTCCACCTCTGTTGGACGGCAGAGAGGTAGGAAAAGCTAAACCAAAAAAAAACACCAAAAAACAACCAATAGAACAGAACATTAACAAAACAGATCCAGTAATATAAACTAAGAACTACACATTCACAACACACAAAAATTGATCAAAAACACAACAGTAATGTGGCTGGAAAGCTCCTGGTACCAACTATCTATTGATGATAACCTCAGGCCGTGTTTGATAGCTGGTGTAAGGAGCCGTCAATCCATCCTACAGGAACCAACACAGACATGAA
The DNA here is from genome assembly GCA_028564705.1 of Apricaphanius iberus. NCBI lineage: Eukaryota > Metazoa > Chordata > Actinopteri > Cyprinodontiformes > Aphaniidae > Apricaphanius > Apricaphanius iberus. The sequence goes on from JAPXFQ010002081.1 coordinate 113,395, forward strand.
GGAGGTCGGGGATACATATGTCCTGAGTGCCCCAAAGGGCAGGGCCAACCACACCCCCTAGGAGAGGAACAGATGGAAACCCCAGGGAACAACGAGCAGCTACAATGCTTGGGCCCAGGAGGTCACAGGGACAAGACCAGGAATCGGTTGACATGGGATCCCCGCCGCAAGCCAGGAGGGACCTGCAGCTGTCTGACGGATAACACATGCAGCCATAGGCCAGCTCTATTCATTTAGTGGCCCGCGGGCCACATGCAGCCCGAAAGCAAATGCCAAGTGATAGAGACTTGGGTCCGAGAAGTACAAGAAAACTCCCTTTAAGAACACCGACAAGTCCTTACAAAAAACCCAACATTTTTACAAATACTGAACGCAACGCTTACCGTAACCTAGCAACTAACCCGCAATGCATTGTGTTAAGAAGGCTAATTTGAGGAGTTAACATTAGCATTTTGTTTAGCAATTAGCATTAGCAATTCAAAGCATGTCCTTATCTACACTAAAACGAAATATCGACAACGAAAACCGCAGGTTAAATCTTGCGTGGACCGACAAATATTTATTTATTTTACCACCAGGTCCAAATGCCAAACCAATCTCTTTACTCTGCAACGCGTGCGTTGCAGTGCTGAAAGACTACAATGTCAGAAAACACCACCTTGAAAAACATGCCGCGTTTCGGACAAACTTTCCCGAGGGATCTCATGAAAAGGTGGCTAAAATTTAGAGTTTGACTGCGTCTTATAACCAGAGCCGTACTACAATGAAGCGGACCTGAAATGCTCAGGAAAGGGCCACAGCAGCTTCCCTTCGAGTGTCATGGATCTTATCAAAGAAAAAAAGGCCGTTCACAGACTCAGAAACAGCAAAGGACTGCATGCAGGCTGTTGTGGAGGAAGTTTTAAGCGAAGAAAAGGTTAAGACGAGTATGGCATCTGCTTTCAAACAGGTACCTCTGTCTGACACTTAAAATAGTCACAGGGTTGACATTCTCGCCACAGATGTCTTCGAGACGCTGCTAAAAGAGCTCAGAAAAGCTGATAATATGGCTGTAGCAGTAGACGAGTCTACAGATGTTGTCATTGGATGGACACACAACAGGTGAAATACTGTTTGACAAAATATCATCATTTAAAAAAAACTAATAATCTGGACATGAAGCGCATATGCATGCTTGTCATGGATGGGGCTCCATCCATGGCTGGAAAAGTTAGCGGTTTGGCTGCAAGTTAGTCCGCTGTTGTGCCGTAGATGACAATCCTGCTTTGTATTGTGCATCAGACTGTATTGTGCGCGAAACTGAGTTGTCACCTTTAAAAAAAATGCACAATATGATGGCTATCAAACATTTTGTTCTCTCAACATCGAGCCTCCAATATCGCATATTTCGCCAGCTGTGCATTCCAAGTCAAACTGGACATTTTTACGACTAACCTCTGCCCACAGATGTGATGATTTTTTCCAAAAACCCCTTCACTGTTTGAACACACCAGGAAATGTCCACCAGAGCAAAGAATCTGGTACCCTCTATTGATGAGGGGAAATTCATAATGGGGCATGTGGATATGCAGCCCTCCCGAGCAACGGCTGACGAGCTTCACAGCAATGGACCTACAAGGTTTTGGTGTAATGTTAAGTGCACCAGTTCCCTAACATCAAGAAAGTTGCACTCCACTTACTAAGTATGTCTGGATCAACATACATATGTGAATCAAGCTTTTAACACATGAACATTATAAAAAACAGCTCTCGTTGATCTCTGACTGACAGCACTCTTCACCCCTGCCTTTGGATTGCATTGATTACATTGAGTAGTGCCTAATGTTAAGTGCAACAAAGCAGTGGGCTGTAGCAGGAACTAATGCCGTTTTCACATAGTACAGGAGTCATTACTCGGATACCGTATTTGGTCACAATCCACTTATTTCATACCAAGTGAACACAAACTGGACCGTACCAGGATACGGCCAGAGAGACCTGCCTTGGAGGTAGTATCCGAGTCCAGGTATGAGCGGCCACGAATCATGTGAACACAACCCGTACTCTGGCCGTACTCAAGACAATAGACGCCCTCCACGCGGAAATGACGACACCGCCGGCCGAAATTACAGAATCCCCTCGCGACCATACAAATACCAAAACAACGTGATTCAACACAGCAGATTACAAAACGGCGGGTTTACTACAACACACTCACCCTGTAGATGGCTTCAGGTAGCAGTTGACCAGTAGACCAGTTTGTTTACATTCTAGGCTGTCGCTCGTTTTATGACGTCGTTATTTCTCACTCCCTTGTTTGTTGGAGAACTATAGACTTATTTGTATACCGCCACCTGCTGTTTAGTTGTAATAAAACACTGGATTCCAGTACGTGTCAAATACGTGCCATCTGAACAGAAGACATTTGCATTTTATCTGGCCGTATTCTGGCGCGGCCACACATGTGAAAACGGCCTAAATATAGTTTTTATTTATTTATGTCACTGTTTTTTGTTACATTTTTATAAGTTTAATATCTAAGGTAGACGATTTGTTTTCAGTTATTTCATTTAGTTGTAATTTATTATGCACGTTGATGTCAGCTTTATGTACCCACTGTTTTTTTGTTTTTGTTATATGCACTCAAGATGTGACTGTCTCAGATAAGACCAAATATAGACAGGAACAAATTGTTTTTTGTTATTTCAAAAGAAGAAAAATATATCAAGTTCTGAAAAGATGCTGTTAGGCAAGATACTTTTTTTTTATCCCCTTTTCGACCAAAATAATTTCTAATCTGCACTTTTTTATTTTTCATTTGCACCTTAACACGTGCTTTTATTTACCTAGCAAAATGTGTTGAAGTTATGTGTTTTGAAATGTAACATTTAAAGAAGCAGTATTTCAGCACCTTTAGTTTAAGCACTGCTCTTCTATTTTGTTTATGTCCTTTTGGATGTGGCAATATGTTAATAAATATCCAGTATGTTTATCTTAAATGGTAAATGGCCTGCATTTGTATATCGCTTTTTCAGTCAGAGGACCAAAAAGCGCTTTAGACTACATTCAGTCATTCACCCATCCACACACACATTCACACATTGGTGATGGCAAGCTATGTTGTAGCCATAGCTGCCCTGGGGCGGTGACGGAGGTGAGGCTGCCGAACACAGGCGCCACCGGGCCCTCCGACCACCACCAGTAGTCAACATAGGCTTGGGACGATAACAGATTTTGCTGGACGATATACTGTCCCACAAATTATTGACTATAAACGATATTGTCGAGATCATGGAGACCAAAATAACCACTTATGTAATGTTAATATATTATAATAATGCAAGTACACCCTCTAAAAGGCAGCAATTAAACCGTTATTTAACACTGGAATGTCCAGAACCAGAACTTTTAAATAATAAAAACAAAAAAATAAAATTTTTAAATAAAAATAAAATAAAAAAGGCCTCTGTCTCTGTTAGAAAGGGTTGGACCAAAAACAATAACATAGATCCTGTCTCTCTTAAAACAATAAATACAATGGCCTATCCAGTGTCAACAACCAAAACTGCACTTCAGTAATGATAATAAAAATAGAGATGTAAATTTATTAACCTTCCTTGCTTTCCTTACCTTAACATGTAACACTACAAATCCAGTTAAAAGAGGTAGCGGTAACAACGTTAACACTTCCATATAAACAGATGTCTTAACAGACCATGTCGACTCCGTTGACTTTTCAAGTTTTTCCTGCGTTTCAAGTTTCAAAGCGCATAATGCTAGCAATGCAGAAGTTCAGCTAGTTGAACTTTTGACGGTCCCACGCTTTTGACGCAGCACGGTAACCAATCAGAGTGTCTCACTGTGGTTACGTTGCCCGACGTCGATGCTGCCTAGCCAACCACAACCCACTAGTGTTTTAAAATAATAACCGGAAGAGAAAGGCCCGACTATGAGCTTTGCTAGCTTCAGCATAAAAATGTACCTTCTGTGTATATGCATCTAATTAGTCGCTTTGTGTGCGTTGCTTGATGCTGACAAAGCTTGTGGTCTGAACGCAGGTTGTCCATTCTTCTCATGAGGCTCACTTGCTGCTTACGACTCTGCTTCCTCCTAAATGACTGACAAGATTCTTCACTCCCTGCATTTCGTTCCGCTAAGTCAATAACCAATCCAGGTGCTGAGACTTATGCACAGAATGAACCCTCTTGTCATCCAGAATGTTTGGAGGGGAGAAACGAGGAAAAAAAATACACGCATAGACATGGAATATATTATAAAATCATCATGTACATTTTCATCTATCGTGCGATTAATTGTTTTATTGATTATTGTCCCAGCCCTAAGGCAACGGGTGAAGTGTCTTGCCCAAGGATACAACGACTGAGACTGTCAGTGCCAGGGCTCGACTAGCAACCTTCCGATCACAAGACGAACACCCAACTCCTGAGCCACGGTCGCCCATATTAACTATGTGTGTTTATTCAAATTGGTTAATTTTGCTCACTGTCTGCTAAAAATGTCCGGCCCAGCTCATGTCCTTAGTCTGAAAATTTGGCCAATTGAATTGCCCTGCCCTAGGCAAATCCACACCGCCAAAAGCCAGGGAGCCACAGGAACAGCTACAGCAAACCTACGCCCCCCCAGGCCACGCCCAGCCAGCACCTGGACAACCAGATCTACCAGCTACCTGGTCCAGATCCTGCCCTTTGCAGAGCGAATGAACTGACCACTGAAGATCACCCACCTACAATTCAAAACTGGCACCCCCATTAGAGGTGCCACTACCAACCCAAGGAGGACATCGGCCTGAAACATTGGCCACCCGACATACTAACCCAGCCAGGACCAGCCAGGCATGAACCAGGACAGACCCAGATCGCATCTGGGCCCCCAGCCCCAGACATTGAGAGCCACCGATGCACCAGCGGGCAGGGGCATCAGTCACAGGCAGGCATAAGACAGAGAGGAAAACGGCCCCCACTGGATGTGAGTCCTGAGATACACAAAGCAAGTGGGCAGCCGAAGACCCAACCTGACAAGTAGACAGAGACAATCACACATATCCTCCCTCTTACGCACAGGCATCCACACCAAGACACCCAAGAAAGGACGCTCTACACTCATTCATTCACCCCATACTTATTCTATACTCCCAAACCCAGGCACCGATACCCCAGTAGAGTAGCCTGCCCCTGCACCTGGGAGATTTATCGCCTGCCCATTAGGTTGGGGACAAGAAGATCGCCAAAGCCCCCACCATGGCAAGAGCAGCCCACCAGCCCAGGTCCCTGACCAGATGGCCTGATATGCCTCCCAGATCCCAACTGGGCATGGGACTGGGCATGGGACCAAACTACAAAGATGGCAGACCGATGTCCGCCATCTTTGTAGTTTGTTTATGTAGCATGTAGCCTAGTGATTTAGCAAAGACCTGATCCGATCCTGAGCCGAGAGTGAAAGTTTGTTTTGTGCGGATCATTTTTAGTTATTAAAGTTGTTAAACTGAATAAAATATCTTTGATTCTTTTTACTTGAGTGGATTTGATTCATTGACAAGGACATCACCCTTCAGACAAATTCTACCTGGTATCTACAGACTGCTGTTGATAGAGTGAACCCTCTAAGCACCAAAATCGCAATATTGCGACAAGCAACATTGCTGAATAAAACAGGCTGTATCTATAAATGTGGTGCCGAATCTTGTTACTACTTTTCACCAGGAGTTAGCGGACATGTGTGCCTGTAATCTGAGCAGCATTTGTGGGCGTGGTTATATTCAAAGTTTTAGAGTAAAACGAGTTTGTAAAACACCCTCCCGCGCAGAGACACAGCGGCGAAGCAGTGGTAGTAGTGCAGAGTGAGAGCAGAGAGAAAGCGTATTTTTCCTTTTACTCACGATGCTGAGCGGTCGGTTTACTGTTGACGAAGTACTTTGTCAGGTACTGGCTGACTCCGATTCCGAGGAGGAAGACATACAGTTATCCAATGAAGCAGAAACTGACGTTAGTAGTGATGGCGAGTCAGCGCGCCAGAGTCCACAATCAGCACACGGTATAGCGGATGCTATATACCTCAGCGTGGCTGGGTTGGAAGCTTTCTGCGAAACGCCAATCAGGGGACGTGGTCGAGGTGGCAGGGGGGCTAAAACAACAGCACCTATGGGTGAATGTAGTGGGGATGAAAACAAATGCGGTTTTTACGTAGTAGACACGGGTGAAGCCGCACGAAAAAACACACCGCTAAATGGTGGAGGTCGAGTTCACTGCCGCACCGTAAATAAGAGCAGCGATGATAATGGTGATGATGGATGGCAGTTCTTGAGAGAGGAGGAAAACTACAATACGTGGATCCGAAATTTTGATGAGCCTGTTGGTTATATTGGAGATGATCTGACCAATTCAGGGCCCATTGATTTCTTCTCTCTTTTTCTAAATGATCAATTCTGGAGCCTCATCACCAATCAAACTAACAGATAAGCCCACCAGTTTTTTGAAAGGGAAATTGACATTCATGTCACAATATGCTAATTAGATGCAGGGTTTCCCCAGGTTTGACCACCCCAAATTTAAGACTTTTTTAAGACCTTTTTAAGACCACTTTACTGAAAATTAAGACCTACATCGAACCCATTATGCATTCGTAAAACACCAGATCAAATCTCAATAATGACTATTTCCAACAAATGTTTGACTTAAAAATACTTATATAATAAATAAAAACTCATTTAACAATAAACTGCAAAGTGATGTTTTTGGTAAAATATCAAAACAATAAATAGACTAACTTTTCAAATAGTCTTTGTAAAGTTTCTCAACATTCAAATTGCTTCAACCATTGAACATTTTCAAAGAAATGTAAATACAGACAGAGAGATAACTCAACTGTCGTTTATTGTGTTTTACAGCAAATCAACTATCAGTTTGAGTTCACATGTTAAGACTGCACTGTGTGCTAGATTAGAACGCAGTGACTCTATACGCAAACTGAACATATAAGGCACATACACTTACCAACCTCACACTAAATACCCCTCCACCCACACACAAGCAGACATTTCAACAGATTTCTTTGAACCTCTGCAATGAAATGAACCACATTTAAGGCAGAACAAAAGGGGCCATTAACAAATTCAGTGACAATAATTGTACACTTTCATGTCCAATTTATTTTCTATCAATAGATTTCATAACTTTTCTGAAAAAACAAAAAACTGTGTATATGTGTAATGTGTACATTATATATATATATATAAACAAAGCAATAGACAGGAGAGAGATAGGAGAGAGAGCAATAGACAGATATGTGAAAGAGGTGGTAGATAAGAGTTTTCAGTACATCACAACATCAAATCACAGCAGTACCTACAAGTTTCTTAGCTCAACACCTTTGGCAACAATCTCTTCATCTATACTCTCAAGCTCAGCCAGTTTCTCTTTGTGGCTCCTCCTGAAAGCGTTCGATTTTACAATAAGTTCAGCCATCTTGCTTCCTTGCTTTGATTCTGCCTGTTCTGCTAATTTGTCTGCATCCCTAGCTAGGTTACCAGCCACTTCCTGAATGGATGATCTTTTCTCCCTCAATTGCTGCAATTGCTCCTGAATTGCTTTCCGTTTAAAGCCTTGGGCTTCAGATACCTTTTTTTGTTTTTCAGTTTCTAGATGAATTCTGTACCTGCTCCTTGCAGACACAACTGAGGACAGAAGTCCTGATGTCAAGGGTACCTTCAAGACACCTCCGTGCAGTGATACATAATCACATACAATTCTGTGTGAAACAATGGTATCTTCCTGAATATTTGATATTTCCACCTCCTTATTCACCGAGAAGCCCCTTTCAACTGTGGCCTGTCCATGTGAGAGCAACAACAGCTTCTGGATGAAAGCTCACAGCTGGGGGTAAGGATGACTGATGTAAGTATGGAGGAAAACATCCAGCCGCTGCTCCAAAGGTTTGTAGGTAAAGAACTCCTCCCTGTCCCGCACTTCTGACGACAACAACTGGGCAAACTGCTGCATGACTAGATCACCTGAGAATGAAAAAAAAATGTCATGCACAGTATACAAGAAGAGGTTCATTAGGAAACAATATATCTTAGGGCGCTTTCACATGGTACGGGAGTCCGTACTCGGGTACGGTATTTGGTCAAAATCCACTTATTTCGTACCATGTGAACACAGACTGTACCGTGCCAGGATACGGCCAGAGAGACCTGCCTTGGAGGTAGTATCCGAGTCCAGGTACGGGCGGCCACGTATCATGTGAACACAACCCGTACTCTGGCCGTACTCAAGACAATAGACGCGCTCCACGCGGAAATGACGACACCGCCGGCCGAAATTACAGAATCACCTCGCGACCATACAAATACCAAAACAACGCGATTCAAGCATCCCACAGCAACACAGCAGATTACAAAACGGCGGGTTTACTACAACACTCACCCTGTAGATGGCTTCAGGTAGCAGCTGACCAGTAGACCAGTTTGTTTACATTCTAGGCTGTCGCTCGTTTTATGACGTCGGTACTTCTCACTCCCTTGTTTGTTGGAGAACTACAGACTTATTTGTATACCGCCACCTGCTGTTTATTTGTAGTAAAACACTGGATTCAAATACGGGGAGAGATCCGTGACATGTGAACAGAAAAAATTAGCATTTTCTCTGGCCGTTTTCTGGTACGGCCACACATGTGAAAACGGCCCTAATGTCAGTTCAATTTTTTTTCAATAATGAATGGAGACATTATCTACCTGCATCAATTCCACCATCCAACTGCTTGTCCTGGATAAACTGTTTAAGTAGGCCTTTCATCTGGCTCTGACAGCTTTCAGGAGAGGTGTACATCTTGGCTGGATCAAGACAACTCATCTGTCTCACTGTTGGGTATTTCAAAGGGCTTTTGTACCGAAGCTTCTTCACTATTTTGATCAGACCCTCTATGCACTCATTTCTGAACTGAAGAATAGAAAGCTCTCCAGTGGCCTTACTCTGTTTCTGAAGTTCCTAAATACAGGGAATAAGAACTAACTGAGGAAAAACTGAGGCAACAGTCCCACATTTCCCCTGATAACTAAACAAGTGGACCAACTGAGAACACTAAATAAAATAATCTTCTGACTTTTTCATGACTAAAAAGCTACGTTTCAATGACTACAGTTACAGTATATCTGGATTTGTAGGCCAAAGAAAAATATTGACCCATACATACCTTGATGGCAGTTTCTGCTCCAATGCCAATGTCAATGGCCCTCACTGGCACCCTTGCCTCCTTTTCGGTGACATCAAGACGGACTAGTTGTGCAGGGGTGGCATCTCGAAGGAGGTCTGTTTTAACGAATCTCCTCAGCAAGCCCTACAAATAAGTCGAAGCATGACAAACAAAAAAAAAAAGTCATGAGTTTATGAAATATTACTGCAGACAGAGATTAATCATTTGGATTTGTCAAGGGAAAAGTAATCTGGATTACTGCAGTGAAAATCCTGCCAGTGATGAACAAAAGTCCAAATAATTAAAAGAAGTTCCCAAACTTTACAATATGACTGTAGTTATTTAGATAACATTTACAACATGAAGAAAATCAAACTCACCTTTATTAGTTCTGCCAGGTCGTGTGCGATGAAAGGCAGGACCGGCGCATCAGTTTGATACTTTGTGAGGAATGGTGATACATTTCGGCATACTGCAGTAAAAAACTCCAGCTTGGCTATTACAAAAGGATCTTTTGCTGTCACCTCAATGGTGTTGTATGATGAGGTGGCTGGATTGTTGACTTCTTTGGTTTTTAAAGCTGCTACATATTTGAGAATGTTGGGCCATATTTGGAGGGCTCTTTCAGCAACAGGTAAGTTCTCAATCCACCGGTGCCCACAAAAGGGTAGGGCGAGAGTGCTTGATCTTGTCACAGTGATGAAGTCCTCTCTTCTTGCTGGCACATTTAAGAAGAGAAAGTGAAGAGCTCTTAATATCTTCTCCATATGCCAGGAGTTGAACCCCGCCTTGACAGCATTATGAAGGGTATGGAGGCCGCATGTCCCAACCACTGCCAGCTGCTTCCCGCCATTATGCTCACCATGCTCCTGCTGAAGCATCTCAAAGAATTTCCAGTTTACGTTTGGTCCATCCATTGAAATAGACACCATTCTCCGTTGATTAAGTTCACTGATACATTCCTGGAGATCCATCCATCCATCCATTTTCTTAACCGCTTAATCCTTTATGGGTCGCGGGGGTGCTGGTGCCTATCTCCAGCTGTCAACGGGTGAGAGGCGGGGTACACCCTGGACAGGTCACCAGTCCATCACAGGGCAGGACAAACTGGACAAACAACCATGCACACACTCACACCTAAGGACAATTTACAGTGATCAATTAACCCGACAGTCATGTTTTTGGAATGTGGGAGGAAGCCAGAGTACCTGGAGGGAACCCACGCATGCACGGGGAGAACATGCAAACTCCATGCAGAAAGACCCTGGGCCGGGATACGAACCCACAACCTTCTTGCTGCAAGGCAACAGTGCTAACCACTGCACCACCGTGCAGCCCCATTCCTGGAGATGATAGAGATTTTTTCTAAATTATATAAAACTGACACATAATCAGTGGTGGAAATATAATGTAAATCTGTACTCTAGTACAAGTACTGTTACATTGCTCACATATTCCTCAGTTACAGTAAAAGTACTTTTGTTAGAGAAATACTCCAGTAAAAGTAGAAAGTAATCAGAGTATTAATTCCTTTTAACGGCTGATGTCACCGTCACTTCTCCAGACTAGGGATGGAAATTGTGTGTTTTCCTTTACCATAAGTTAAAACATCAACAATCTATTAATCATTAATAATTGATAAGATACAAAACAAGCGTTTTTCCCTCATTTTTTTATCATTTGAAGTTTTTATTTCCTTATTCAGCAAATGTCTCCGGCAGACAAAAAATTAAATGACATGAGGAGCCACGATTATTGATTAAATATCCATGAATCCATTTTTAACTGGTTAAATTCTTCATTCAGAATCAATGAAAGATCAATCATTAACCTCATTTTCTTGTTTGGTTTTGCACCAACAATGCCATTAGATCCGTCATTACGGCTGCTCTGACAAGAAGCATGGCGTCAAATAACTGAACGAGGGAAGTTAGTTAGCAGCCTAGCTATCAGGTAGTAGTTATCAGAATGCAAACTAAAACTCACCACAATAAAACATTAACAATAGATAAACCTAAGAAACCTAAGATAACGTTTAGTATCACACAACAATATAAATAAAAAAGGGAGCCACACGCACATTCGTTCCAAAAATATCGGGTAGGTGTTGAGCCTGAAACATGGATAATAATGAAAGAAACAAAGGACGACTCTCACACCAAAGGGCTCCAATCAGCAGTCAATTAGCTGCAGAAAAGCGGTAAATGTGCTTTTCTGCAGCTATTAAATAGAATGCAAATTGGAGCCCTTTGGTGCGAGAGTCGTCCTTTTTTTCTTTCATTATAACACAATAGTATAAACATTTAACTTAATTAATTAAGCTTAATAAAAGAGAACACTTACTTTAAAATGTTTCAGCAGGTCTTGAGCTTTTCCATGACCCATAAACTGGGAGCCAAGATATCTGGAGGCAACATGGTCGCCACTCCAATAACGGAGGTGGATGTCCATTTGTTTGGTTTTTGTGGCTTTGTTGAGACTTTCATCAAACATAGCAACGAATCCACCACTTGCCTCGTTAACGTCTTTTACTAATAATTTTGTTATGTAAGGAGCCAGGCCAAATTTTGTGATGTAAGATGTTTTGTTCTTGCCGCAGGTGAACGCTGCGGCAATTTCAGAGTCATCGAACATTGCTTTAAAGAGTTCGCTTATTCCTTCATTCGAGTTGTACGAATGGTGGTCAGAAATTGTATGGAGAATCCATAGAACCTCTGCCCTAAGTGTTGGGGCTCCACCGACATGCATCATCCCAATGCTTGGCCTTTGTGCCGTTGTTATCGATGTCTGGCTCGGCTGGTGCTGCTGACTTTGGCTGTTGCTAGTGCTGCTAGCTGCATTCGGAGGTTGAGTCGTACAGAACTGAGCGATGGGCGGCTGGCGGTGAAGGGCTGCTGCGCTGTGTTTCACGCTCTTCATATGGGACTCCAAAGCAAGGTGACCTAAAGTCGTCAACTTGAACGTCTTCCGACACAGACAGCATCTTGCTTCGAGGTTACTTCCCGGAACTTCCCTGACCCAATCTTTATATCGAGCATCCAAAAGCCACTGCGTATTAAAGCGACACTTCCCCATGATGTCTCTCCATTGCCGCCGGCGCGAAAACCTAAGCTGTTGTCTGCGCATACTAAAGAAATTAGACGTTCGCCAACGTCACGTCATTTAAAAAAAAAACACAAAAAAAAAAAAAACAGTTTCTCCCCCATTTCAGTTTGCGTTGCAGTCTGGTTGACTTGGAATAATTGGGCTAGTATAATTAAATTTAAGACCTTGGGTTAAAAAATTAAGACTTGGACAACAGAATTTAAGACTTTTTAAGGCCTTAATTTAGGAACAGGAAATTTAAGACATTTTTAAGACTTTTAAGACCCCGCGGCTAACCTGAGATGACAATTTACTTCCAGCCCAGATTTTCGTTCATACTGAAGATATTTCTCATTTACAGCATGTCTTTATCTCAAACTATTTAGAATGTATAGCCTTTTGAAACCTTGATATCAAAATTAAACATATAATAATATTGCCCCCACCGTGTGATGTCATAATATGCAAATTATATGAATACTTTCACTCCCATCACAAACTTTGCATCATACTGAAGATATTTCTCACTTACAGCATGCCTTTATCTCAAACCGCTTAGAAGTTATAGCCTTTTGAAACTTTGATATCAAAATTTATCATTTTCCAATATGGCCGCCACCATGTGACGTCATAATATGCATAGTTGTATCCCATCACAAACTTTAGATGAAGATTTTTCTAATTGACAGTCTACCTTTATCTATAACCATATTAAAGCTATAACATTTTGAATTAGTGATAGAAAAAAAGAATATTTTATAGAAAAAACCCCGGCGCCTAGAGGGTTAACTCTGAAAACATATATTTGCCGGACTAAACCAAGGCTGGTGCCCCATTTAATAACTTAAAGGAATAATTAAATTAATTATTAATTAATAATTTATTTAATATTCCCTAGATAACCAGATAGACAATAACTTTTTTAATTATCCAACAAGTGTAATATTTCTTGACTGGAGTTGCACAGCAATGGGATTCAGGAAAGAACAATTGATTAGAAGGACTGTAGATTTTACCCAATTTTTGGAATAGTCTGAAACTCTTGAAAACTTGATTACTTATGTTCTATCTTATATCACTGTATATCTTTAATATTATTAGTTTGCCTGATTGCTTTTGCTAATGGCTCAATAAAAATAGCAAATAGGGAGGGAGAAAGTGGACATGAATTTCCGAACCCAAATTTATGTAAGGTTGCAAATAAAATGTTCCCGTTAACTCTATCAAATGCTTTTTCTGTGTCTGAAAATAGTATATTAGTTTGGATGTTTTCACAGTAAGAATATTCTATTAAATCTATTAATATACGTGAATTTGCCCCTCTAAGCTATTTTGATCTGATATTCCCCCCTTAATAAAATATTTGCATGCTAGTAGTTTCCCATCACTTACATTGGTTAATGCTAAGCTAAAGCAAACACACTGCTGCCAGATCAGGGTAATTACTGGGTTGGTTACAAAATGCTTTTTAATCATTTCTCTAACTCTGAGCAATATAGCAACAGACATTTTTACTTAGGGGTGGAATAACACTTTAAAGCAGCACCTGAGTTGCTGTAAAGGTTAACCATTCAGATATGATGGTTTACTTAGTGAGACACAGCTTCAAGATGAATTATTCCATAGTACACTTTATAAAACTTGTTTAATCAGCTACCAGTTGTCCTATGGTCTTTTTAATTTTTTTGGTTGATTAACACATCCCATAAGCAGCGTCTCAACAGCAGTATTGCACCTCTTCAGATTAAAAAAACAGGATACTTTGGCTTTGCAGGGTCCACTACTGATGACGTTGATATATTATGTTGTGATACTCTATTATTCTATTGATGGATATAGGTTGTTGTTATTCGGGATGAAACACCAAGTTTTATTGCTGTAGGATGTTTTAAAATCTTGCTGTGTGAATGCAGACAAGCAAATTATTATGCTAATAAAGCATACAAGTTTAAAAAGAAAAAAAAGGACAGTTATTGATTCCATGCTGAAATCTCAGTTCAGACTACGAATCATGCTGCCTCTAATGCTGTGGTGTCGGAGGGGGAGTGAATGGTGGAAATTGACTGGTTAAATGGCTGTCAGCTGTTCTCATTTAGACAACTACAGCTAGTATTTGAAATAGCACTTGAGAGAGATCAGCCACGAAAGATATAATAACCTTTAAAAATCTGTGAGTGCTATGGATGGTTTTGAAAACTGGACTACAATTTTCTTGTCTGAATAATGAGCTTTAAATGCTTAAAAATTAATTCAAGCAAGGCACTGTACCACACTAGCATGAGATGTTAGTTGTGGCTTACCATCTGTCAGCAGTTCACTCCATCTGCAGTGATCTCCCATCAACATGAGGCATAAAGACCTCCTGCATATGTAGCAAAGTAAAAAGAAAATCCTGAAGGATTCCAAAATGAAAATTTCCTCTTCAAACTACTCATGGGCCACTTTATTAGGTACACAAGTTTAATTACTTATTTACACAAATAGTATTGGTAGCAATTATTGCACTTTTCCATCCAGATCAGTGGTCTCAAACTCCAGCCCTCAAGGACTGCAACATTAAGGTGTGTTTCTAGTCCAACCCACCTCAATCTAATTGTTAAATTGCCTCTTCTGCAGGCAGTTAGGTTATACAGGGTCCTGCTGATAACCTAATTATTTGATGCAGGTGTGTTGAAATACCTAAAAATAACCCCTAAGTCAAATATAAGAGAGCATTATATTGATTGTAGATTTTAAGACCAGAATAATGGCAGCCATACATGAATACTTTGTCAAAAAGCTGTAGTCAGTTCAGTACATTTGAAAACAATAAATAATCAACATGTAACATGTGATACTTATTTTCTGCACAATTCCAACAATAATAATAATAAACAACAGTAACAATTCCACTTCACACTTTCAGCACAGCAGAGATGCACAGAGCCTATGAAGACGCATCCAGACCCTGACGGACTACAAGCCCAAGCCACAGAGCTGTGAGAGCGACACGTCACTGCTAAACAACTTGAACAACTTCATTGCACACTTTGAAATGCAAAACAACACTCACTGAGAAAAAAACTCACAATTTCTGCACGACCAGACTCTGCGCCTGTCCGCTGCCAGCATTAAAAGGACACTCCACCATCAACACCCAAAAAGCAGCATGTGCAGACAACTGCCCTGGTAGACTGCTGAAGGACTGCGCAGAGAGGTCGAAGGATGTCCTCAAAGAAATCTTTAACATCTCCCTGAAGCAAACCACCACATCATGCTTCAAAGCCACCACCATCATACCTGTGTCAAAGAAATCATCCCCATCCTGCTTCAAGGACTGCTGTCCGTGGCACCGACAACCATCATCATCAAGTGCTTTGAACAGCTAGTCTTATCACATATTAAATCCACCCCTCCTGCTCTGCCCTCTACGTAGCTCTCATTCACCTGAACAAGAAAGACTAATATGTGTGAATGCTGTTTGTAGACTTCAGTTCAGCATTTAACACCATATTACCACAAGAATTCATCTGCAAATTTAAGAAGCTGGACCTTAGCACCTCCCTCTGCAGCTTGCTGTTGGACTTTCTCAGTAAGAGGCCACCAGTAGTACATGTTCTGTTCAATTCAATTCACTTTTATTTATATAGCGTCAATTTAAAACCAGTGGCAGACAGGGACTAAAAACCAGCCTTGGACTTTGACTTGGCGAAGCCCACAACAACAGATGTGCGTGAAAACTCAAAAGCAACAGACATGAAACAAATGGTATGAGTTGGTAAATGGTACTATCCTATCCCTTAAAATACTTGAGTTTAGTCTAAAGCTTCTTAAGTGAAATAATCTGCCAATTAAACAAGACAAATTGCCCTTGGTGAGAATTCAACAAATAAGACATATACTCTAAATAAGATTAATAAACTAACACCTTCTGCTCTTGCTTAGTATATAAGTGTCAAAACAAGATTAAAAATACTTTTCAGCTGGAAGCAACATTTCTTGACTTGATTAGATGGACAGTTTTTGCAGTGTGCACAAAAACGGTTTATTTCCTTTTATTAAATATTTCTTCTACATTCATGTTGATGCTGTGACATGTTTATATTGTATTTCATAGCTAACCAACTGTAAAAAGTGCAATAGTTTTTTTATCGGGGTATAGATAAAAATGTAGGAACCTGAAATAATATTAGCTAACTTCAGATTACCTAGCAAGTAACCCTAATTGGTGCCTGCCCAATGCAATGCATGGAGGCAATGCAATGCATTGCAATTGCCATGATGATGGGTTTTCAGTTTTGAAAATTTTCGGGTCGTACCGTAGCATGCACCTCCACAATATATATGTCAGAACGACAGGCTCGATCACGCCATCTGGGCTATTACTTTTATTGGTGATTGGAGTAACCATGGCGATGTAATTAGCAAAAAACCACACCCAAAAATCCCATAGGAAATTAATGGAGCCAGAAGTCAAAAACATGAAAATCCACTTTTTTTGAGGATTTACTGTGTCACTATACAATAACCTCGCAACCCCATGCAAGCCACCACGCACACAGTCTCTTCAGCCTCCTGCCCTCTGGAAAGAGGAATAGGAGCCTCTGCTCCTGCATAACCAGACTCACCAACAGCTTTATCAACAAGGCTGTGAGATAACTGAATACCCCCACCCCCAGCCCAATGAAAAGCATTTTAGACCATTAGAAAATGACCACCTTTGCACTATGAAAAGCACACACATCTGCTCCTATTACTGCTATTATTATTATTATTGACTCTCCATTTTATTGAAGCTCCACTTTATCTATTTGTTACTTTGGGACAGTGAGAAACGAAGTTTCGATTCCTTTGTATGTCTAATACACGTGAAGAAATGGACAATAAAGCTGACCTTAAACCTTAAAATATACAAATAATACTTGCTCAATATCAGGGATCACTGAGAGAAACGTTTTAACTAATTGGAATGTTTGTATAAATGTATTTTTTTTCTTGTACACTGCCTTGAGATTACATCTGTTGTGAATTGGCACTACATAAATTTACTGAATTGAATAGGTTCTTTAAAACTCATACAATATGATTTCGTGAATTTTCTTTTACATTTGTCTTTCACAGCTAGAGGTAACTACGATGGACATTAAAGACCTCTGTCATTTTTTGGAGTGGGTCAACTTGCAAAGGAGGTCGCTGCCAAATACTTGTTTGCCCCACTGTATATACTGATCCACTAGGATTATCACACACAATAATGGTTTACAGGGGATGGTTTAAAACATATATAGGTACTGACAGTTATGTGGACAAAATTCCATCCACCCACCTATCCATTCATCATCTTTCATCTGGGATGCGGTTTTGGAGGCAGCAGCATTAGAAGAGAGGCCCACAATTTCCTCTCTCTAGTCAATTGGTAGAGCTCGTAAGGCATTCCTTGGCCAGCCAAGAAACATAGTTGTAGGTTGTCCTCTGTCTTCCTCTGTTTCTCTTTTCAGTGGAATGTGCACAGAACACCCAGGAGGGCATCATAACCAGATGCCAAAACCACCTCAATTCACTCATCCCCATGTGGAGATAACTTGGCTCTACTCTCATCCATGTCTTAAGGAGAGCCATATGAAGAACAAATGAGGACCCAATTACCTTCACCTGTCTCCCATTGCCTCATTAGTCATTCCAGTGTTGTCCTGCCGTTTATATACCCCATTGTCTCTCATGCTCTTCGGCAGTTACTTGTCAACTCTACTCTCATGTGGTTACTAGTCCTAGTCCTGATTTGCATCTTCCGACTTTAATAAAATGAGAAATAATATTTCCAAACCAATCTCTGCATCTGAGTCAGTTCCTCAACTCTTGACAGAAGCAACTGGCCAAGAAAAGGACTCAGCAGAGATGAAAAAGCAACGAGACTCACTCCTGGATGAGTTCTGCCGCTGACATCGCCGCCACCGTGCTGCTCCCTCGCCTCTCCAGGAGGGGAAGACAGGTGTATCCCTGGGGTTCTTCCTAGCTCATTGAGAAGCAGAATTTGAAGGCCACACAAGGCAATTTTATTTACATAGCACATTTTCAAGAGAAAGCAATTAAAGGTGCTTTACATGATTCCATGGTAAATAAACCAAATACATGATAAAAGTATGAAAATTAAAACAAAGAATCACTAAAAGGAAACATTTAGTAATAGAAGCATAAAAGAAAATTTATGTAAGAGCATGAAAATTTTAAAACAGATAAAAGAGAGTCAATTAGTGAAAACATTTAGCATTTGATTAAAACAGTAACAGTATTTAAAAAAGAATAAAAATATAACTTAAAACTGATAAAACACAAGAATAAGTTAAAATAAGGTAATTAAGAACAACAAAAAATTTGAGAGGATCTGAGAAGTCTGCTGGGTTGGTATAGTGACAATAGGTCTTCAATATACTTTGGTGCTAAACTATTTAGTGATTTATAAACTAGTAGGAGTAATTTAAAGTCTATTCTCTGAGCTACAAAGAGCCAGTGGAGAGACTTTAAAACTGGGTTGATGTGTTCTACTTTCCTGGTTCTAGTTAGGATGTGGCAGCCTTCTGGATCAACTGCAGCAGTCTGATTGACTTTTTATGTAGACCTGTGAGGATCAGTGTTGGGCAAGTTACAAAGAACTTGTAATATATTTCACATTACTTGTTACAATGTCAAAAATGTAATATGTTTGGATTACATATTACTGTCTTAAAAATGTAACAGAGTTACATGGTTTAAGTTACTTTTGGCAAAATATCTTAAATATCTAACACGACTTCTAACCACCGTAACTTATCAATTTACATTTTACACAAGTTTCACATCACAAATACTGTATTTTTAACAGTATTTTATTAAAATTTAGTCTCAAGTTCCTTAGCATGCCTTCTATTTCATGGTAATGTCCTTTGACAGAGCTCACCTTCTCTTAACACAAACTTTAAATCCATATCTATAATTCTAAACATTGAAATATAAATTGTACTGTTATCCTGTTTATACAGTACCTACAGAAACATTTTCTTTTAACATTTTCTTTTAATAACCACATATCCCTATATCATCCCCTCCCCCGTTTTTTTTTTCCTTTAGAAAAACCAACGATGTGCAAGGTTTATTCTGCCCTGAAACATAAAACACAACTTTCTAACTACAAATTCAGTCTATTAGGAGGTTGAATGACACGCCTTGGTTTGGTGTTTCTGGGAGTCTCTGGAATAAGTCTGATGTGAGATCGATTTCTTCTGAGACTTCCAGATGGTAGGTCCATGATGTAAGATCTTGGCGTCTGGGCCGGACCGATGACTGTCCCAGGTTATTTCAAGTTCCTCACCCAGACTCTCTGTCCTGGTTTTAGTTTTAGCCTCATTTTGATGTTGTGCCGTTTGTTGAACCAAAAGGCCTGTTTCTCTTTCATTTCTGAATCCTTTCTTCTGAATGCTTGAAGGTCCGGCCATCCTGGTCTGAGCTTTGTGTGACTGACAGGCAGTGGTGTTCTGATATTCCGGCCCATCAGTAGCTGTGCCGGCGATGGCCCATGCATCAATGGAGTGGCTCTGTATGCCATCAGGGCCTTGTATGGATTCCTCCCCCTTTTTCAAGAGCGATTTCATTGTCCTGGCAGCCCTCTCTGCCTCTCCGTTACTTTGTGGATATCGGGGGCTGCTCGTCGTGTGCTAAAAAATCATAATCCGTTGCAAAGGCTGCAAACTCTGCTGAAGAAAACTGCGGACCGTTATCAGTGACAAAAGTCTGTGGCACTCCATGCCTTGCAAAGATGGATTTCAACTTTTCCACTACCTGTGCTGTTGTGGTAGAGGTAAGGCTAGCCACCTCAATGTACCTTGAAAAGTAATCAATAACCACCATGTACACAGCATCAGTCATCTGAAAAAGGTCAGCTGCTACGCGCTGCCACAGCCCATCTGGCAGTGGTGTCGTCAGTAGAGGCTCTGGTGCTTTGTACACCTCCTTTGCACAGATCTGACAGTTCTCCACCTTTTGTTTTATTTGCTTCGTCATGCCCAGCCACCACACTGAGCCCTGCGCTCTGGCTATGCACTTTGACATACCTTGGTGTCCTTCAGGGATCACTTCCAAGATCTCCTGTTGCATGTTGATAGGGATGACAGATCTCCCTTCATTAGCAGTGTTTCATCACGAGGTGAAGGGATGCCGCTGCATCTCGTTCCAGTTGATTTTCTTCCGGCATCTGTGGAGTGCAGATAGGTGCCCTTGACAGAGCATCTGCTATGATCAGATTTTTGCCTGGGACGTGCTCAATCCTGTATGTGAAGCATAGCAGTCGTAGTCTGAATCTCAGGATACGAGCAGGCAGGTCATCTAACGCTCTACTTCCCAGCAGGGAAATAAGTGGTTTATGGTCTGTTTGTATCAGAAAGTCCATGCCTACCAAATAAGTCTGAAAGCGTTCGCATGCCCATGTTATTGCGAGCGCTTCTTTTTCTATCTGAGCGTATCTGCGCTCCGTTTCTGACATACTGCGTGATATGATGGCGACAGGGCGCCAGTCACCAGAGGGTTGCTTCTGTGATAAGACTACTCCGAGCCCGAAGGAAGAAGCATCAGCAAAAACGATTGTCTCTCTGTTAAGGCAAAATTGGGCCTCAATTCTTTCTCTAGCTCATCAAATGCTCTCTGTTGTGCACTCCCCCATGCCCAGTCATTATCGGTCTTAAGTAGATCTTGTAGTGGTTGGGTAAGCTCTGCTATGTGTGGAGAAAACTTCCCTGCGTAGTTCACCATGCCCACAAGTCTTTTGACATCTCCCACGTCTTTGGGCTCCGGCATCTCTCTGATTGGTTTGAGTTTTTCCGTGTCTGCCTCTATTCCGTGGGCACTAATAACATGTCCTAGGAACTTTACTTTGTCTACAGCAAACTGACATTTCTCTTTGTTGAGAGTTAGGTCACGTTCCTGGAGGCGCTCCAACACCTTGTGCAGTCTTTGGTCGTGTTGTGCTCTCGTAGTCCCAAAGACGAGGATGTCATCGCCATGACACACTGTCCCCTCCAGTCCCATTAATCTCTGTGTCAAACGACGCTGAAAATGTTCCGGATGCTGATGAGATCCCGAATGGGAGCCTCTTGTAGCCATACGGGTGAAGCGGGTGATGAATGTCGTTAAAGGGACTGATTCTGGATGCAGGGGTATCTGCCAGAGTCCGGCAGTGGCGTCCAGTTTAGTAAAGATAGTGGATCCAGTGAGTTTTGCTAGAGTTTTATCCACTGCCTGTAATATGTGTCTTTCTCGACAGATGTATTAATTTAAATGAGTCATGTCAGAGCAGATTCTGATTTTTCCATTTGGTTTTGGTGCTACCACCATTCCTGCACACCAATCTGTGCCCTCCTCTATGGGCTCCATAACTCCCGAAGGGCTTTGCATTACTCTTGAGTTTGATCTTATAATCACCTTCAATACAACCCAGTCCTGTGAAAACTTTGTGATATTTGCTGTTTATGTCCGCCTCCCAGTCTTTGTTGATGTTCTCATTAGGGGGGTGGGTAGTTTCTGCACCACATAGACTGGCTGTGTTGTTGTTTTGCCTTTATGTTCCAGTTTTCCTTCAAAATGTCCTCTCACTTGTAAAGGTTCACTGCTGGGCCCACAAAGTGGTACTGTTGTTCTGGTGAGGGGACCATCCTGGTCTTATGAATAAAAGGATGCTGGAATGACTGACCTCAGCTCCTGTGTCCAGCTAAAGGAAATGTCTTGTGCATTTACTTTAATAATCTTTTTTCATGTTGTATGTTTGTTGCCTCCTAATACAGCTCCCAGGAAGAGGGTGGGGTCGCTGTCGTCTTCTGTTATAGCACCCACTCTGCCTGTCCGGCAAACTGCTGCAAAATGTCCCCTTTTTCTGCATTTTCTGCACTCTGCTTCTCTTGCTGCACAGTTGTTTAGAGTGTGCTGGTGCTTTACCACATCGTGTTGGATCGTGTTGAGTTTTTGTATAACTTGTCTTGGTTGTTTGATTTTCTTTGTAATTTTTCTTTTTGAATTTTAATAAATCCGCGTTTGTTTCTTTCTGTTCTGACATGTTTGTGTCTCGCACCACGGGTTGTGGCTTTTTAATTTCCTCGTGTTGTGTTATTGCTATCACAGCTTTTTCCAAGGTCAGTTCACTGTCCATCTGTAGTTTTTCTGACAGGCCGTGATGCCTGATTCCAACCACTAATCTATCACGGATCATTTCATCCTGCATCGGGCCATACTGGCAATGTTCTGCAAGTTTATAAACTGCTGCTATGAAAGCCTCCACTGACTCCCCTGTTTCTTGGCATCTTCTATTGAAACGGGCACGTTCAAAAGGTTCCTTGACTGGTTTATATGTTTTCATTTCGTCTGCTGTCAATCCCAATGTGCCCAAAATATCATCTGCTTTGTCCCCCATAGTATAAATAAGGGAGTTCACCTGATATTCTTCATCCATTTTTGTAAAGTGCCTTGAGATGACATCTGTTGTGAAATGGCGCTATATAAATAAACTGAATTGAATTGAATTGAATCCTTTTTGTCGAGTCCTGCAGCTACTCTGAGCCGTTCGAATCTACAAATCCAGTTGGGCCGGCTGGGAAAGTCTGAAAAGTTGAAGTTCTCTAGCGGGTTTATTGAGAAAAGTGTATCCATCTTCGATCTCTGTTTGGATGAACCACTCCGGTTTGTTATGAACCGCTAGCCAGGTTCTAACTTTAGCTTCAGTCCGTTTTTAACTCTCGTATCTCTACAGTCTTGCAAGCTGTCTTCTGGTGGCATACTCTGCTCTGATTGGACTGGTGACATTTGGTTTATGTTGGGAAGGCTGGTGGAGAAAATAGATAGTATTAAGTCATTTTAAATATTAAGAAAAAAACTCAATATACAACAAACAAAGGTAAGAGTAATGTAGGTTTTTGTTCCAATTTTGTAAATACCATACTAGCACACCTGATTAGCATGGTAACAAAACAAACAGAGTTGCAGGACATACAGTACGGACCAAAAGTTTGGACACACCTTCTCATTCAATGCGTTTTCTTTATTTTCATGACTACATTGTAGATTCTCAATTAAGGGCATCAAAACTATGAATGAACAAATGATGTATGGAATGACTGTATGTACTTAAACAAAAAGGATGAAATAACTGAATACATGTTATATTTTAAATTACTCAAAGTAGCCACCCTTTGCTCCGATTGCTGCTTTGCATTCTCTTGAGCTTCTAGTCACCCAAAATGGTTTTTCAACAGTCTTGAAGGAGTTCCCAAAGATGCTTAGTACTTGTTGGTCCTTTTGTCTTCACTCTGCAGTTCAGCTCACCCCAAATCACCTTACACAATTTTTTGTAAAAGTTCTACATAATTACATATATGTTCGTTCATAGTTTTGATGCCTTTAGTGAGAATCTACAATGTAAATAGTCATGAAGATAAAAAAAAACCTCACTGAATGAGAAGGTATGTCAAAACTTTTGGTCTGTACTGTACTTCACTTTCTTCCTGCTTGGACTAACCTGAAATCCTCTGTATACACAAGCCAAGCAAATTATTTCTTTGCTAACATTTGTTGGTATATGAGCAATTACAGAAACAGCAGTTGAGACCAACCTCTCCCCACACGAACTTCATGGATGGGAATCATTTCAGTCGAAAACTTCTCTCCACAAATTGGGCAGGAATCCTGCAGAGACAGTGACAGTAAAGTTAAACATTATACACCAAAATTACATGTCAACTATACTGAATTTCTTTAATAATTAAATTACTAGTATTAGGAAAAATTTTCTTGGCATATGTCTACATATACCAAGTTGACTTTAGAACTACGGTGATGTGTTCTATCTTGTTGGTTTTAGTGAGAACACAAGCAGCAGCGTTCTGGATCAGCTGCAGCTGTCTGATTGACTTTTTAGGTAGACCTGTGAAGATACTGTTACAGTAATCAAGGCGGCTAGAGATAAATGCATGGATGAGCTTTTGTTTGTCTCCTTGTGTCATCAGTCCTTTAATCCTAGAAATATTCCTCAGGTGATAGAAAGCTGACCTTATTATTGCCTTTCTGTGACCCTAGAGGTTCAGGTCTGAGTCCATTATTACAGCTAGATTTCTGGCTTGGTTGGTAGTTTCTAGTTGGACCCGTTTAAGCTTGTTACTGATATGTAGTTGATCTTTTTTGGGTCCAAAGATAAGTACTTAAGTTTTGTTTTTTGTTCAGTTGGAAGAAAATATGGGACATCCAGTTGTTAATTTGCTAAATGCTTTTATTGAGGATTTGAATGGGTTCAACATCCCCTGGTGACATTGAGATATAATAGTGTAATCATTGATTAGGAGGAACTTCCCTGATAGAGATCTTATGTTTTGTACAGCTGCATTAATATTTATTTCAGGGATTGAGAGATTGTGTTTGCTTGGTATTATATTCAGATTTCTTTCAGTGAATGAAAGATTATTTTTGCAAGGTTTTTTATTTTTATTCTGTACTGCTCGATTATTTGTAATTTTAGTGTCTGAACATCTCTTGTCTATAATAACCGGGATTTTACTTTGAAGGTGAGAATGACAGTGTAAATGACCGAACAGATCCTCCTGACTGGTGGCGTGTTTGGTGACAGTGTCCGGTCAATATCAGATGTCAGATATGATGAGTTGAATTGGGGAGCCACATTGTTTATAACTCCTGTTTTGGCATGCCGTTAAAAGAAGGATTCCCTTCTTCACCTGAGTCTGAAGGGCATCAGAAAATTCCCGGAATGGTGAGCCTGTTATGGAGTTAGCGGAGGTGGAAGTTGATGATCTGTTGCTAGTCTGTCTGTCAGCTGGTGTACGTCGTGGAAAAACAGTGGGTGTCTGAGACGCTCCGGGTGATGAAAAAGCAAAGTGTCAGCTGTCTTCTCACAAAGTTTTATTCGTGCACTGAGAGTACATAGAGAGCTCTGCCTTACTTCACAAAGTTACTAGTATATATAGTGATTTAACCACAGACTATCTGATCTGTCGCTTACCATTATTAGGCTCTGAGTAAAATAATGCAATGAAAATTTTCTTTGACATTCCCTTCTTCTGGCCATAGTATAAACACAAAAATAAGCAAGAAATTTTATAATAAGATTAACATTTATGTACATTGCAACACAACATCAGAGATTGCCCACCATTTTACAGTTCAAGACAACTCTTCATAAAGTGTTACATTTTGATCAGGAAAAGAAATAAATAAAAGGTTTAAAAGTCAGTGTCATCAGAGTCAGAGGAAACGGAGGCATCAGAACCAGAGACACAGATTTGCTATTTTTCTTCTTCTTGAGGAATTGAAGTGGTAGGCAACCTTCCATACAGAAGTCTAGGAACTTTGTTGTTGAGCACAGTGTCAATTAAACAAACAATATTTCTCTGGGAGACATATCATTGCGTCAGTTCCTCGTTAATCCCCACAAAAGGAAGTTGTAGATGGAGAGCTAGCATGTCTTTTCTTTCTCAGCAGGGGAGTGCTTGATGGCATGGACAGCAGAGGTAGATTTGTGACATCAGGAGCAGGAGTGGAAATCAAGGCATCAGTCTGCGGGGCAGCTGGCCATAATAGCATGAGTAGTGTGATGATGAGGCTCAGAATGAGGAAGACGCACATAGACCCACGTAGCGTCCATCCATGGATGCAGAAGGAGTGCTAGGGGTGGGTTCTCTCCACGATGAGATGAGTTGGTAGCTTGGTACGCTATTTGTCTCAGTAAGGGAACAGACTCCCTTACTGATTTTGCTTGAGTGTGTTGGGGTTGGCAGAGCGTGGATCCAGCTACTGTACCTTCACTGCCGTCTTGGTCAGCAGGAGGATCTGATATGGGCCCACCCCATAGGCGTCATTTTAACCGGGGACGCCGGGGACATGTCCCCAGCAAAATTTGTGATTGGCAGCTGTGTCCCCCCCACTTTCAAAAAAGCCTGCAGATGAGGATGTTTTTTGTTTTTTTTTATACCAGCGCAGATCTAATACCTACGTCTGCTCCTAACAGATAGTCTATTAATATGCTTTTTAAATGTTGCATCTAATTATTTATAATTTAGATTTAAATAAAAAATAAAACAGTTATAAATATAGATTAATGTGTAACATTTCTGAAAAAACGCACTCGCGGCATGCTGGGTAATCGGTCACCGCTTCATACTGAAGCAGCTGTCAGCAATTACAATAAGCAGGAGAAAACGTGGCCAGCACTACTCATGAATCCGTCATTCTTCTTTAGCTCCAAGAGGTAAGCAATATTATATCTTATTTAACAACAAAAGGAGGTTATATTTTAATGTGATGAATGTCAGTGCATGTTTGGAGTAAACATAGCTACAGTTCTGCATTTTAAGCTAACATCATTATGACCAGTAGCCACAAGAGATAAGTGAGAATTGAAAGGAAGGAAAAAGCTAATTTATTCTCTCAAACTGAGAGAGAATTATTAATACAACCCTATGAGCATCAGAAATTAATCATAATCAAAAAGGGTAATATCAGGTGCAGATTTGTTTTTCATGTTAATTGGTAGAGCTCACTTATGATGCAATGTTAGCCGTTCTCCCTTCTATTTTGTTTGGATGACTTGAGGATTGTTTTTAAGCTTAAAATAATATTGTTAGAAAGCCCATGGGTTTTTAGTTCATGTCTTATAGGATTGTTTTTCATTCTTTTCTCTACAAGCTGATATATTGTTATGTTCATGAATGCAACATAGATTTAAATGCGTAACAGTTGCGATGCAGTGCAGCTTAGAACAGTTGTCTGCCTTTTCCCTATTTTTTCACTGCAGGAGTTTAGAGAGTTGGTTTTTCACTGTTCATATCGGTTTGTTGTTGTGTAAATGCCAGCAGCTGAGTTTTTAAGTGTTTCTTTTTTGTATAGTTTTTAAGTTTGGTTAATCATATTTGTAGAAGTTTAACTGTTGGAACTCTGTTAAATCTGCTACTCTGAAAATGAACCTTTTTTAACAAAAAAACAATCCAACCCTCTCCTTTTTAAATTGGAAGGATTCTTTAACCAAATATGGGTCGGTTGAGTGTTTTATTAACAGAACAAAAATGAAAAGGGAAACAACCATTAGGTTTAAATGCACACAAGTTGAGATTCTGAACAAACTGAAATATGTAGAACAATTAAATGTAGCTAAAAAGCCAATTGGTGAACCAAAATTAAATGCATATTCAACTTGATGTCAGAACTGTAAATTTAATAACCAATGGCTGTGTGAGTGTTTGAGATAGTAAACAAGTGGATTGTGTGTGTTTTCTTAGTCAGGTTGACTGTTAATAGTGGCCAAAGATGTACACCCGTCTCTCAGATGTACCAATAAAAGCTGTGGCTATTTCTCTTTTGTCTAGTTTCTTCAGTCTATCCCTGTGGACATGGCAGACTGCAGTGCTGTTAAGCCTCAGCTGTGTCATCGTCGACCTCAGCCAGGTCTTCAACCGTCGCAGAGCGCTGAAACTCCTTTCAGCCTCACAGGATGACACTGGGACCACAATTAGCAGTGTCACCAGAGTTTCAACTTGTGAGAAGAGCCCTCTGACCTCTGGTTGCATCACTCTAAGAATCTGGGCTGCTTCTTTGCAGGAAGTGTAGGCATGATTTGCTTTAAACATTGCCAGCTGAATTTGCAGTTTGTGCAGGTCCAGTTCTGGGTACTGGCTCACCATATCGTTGGTCTTTCTGGTAAGCAGCAGCTCCTCCAGCTTGTCCAGATTTTCCAGACTCGGCTGGTCAAAGCGGTCATGTAGCTGGCTGACAACCATGTCAATGGCGCTGAAAAACTGGACCCGGAAATACTCCTCTGGTGTCTCAGGAGTATGATGCTTGGCAGGACCACCATATCGTCTGGATGGCATTCTGACATGAGGTGGTTTTAAGGTTTGCAAGTCTGCAACAAGGTTCACAGCTTTTTCATAGATTCCCATGAAACTATCATCAGTCCTCAAAGAGAGAAAGCCATTTCTGGTGTAATCAACTGCTTTCAGCATTCCACTGATGGTTTTTCCTCTTGCTTGCAGACTCAAGTTCAGGTCCTCCAACATCATGAGGAGCTCTTGTCCCAGGAGAAGGCCAAGAATGGTGTTGCCCTTTTCCAGTCTGTCAAATAGGCCATTAGCTTTAGAAGCAGTGCTGTCAGTGAGATTTGTAGATGCCATCTCTTCCAGAGCAGCCAAGATGGACTCGTATTGAGTTAGGACTGCTCTAATGGCTGGTGTGCGCACAGTCCATCTGGTGGCACACAGAGGCTTGATGGAGATGGAGCCGTTTTTTGATATGCATATATTTTTGAATATTGTTTTGCATTTTCCAGACTGAGCAAACAAGCAGCCCAGCTCGTGTACCCACTGCAGAGCATCCCTGATCACAGGTGTGGAGGTACATGCAGCCTGTGTGACAATGTTCACACAGTGTGGGCCACAGTGGACAAAGGTAGCCAATGGTTGCTCTCTTCTAATCTGAGCTTGTAGCCCTGACAGATGCCCTGACATGTTGGCTGCTCCATCATAGGTCTGTCCACGAAGACCTGAGAAAGGCAGGTTTAGGCGGAGCAGCACATCAGAGGCAATTTTAAAAAGGTTTTCGCCAGTTGTTGAAGAGGCCTCATACAGCCCAACAAAGTCCTCCTTAGGCTCCAGACCATCATCAACATACCGGAGGCATATCGAGACCTGTTCAGTGCCAGATATGTCCTGGGTCCCATCCATTATCAGAGAGTACTGTAATACAGGTAATGAAGGGATTTCAGCTGCTAGTTTTCTGATAATCTTGTTGCTCATCAACTTCAGCAGCTCATTTTGACACTCAGGACTTGTGTATGAATTATTCTTTTGCAGCCAGCTTGCCAGATTGGGGTCATTCTCAGCCTTCTTATCCAGATGCTGCTTGAAGTTTCCCTCATCATTGTCATGACCTCTGAGAGCTAGGCCCTGTTTTGCAAGGTACCTCACCGAACTAACAATCTCTATCAGTGCTGACCTGGCCTTCTCCTGTGCACTTTCTGAGAGGTTGCATTCTGACTGACCTATGTGTATGCGTGTGTGTGTCAACAGCAACTATGTGTGCCCTACTACCAGCGTGCCTTTCAAATGACTCCCTAGCCTTCTTCCAGTTTCTGAACCCCTGAGAAATAAAGGTTTGTTCAGTTTTTTTTTTGCCATTGTTGAGATGTTGCTTTTGAAAGCAGTTGTGCAGAAGAAGCACAAAACTCCTTTCATTTCAGGACTGTAATGGAGCCAGTGGAAGATTCTCAACCAGCTCTCTTGGAAGTGAAGAGTGCGGTTGGGCAGAGTTTGTGGCTCAACTAGCTGTGCAGGTGGTTGGTATGGGGAACTTGGACCCTCAGCTGAATCGCTCTTCTGGTTTTCATGTGCAGGGTTATCCTGCTGCTCCGCATCAGTAGCTGATGGCTCGATCTGTAATGTAATCAATTGTCATTTATTTATCTACATAGTTCTCAGTCTGTTTTAATTGCACACAAATTACTCTAATTGGTCTACTATTGCCCTTATATATATTTTTTTATCCACAACTTTCTTTCCTGTTTGTATTTGTGGTAGTATTTGTGTTGTAGATCCATCTGTTGGTGCAATCAAATGTTTTCCACATTTTCTTCACAAGTTTAACCGATCCAAAGCCCCTGCAGATGGATAAAACTTGCATATGCTTTTTTTTTTTTCCTTGAACCCTCACCTGCTGAACCGGATCTGAGCTTGCTTCAACACACTCCACTTCTTCAGTCAGTGATTGTGCTTGCTGTAAGAGTATACCAAAGTTGGTTTTATATTTAGTGCAAGGTTATCAGTTTTTCTGTTATCTGAATCTCACCTCTGCATTCTCAGCTGCCTGTTCGAGCATATCTTTGTTTTTCTCTGTCACATGCTGTTCCTGATAGAAAATGGGTAATAAAACAAACATTGTGCGTTTTGATTTGTTTCTTTTTTGTTAATGCAGCATAGATTTTGACTTAATTATCTTTGGGGTTTTTTTTGTGGAAAAGTATAGATTCTTAAGGTGTCCATTTGTTGACTTCCAAAAAAGGACACATTCCTGAAACACTCAAGTTGTTTATTTGAAAAACACTTGACTTTAACATATTTAAAGTGTGCCTGCCCTATGTGATTAAAAATGTAAACCTCATAGGCCAAGTCAAAAAGTAAAATTACTATTCTCTGGAAATGACTATTTTAAAAATTACCCTGAAACACTGATTGGTCAGTCATATGGGCCAAGTCTTTTTTTCGTTTTATTTTTTGTCTAATGAAACAAAACGCAATAAAAATTGGGATGTTTGGCACCTGAAAACCCTATGCTACTTAAGCTTATGGTGCACTCTTACATCACATGTGACTCTAGGGGGCGCTGATTCCTACTGAACAAACATGCTGCTACTTTGTAATGCCATTAAAATCTGATTTTTAGGTTAACATTGTTTCCTTCACTTTTGCACCTAAAACCTGAATTGAGACTTATTTACACACTTTCACCCCAAAATTTTTTCCCTCTAATATTTTTGAGTTATGGAGGGTTCATTTAACATAAGGCCTTTTGCTGTCGGGACCTTGTAGGAATTAAACAGCGCCACTCAGTGACAGGTGAAGTCTCCTAAAAACATGATGAAAACCCAGACATTTTATCAATCTATGAAATCCTCCCAGATCCCCATGGAAGCCATGAGAAGCAAACATGTCTCAGGAAGAGGTTTGTTCACCTGGCATAGCTGTTTGGTTTGTAACCGTTATTGCTGCTAGCTAACTGTTAGCAGCCGAGAAGAGAAAAGTCATTGTCCTGTTTTATCTACGTCAGTTTAAAAAATAACACTGGATATCTTTATTTTTTTTAATGGCTGCACTTACAGCACATTTTTTCTTGCCGAAAAACCATCGGGTATCGGTTGCGTTTTTTCTTTTCGACATGGTGGGACACCAGCTTCAGCTTAACTTTTTTTTTTAATCAATGAATCCGGTAGTTCACGGACAGCTTAGCTGTGGGAGTGTGGAGTTGACCAGAGAGTGGAGCCTGATATAAGCGGTAAGATTAATATATTTCTCTGAAAATCTGATCGCATATTTGACTATATCCACCACAAATAATACAACAAGCATCTTTTGTGTTAGGTTTGCTATCATATGGTTATTAATGATTCTTCCTAGTATACAGCCTAATGGTGGGTTTTAATGTCAGTAAAAGAAAATCATCTGACTTTCAGCTTTATTGAATAATTGAATGATTTTTAACAACAGTCAATACACTATGGTGCATACTGTAGTGAAACGTCAAACTGAAGAATACTCAAATATGCATAGCATAGGCTATTTAAAAATTGTCCCCGGCAAGATTTAAACTCCACTCAAGTGTAATTATGTTGTCCCCCCCAATTCTAAAAACAAACTGACGCCAATGGCCCACCCAGCGCTGAGGGTTCCACCTCTTTCTTTTGAAGCTCTTGATCAGCAAATAATCTCCTTGCTGGAGCTTAAGCAGCTGGGCCTCTGTCTGGTGGGGAAGGGCTGCTTCAACCTGAGAATGAATGTCTGACAAATGTTTAGTAAGAGAAAAGTATTTGAGCATGTTGTCTTAATACAAAGTTGTGTCTACAAGAAGTTCCTTGGGAGGATGTAGACCTGTGTTGGGAGGAGCTGCAAACAGAATTCCAAATGGGCTTAGGTTAGCTCTACCCTGTTTTCTCATTCTAATGTACATACGTACAATGGGAAGGGCTTTTATCCAGTTTAAACCTGCTTCAGTTCTGCATTTAACAAGTTTGTTTTTTAATGTCCCATTTTCTCTCTTCACAGCACCCCCCACTGGCTGGATGGTATACACTTTCTGAGGTCGATGCTGAAGAGAAATAGAGAGAGGTGTGATGGCTTCATTAGCAAAGGCAAGGACGAAGCGACAGTGGAAAGGAAAAACTCCCTTTTAACAGGAAGAAACCTCCGGCAGAACCAGGCTCAGCACAAGCGGTCATCTGCCGAGACCGTCTGTGGTTTGGAGAATACAGAACAGAGACACAGAACAGAGACACAGAAAGAGCAACAGAACTGATGCAGAAGTTTGTTGCAGGACGTGGAGAACTTTCCGTCACTGCAAAGTCATGAACTACACCGAAGGCATACCATGAGTCACTGTAGATTGTGACACTTTTTCCTGCAGCCAAAATGCAGACACGAGTTAGAGTCACCAGCTCTGCAGTTTGTGCAGAGTAATCAGATGGTAAAGTGCCAGATTCGATAGTGGAGTGATCAGTACATACAGCATAACCCACCCGGCAAGAACCAAACAGCAGCTGCAATCGCTCTGAGGCATTGAGGCATGCAGCTGGGTCAAGTTTGCATGAAAAATAAGCAACAGGGTGCAGCACATCACTGTGTTGCTGCAACAAAATTGAGGTCATGCAGCCATTTCTTTCATCAACAATGAAACAACAGAGCCACTGTGTCTTTAACACATGCTTCACGAGTAGGCCTACAGAGAAGGTGGTCATCTACGTACTGTAGTAACGGAGCCTGATGGTGGGCTGAAGGAGAAGAGGGAGGCTGCCAGGGCCTGATTGTGAACTGTGGGAGATTGACAGTACCCCTGGGGCATTCTTATGAAAATTAAGCTTTTTCCGTCAAATCTACAGGAAAATTGAGAGTCTGGGTGTACTGGTACAGATGAAAATGCATTAGACAGGTCTAAAACAGTAAAACATTTAGAGCCTAGAGGAATATTTCCCAGCAATGTGTAGGGATTTGGAACAGAGGGGGCTCTAGCATGAACTGCTGCATTTACAGGCGTGAGGTCTTGTACAAACCTCCATTCCTCAGGAGCGGGAGGTGGGCGATATTTTTTAACAGGATAGATAGGCGTGTTTACTGGAGAATAATTACAGGGAATAAAAATGCCTCCTTCCAAAAAAGATTCAAACACAGGGCGGATGCCAGCAACAGCTTAAGATTTTAAATGGTACTGCACAACTAACAACTGAAATGAATGATTAGAATTTTGTGTTGTGACCATCAGACCTTCAGTTGTGAATTCGAGATCCATCCCTAAAGTAAGCATCAGGTCTTTACCTATCAAAGGGCAACATTTGGAATAAAGTAAGGAATGTTTTTAAGGTGGCAGATTTAGTAGTGTGCAGGGTAATCGCACAGTAA
Source organism: Apricaphanius iberus (assembly GCA_028564705.1). Lineage (NCBI taxonomy): Eukaryota > Metazoa > Chordata > Actinopteri > Cyprinodontiformes > Aphaniidae > Apricaphanius > Apricaphanius iberus. The sequence goes on from JAPXFQ010002081.1 coordinate 146,814, forward strand.
AAGATTCTTTCACTTCCTCACCGCTCACACCCACAGAATAGAGATATCTTCCACTAAGTTTCTGATCAGGCAAGTCACAACTGAACGTGTGACAGAATAGGTCACCCCAGAATCTGCAATGAATGCGAGAATCATGTCTTCAACTTTCATCTCAATGAGTGGCAGTATCTGAATCATATCTTCATTGCGGAGGTGTAAAACTGTTAGTGTGTGTGCGTGTAACAGTTTGTGTATTGTGTGTGTGCATGACCTTATCTGCAGGCACCAGGGAGACCGCTGCTTCACTTTCCTCTGGAACTCCCCGTTGCCCTGCCATTCAATCCGACTGATGATTGTTGGAGAAACACTGGTCACGTCCATGGTTGAAGTTGTCTCTACCACGTCCTTTTCCTCTCCCTCTCCCTTGGTGATGGATGGCTTTTAGTGGACAGTTACAGGCCCAGTGGTTTGTTCCGCTGCAGAAAAAACAGGCGTCAGAGGTGAAGTGGTTGTTCTGTCCTTGAGAGCCAGGTTTGGAAGGGGGGGGCAGCTGTAGTATGCTGCAGAAGCATCAGCTGGGCTTTGTGGGTGGTGTCTTTCTGCATATTTTTCTTTTCAGATTCAGTCTCTGTTTCAGCCAGGTGGGGCAGCATTCCTTCCATGAACGCATTCTTTAGAAGGGCTTCATACGGGGTAATTTCGGGGCCAGGGTATGATTCTGGGTTTGGGACGCACTGTAGTTGTCAAACACCACGTTCAGGTATTCCAGGTAGTCCTCCAGAGGTTCATTGGTTTGCTCTGTGCATTTAATGACCTTGTTAAGGTTGCATTGAGTGGGGAATTTTTCTGATATCTTGTTGCATAATCAAGTTTGCCTTGTCCATAAATCAGTGTTTAACTCGCCGTGTTCGGCTCCCCTAGAGCCAGCCAGATCCCGATCCATCTCCCCCGGCTTCGGCCTCTTCTCCTCACTTCCCACGCTGCTTGCCTCTACCTCTGGTGGCTGTGGTGGCTGCTCGGGCCACCCTCCTCATTCTTCCGCTTCACCTGCCTCGCCTCAGAGCTTCATCCTCAGGACTCAAGCCATCTCCTCAGCACCTTTTGGCCGCAGCATCGGGTCACCCGCCCCAGGTTGCTCCTCCTCCATCCCTTCGCGGCTCGTGCCAGGCTTCAGCACCTCGCGCCCGGGCATCCCCTCGCGCTCTCCGCTTCTGTCACCGCTCCGACATGTCCGGCTGGACAGCGATTCAGGTGGATCCCCTTCAACCGCTCCTCTTACAACGCTCCTTTCATACTTCTCTTTTCGTCTCCTCCGCCCAGTGCAGCCCCTGTTCCGTCCATAGCTTCCCGCTTCTGCCGTTCAAAGCTTCCTCATCGGGCGTTTGTTCCGGTGACACAGTTCCCTTCTCCGTGACTTCGGCCCAACCATCCACGGCGCCCCCTGCTCGGGGAAAGCTATCAAGTCCCCCTGCATGGATCAGGGAGAGCAGCCACAGAACAAAGGCACAAATATCTTTCGACAGGTTTTATTTTTGTCACTGACCAGCCAAACCACTAGGGCGCTAATACAAAATGTCTTTCAATACAAAGAATAAAATTACATAAAACCCTTCCAGTCCACACAGAGAGGAAATGTAATCCTTCTAGTTCACAAGGAGTAGACCTTGATCCTTCCAGTCGCCGCAGAGGGAGAACTTAACCCTGCCAGTTCATCCACAAACAACGTTCCTTTTCCAAGGTATGCTCCTCCTCAGCAGGCTCTCCTTGCACCAAGGACATAAAAAACTTCCACCAGTTCACTGTTGCCAAACGTCACAGACATCACAGTTCCTGGTGCCAGGCACTTGACAGCTCCACAGTACTCTACTCACACACCAGGCAGAGCTCCTTGCTCTGCCGCTGCATGTACTCCACAAAGTGTAAGGCTGCTGTCACTGCCGGCGCCGATTTGCTCCTCTGGCTTCTCTTCCGTGATTGAGTGTCTCTGCACTTCTTATAACCTGGATCTAATCAGTTGTACCCTCATGCACAGGTGCTACTAATTACTCTAATCCAACACAGGTAGGAGGACTCATGTTTACATGCACCACTTTTACAACACTACACACACAATCAATGAAAAACATGCAAAAACAAAATATATACACAAAATCATTATGATTCCTCCAACCCCTGTGACATATGCATGAATAAATAAAAACTGCGACATAAATAAATAAAATAACATCAGCAGAGCCTCTTCTACGCCGTTTTCTGTGTTTTAGATAGTTCTGCACATGTCTACACGATTCATGCTTTTTAGAAATGCAGCTCACCTAAACGCCCATGGCCGCAATTCTCAATTCTCGTCCACTCAGACAATGCAGCAATTATGGAAATTATTGATAAAGGTCGATCTCATCCACCCACCATCAGGCAGCTCATCCGGACTCTCTCCCTATCAGCCCAACATCAGTTCTCTCTACGCTTCTGTCCCCGGTCACCTAAACCGAATTGCTGATTCTCTTTTCAGAAATTCAGAGCCTTGGCTGGACCTCACCACCGCATCTCAGAAGTGCATCTTCAACAGTGTTTCACCTGAAATTCGGATCATAGGGTCAGACAGCAGATCTCAACTAAACTCCAGTCCTAATAGTTTTAGCCACAATCTTCAATTGCCTCCTCAGCGTCAAGACCTCACCGCATCTCGGAAGTCCATCTCAAAAATCTTTCACCTGGTACCCTCTCGGTCTACCCATCTGGCTGGAACGTCTTCGAGGCCTCTCAGGTAACGTAAGGTCTTTCATTCTTATTCTCCCTGCCAACCTGTCAACCTGCCAGCTCGTCTCACTCCAGTTCAATCATATTTATACCACATGTATTTATATAAATAATAATCTGCGTAGGTACAATAAAATCTTTTGACTCAGACCAGCTGCTTCATTAAGCTGGCGACAGGTAGCCCCTGTCCAGCCCTCGATCATAGCCACATATGTTATCGAAAGGTTTTAAAAGCTAGAACCTCCCTCAGCTACACATCGCTTACACTCACCTCCAACCTTTTCACCCGTTGCATTCTTATGCTTCGCTCCTGCAATCTATCCCATTCATCGACCTATCTCCTCAGTCCACGCTCCTGCTCGCCTGCTTCAGTTTTCTGTGTGGTTCCGAGTTCGCCCCCTCTTCAACCATACATGACTATGCATTCTCCCAGTCTCTGACATCTCATTTCAATCAGGACACCCTCATTCGCATCCTATGCTGAAGCAAAACAGACCAGCTCTGCATTTCCGTCCAACTCAACCTATTCCGCCTCAGCTCTAACTTCAGCCCACTACAAACCAATCCTTGCTATGTTCTGTCCTGATTATCTGCTAACACCTAATCATTTGACCCGCTTCTCGTTTCAGAATAAGGTAAGTATAAAGCCGGGTAAGTATAAAGCCCTTGATAATCAAGTTATATTCTTAATCTAATCTGATTGTTCCTAACAGAGCTGTCATTGCAACTACTGGCCTTGTTTCTCTCAGCATTTTTCTCTTCATAGAAGCTCCCACCGCTTGTTGGTTAGCATCTGCTCAGATGATGCTCAAAGCGACTGAGCATCCTCCATGCTCTCTTTTGTCTTCTCAGACCCCCAGACGGTCGTAGCAGATGACTGCTTGTACTGAGCCAGGTTCTGCAAGAGGTTTCTTCCCGTTAAAGGGGAGTTTTTCCTTTCCACAGTCGCTTCATGCTCGCTCAGTATGAGGGATTGCTGAATGGATTGCCATGATTGCAGGTCCGCATTAATGCGACCAGACCCCATGTCAACGGTTTCATGGGGTTCCTTTCATGGAAAACTTTGTGAATCTGCACTATACAGAAAGGTTAATCAAATAGCCCCACTACCAGGTTCTGATTCACTAGTCGCTCTTGCAGATTCTCCGCCATTCCAGTATCTCACCCAAGTTCTTTCCATTAATTCATTCCGCATTGGCACCTCAGCCGCCTGATCAGGGATCGCAAAAATCATCCAATTTCAATCCGTCAGTCCCCTTCCCTGCATTGAGCCGCCATCCGCAATGGTCTGGATTATATGTGTTGCGCCCATTCACTGCTGGCCTCGTCTCTCCAGACCTTTTTTGGGTTCTTACCTCAGTCCCTGTAAGCCATCCCATTATGTTCAGTTCCGGTTATCCACTAACGCCTCACAATTTAAGCCGCGGTTCATCACCGGATCGAAAGCCCAGCTACCCGGTTCGGGTTCTTGAATCCCCGTCATCAGATTCTCTGCCGGTCGGGCATCTCCCCCTAATTCTCCTCCGTTCGCTCCATTCACATAAGTGCAGCTACCTCAGTCGCCCGTTCAGGGATCTCTGACATTAATCCAGAGTCTAGTCTGCTAGCACTCTTCTGCATATCGATCCGAAAAAAAATCTGATCTACACCATGTGCATTCACTTCTCTGTTAATCACTTTATTAAAACCTTTTTGGGGGTCCTGAGCAGGCTCGGAAAGACTATTTTCCTGAAGACATTTCCCCCATAGTGAGTCTTCCTCCAGGTCTCCGACAATGTCTCTCCCCAGACCTTTTGATCATTCACGCCTTCAATAAACTGTTAAAATTCAGAATCTGTAGCATTTTTCTTGCTTGTGAATAGTTAATTCCATCCGTAGCGTGGTCCTACCTAGTGAAATGTAGTTAACAAAGTTAACTTAAGTTCAGGAGCAGGGCCACGATTTAAACTCGCTTCGTTCGTCCTAATCAGCCCTAAACTTGTCGCACCTTGCATCACCGGGCTCCCTTGCGCTTCTAATCACACTGCGATACACATACAAACCCTGCCTGCCTCTCATTTCTCTTCTTTCTCATTTGTTTTCGCCCCTCCCTTCCCACCCTTATAGGTCGCCTGGTCCTGCCGACCCGCTTCTCCTTCTCTCTCTGGGTCCTGCCGACCCGCCTTCTCTTTCTCTCTCTCTCTCTGGGTCCTGTCGACCCACCTTCTCTTTCTTTCTCTCTCTCAGGGTCCTGCCGAACCGCCTTTTCTTTCTCTCTCTTTCTGGGTCCTGCCGACCCGCCTTCTCTTTCTCTCTCTCTCTCTCTCTGGGTTCTGCCGACCCGCCTTCTTTTTCTCTCTCTCCCTCTCTCTGGGTCCTGCTGACCCGCCTTCACTTTCTCTCTCTCTCGCTCTCTCTCTGGGTACTGCCGATCCGCCTTCTTTTTCTCTCTCTCTCTCTCTCTGGGTCCTGCTGACCCGCCTTCTCTTTCTCTCTCTCTCTGGGTCCTGCCGGCCCGCCTTCTCTTTCTCTCTCTCTCTGGGTCCTGCCGACCCGCCTTCTCCTTCTCTCTCTCTCTCTGGGTCCTGCCAACCCACCTTCCCTTTCTCTCTCTCTCTCTGGATCCTGCCGACCCTCTCTCTCTCTCTCTCTCTCTCTCTCTCTGTGTGTCCTGCCGACCTGCCCCTCTTAACCCCTCCCCCTTTCTTTTGCAGCATCCACCATTCGCAGCATCCCTGTTCCGCGCCCTCGTTCACTCCTGTACCACCCTTCTAACATCTCTCTCTACGTCCCATCTGGGGGGGGTCCTGAGCAGGCTCGGAAAGACTATTTTCCTGAAGACTGCGCCCCCATACTGAGTCTTCCTCCAGGTTTCCGACAATATCTCTCCCCAGACCTTTTGATCATTCACGCCTTCAATAAACTGTTAAAATTAAGAATCTGTAGCATTGTTCTTGCTTGTGAATAGTTAATTCCATCCGTAGCGTGCTGAAATCTCGCCTGGGGCGCAAAATACCCCAGGGCCGGCCCTGGACTGACATGAAATGCAGTGCCCTGAAAAAAAAAATCTAAATACATTTGAGTGTACACAACAGTCTTTGATTTTATTTTTATTTGAATAAATTGCAAATCTGTCACATTATCTGTTAATCTTTGGGATAAATATTGCTTCTTGGGACTGGGAGGCCGAACAATCGAACATGTCTGCATGTCTCTCAAATGAGAGGTGACTGTGGCTCAGTAGGTAGAACAGTTGTCTTACCATTGGAGTGCTGTAGGTTCAGTTCCAGCTTCCTTCTCTCATATGTCAATGTGCCCTTTGACTAGGCATTTAACCCTTAGGTGTGTACTGAGCTCTGAATCAGTGTATGAAAGTGTGTGAGTTTGTAAGTCCGAATGGGTGAATGTGGCCCCAGTGTGAAGTGGTATGAGGGGACAGTATGACTTGAAAAGTTCTAAATAAGTTAAGACCATTTACCTGGGTCCCATGATCAGAAAAACCAAGGTTTCTTCTTGCAGGTCGCAGATCGCCGCAGCTCATCCATATCCTGAGACAACATTGCGCATTCAACCATTGTATGTTTAGAACTGTCGTGGTCTCAAACCACCCCCGCGTTCAGGAGTTCGTTGGAGCTTCAAATCTTCAGTAGAGAAAAACCTGGCTGAGACTTAATTCAGTTTCACCTCTGCAGAGCGTGGAGAAGATCTGTCCAAAGCGTTCTGAAGCTCTTCTGCAGACAGGCTTGTTTTATTCATTCAACATGATGGCTCACAGCACATACACACCAATACATTTGCTGATTTATTTCCCCACACACACATTTCAGTTACATCTTGCGAGATAACAGGGACCTGGTGGTGCCTAGTGGTGCCTGGTCCTGCAGCTTCATCTCTAAAAAACAAATCCATATATGGTAGAGCCTGGTACAGCACATCTCATATCAGATACTTCTTCCTCTTACAGCTGCAGGCTTTAGTTACTTTCAGCAAGCATAAAACATTTAATCACATTAAAAATCCTCATTAGAACACAGATGGATAGATAGTAATCCAAGTACAAGTAGAGAAAATAAACAAAAAAGCATACATTTTGAACATCTCTAAAGCATGGATATGCCTCAAAGATTTTTCCAGGTCGGTCTTCCTCCCTTGTAACATCTGCATCAATGAAAGCCCATCTGGCCAAAAACTCAAGATCTAAGACTTAAGCAGCATCGCTTTTATTGGGTTTTGCATTTGGCTTATTATAGATTTTGCCAGTGCTTTAAGGGGAAAAAAATAAGTATCGGTAGCCTACTCCCTTTAATGACCTGCCGTCAGTCTGTGATAAAAATATGGGACAAAAACATGGGTGATATTTATGTACATATAGATCAATCTATCGATCTACAGATTTATTGTACAGAAATTATAAAGGAAAAATCCAAATGAGTCAGCCAAATGAGCAAGTGTCACAGAACCACTTTTATTAACTTAAAGACAAATGTAAATGTGGACATGCAAAATCGAAATTCTAGATTCTAAAGTCTAAATATTTCAGATGCTATGCAGGTGATACAAAAACCTCATGCATGTCACAAACTATTGCGGCTTCTGTACTCTGGTAATAACAGAATCCTTTTTGTCAAGAAGAAAGAACAATCCTTCAAAACATGTTGGATGGTTTAAAATGCATCAATGTCCCCTAGTACATGAATACATAGATACATGAAATGTTTGCGTTTAAGTCTGTAAATATATGTGACTGACATACTTGCAACAGGAAGTATCAGCATAACATGAATCATTTTTCCACAGCAACACCCCTTTTCTTTCTTAATAAACCAACTATTTGCTCTCAGCTGAGTGTTCTTTTTTTTTCAATATCCAGTAAAAAAGAATTAAGAAAAATAATAGTATAAAAACATCAAAAAAAACTACTGATCCCTTGCTTTCTAACTTCTGAAGTAGTTGTACAATATAAAAATGATAAACAAGAAAGTGTTTGAGATACTTTGTAACTGAACTGTGCTTTTCATTCTTTATATTTTAGTTTGAGCATCAACATGACTCAAAAGCACTTTTTTCCCACTTAAAAAGAAACAGAACCAAACTGCAATCACCCACTAAAATACAGCCTTTATGTGTAACGTGCAAGTGCTTAATTAGCATTCATTTTGAGAACAAATGACACTTCAGATGTCCTGGGTTTTTATCAGCTCTGGCTCAGCTTAGCATTTAGGGGAACAAGTTTGCAATCTTACAAGTGAAGGTGGGTACTTATAAATTACATCTTTAGCAGATAAGTCAGATGGTTGATTTTTGACTGTACATGCACAAAACAAATGAGTACAAAATACTTAACATGAAAACATAAATAAATGGTGATCTGTACAGGGTGCATCCTGCTTTTTTGCTAACAAAAGCTGGGATAGACTCCATCCCCGCCGCAACTAGCATTGACAGCTGAGCACAGACAATGCACAAACTGATGCATTAACTGTAAAACATGCACTTCACTGTGATGAAGTCCAAACAGGGGAGATGGCAGAGGCTGAAATAGAAAGCAGAAAAAAATTAACTATGAATGTGATGAAATTTCATTCCATCAGGAACTAAAAAAATGCTACTTGTGGTACTTTGAATAATTAAAATACATCAGCAGGGTTTGCACAAACAATATAATGTTAAATATAAATCCATACTCTTAAAACAGTAGTAAACATCTACAGAATAAAACTATAGTGATGACTTCTGTTAAAAGTAACATATCAGCTTACTTAAAAAAGGCCTCAGCAGGTCTTGGGTTCATCTTTGCTTGCTTGGTATGGTGCTTCACAAGCCCTCTCATCAGCAGATCTTCTTCCCTTTGCCAACCATGACCTTACATAACTCTGTGGACTGAAGTGCTCTAGTGGTGGCCCATTGCACTTCAGAAAAATCAGATTTGAAAGCCTGTGTATAGCCAGGGAGTTCCTTTTGGCAGAAAGAATTTCTTTCATGCTGCTGAAGGCTCGTTCACATTCACTGGTTGACACAGCAATAGTGTTAACAGCATTATGTAAGGGCTTCAAGCTTTCTGGTGTGCTGGGTCCCCTTTGGTCCTTGAATTCCCGAAATCCTTGAATACTTCCTCTTCTCTCTATTTTTAGCCTGTCACACAAGCGCTGCACCTCTGGATCACCATTCTGTATGTCCAGGTTTCCCTCAGGCCATTTGTTTGGCTGAAGAACCATCATGTCACTTATCAACTGGTCTTCACCCCTATGTAAAGAGCTTTTTGTGCTGACTTGTGAGGAGGTTGATGGAGTCATTCTGCATTTTATATTTTCTGCCATGCTGCGAAAAGGTAAAGGTAAATACAATTATTTTATATTGTATATATAACAATGTGAGTTGTCTTAAAAAACTGCGTTCATTAACATCCACAATCTAGGGAAATTTAAAGTGAATCTCCAACTATTTAGACACTGATTTGCCAATCTGAAAGCCATTATCATGGATAACAGGCTGAGAGGTGTGCTGAGGTTGGCTTACCAACATCATCCTTTGCAGGTGTGGTTGGTGAAGCGATCACAGTCTTGGGTGAGGAGTCTGAGGCTGATTTGGGTGGCAGCAGAGAGGTTTTGGTATTTTGCTTCCTTGGCACAGAGGGGGGTAGCTGTGCTGGGGATGCTTTTTTATGAAATAATGGAAAAAAAAATCTAAACAATTAAAAGCATGATGTGAAGCAAAACAGGCAGATAAGCACAGTGCATGCATATTCATGAGCTATGGTTCAACAAATACAGACAACTATAGTTTCATTACATGATTAGACATTCTTTAGACAAAATACAAGTTGTATGAAAGCACCCCTGTATTTTGTGCCCACAATTTGTGCAGCTGCACTGGAGTTGTCCTCACTGAGTTTATCATTGCTCTCAAGAGGTATGATAGTATTACTTGAGTTGCTTGTATCTGTCGAATCCATCTCAATGTCTTGGTTGTCTGCACTGAAGAGAGCTGTCTTTGCCACTCCTCTTTGTGGCACAGAGCCCTGCCTCTTCTGTGGGGATCTCATATTTTGGAGTCACTTTTACAATTTGGTATAGATGAACAGCTGTGGTAAAAGAATGTCATATAAGTGGTTTGTCTGGTTGCTGACCTGCCCACAGTTTTGGTTTAGATAAAAAAATATTACTTACATATGGCATGGTTGGATCATCATCCCGTAACATTGGGTAATAGTCTATAATCTTTTCCAATTTTGCTCTCATTTCCAATTTTGACAGGTATCTGTCTTCTTTCCCCATGGGACTTGCACGCAGAATACCAACCATATTGGTTATGGTGTTTCTTAGTCAACACGTCAGTTCCTTGGATATTTTGTATTTTTTTTCCTTTCCATTGCAAAGCAGTCAAAAATATTGACTATGCACCATTTCTAACTCTGAGTCGGTGTACACCACATACTCTGGAGGGTCTGGCATTTTCAGTTTTCTTATCAGCATATATGGGGGTTGAGGTTTGAGGCTGGTATGGTGGCATTACACTATTGCTGACAACTTGGTTGGTGGTATTTTCACACTATTAGGATTATGTAGGATGAAAACAAAATGCATTAGAACCATTAGAAATGTGGGACATTTCTAATGGTTAGTACAGACTTTACTCATTTTTACTCATTCCAATTTGTGTTTACATTTTCACTGATGAAATTCCAAAGTTTCTTTATTTTGAGGGAAATTCTCTGGGCCAAGGAAAAGATTCCTCAGGTCATCCCGGCTAAGGCCTTTCAAAGCCTCCTCATCAACACTGGCAGCTGTGAGAAATGAAAAATATATATTTTTAGATAGCAAGCTACAGTACCAATCAATTTATTTACTATGGCTATACACTGCAGTTAGAAGGTAGTGAAGCACCAAAGGCGGAGGGCATTTTGGATTAAATTTATTTGACACAGTTAGATTAATCTGACATTGTAAAACACTCCACATATTATTCATGAAAGATTGTCATGTATTGAGTCCAAGCTTTCAAATGAGGTTTAATGACTATGCTACATAACAATCTGATGAATGACAGATGCTTTATGTTGGGAGTAGGGGGAGGGGTAACATTCCTGCCGGCAGGACACTGCAGACCGTGTGGTTTTAAAATATGTGATTTCTATTTCACAACCATTTTATTTATTTTGCTTTAGACTTCTGACTTTTACAAAAAAAAAATTGTCCTAAGCATATTTAAATTGTTGGGTTTCAAAAAAGATGTAATGTGCTATTAATGTGCACTCTATGAAGCATGAATTAATCAGATATAAACTTTATTAATGACTTTACCTCCAACACCGATAGAGTGGCATCATCAAAACTATCCCTCCTGGATTCATAAGCTCCCTGAAGCATTAACAGGTGATACTGTAGAACTAATGTTATCTGGAAAAACCCATAGGCAAACAGAGCTTTTTAGCTAGCGGCCAGCGTGTAAAAGTGTGGTAAAAGTGCTCATCAGCTAACAATTAGCTAGCAGCTTGCTAAGCAAATACCCAGACAACGCTTGGACAACGCTTGAAAAACAGTAACACATCACAGCAACAACCAATGTGTTCCTCTTCTGTTTCTTGGCAGATTTTGTAATATAGCGCCACAACAAGCAATATAATATGATTTTGGCAAGTAATATTTACCACTTCATTAAAGTTTAACTTCAGCCGCGGTTCTTGCAATTCTTCTTCTACACTGTAAATGTAATGGCACTCTTATGTTACTCAAGCTGAGAACCGCGATCAGTGACGTCATCGCGGTGGGACCATTGGAGGACATGAAATGAGTATGTGCCGAAATGATCGGCTGTAAACATGAACTTGTTAATAAAATATGTGTAAAACAAAACATTTACCATCATAAAATTAACTGAGTCACTGTCATGCTGCCCTAATCACCCCACTCCTCATCATCATCTGCACCTGTGTCGTCCTGTCTGAACCTCCTCACCTCCTATTGTTTGCACCGGTGTTCCCTGAGTGTCTTCACCTGTTCCTCCTTGTCTCCCCTTATTTAAGATCCAGCGAGCACTTCAGCTGGATCATTGTCGTACCTGTTGTACCTTTGTGTGTATCGTCTCGCCTTATGTTGTTGCACACTAAATAAATTATCACTTCACCTGAAACTCTGCTTCTGCTCCTGGGTCCTTCGTCCTCCATGCAACACAAAAGTCCTGACAGTATTGAGGATTTTTAATGTGATTAAATGTTTTATGCTTGCTGAAAGTAACCAAGGCTTGCAGATGGGCCTGCAGAGGTAATAGAGTTGTTTTTCAGAGATGAGCAGTACCGGCACCTACCAAATATGGAGTGTTTTAATTAGAGATGAAGCTGCAGGACCAGGCTCTGCCAGGTACCCCTTATCTCGCAGGATGTACTGAAATGCCAGGAACCCCTTATCTCGCAGGATGTACTGAAATGTGTGTGTGGGGAAATAAATCAGCAAATGTATTGGTGTGTATGTGCTGTGAACCAACATGTGGATTGAATAAAAACAAGCCTGTTTGCGAAGAGGGCCAGAATGCTTTCAGACTCAGCTGATGAGGACAGGCATTCTCCACTCTCTGCAGAAGGTGAAACTAAATTAAGACTCAGCCTGACTTTTTTCTCCACTGAAGAGGTTATACTCTAAGTACTCCTGAACTGGGGGTGGTATTATTGACCACGACAATTTGGTGCCGTGACCCGGATTTTCGTCACAGAAAAGGAGTCTTGGAGACCATTTGGACCGGACCAAAGCGAACGGAGACTGACACAAATCATGCCGGCAATTTCATAAGGTAAGCAGACTTTTTGTTCTGCTCATTGGCTTTGTTCAAAAAAGTTTTTTGTGTCAGACTTCAAGTAGCTACCTGAAGTTCCTAAATTTACTGCAGTGGAGAAAAACGAGGTATGAGATAAAGTAACAGGGTTACTGAACATAGAGTTGTGTGGTAACCGGGTTACACACTTAAATCCTCCGGGAGGAATACTGTATTGAGAAAAGCAACCGGGTTGCACCAGGCCAAGGGTCTGATAAAGGTTAGAAACGTAACCGGGTTACGGCAGGCCCGGGGGCTGATAAATGTTTTATCTTGGAGTGGTGTCCTAATATTTTTCTGACGAGAAAAGTACTATAACCGGGTTATAGAGCTGGGTTTGAGGCCCTGGAGGTAGGATCTCCAAAATTCTATTTTGAAATAAAAGAGAAGGGATCCTAAAAAGGATTCTTTGGAGCTGATTTGAAACTGACCGAGGCGAAAGGAGACTGACACAAAGGCGTGCACGCAAAAGAAGATAAGCAGACCTTTTCTTCTGCTCATTGGATTTTACCAAAAATCTTATTGTGTCTAGACTTCAAGTAACTGAGGTTTATAAATTATCTAGAGGTGGGTGATACGAGTAGAATTTTAATATAGTGTTGAGGGTTCAAGTCCCAAAAACGTGAGTAAAAGGGTGTTTTAAGAAAATAGAATCACAGAGAGGAGAAGGTGTGTGTGAGAGAGGGATCTCAGCGCTGGGTGTGTGTGTGTGTGTGAGATTTCGGCTTTGTATGAAAGCAGGAGGTTGAGAGGTGAGCTGAACTTTTGGGTTCGTGTTAAAAAAAGGACTATCATTAGTAAAAACTCGAGTATAAACTATTATATAAGAATATATGAATGGATAAGAATATATGAATGGATAAGAGAAATTAAACACTCTAGAATATATAGATAGCGGAACTGATGTTGGGTACGCGTTTCAGTCCGTGCTGAATTTGTGACGGATACGTCTAGTTTTATGCCACATTAAAATCTGGAAAAAGTGGTGTGAATTACGCTGATAAGAATTGAAATTGAGGTGTGGAGTTTTTTATTTACCGAAGGATGTGTTTTGAGTGTATTGAGTAGTTTCGTGGTAGAGTTTAACTGTTTTAAGCGACGTTAGCCGAAAAGGGCTAACGTTAGCACCAGACTGAATCTCTTTGCTGGGGGAGCTCGCAGCGAGCGGAGTCTGTTCAAGACTCTTGGTTTTTTTGATAAATCTCTGAATAAAAATAACTTGATAGGAAGCTAAACATCAGTTTATAAAGCCTTTTAACTTTACTAAGCTTCGGCTTGGGGCATTCACTCTTAAGATCAATTGTGAATGAAAAAATAGATAAAAAAAAAAAAGCTCGGAGGAGCGATGTAGGGTTGGAAACGCCTCTTGAACACGACCAGGAGTAACTCATAAGAGATTAAATAATTACGCAAACAGCTACCTTGTCAAACTTAAATAAATGTGGATTTGTCTTGTTTAATTTGGATTTAATATTTTATTTAAAAAAAAAAATAGAAGCTTGGTAAAGGGGGAATTAAGAAATACTATTAAGACAAATACTTGATAACATTTAAATTAGTCTTAATGAAAAAGAAGGCGCGCCAGGGCAGTTTTGCTTGTATAGCACACTTACAACACAATTCAATTCAGGGTGCTTTACTTATAATTAGAATACTAATGAGCATTTACAGTGATTAAGACAATAATTCATGTGACAATTAAAAACAAACAAGTAAAAGCAGTTACTCCTAAGCGAGTCTAATTTGGTAAGTTTTAGTTTAAGATCTAATAGAAGAATTCTGAATTCAAAAGCAGGAGTTCCATCCATCCATTTTCTTTACCGCTTAATCCTTAATGGGTCACGGGGGTGCTGGTGCCTATCTCCAGCTGTCAACGGGCGAGAGGCGGGGTACACCCTGGACAGGTTGCCAGTCCATCACAGGGCAGGACAAACAGGACAAACAACTATGCACACACTCACACCTAAGGAACATACTCAGAGCAAATTCGACGGACCAATTAACACATATTTGGACTTGTAGGAGGAAGTCGTTGTACCTGGAGGGAACCCATGCATGCACGGGGAGAACATGCAAACTCCATGCAGAAAGGCCCTGGGCTGGGATATGAACCCACAACCTTCTTGCTGCAAGGCAACAGTGCTAACCACTGCGCCACCGTGCAGCCCAAAAGCAGGAGTTTTTATAGTAAATTCAATAATTCGCTTTTTTTTTTCTTCATGTTGAACGGTCTAGATGTATTGTTATTTTTATTGTTTTAAGTAAAAGAAGGATTTTTCAATGGATTATAAAATACCTTTAAAGGACGCTGTTCAGAATGTTTCTGAACCAGCTCAAAAGAAACCGAAAATTCTCACTAATGATCAGATCTGCGATCCTATTAAAAATAGGGTAGAAGAATTCTGAAGCTCGAGAGAACTGCATGCAGCTGAAGCAAGCGACAAGTTCAACCAAGTTGCAAAATGGAGGACGGTGCAAAAATTTGAATAGTTTAGGAATATGTCTATAGTTGGTTTCTGAAACAGGATTAAATTGGCTACATACGAATAAAAATACAAGCTGTATTGGTAAAGGACAGATTGAAAAGCAAGTAGATTTTTAATTGAAATAAATATAAAATGGTTAAATCACTAAAAAGAACTAAGTGTGTTGATAAAAGATTGCGATGGTCAATCTTTATAAATATTTAATTTACACATGAGATGAAAGAGACATTTATCAAATTGACAAAATAGAGAAAGGAATTGAATTGATAAAGTATAAGGAATGATAATGACTCACATATGTTTAAAAAAACAAAAAAACATTTTGAAAGTAAAAAAAGGGGGGCTTCAAGGATGAACAGTACGTGTCTAAAGATGGTTAAGTGGAATAACCTCTATATCATGGGTCAAAAAGATCAAGCAGTTATGCCTGAAAGATGAATTTTTACAAGGAGTGTGACAGACACCCCAGAAATTAGACGGGAGGAACCTAAGCAAGAGAAGAGGAAAAGAAAGCAGAAGGAAGAGCAGAGAGCATATAAATTGGATGAAAAATGCAGGAAACATTAATTAAAATAAGCAGGGGAAGCATTAGAACAACAGTTTAATTAGACATATAAGGATTAATGAACATCCCTGTTGGAGAGAGCAAACCTATAAATTAGTATATTTTTACCATACCTAATACTGAAGAAATTATTGCTAATATAACTGCTTAAAATAAAAGTAAAATAGAGCCCACATAGGCAGTCTGAGTGGAAAAGATATTTGAATTCATCTTTTGAGGAAGGAGATTAATGAATATGAAAATAAAAAGTTTAAATAAAAGTTGATTTGAATAGGCTGAGAGGATCGACTCTCTGTCTGTCTTTTTCTTCCTCTTTCTTTTTCTGGGGAGATGTGATGGGAGGGGGTGCTGGGCTGATGACGGATAGTGCCAGGTGCCCGCCATAACTGCCAAAGAAAGAAAAATCTATACAACCAGCGCACAAGTTCTTCTGTCTTGTGCTCTGCTCCCAAAACAAGGGGGGCAACGGTGACTGAATATTTTGAGGGGTGAAGCAGGGGGCACCCTCAAAAAGAGCACATTTCCTCATGCTGAACTGAACTTTCAAGGAACATATGTGTGAATCCACTTGGCTGGTGTAAAATGGACAATTTCTGCTGAAGAAGTGACGATCAAAGGCTGCTGATTCAATGTCAATGTTGCTGAACTAACCACAAGAGTTTCTGTTTTTCTGATCGAAGATGGCCCTGGTTGCTTGAACTCTGAAACCCCCGTGCCTTCCCCAGAATTATCTCCAGGTTAGACACCACCATTTGCCGGGAACAAAATTTGGAAAGTTGGGTGGAAGGAAGAACTGGGCCTATAGCATGGTGTTGCTGGCTGGTGAGAGAGAAAAAACTTTTTTTTTTTTTTATTTACATAGCAAATTCAACACCTAAGGAATACAAAGGATACATTCCTTATTAATGCACAACTGTAACGGTTACTTAAATGATATCTTTATTTTTACGTTTCATCCACAGGGATGTACTAAATTTAAGATAGGATGAATTGTAATGGCACAGCTAAATCAAAAGTAAGTCAGAATTGTATTTGATTTCTAGCAGAAAGAATGAATCAAAGTGCTTCACGGATTAAGATGATTAAAAAGCTGAAATGGATAATAGAATAATGGATAACATTTAAAAAGAGACATAGTAAAACAGACGTATAAGTATGTCTTAAACTTGATCAATAAAATAAGTAAATAAAAGAATCAATTTAGTTGAACAAGCAAATGGATAGTAATCAGTTGAACTGTAGACAAAAAGTAAACTCTTGAGCCTGCTCTTGCTTTTAAATCCATCAATGAGGGAGGTGTTTTTGTTTAGTTTTCAGGAAGAACAACGGTGTTGCAACAAAATAAGATGGATTTGCTCTTTCCCTTGGGATTATTTTTAATTAGATGGGTGAAATAATTTCTCAGCACAATACAGCTGGATTAGATTGAAAAGGAGTGGATGTCCAATACAAGAACACGGAATCGGGAAGTAGCTTTTACCATATATTTCAATGTTAGATAATAGTTTAGTTTTTGCATTTTAGAGGGTGCATTTGTATTGTTATGTTATTACAATGACATACTTGGTAATGTTGGTATATACTCCTCCTATCAACATGGATACTAAATAAGGCTGAGGTAACTGGCAGAAACTAATCTCTAATTGGACGACACATTCTGCAGGGGTACTCAGGACACAGAAAAGAGAAAAACAAACATTATATTATGAGACCAAAGTATTATTAATAAGGGAATATGATATAGCAAAATTTAATACATTTGCCAACATTCTAGGCTAATCCTTTTACAAATTATGACTCTTTTTAACTTAATGAACCACCGGATATAAAGCAAAATCTTTTAATCAAAATAAATGTAATTTAAATAGGGGATGACTATGACAGGCAAACCAAGTCTGTGTAGCAGATTGGTTCAGGGCAATACACAATTTAGGACTTAATTTTTAGCAAATTGATAATGTATGGTTGCAGGATTTAAACATATTTGGGATTTAACGTGATTATGCAAAATAATAAGTAGGTTTAACTATTTTTAATGAATTGCAGTTCGAATTAAATTTTATTCAACAACAAGTGTCATTTTTAGGGAGAATCTCCCCTGAACATAGATCTTCTATTTTACATCATCCACTACTACATACAGTGAAAGAAATGTTGTCTTTCCTGGGTCTAACGGGATACGGCAGAAACTTTGTGGCAGATTATGTAGGCCTAACACAACCATTAAGGGAACTCGTCAGGGAGCTAGGCATGACAAAATCTGTCTGCTCCTCTGAAATGGATTCAAGCTGCAGAGGAGGCTTTCATTACGCTCAAACAAACATCTGTCCACAGCAACTGAACTGGTCACCTCTACTTACAGTCTGCTGTTACATCTGGATGTTTCTGGAACAAAGGAAAGGATGAATGGCGTTTTGTTCCAGAAAAAAGGGGGAGAAAAGTAGTATAAATGTATGCTAGTGTAATGCTAGACAATATGGAGAGGACAGTAGAACGGTAGTCAAATGCCTGCCATTTCATAAACGGGAGCGCCGCTCGGTGGCTGCATGCCCAACAGTGACCTGGATTGTTTGTTGTTGTTGTTGTTTGTAATGATCTTGGACAGGTTGTACTGTATCTGTAAATTCCTTGTATGCGTCATACTTGTATGTGTCATACTTGGCCATTAAAGCTGATTCTGATTCTGATAAACCACTACATTCCCCAACATGGGTTCCCTGAAAAGATCAGATCAGATAACGGAACACACTTGAAGAACAAAGATTTGCAGGAAGTTGAAAAAGCCTTGGGCTTGAAACACAAATTTGGGACAGTCTTTCATCCACAGTCTCAAGGAAAAGTGGAAAGAATGAATCAATATCTAAAAGACAAATTTGCAAAATCTGTGCACAGACTAAAATGAATTGGATTGAAGCACTACCACTAGCCCTTATGTCTATCAGGTGTTCAGTGAACACAGCCACGGGGTTTACTACACATGAACTACAGACGGGTAGACCATTTCCTGGGCCCAGTACTAAACTACCTTTGTCTGCAGATGAAAATGAGAAACTGAGTAAAAGAGTGTATTTTAACATATTGCAAAGTGTGGTATCTCAGTTTTCCAAGCAGGTCCAGAACCAAAGAGGCGAAACGGAGGTCACCAGCTCACCAGAAGTCGAGTGGGTGTTGCTAAAGGTCACTAAGAGAAAGTGGTCAGAACCCAGGTGGACGGGCCCATACCAGGTGGTGGAGAGGACGTCTCATGCTGTTCGCCTGAGAGGAAAAGGAGACACCTGGTATCACTGGAGCCAGTGCGCCCCCGCGGAGGGACCTCAGAGATCCCTCTCTGAGACAAAGAAAGATCTCCAATTAGGTGAGGAGGCCAAATAGTGGGGCAGAATAATCCCCGGCCAAATCACAGGGTTCAGGGTAGTCGACCCCTGAATCCACAAAGGTGAAGAGGACCAGGACCAGAAGTAGACGACCAGGAGGAGGAACAGAAGGCCAGCCAACGGCTACAAAGACAAAGAGCGAAACCACACTTCCCAGCTGCCAGGAGCCAGAGAGGGGGAAAGGAAGTGCCAGGTTAAGAAGAGCAAAACTTTTGTTGTAACTATTATCATTTTACTGTTTTCACCTCTGCAGACTAAATAATCACTTGTATATCTAATCAACTTTGAAGCAAAAAATGACAACCGCTTGGCTCCACGTGCTTATCGTTTTTTGGTGTATAATCATGGCTGTATTTTTATGGGGACTCCTGAGGGCAGTGGGACTGGCCTAAACAGCTGAAAGAGGGATCAACTTACTTACAGTAGCATAGAATGATTATTACCTGTTACAGGGCCAAAAAAAAAAAAAACCCACATGATAATTTGGATCACTCGATTGGTCTGGCCGGAAAAAGGCAGGGACGGACAGATAGAATATCACGAAGGGTATACCTTAGCCTGGACAGCTGCGAGAGCAGACAGGCACCGTCTAATATATAAAGACTCACGCCAAAGACTAGAGGATTCCCTCTGGTACCGAGCCTTTCCCACTTTTCTTAATATGTTTGGTAAATATAAAAGTTTAGTTCCCTAGCAGTGTTTACAGTCATTATGGTCACGTGCGGATGCTGTTGCATCCCATGCCTACGCGCCCTCCTTAACAGATTAATCACCACAGCCATCTCCCCGCTCCCCAGGACTCTACACACGATGATTGCTCTCTTAGGAGAAGAACCGGTGGAAGAGAATGAAGAGGATGAGTTTGAAGTACTTTAAAATTTTTTAGGTGTGCTTTTCTAACATGATTATGATTTTTGATATGTTTATTTACTCTCTAGCTACTATCGGTATGTACTGCTTTGACTTATGTTGAACTCTTAAGAGAGTTCAAAAGGGGGATTATTGAGGATTTTTAATGTGATTAAATGTTTTATGCTTGCTGAAAGTAGCCAAGGCTTGCAGATGGGCCTGCAGATGTAATAGAGTTGTTTTTCAGAGATGAGCAGTACCAGCACCTACCAAATATGGAGTGTTTTAATTAGAGATGAAGCTGCAGGACCAGGCTCTGCCAGGTACCCCTTATCTCGCAGGATGTACTGAAATGCCAGGAACCCCTTATCTCGCAGGATGTACTGAAATGTGTGTGTGGGGAAATAAATCAGTAAATGTATTGGTGTGTATGTGCTGTGAACCAACATGTGGATTGAATAAAAACAAGCCTGTTTGCGAAGAGGGCCAGAATGCTTTCGGACTCAGCTGATGAGGACAGGCATTCTCCACTCTCTGCAGAAGGTGAAACTAAATTAAGACTCAGCCTGACTTTTTTCTCCACTGAAGAGGTTATACTCTAAGTACTCCTGAACTGGGAGTGGTATTATTGACCACGACAACAGTCACATTTTAAAATGAGAAATTTTGTTTTTGAAATGGAGAAATTTTATTGTCACAATAATAAGTGATTGCATGAGTGCACCCAGAGAATGGTGCCCCCCTCCTTCATCCACTTCAGGGTCATTAGCCTGCGACAATGACGGCGCATCATGGCGGCATGGAGGTGTATGATATGTTTCATCTTTGTTGCTTTAAGTCTTAAAGTATTCCTGAGCCAACTTAAAAAAAGTCACAGCCACAGCCCAGATTTACTGTGGTATTGATGGATGTGAGCCAGACTTTAGAGTTTTGAACTCTTTCTTTCGCCATATTTAATGGACGCACCTTCAGTATTTGAGGAATGGATGCCCACCAAGTGGATGTAGTACAACACCTGCTCCTCGGTCTTTGGGACAGGAAACATTTGGTGTTTCATTGTTTGGCAGCTGTGGCACTCCTGCAGCGGGCAGAACTGTGGCTGTCCCCAGGGGCGAAATCATCATCTCAGAAGTGGGGGGGACAAATTTTTCAGAGGTCTATTGAGTGATTTACCTTTTTTTTTCAATTCATATTAACCATTCATGTTCAATCGCACCACTTCTTACTGGCTAAAGAACCACATAATCACTAACAGCCAAAGTGCAGCACCAGAGACCAATAGTTCTTTAAACTATATAAAAACAAAATCTAAAGCTTTAGCTGCCAAACTCTGGCTGAGTTGATACAATGACATTCAAACAATTACAGGGAAAGTAGCCATATCAGTAAGTGTCAAATGACAACACTGAACATGAAATGTTCTGTAAAAAACCTTTCCTGTAAGCAAATTATTACTTGACACACAAAATGGAATGGAAGTGACAAGGCAACAGCGTAATAAGCCACATCATTTAATATAATGGTATGAACATATAAGGGACAAAACACTAAACTCATCAACATTTTTGTCAAATGCGAAAGCACAGATGTGCAAAATCAATCAAAATAAAGAAAAATAGCATGCCTTAGACATGCTGCAGTATGCAGTAAAGAATGCAGTAATTAAATAATATCTGAAAATAAATAAATACATTTAAAAAAGACTAAGGCCCTGTCCACACGTAGCCGGGTATCTTCCAAAACGGAGATATTTTTCTACGGTTTGGCCTGTTATCCATACGTAGCCGGAGGTTTTCGGCACCAAAAACGAAGCTTTTTAAAAACTCCGGCCAAAGTGGAGATTTGCGTTTTCTCCGTTTTCAGTATCTACGTGTGGACGGTTGAAAACGGAGTTTTAAGAGCCGTAACGCCACTTTCCACGACAAAAAAAGCTCCAACACCACATGTGCGACCTGTGTTTACTCTCGAAAACAGCATTTATTTCCTCAGCACTGTGTTGGTATCATCCATTGTTAAAGCGCGTCTTGTTTGTTTGCTTTTATAAGCTGTATGACTGCTGCGTGCTGAAGAGAGGATATTGACGGATAGGACTGGGGAGAACTACTGCCCCCTACAGGTTTGCCACGTCTATAAATGTGCTGAAAAACGCATTTATCCGGTTACGTGTGGATGGAGATTTTTTTTTCAAGGAGCAGAGGAAAATCTTCGTTTAAAAAAAAAACCCGGCTACGTGTGGACATGGCCTAAATATAAACTAGGGGTGTGCGATTTGACGATTTAAGACCTTGAAGCGATCTACACGTGTGACGATCTGTCATTTTTGAGAGATCGTTTCATCCTGATTCCCAGTTTTGCTGCTTTATTTCTGCCTCTGTATGCGATTAAAATCCTCCGCTCTCTCCCTGCTCTAAGCGAATTACCCCCCGCCCCTCTCCTCCCTCCCCCTGTCCATGTGCGAAACCTGTAAACAAGTATGGCGTTGCCGCGTCTGAGAGCTTAAATTAAGTTTTCGTTCCGAAGTCAAAGTCCTTATCCCTTGAATGGAACTGTTTTTGTTTTTTTTTACCAGACGACAAAGAGCAAACAAACATAATTTTCAAAGTTTGCAAGGAGAGCGTTAAGGCAAGTGATCTTAACACCTTAAACTTGTTTAATCACTTAAAGAGAAGGTGTCCCAAACAATACAACGAGCCGTCTGGAAGCTAAAGCTATAAAGCCGACTGCAGCAGCAGTGGCTAGCACTCCTTCTTCTTCTTAGTTCAGCAAGTGCTCGAAAAAATAATTATAAAACGTACCCCCTATGACACAGACGGCAAACTATCCGCGGTACCAGCTGCCTTTTTTTCCAAACACCGCCATTCCACGCATGTACGCTGAATGCACAGAGTTGCAGGAAATATTAACAATATGTTTGGATGGATAGAAGAATAATTATACCTGCTTACACTACAGTCTACCTTCATTATCTTATGTAGCAGCAGCACTTTGTATACCGCTGTGTTTTTACACTACATTGTTATCACTTACGTTTTTATTAGGCAGCTTTATGTGTGCCTGTTTATAATATCAGCATTCTGCAAAACACATTTGAACCAATTAAAGCTGCATTTACCCCGTTGTATGAGGATTATTAATTGGGTTATTAAAAATTGCACATATTTAGAGCTACATATTAGTC
Source organism: Apricaphanius iberus (assembly GCA_028564705.1). Taxonomy (NCBI): domain Eukaryota; kingdom Metazoa; phylum Chordata; class Actinopteri; order Cyprinodontiformes; family Aphaniidae; genus Apricaphanius; species Apricaphanius iberus. Next base: position 169,788 of record JAPXFQ010002081.1, read on the forward strand.
TTTTATTTTAAAAGATTAGATTTGATTCCATTTTCTGAATATCATATTTTTAAACTAAAGTAAGCTAATTTTTGATTTCTGTTTTAGTAGACAAGTCAAGATTAAATTTTTATACAATACATTTAAATACGTTTATGATTTAAATGGCCCACCCCTAATATAAACTATATCTTTAAACATGCATGTCTGTTTTATTGGAATAAAGAAGCCTCCTACAACTTGTACATATATGTGACAGTACACTGATCACACTTAAGTGAAAACACCCAAATATGACTCAGCACCTCTCATTAGCTGCAATGAATTGCTGAGCAATTTCTCTCTTATTTATGTTGTCCAATTTATCTTTGTGGATATGACACACAGCAACACTGTTGAGCCGTGAGTGTGGGTTTTAACTTCCGAAGACAACTTTCTTTCAGCCTCAGCAGAGGAGGAAGGCACAGTAAGAAGCAACCGAACAAGTATTTCCACTCGTTCAAAAAGGCCCCGGACCTCTGGCAACATTCCCTGCAGAATGGTAGCAGCTACACTGCTTGACTTGATAATCATCATCATCATCATCAGTGATTCCTGTTAAGAGTACTTTTTCAAGTTTTCTGATCACAAGCACCCCTTCATTTTCAAAACGTTCTGTGAATTGCATAATCACAGTGTCCAGAACCTTGAAAAATTCTCTCCTGAAGTAGTCAACTGAGGAGGGATGTACATAGGCAGCAGAATTACCAGCCAGGCGTTTGGGAGGGTTTCGGACCCGATGCATTTCAATTGGAGACAGGCTGAGTTTTTCCACACATTTGTGATGCTTTCTTGTATATACACAGAAATTTCTCATGTGTTCTTTTGTCAACTATGCTTTTTTTAACGCAAGTGACAGCAGCAAGCATACCATCAACTGTCTGTGTACGCCTATGAAGAGACTTATTGAGGCACTCTAATTCCTCAAGAACCTTCAAGGCAAGCAGGAGACCAAGAACTACATTGCAGTTTTGCAATCTCTCAAGCAAGCCAGTTGCCCTGCTGGCTGAATCTGACTTACCAGATGCCATTTCCACTAAAGCAAGCAATACAGGCTGATATTGGTTCAGTAACGAATGAATCGCACATGTGCGTACAGTCCACCTTGTGGGACACGAAGGCCTAATAGATTGGACTGACTCATTCTCTCTTTTTGCAATATCCTGGAAAATGGACTTCATTTTCTTTGACTGGCCAAACAAAACTCTCACATCATGAGCCCACTGCAACGAGTCACGGACAACAGAAGAGGCTGAGCAGGCATGTTTCTGGATCAGATTCACACAATGGGCGCCACAATGTAGATAAGGAGCCAGAGGTTGATGCTTCTTGATAATGGCCTGAGCTCCTGAATATACTCCTGCCATGTTTGCTGCAACATCATAGGCTTGCCCTCTCAACCCAGTGATAGACAAATTCAGACGGAGCAGTACATCCATAATAACCTTTGCAAGGTTTTCTCCTGTGGTCTGAAAAACTTTATACATCCCAATAAATTCTTCATGAACTATCAGGTCATCATCAGCATATCTCACAACTACTGCCTCCTGCTCCTTTCCTGACACTTATTTGGTTCCATCCATAATCACAGAAAACTGCAATTGATTAAGTGACCTGATGTTGTCTACAATTTAATGCACTATTGAGTTGCTCAATAAACTCAGGATCTCATTTTGGATATTTGGACTCAACCATTTCCTTAGTTTAGGATCATCCTCAGATTTATATTTTAATAGCTGTGCAAAATTTCCTTCATTGTCATCATGCCCTCTTAGAGCTAGATCCTGCCTTGCCAAGAACTGCACTGCATGAATTATCTGTAACAGACAAGTTCGAGCTTCCTCTTGCTGTGATGCCCATACATTAGACAGTTGCACGTCCACTGATCTAGTCTCATAGATTTGTGTCGTTATGGCTTTTTTGTGACATTCTGATCTAGCATGTATTGCAAATCTTTCACTGCCCTTCTTCCAGTTTTTAAAACAAGTGGAAAAGAATGTCTGCTCTGTGTTTTTTGAAAGCTGTGATGTCTCGTTTAAAAAAGCTGTGTGAAAGTAAAAGCACAATACGCCTTCAACACCTGGGATGAAATGAAGCCAAGGGAATTCCTCATACAACTGTCTCTGAAATCTTAGAGTTTTATCAGCCAACTTTTGACAGACTAGGGTCTTGGGATTTGGCTAACGTAGCTTCAGTGTGGCCACAGAAGATCCGTCCCCTGCTCTATAACGGTTTACAGGCTCTCCCTGACTGTCGGAGCTGCAGCCTGGTCTCTCCCTTGTCACATGGGCTTCTCCCTGTGCTACCTGTTGCAAAACAGACACAACAATTTTGAGTGTAAATGAGAGTAATTCTGGAACATCTGTAAAAACCCTGTTCTGATGCCTGCCTGGTTTCTACCTGCAATAGGGCTGCAACGATTCGTCAACGTTGTCGACAAAAATCGATAACAGAAATTCTCAATTATTGCCAGACGTATTTTCCAAACAGAGTGAGGCGTCTAACTTTATTACAATCTCTGCCTTGAGTCACACATGTGCAACATCGTCTCTGCCGAGCGGTAGCGTACAGAAATGGCTGCGTCCTACACATTCAGCAGCTAAAGTTTGGGAGTATTTTATCCTGGATACGGCAAATAATTTCAGACTGGTGAGAACTGTAAAGTTCTTTTGCAACAGACTGCAGTTGACCACTGAATGTACTTCACAAACTGCACTTAATATTTGTTTCGGTTACTGCAACCATTTTGCTCTTGGTTTACTCATAAAACACGAATGCCTTTCCTTATAAAATTGACAGAGGCTTATTTATTTATGGATTTATGTCTATACTGACCGAGCACTGTGCCTAATTGGTTTTAGATCTGACATTTTTATTTACTTTTTCTATGAATCAGCCTATCAGCAGCAAAGTTGAATTAAAGATGAATTTTTCATTTAAGTACCCATCTTTCTTGTGTTTATTATTATTTGCCGCATAATTAAAGCAACCTCATGCTAAATGTAACAAAAAATGTATAATTATCCGATTAGTCAACTAATCACTTCAATAATCTGTGACTAGTCAACTATAAAAATTGTTGTTAGTTGCAGCCCTACCCTGCAAAAGAGATATTTTTCTCAGCAAGTTATAATCCCTCCTTACCTGTGAAGACCCTGCATCATCATCCATGCTGCTGGTCTCTAGTCTGATGTCTCCTCCGCCTTGACTCTGCTCTTTCTATTGTGTCATTAAAGATGGAAAAAAATTGAAAAGGAAACTTTGTAATAGAATTAGAATTACAAGCAGTGAAATTACTGTGGATCAACCTCAGCCACTTTTATTTTATAGATATTTTTTCCCAGCCACTTCTATTCTCATTTTACCTGTGTAGATCCTGCTTTGCTGCTGGGCTCTGGTCTGTCTCCTCCCTGATTGTGGAAATAAACATTTTAAATGTGGAATGCAATCAATAGTGAGTACATGTTCTGCATAGTAACAGGATTGGTTTATTCCTAGAATGAACTAAATAACGAGGGATGCAACATAGGTAGCAACAACAAGAACATTAGTATTCCCTTTCTCTTATTAACTAGCTTAACTGTAGCATGTAGCCTACTGAATAGTCATCATTTAGAACATTATCTGCAGCCAACAGCATTACTCAACTTATATGGTTTGTTTGGAAAAAAACCTGTGCAAATTTCTTTGCCTATTGCTGGCTCTGGCTGGTTTGCTGAACATGGTTCTGACACACTGCGCAGAACTGCTCACTCAGCAGCACGTCTCCCGTTGATGATCCACCAAATGCCTGGTTTAGCGTGCATTTGAGACCGCTCGGAAAAACACGTTACTGCATGTTGATAAAGGATAAATTGGTTGTAACGGCTGTAAAAAGTGTGAGGGACAGAGGGCACAGATGCAAAATGTGTGTGCGACATGTCCGACCCTTACCCCACGTCCGTTACACCCTTGGCTGTCCCACCTGATGCCTTTCTACCAGAATTGTCACCGCAGCCTGGCGCCGACAGCCGCCTTGAGTTCGTAAATTTCCACAGTTAAGTTTATTTTTACCTTTGAGGGCTTATCATGCCAATTAGGTTGCTCACTGTTTGATGCTGACTTGTTTTAAGTAATTCAATATTTTTTTCCAACATATAACGATTTATATTTAAAGGGTAGCCTCCTTGAATCCAATCCGCGAGTTTGTGGGTTAATCGAAACTTCAGGACCAAGTTCTGTATATGGATACAGACTCCATTATATACATAATGAGAAACGATGAAGAACCGTTAAAAACCGGCAACTACCTCGATCTAACCAACGAATTACCACCTGGAGAGACAATACACGAGTTTGTCATTGCAGGCCATAAAAAATATGATTGCCAGCTGAGACACAGTAAGAAAACGGTTTTAAAAGTGAAGGGTTTTATGCAGAACATACAAACTTAAAACACTGTAAACTTTGATTCTGTCAAAGATCTAGTGGAAGGTTATTTGCAAAAGGAAAGAAAAAGAACTCACTAAAATACCATTAGACCTGATAAAAGCGGTTTTCATCTAACAAACACATCATTTTATAAGAGGTTTAGGGTGGTGTTTGACAAAAGACCACTTGGGTATTTAAAAAAAAAACATGGAGGAAGTGGACCCAGCGTGTGTGGTAAATTGATGTTTGTGAAAAAGTTATTACATGCCCAAAACAGTTCAGACTGAGAACGGGGGTGTTTCCTGGAGAGTGGCCAGCTGTTTATCTCCCCAAAAACAAGTGAGGCACCATGGCAGCGTGTTTAAAAAGAAATGCTCCATTACTGAAAGCTTTATATAGCTCGAGCCACAATAAACAAGAGAGATAGTAAAGCACTGCTCGCCCGACTTATTGCAGACTTTGTGTGAAATTGCCTTAAATATATTAAAAGGACTTATTAAACTTTCCTGTGATGGACTGGCTACCTGTTCAGGGTGTACCCCGCCTCTTGCCCGTTGTTAAAAAGGGCATTCTACCTTATGTATTTCTTTATTTTGTTGTTAGCAGTTTGCTATTTGTTAACTCAGCCATTAGTCAGTTATGACAGTCAACCAATCTTCCAGTTGCTGCCGCTGCATCACCACCATCAGTGTCTGATCTTCGTCATACAGTGCAACCTTGTGGCCTTTAGGGGAACTGCCACTCTGACTCACAGTGTTACCCCTGCACCCTCAGGCAGCCCTGGCACAGAAAGTGGACATCAGGACCAGAAAACCAAAAGGTCATCCTACTCCTACCAGGACATCTCCTATTCACGTTCGTGCGGTGCTGATGGTTAAAGGCAGGAGAGGCAGAGACTCCGCGACTCTACTTATACACAAGACAATCATCACTCTGATCAGTACTCACAACTCCCATGTTACCACCCTAGATCAAAGAGTCCTCCATCTCAGTCTAGTAACCATTTGAGGGTGTATTAGGGAGCCATTCCGACCATACCCGACTTCAGTCACCCGAACCCCAGAGAGTTCTCACGAATGAAAATCGCTGTGGAAAACCTCCTTCCTAATGACGCTAATGAGAGATTCAAATTCCAGATACTCATGGATCATCTGAAGGTGGAAGAAGCTCTATTAGTCGCCGACTCTTACTGTAACAAAGTCCCCTTACTCCGACACCATGGCTGCTCTTAATAAGCAATATGGGCAGCCCCACCAGTTAGCCCTTCAGCGGATTGCAGAGCTGATGGACGGCCCCAACATTGCCAGTGGTGACATCAAAGCTCTCAGGCTCTTCGCTCTCCGAGTACGCTCACTGGTGGGTCTTTTGGAGCAGCTGGGAAAAAAGGCTGAGGTGGAACTTGAGTGTGGCTCACACGTTTCAAGACTGTTGGGGAAACTCCCGCATGACATAAGATCTAGCTTCCGCCGGTACATCCATCCACATCAGACACCCATTCCTACGCTACTCGATCTAGCAGACTGGCTGGAATTTGAGATTCAGGTTCAAGAAGATAATACAACGTTGTCCAACAGCTCAAGGAAAGAAGCCCTAGCCAAGAGCCGAGACTGCCGCTGTGGTCGGGACCATCATGCACGGGAATACAACCTTAAGATGAGATGCAAAACCTACAACCGCAGACACCTAATAGTGCTCCATGAAATCTCTGACAGGATCCCTGAAAGGCCAGAGAAACCCCAGGACCCACCCGACACAGCAAACTCAGTCCTACTTAACACAACCAGTGAGGTATTGTATGTCGACCGGCCAGCCGCAGGTCGCAAAGTCCTCTTGAAACTCAGTAAGGTTCTGCTGAGACACAGAGATAGAACTGTGGAGACTTATGCAATCCTGGATGATGGATCGGAACGCACAATTCTTCTTTATGCTGCAGCACAACAGCTTGGCCTCAAGGGACAGCCAGAGGACATAACTCTACGCACTGTGCGTCAGGAACTCCAGCTTCTCCATGGGGCGGCAGTCTCATTCGCCATCTCTCCTGCTGCAGAACCCCAGAGGCTGTACCACATCCAGGGAGCATTCACAGCAAAACAGTTGGGCCTCGCTAAGCACACCCATCCTGTCAGTGCTCTGCAACGCAAGTTTCGCCACCTTAAAGGATTGCCATTGCAGCAAATCATTGAGGCTGAGCCATTATTACTCATTGGATCAGATTACCCCCACCTGATAACGCCGATGGAACCAGTTCGTCTCGGGCCACCAGGGGGGCCAGCTGCCACTAAGACGAGCCTTGGCTGGACACTTCAAGGTCCTGTACAACAGTTGAGGCATGGTCTCACTGCTCAGTGCCTCTTCACATCCGCCCATCCCTCAACGGTGGACCTGCATAGTTAGGTTGAAAAGCTGGGGCAGAAGTATGTGCTACCTTGGCGCAGTGAGAAGGCTAGTGCAAGATTGCTCCAAGATAAGGAAGCTATAGCCCTTCTGGAGGCCAAGACTGTGAGGGTTGAGGTGGATGGAGTTTGACGATATGCAACTCCCCTGTTACATGTCAAGAACATGCCCTGGTTAAGAACGCCAAAGGAAGCTGTGCTTCCACAGCTAAGAAGTATTGAGAAGAGGCGTGCAAAGGTACCTGATCAGGCCCAAGCCTACAAGGCTGAAATCCAGAAGCTAGAGCAGGCTGGGTATGTAGCCAGATTAGCACCAGCTGAAGAGAACACTGATACTAGCTGGTACGTTCCACATCATATAGTGCATCATAACGGCAAGAACCGTGTGGTGTTCAATTGCTCGTTCCAATTCAAAGGAAAAAAACTCAATGAGCTCCTACTCCCTGGGCCTACACTGAGTCCATCCCTGCTTGCAGTTCTCCTCAGATTCAGAGAGCATTCGGTCGGTATTAATGGTGAAATCCGTGGGATGTTTCATCAGGTGAGATTACTCCCTGAAGACCGGCCACTGCTAAGATTTCTCTGGAGAGATATGAACCGTACTCACTGGAGCACAGCCAGCTAAGGTGCTTTGGACAGAACTCTCACTGCCCATTCGCCAGACCATCTTCTGGTCCGACTCCACCACAGTCCTTACGTGGCTCAGATCAGACTCATGTCGGTTCAAGGTGTTTGTTGGCACGAGAGTGGCAGAGATCCAAGACCTAATGGACCATGATGCATGGCGCTACGTTGACACGTTGAATAAACCTGCCGATGACATTACCCGTGGGAAAACTCTTGCCGAGCTAGGCAAACAGAGTCGGTGGTACCAGGGCCCATCCTATCTACGAGAGACTCCGGAGCTGTGGCCGAAGAAGCTAGTCACTTCACCTGTTGAAGGAGATCAGCTCTGGAAAACCATGGTCTGCAACCTCACCACTTTGGTGTCTGCTCAATATACCTCAGAGGACAAGTTGGAGACCGCACCTACACACGGCCAGTGGCCCGGATCATTCAACTCCATGCATTACCTGATTAAGATTTTCCCAGTGATGGGGCCTTTATGATGATGTGCAGATTTCCATAAGAAATCTGGGGGCGGCTGTTAAAAAGGCCATTCTACCTTATTTATTTCTTTATATTGTTGTTAGGAGTTTGCTATTTGTTAACTCAGCCAGTCAGTTATGACAATCAACCAATCTTCCAGTTGCTGCCGCTGCATCACCACCATCAGTGTCTGATCTTCGTCATACAGTGCCACCTTGTGGCCTTTAGGGGAACTGCCGCTCTGACTCACACCAAGACAGAACACAGAGAAACAGACAGGGATCAAGAGTGCTGAAAGTTTCCAAACGTGCTGTGCGTGTATGAAAACCGGGACATTGGAACAGTTGTATGTAATGTTTCTGCAGCTTTGTGTCATGTTTAATGCAAGATTTGCAATAGTTAGTGATAGTTTCATTTTTTGCTAACTTAATAGCAATGCAGCTCCATTATACTGCTGAAATATATGATAAAAGTTGCTATTGTTAACACTATTATCAATGAGCTTGCTAATTGTTGTGTGCATGTCCTGTTAAGGCAAGTCTTATTTGTTATTTCACTAAGGACATTTGAGGGGCTTGTCACTCAGCCTTTTTTTAATGTTTTGTGAGAGTTGTAGTACTCGTTGACATCTGGAGATAGGCACCAGCCCCCCCGCGACCCCTTGAGGATTAAGCGGTTTAGAAAATGGATGGATGGATAGATATTAAACTTTCACCATCACAATATAAAAAGCTGAAAAAAGAAAAGAAAACCCTTAGATTACTAGCGGATAAAAAGGTTGGGTTAAAACGTAAACAAAAGCAATTATCACAAACTGGTGGAATATTCCCTCTTCTAGCGGCCGTGACACTGCTCCTGGGAGATCTGATTGCAGGTGCCATTAGAAGATTATGTTACAGGCAGCCCAAATGATGTTTCTTGTGTCCCCCCATCAGCTGAGATGACTGACCCAGCCTGAAAGCTCAGCCTCCATAAGACAGCCCAGAATGATATTGACGAAAGCATGAAGACTGTATTAAACCATAGTGGTATGATGCCTTATGAAAAAATTAGGAAATATGAGACGCTTTTACAAAAATACCAAAATTTGAGCAAGATGACCGGCGAGTAACTTTAACGCTGTAAAGGGCCCCAGAAGATTTACCTGATAAAGACCGGTCGTAGAGGAGGAGGAATATGTTGTGATGACGGATGTGTTAAGAAACATACCTAAACGTGTGTTGACAATGAAATATGCGGGCCAAAGGAATGAGAGAGATAGCAACGGTAGCTGATCAGACGCCCAGAAACCACAAAGCAAATCCACAGTAAGGTTATGGATTAATGATTCAATTTCATGGTGGTTCATTTTTCTTTGAATTAACCCACTGTTTGGTCCGTTATTTAACACTATAGAAATGACAGTTCCTGCCGTATCTTTATAGAATAAACCTGCACCGAATTAGCTTTGAAGAGGTTGTCCTGAATAGTTTAACAGGGTTTCGATTATCGCCCTGTACGGGTGGGTTGCATTAGATTATGATATTAACCTGTCCCCCAGCGTGACATTGCACTGACTGAAAGTTGTATTCAGAGGATAGTTGATTAAACCAGCTGCAACATCCGGAGCCAGTTTGAACCAACTGCGTTTGTAATTTTCACCCTGAGGTGGAGTAAGGTGTCGGATAAGTCTAAATATTTCTCACTGTCTCCAGGGATAAAGAACTCTATAGGGCCGCCCTCTGTTATAAGCGAGACAGGCAGGACTTCTGTGTAAACTTTGTCTTCAACGGATAGCTGTGTCATAGGCGCTGAAAATAAATCCAGCTCTGCCAATGTGCATTCTGTCGATTTGTTATGTAAAAACGCCATTTATTTAAATATGTCACAGTTTCTTGAGTACTTCTTCCCTCTTCGAGAAACTTTTTTAACTGACTTTTTCTTTTTAAGAGAAACTTCTGAGAAGAGAAAGAGTACATTTCTATCGGTCCACAGACGTTCCCCTGGAGGTCTCTTTTTCCCCCTCTTAGATAGAACAAAAATTTCAGAACCCCCCTGACCCCCCTACTCCTTCTGCTCAGCACGAGTGGTAATTTTTGTCACTGCTCGATTGATGACGTCAGATGTGATGTTTGAAGCCGCTGTTTTTAAGTGTGGTTTTGCTATCGCTATGCCTGTTGGGAAAATTAATATAGTTAAATGCAGGTTTTCTTACAGAAAGGTTTGAACTTTATGCATCAAAATGTCTCATGAGAACAGAATGTTCTATCCTTGAAAAAGTTAATTTTTGCTTAGCTTGCAAGAAACGGCAAGCCTCTCTTAGATACTTATCATTCATGCTCAGCTGTGTGAAACTCAAACCCACGCATCCCAAACATGTTATCTTTCACTGAAGGGAGCGATGAGGCTGAGATCTTGTGTGTGACCTGTTTCTTATCTATTCTGATGGGTGTGGTGAAAAGAGAATAAAAGTGGTTCAGAGAGACTTGCTTCTCTGAGAACTGCCTGAACTCCAAGCTGACTTGGTGTGTTTGTTTCTATGTGACTTCTGGCATTATCTCTCAGAGTAAACGCATGCTTTAGTTAATCTCTACCTGTGCTTGCTATTCACTCTAGGTAACCTGCTGATAATAACCTAACAATGCCTTTTCTGGACAAATGGTGAAACAAATCTGAAAAGGAGTGAAAATTGACCAGCGATGCCTTTTCCATAAAGCTTCGGGGCCCCATAAAACCCTGGTAGATTTCCTCCGGCTTGATTGACATATAAATGCACAAAGTGGTGAGGGTCGTGTCTATGCATGGCAGACGCCATGGTGAACTGTGTAGATTCCTTTTATCCTCTAAGAAAAGATGATTTATCGGCGTTATATGGTTAAAAGGGAGGTTTGAAGAGGGCCTACTCTCTGCTTACATGGCGTTGTGTGGGGCGGAAATGTAGTCTCAGTCTTACCATATCTAAAATTCTCCTGAATATTTTGATCCGACTTAATCTGTATTTGAATGTTTACAATATGCTTTTTTGAAACTGGGACATAGTTGGAAGGGTTAAAGGTCTGTGTAATTATATCACCGAACGTACCCTATACAGGAAGCATGCGTAAAAGTGATGTGTATGCGTCCCCCACTATCTGATGGGCAACTATATCACTATAACAATACAGGTGGTAGAAACCTGATTTCATATGATTTCATATGTTAAATATAATCCATTCCCCAGGTAACACACCGATCGTGTAAAATCTGAGGTGCCACTGAGCACCAGCTTGAAATTAAAACGTTTTTTTTGAACGGGTTAATGTCTAATGTACATCCATGCCTATTTTTCTCAAGGCCCCATTGATCTCCGTCTTCAAAGCCACAATTCCGTTGTAATATCCGCTTCTAATCCTATGACAAACTTTCCTTTCATCATCTTTTTTTTTCCCCAATCAAATAATGCGGAATCTTCAGCTACATTACGCCAGGTATGACGGTATGAGATTTCTGTTAATGCCACCTCCCAATCACCGGACGGGTTTATATGCTGCGCTAGATTCACTCTGAACTCAGAGGGTTGATTATCTTTAATATCCATCCATCCAGACTGGCATTTCATAGCAAATGTATGTAAAAAACGTTCTCCATCTTTCACCTTGTATGTTCTGGTAGTAGTGAAGTCTCTTCTAACAACGTGCGTGTTTTTTTAATACATTTTTAAGATCGCTGGCTTTTACCCAGCTGTTGAACTTTTCAGGCCAGTTTTTCCATCTGACTAAAGCCCGCTTCGCCCCCTTAACAACACAGTGTTTTAATACCTCAGCCACTTCATCAAAATGATCTTTGTCTAGTTTTACTTTCTGTAATTCGGGTTCATAGAAGAGCCTTCTATAGGTTCCTCATCAATGTCCATCAGCTTGTGCACCGGGGGTTACGATGTATGGATTCTGCTACTGTAAATACCTCGTCTGTAAAACTCTGTTCGTATTTTTTATCAAAAACTACCCGTAGTTTCGATATCCTGACCAGGTCCCCCTTCTTGAATTTCATTTTAAATCTCACTGGATGGGTAGATCTGTAAAGATTGTCCAAGACTTGATCTGTGTTTTCAGGTGTCACTTGTATAGGCGTCATTTTTATACTGGAATGGTAGCTGTTGTTACAGTATAACTCTCCATCAGATCTTGAAGCACATCTATGTATATCCTAGTGTTATTCGCGGTAAAATAACGCCACATCCTAGTTTTCAGAGTTAGGTTGAACCTTTCTACAACAGAGGCTCTTAGGTCGCTTGTTGTGCTGAAATGCACAATACCGTATTTTTTCATTAGCGCTTTAAAACCTGTATTAAAAAATTATTTTACAGCATCAGTCTGAAGCTTATTTTTGAAAATTGATTCAAAAGCACCTGCCACCTCTAAAAACACATCAATCACAGTTAATAAATAGTAATAACTGGCATTGTGCTCCGGTAAGGCTTGCATATCACAGAGATCAGTGGGAAATTGTTTCAACGGTCAAGTGACAAAAACGATATTATGCAGAAAATGCCATGTTGCCGGTTTGTGTAGAGTGTAGGCATCTTGGCCAGAGAGAAAATGTTTAATTTTTTCAACTCCAAATCTCTGACCATCTTTATTTTGTAAAGCGTTACGCAGCCTCTCGACACCCTGGATTTTCTCTGGAGGGAAATAGATAAAAAAAATAGAACAGGGTATGCAGATGATTATTCCTGCTCTCATCTCTCATCAGCTCTCATCTCCTGTTCAAATTCTTTGTATAAGTGAACTTCCAAGCATTTTTTAAAATCGTTATTACAATATGTGCTTGCATACACTATGCATATTATTCAAATTCTACAGTGAAATTCACTCTGCAGATTGCTTTTTTGTCCGTCAGTTTAGATGGTAGTTATATTTTAATACCTCACACTGAAAAGAACCAGCACTAGGCTACAGATAACAGTAGAACAATGATTCCCAATAAATATTTTTGTTATTAAAATGGAAAAGAATGTGTGGCGCACGTTTTATTTAAATATTGTTTTGGTTCTGTACTTGCACATTTCTTGCTTCTGGTGAGTCCTACAGATCCATCGCCAGCAGCTTCAGAGTGGGCATTTCCACTGCCTCCACCATCATCCCACTTAAGTGAGGAGGGAGCAGTGCCATGGCAGCCAGCGCAGTAGTCAGGTCCATAAGGGACTGACCCACAATGGCTCTTTTAAGAACCACCCAAAAATAACCTAAAAGCAAAACATCCTGTCTATAGTGAACAATAAAGTTATTAAAGATGTAGTTTATCCTGTGACTGTACCTACCTTTTAGCTGCTCACCTGCTTTTCTTCTGATTGCAGGTACTGGCTACCAGACTATAAGGTTAATTATAACATCACCCAGGCTTGTAAACAGGATTGCAAAAGTATTTTCTTTTTTTCTATGATGCATTTTTTTATCCTTCATTAATAAAAAAAAGTTTTCATAAAGGTAATTACAGAAGATTTTGAAGCAGAAATTATATTATATATATATTATTATATTGAAGACCAAAAAAGATAATCCATTTTGATTAGAAAATATATTTAATAGAAAAACATATATATATATAAGTATATAAGTAAATAAGTATATATAATATAAGTATATATAAAAAAATAAACAGTAATGTAAAGGAACTCGATTGAATGAAATGCTATGGGAGAGGGACACAGAAAGGAGTCTGATTTCTTCCCTGAAAAACATGCCGCCTTCACTGAGTAAAAACTACTCTGTAGGCTCCAGTGATTCCAAATTTAACAGAACAGTGCTGCTTTCATATAATAATTTATGCAATTGAAATTTTATTGTCTCTTTGGCATGAGGTGGAATGTTTATCAGGAGAGGAAGCAGAGAGAGAAGGAAGAGCTCATCAAGATCCTGGATCCGAGGAGCGGGAGGATCTTGTCTGGCCTTCAGGGCTTCCAGCAATTCTCGCTCGAACTCTGATGACTCGGTGGACAGTTGCGGCCTCTGCCTCGTCCGCTTCCTGGCCGGGCCTTCAAAAAACACAGGGCAATGACAATGTTGCTAGATTAGATTAAAAGGGTTTCACCAAAACGTTTTTTTCTGAAAAATAGGCTAAATAAATTCTATGGATGTGCGTTTTATTAACACATTTTACACAGATATTTGGTACTAGATGAAAAATAAACATTACAATTATGGATGTGCGTATTTAATTTGTAAATGCTTTTTTCCAGCAGAAGCAGGAAATGGGTGGGTAGAGGAAGCAGCATTCTGTCATGGGAGAGATGAAAATTATTTCCCTGCCACCAGTTTGCTTTGTGCTAAACTGCTGCTGTAAACAATGATATAAATAATAAAAAATAAGTAATATACAAACATCTATTGCATAGAAATTGGCAGACAAACGTAGTGGACCTCCTGTTGTTAATTCTGCCGGTGTCTGTGCGCATTTGCTTATCAAAACCACAAACCTTCTGGCTCTGAAACCCCTTCTGCTGCTTCTGTCTCTGTGTGGTCGTATCCAATCGCCTGCTCTTCTTCGAAGCTCATGTTGCTGGATGATGGTCTGGGCGCGATGAAGGGCTCGAGGATGGACAGGACAGACAGGTACTTCCACTTGTTTTTTCTTATCCCGCTTCATTCAAGATACGTGTATATTGACATCACTACAGTGAGACGCTCTGATTTGTTTCCGCACTGCATTAACTGCATTGGACCGTCAAAAGTTCAGCTTGCTGAACTTCTACGTTGCTTGCGTTGCTGTATGAAATGCAAATAAAGTTGACTGAGCCAACACACACAACGCACCGCAGAGACTCTGACGGACCTCTGACGTACTCGACCATAGACTTTACATGTAATCTTGCCGGTGTGAATGCACCATTATGTATTTAATATAGGTTACGTTAAACAAGTGAAGTAATGCTGTTTTTATAGTCTTGACCAGCAAAGTGGAGAACCATCCATCCACTTCATCCCCCTGCTCAGGCACAGGGTTTAACGATGACTGCTGCGGGGTTAGCAAGAACAGCCGCTTGCTGGAATAGGTGTCGACGGTCTTGGAGGCTTGCCATCTACAGGGCTCAAAACCACCTGTGCGTTGTCATCAACCGCGTCTGATAATCCCTTACCGTCGTCATCAGGGGTGGTAGATGAGGCTGTATGATTTATCCTTACATTGTTACAATAATAAACTCTGTTTTTTTCAGATGCTTTTTGTGTGACTCTTGAATCAAGTAACTTTAGTTTGTTACTGAATCTTAAAAAAAGCTTTTATTTTGATGTGAATTTGATGGAGAGATGTAAAATACCTTATTTGAACAGTTATTTATCTCATTTTCAGATTTCATGGCTATTTGAGACAAAAAAGATCAAATTGTGCTTGATTTAAGATTATAGTATAAAGTTGAGCAGTAAAAATAGCACATTCATTCTTAAAACAAGATAAATTATCTAACACTTCTAAATCTCCGTTTTTTTTATCTTGATAAGAATCAAATAATTTTGTAGTGCAGGGAGCCAATGGAGAGAAGATAAAACAGAAGAAATGATGGCCAGTTTAGGAGTGTTTGGAAGGAGACGAAGTAGAGAGAGGTGAAAACAGAACATTGCATCAGGATTCAACAGTTTAAAACACTATGCTAATAAAACAGGTCACACATCCATTTGGCGATGCTAATGAGCAAACATATTCAGCCCTTAAAAAATCTTCAACTAACAATGTACGATATTTAACTTATTCTGACCTAGAATCTTCCCTTAATATCTGCCCAGACACAAGATTACAATACATTAAACAGTTAGAATGATCTTGTCCAGTCTACAGACAGGGGAAAGTATCCAAAATGGACTAAAGGAAAGCTGTGAACAAAGGGAAAGGTCCAGGGACACACTGTTCTTTCTGCAAATGCTGCAGTTTGATGTTGTGGGACACCGGAGCCTACTTCATACAGAACTGGAATCGTTCTGCTCTCAGTCAGATGCTGGATGCACATACAGATGCTGGACAGACACTGGAGGCACTTCAGAAATTTTCTTGGGACTTCCTTTTCATCCAGCAAATCAGAAATAGAGGTGATTATCCTCTTCCACTGGCGAACAGTGCCAAGAGACAAAATACTGCGCTTGGAATGTTATTGTTATCCGGGGTTATCTTGTTTTGTCCAGCTGGAGCGCTGATATAACACACAGTATAACACACATAAACAGGCAGGCGGCAGGCACACAGACAGAGATGATGTTAGAAGGAGAGGCCATTGCTTTACCATTGAAATAAATATGTAAAAACTCCAACGAAGACTGAATCATCATAATCCTTATCTACATCTCTATTGAATTATCACATATGAGTTTGCTGCCCAACGTGACCTTCAAAGAGCGGACTGAGTGGACACAGATGGATTTTCTCCCGCGTCCGAGTTTAGGACACCAAAGGAACCACTGGCCGCTTCCTGAAGAACAACTCAGTTCTAGGATGAGGATGTTCGAAAAATAATGGCTTGGACCCTTAGAGATCAGCAGTTGAGGTTATTTTTTTTTTACAATTTTCCTGCTTGATAATGTAGTAAGCAGATCATACTGTTAGGATGAATGTTTATAACTAATTTCCACATTGCAAAATCTCCCCCATTAGCAAAGAATCTTTGATACGGCCAAAGGATTGTTTGTACAAAAGAACTTGACAGAACATCCCGAACCTCCACTTCCATCGCTGTCTGACTACGGAGAAAGTTTGGGAAAGAGACATCTCTCCTCCATCCAGGGATGGACAGTTTGAGAACAATATGAAAGAGGGGGGAAGAACACTGTTGTGATGACTTGCGGATGGGATCTGGACTTAAAGGGACAGTGTGCGTTGTCCGGAGAGCAGATGGACATAGCCAGTATACATATTCCGAGGGCATGGAGATACCTAGTGGGCCTCATGGAGGGGGTAACTTGCAAACATCAGCATAGATAAGGGACAGGTAGTTATGCACAACTGCCCTTTGGAATGTTTAGAGCATCAGTTTCATCAGCACACATGCTCATGCAATGAAGAGATCGCTTGCTGACTGATAACAATTAGAATGGTCTCATCAGAGATCTACACACTTAGAATTAGATTGAATTACTGTTTCTGAAGTGGTTGATGCAGATAATACCTTTAAGGCATGAGATGAGATTTTTTTATTCAATGGTACTTTTTTTTCTCGTCCTTGAGCAGGGGGGAAAAAGTTGTGACAAAAAGTTGGAATTGTGACCAAACGACGACATATTTCAACACTGGGCCCCTCTGCCTGCCTGCTGTGCGAAAACGGTGGGCGCACGACCTTAGGTTGGCCAGAAACTGCACAAAGGTGACCAGAAGGCAAATCCATGTGAACTGGAAGCCATTATACAGGTCTCGGTGCAAGTGGTCCGTGTCCAAAAGTTTCACGTTTCTACGTCGAGCGGAAGCCGAGACTTTGACCTTTGTCCCAGTTACAAAGCTGCAAAGTTGAAGCAGGGAATGGGCTGCATGACTCCATGTTTCGGCCTGATAGGCAATGGAAATTTCGGTAATAGTCCACTTCCATTGAAACCAAGACCACACGACCAAAAGAAGGGGGCTATGTACATTTGGCATTGGGTTCCAACAATGGGAGCCTATGAGGAGGAGACCAAAATAAGGGGGCCGTATACATTTGGCATCGGGTTCCAACAATGGGAGCTATGACAAGAGGACCAAGAGTAGGGTGTCGTCCTTTTTATCGTCCCCTCATCATAGGGTCCCATTCTCAGAGACTGATACCAAATATCCACAGGCTGGGGTTTCCAGTGCTTTTTTTAAAAAACGTTTTATAAAGTCCAATCCGTTTCAACTCTGGATATGTTATAGAGGGCCATTTACTGAATATTACAAAATTTGACCCAGGCTCCTACGTGGCTCCTGTGAAGAGTTTGCTTTAGAAGCAGTTGTTTGGCATTTTCTTTTTAAAGATACATAGAGTGGAAGATGTTGAACGTATTTATCCAGTTTTTATGACAACACTCCCAAAAATGTACGACCTACAACGTACAAAAGGGTTGACCTACAACGTACAAAAGGGTTGATGCTTGGAGTGACCTCCCGACCCCACTCAATGCTCTACGTATTTTGTGGGTCCCGACCCCAGGGCACTACCCTGAAAGTTTCAAGCGTGTAGGTGGAAGGTACACCGAGATATTAGCTTTTACAGCGTTTCTGGTGTAAGGGTCGGCCCTTTGCCCCCAGCTTTCCATAATGAAAGCCTATGAGGAGGGGACCGTGAGGGAACGACTATGCCCTTCTTATGCACCAGAGTACCAGGGGCTCAACACAGAGCTTATGTACCCCAGAATGGGGGCCTGCAACCTGGGTAAGGGTCAGCCCTTTGCCCCCAGCTTTCCATAATGACAGCCTATGAAGAGGGGACCGTAAGGAAACGACTATGCCCTTCTTATGCACCAGAGTACCAGGGGTCAACACAGAGCTTATGTACCCCAGTCCTCGTTGGATCATTGTCCTACCTTTGTGTGTATCGTCTCTCCATATGTCGCTGCTCACAAATAAATTATCACCTCACCTGGAACTCTGCTTCTGTGCCTGGGTCCTTCGTCCTCCATGCAATATACACGTGACATTTATAACATTGCTACCTGGTAGATCACAATCTAGGTCGCCCAGGCGTCTAGAAGCAGAAGCATGGAGCTACGTGCTGGAGGAACAGGCATCTGCCCCTTAACAAGGTAGCGTACCCCGCCCCACAATCAGTATATATACTGTATTAAGAGATAGTGAATGCAGATTTGAGCAGCTATTCTTCAGCTGAGGGCTTGCAGGGAAAACTCCTCTTAAACAGATGAGATCTGCACCACTCTTCTGGGGTTTCCTAGATGCAATGCTGAAATTGTGAGATCAGGATGCAATGATCAACAGTGTCAAACACAGCGGTCAGATCAGGAGCAAAGCATGGCAGAGTCTCCATTGTCAGTGGTAAATAAAAAATCATTAAACACTTTTAAAAGTGCAGTTTAGGTGTTAAGAGGAGCTTTAAAAATAGACCACTTCCTTTTAAGAACATTATGTTCAGTTCAGAGGGACTGCAACTGAATGAAAACAATCTTTTCCAAAACTGTGGTACTCCCTTCACTTGTCAGGAACAAGCCAGGAACTTCGAAAAAATAACACAGAGAATCCAGGCTTGAGAAAAAACCTTACAAACACACGCTAGTTCTAGTTTGTGGAGGACTGATCAGGTGAAATAGCGTCAGCAACACAGATGGAGGTCATATCTATAGATTAAAGGTGACTGCGGTAACACTAAAATGAGAGGGAAATAAAATAGACTTATTTATCTAAGAGAAGGAAAACAAATTTAATGTGGAATTAAAAGCTCTCAACAAAGAATACGTAACAAACTGATCAACATGTATGTCATTGATCACACTAAATTGGATAGGACATCTAGACATTAGGCAAATGAAAAACTTTAAGATGAAAAACCTTCGAAATATTTCACCATGATCAGAGGTTTCGGGAACTGTGTGCTCTCCATTTCATCAAACAGATAAGAACAGTCTGTTTCTGGCCCACGAGCAACAGCTTGAGAACCTTTGAAGTGATATTACTGGATGATGTATATGTTTTGGAGAGTACTTCTGCTAAGGAATGAAATACTCTAAGGATATTAAGAAGGATTATTTCAAACTGATTCTGAGGTAATTGGGGTAAACAATCTTCTTATTATTATTATTATTATTATTATTATTATTATTATTATTTTATACCATTTCTTTCTACAGCTACAGGAGTAGCAGATGAATGACATCTGTCTATTGTGTTTAACTTTTATCTCCATTGCTGATGGCAGTAATGAACAGGGCTTTAATATCTTCAAGAAAAGGGGGGATTAGATTGCTATTGGTGGATAATTGGATAATTGAATTTTTGGGTTGGACGTAGAATTTTATTCTAATCTGAATATAATTACACGTTTGAAGAAGAGTTTGTATTATAATACAATTATACTACGGGGGAAGAGGAGCATAGAAGGACAGAAGATTAGACAAGGATTCCAACTCAGATTTAAACTAGATTGGAAAGGTTTTTGGGGGGGGTTGGGTATAAACCTAAGAGCTTTCTTTCATCTTAATCATCTACCATATTTACTAATTTCCTCTTGCATGAGAAGTTAATGAAGCTTGGCTTATTAACTTCAGTGGTGGTGTTTGTTTAAAATTGCTTGATGCAGCAGTGACATCAAGGTAATCTAAACCAGACTCCCATCTCTGCAAATTTCTGCCCTCATCATTTGCTTAAAGAACTAACAATTAATAACTCACATTGATCTAACGATTGAGGACCACATTAGGGGTCTCAAGAAATGCAGGTCTCCTGACTAATGAGCCTCCCCTTCTGGGGGGGAACTCAGAAGTGGCAGGGTGCACTTAATGCAGAGGCTGAAGGGGTTCAGAGGTGGACCTTGGGGCCTAGAACCATACAGTTCAATACTGAGTCGACATTTAATATTTCATCGAGACATGCTAAAGAGGATACATAAAATCTCTCTCTGTTTGATTTCTTTTAGAGTTCTGGCAAATGACAAGACGAAGTGTGGTTGTCCCAAGGGCAGGGAGGTCATCGGAACATCTTTTTCCCATAAAAATGAACAGAGTGGTGAACAAAGAACGAACACCACAAGTAGCTTAGACAAAGTAAAAGACCCCATATGGCTATTTTAGGTTCTGTCAACAAGTGACGTCTCAAAGTCATCTAAATGGATAATTTCCTGATTACCATGAGCTAATTCCTATGGCCGGCATGAGCAATGTCTAAATATGAATTAATTGTATGATCATTGTTTTTTTAAATATTATTTTTTTGTTGGCTCTCTCCCAAACCCATTAGTAAATATATTAACATCTTAAAATAATTAGTTTTTTATGTATGTAAAAAGAGGAGGACTGTGGTGGGAAAATTATGTCAAGATTAGTTCTGTGAAATTATTGGTAATTAATAGTAAAGGCAGCCAGGGAATATTCCATAATGCTGGATAATCATGGACCTTTTACCTACAATGATTCAATTCAATTCAATTCAGTTTATTTATATAGCGCCATTTCACAACAGATGTCATCTCAAGGCACTTTACAAAAAGAGTTATTAC
This sequence comes from Apricaphanius iberus, assembly GCA_028564705.1. Classification (NCBI taxonomy): domain Eukaryota; kingdom Metazoa; phylum Chordata; class Actinopteri; order Cyprinodontiformes; family Aphaniidae; genus Apricaphanius; species Apricaphanius iberus. Next base: position 190,809 of record JAPXFQ010002081.1, read on the forward strand.
AATACAATGTTAAGTGTAGAAATTACAGAACCACAGAAGATTGCGTCGTGGAATTCTCAGCAATCCCTCATACTGAGCAAGCATGCAGCGACAGTGGGAAGGAAAAACTCCCTTTTAACAGGAAGAAACCTCCGGCAGAACCAGGCTCAGCACAAGCGGTTATCTGCCGCGACCGTCTGTGGCTTGGAGAATACATAACAGAGACACAGAAAGAGCAATAGAACTGATGCAGAAGTTTGTTGCAGGACGTGGAGAATTTTCCGTCACTGCAATGCCATCTTAGTCAGGGTCGTCAAGCAGGGCTAATCCGGAGCACCTACTATAATAGAAAACAGGTTAGTGCTTGAATTGACAGCACATCATGCAGTTGGGGAGAAGTAGGAGAGAAAGTAGGAACAGACCCTAATAATGTCCTCCAACAGCCTAGCCTAAAGCAGCATAGCTACTAACATTAACCTGTCTCCTAGCTACTAGGAGACCTGGCTACCAACACTCTGTCTGAGTCCTCCTGAACCGTGGACGGTGTAGGGCCGGTAACGGCCCCCGTCATGCCGGGGTCTTCTCGGAGTCGGGTTGTTTGAGAATGCAGCCCAAAGTGGGTGGTAAACTCCATCTAAGGCTAAATACCGGCACGAGACCGATAGTCGACAACTATCTTAAGGAAAAATAGACAGAACTGAGAGGACAGAGTTGAAGAGGGCGAGAAACGTTTAAGAGATAAACGGGTGGGGTCCGCACAGTCTGCCCGGGGGATTCAACCCGGCAGGTAATGGGCGGCCGCACTGTGCGGGAGGATCCCCTTGAGGGACCTCTCTCCGGCGCTGGCTGGCCCCTGTGGGGCACATTTCTTCCGCGGCGGTAAGCCGCGACCGGCTCCGGATCTTTACCTGGCTTACATTAATCTATCTCTACCTAGCTACTCTACCTCTTCCTATCTCTTCCTAACTTTTGACACTCTGCCTGACTACTAACATTAACCTGTCTCTTCCTATCTACCTGTCTGACCTGACTCTAACTACCTATAAACATATCTCTAACTGTAAGCTTTGTCAAAGAGGAAAGTTTTTAGCCTAGTTTTAAAGATAGACAAATTGTCTGCTTCACGAACCAACCCTGGGAGCCGGTTCCATAGGAGGGGAGCCTGATAGCTGAAAGATCTGCCACCCATTCTACTTTTAGAAATCCTAGGAACTACCAGTAAACCTGCAGTCTGAGAGCGAAGGTCTCTGTTAGGAACATATGGAACAATCAGGTCTCTTATGTATGATGGAGCTAGATTATTAAGGGCTTTATATGTCAGAAGGAGGATCTTGAATTCTATTCTAGATTTTACTGGGAGCCAGTGAAGAGAAGCTAAAACAGGGGAAATGTGATCTCTTCTTTTAATATTCATCAGAATCCTAGCAGCAGCATTTTGAACTAACTGTAGACTTTTAATTGTATTCTGTGGACTACCTGATAATAGACAGTTACAGTAATCCAGCCTTGAAGTAACAAATGCATGGACTAGTTTTTCAGCATGATGTAGCTGTTATCTTGTTTTGTCCAGCTGGAGCGCTGATATAACACACAGCCACACACAAATAGGCAGGTGACAGGCGCACAGACAGAAATGATGTTAGAGGGAGAGACCGTTGCATTACCATTGAAATAAATATGTTAAAGGGGGGATATTATGCAAAAGTGACGTTTTGATGTGTAACATCCTGATAAGATGTTATTTCCTCATTAAAAACGTGTCTGAAGTGTTGCTTTGACTCTTCCACTTATGTTTGAATAATGTTTGAGTCTCTGCTGGTAGTTATTGGGGGTGCTGAAACGCCTGCTCCCACCTATCTCCCCTTTTCCACACACCTGCAGCCCTCCCCCCTCCACTCAGCTGCTACTAGCTTAGGCTAATTGTAAGGCTTTATCTTTGGAAACAATCCTATACTCAAAAAGATGTGTTATCTTTGTGCAAATCACTTCACAGAGGACTGCTTTCTCAACAAAAGCCTTTTTGATAATAAGCAGATTGGCCCTAAAGGCGAGGCTATTCCATCGGATCTGTACAGGTAAGAACTGTGGCTTAGCATTACTAACTACGACTTCGAAACGTATGTTTCTGTTCTTTTATGGTTGCAATGCAAAACGTAGCTTTATATTTTGTGCTTTTATGGTTGCAATGTAAAACGTAGCTTCATACTTGTTTGAATTTATGGTTTCAGTGCAAAAAGTAGCAAAAAGTTACTTTCAGTGCAAGACATAGCTTCATATTTACGTATTTTTATGGTTTCAACGCAAAACATAGCTTCATAGTGATGAAGGGTGCCAAGGAAGTGAAATATTACAAAGCCGAAAATCCATGTAAAAGCCTCTGAATTTTCATTGGTTCTTAAAAAACCCTACTTTCAGGATTGGATATTGGATCATTTGCGTGTTGTCTTACAATCTCCAGTGTTGCCATTGTTCACCAATGTGATTTTTTTTTCCTAAATACTAAAATGCAACACACTGAAAACTTCTGCAAGCTATCACAGTCCGACTCCAGGTGCATGCTGTGATATTAGTCGGAGTATGATGTTCTGTGGGGGAATTTGACAAATGCTAGGAGGGCTTAGAGAGGCTCAGGCGAATATCAAAGCAAATACATGAGTGATGATGAGACAAATTTCATTAAGGTGGATTTTAATATATATGAGATTTTCAGAATGATTTAGGGTAAAATTTCCATTTGAGTTTGTTATATAATAGTACCGTGTTCCTGGAAGAAGCATAATACCCCCCTTTAAAACTCCAACAGAGACTGGAGTTCTGTTTATGAGCTTAAGATTAAGCACCATTTAGTTATGCAACAAAAATATGAACAAAAGTGGTTTGAAGAATAATTAATCTGTAAATGAAAAAACAAAGGAAGATTTTAAAGTGCAGTAGTCAAAGTCTTGCTTAAAACCCTCAGTGTAGCTAAATAGACCAAAGAACAGTGGACCAAAAATGTCTCCACAGCGATGTTAAAAGCTTACGTCCAGTTATCATGACCACTTGATGACTGTTGCCCCCTCCAAGGATGGCAGATCCAGTTATCAGTGTTGGGCACATTACAAAGAAATTGTAATATATTTCACATTACTAGTTACAATGTCAAAAATGTAATATGTTTGCATTACATATTACTGCCTTAAAAATGTAATTGAGCTACACTACTTTAAGTTACTTTTGGCTAAATATTTTAAATATCTAACACGACTTTTAACCACCGTAACTTATCAATGTACATTTTACATAAGTGTCACACCACAAATGCTGTATTTTTAACACTAATTTATTAAAATATGTCTCTAGTTCCTTTACATGCCTTCTATTTCATAGTAATGTTTGATAAATCTAATAAAAAGGTGTTGAAAGTGCTCATCACAAAGATGAGACTCTGATGTCTGAAGTCTTACAACACATGGTTTGGAAAACAGTGTGAATAATGCCGCTGTTTAAATTTACAGGCGATCTTTTCCTCAGCCGTCCTGATTCTCTGATGTTATAGTTTAGAGCAACAGGAAGTGGATCTTGTTCTACCGTATCCAACTTGATTTGGTCTGTTGCATTAGTTGGCCAGAAAAAACTATTTAAAATGCATTTGTAACTTGAGTTACTCATATTGTAACTAGTAATATATTGCTGTATATTTTGTAAGTAATGCATTACATTACTCAATTACTGAAAAAAGTAATATATTCTTGTAACTCATTACTTTTGTAATGCATTACTCCCAATAACTGGCAGTTATTGGGTTGAGGGGCAATTATTTTTACATAGGCCCAGGTTGGTTTGCATATCTTTTTGTCTTTAAAGAATAAAATCATCACTCATCATTGTCTGATATAGCACCTGGTGTGATGTGAATACTTTTACATTGACTGTACTAAAAGGAATAACCATAACACATTTCACGCATATATATTGAAGCCATGATGCTAGCAATGTGTTAGTCGTAATGTTCTGTTAGTTTTATCATCTGGAGACTCTAAACAGAACGATCACCACCATGAATAAAACTCCTAAACTTTTGAATTTATGTGCTGAGGCAGTCAGAGCTGGATGTCAGCGGCAGAGTGCCGTCTCCTCTGTATGTGAAATAATTAGACAATGGCTTTAGAAGGAGTGGGGGAAATTGGTCTTTCTAAGAAGGATCAGTCCCTCCCAACCGTTTTCCTACCAACTATCTCCAGCTCACTCTATGTCTCATCTATCCTTATCCTATCTCATTCTCGTTGTAATTTACAATCCCTTCTTCTCATCCATCTTAACCCCAATCTCATCTGATTTATCTCTTTACAGCCATTGGTCCTAGCTCTCCTGCTGTAGTGTTTTCTTTACAGATTCCTGTGATAGATGGGGAGGAACTAAGCCTCTGCAGTGAGATGTTAGCTCTGACATTACTCTGACATTGCTCCGTTGTGTTCTGCAACAGAGGCGCACGGGTCACTGCTTATTGTTAGTTGTAGTAAAAGACAGCCGAACATAAACATGTCAAATAGAATGAAGGAAATGATCCTCAAAGATCCACTGAAGAACATTTCTAAGAAGAAAAAAGTTTGCTTTTATCTTGTGTTAAAATTTGCACCATTATGTTTACACTGAAATGAAAATTAGCATGTAACTAGAAAAAAAAAAGAATTTCCTGTGAGATGCTGTATGAATACTATAAGCTTATTTTTTTGCCAAAGATTATTGAAGTAGGCTATTTAAAATCAACTGCAGAACAATTGCTTAAAATAAATAAGAAGCCACAGAAAACATACAATATTCTTCAAATCTTACATGGAAAAACTACCACATACCTATCAATTCTATGGCTGTTACAGAGTTAATTACTATTAAATCCCCAACCACACCCCACCCCTTCCAACAAGCCTGATACCCCTCCCCTTGCAGGCACACTCGTAGGCAGCCCTGCACCACCGCCAAACATGGCGGGGACGGCCGCTTTTTTCTTCCTCCTCCTCCTGTGTCTAATCCCACAGCTCTCTGTCTCCGTGCTTCTGTCTGGAGCATCTGCATATCTATCTGCATTTTCTCCAAACCAAGCCAAACATGCTTAATGATGGAAATGGTCAGCTGGTGTCTGAATGCAATTGATCAAATCTACTCAACTTTACTTAGCACCGGAAAAAGGCATCCGGCTTGTCCTGCTGAGACCTAGCCTGCAGGCTACGTGATACAGAGGATATTTGGATGTTTGGATTTATGGTGATCAGGTTCCTGCTGATCAAACTGGATCTACTGCAAATTGGAGCAACAAAAATGGGATACCTGGTCAAAATTTGAGGCAGTTCTAGAATGGATTGGAAGGCTGAAGGAGCAGTCTGAAGTGCTGTCCCGTGCTGCTGGAACTCTGAGTTATTTGATGGGTGAGCTGGGACACAGGCTGGACGCTGTAAAAGGTGTTCTGGCCGGCGCTTTGGGACTTAGAGTAAGTGTGTCCTGGTGCAAATGGAAATTAAATGGATCTGGAACTTTCATCTGGTCGAATCATAAAGGGATGGCTGACAGACTTAAAGGATAGAGGGAAATTGCTTTTCCTGCTAACCTTAACAATTAGTATTTTGGCTGTCATAATGACCTTCAACTGGTCCATAATCAAATGCGTGTGTGAGGAATGTAAACAGAGTCCCTCCCCCCGCTTCCCTCTACTTCCCTCTACATCACCACCAACTGCTTCTCACCGTGCCTCGCTGTCCACAGAACACTCCCTCCCACTTCAGGAAGCAGTAGATAGCATGCATCTGTTGTAGCTCATCAATTTATGGACTGGGGTTTGTATTCCCCGCCTCTCCCTCCTGATGTGTTATTGACAATGTCTGAATATGTGCTTAAATGTTTGCGAGCTGTGTTTTTTCTTTCTATTACCTGTCTTGATTCTTGAATAAGGAATCAAGATACAGATGAATGCTTTTTTTCCCCACTGCTGACCCATCCTGACCTTGTGTATACCGTTTCTTATCTGCGATGTGGTGCGCCGCACAGAGATGGCAGCAGAAACCATAGTATGCCTGTATCTGTTTTTGTGTAATGATGTTTGGTCTGTCTACTCTTGATTGTCATTTACTTAAATGAATTTCCCCTTGTGGGACAATAAAGGATTGTTATACTATTCTATTCTTCTAAAGAACCTGATCTAAAACTTCCAGAACACCAACCTCCGTCTCCCCAGAGCAACACGCAAGGCCCCACCTCCGACATCCCAGAACTTCAGCTGCACATTCAGTGTACTTCGACAGCAAACCGCAAGTGTTGCCCCAGAACAGGCGTCATCTACACACATTTATCAATGAAAATTCATGGTTACTGATGTCTACAGTATATCTCAAACGAATAGCTGGAGTGTTGTTACTTGCTGTAGGAATGAATACAATACTTTTGGGACTTTGTTCTGTTCCACATAGCAGTGGAGACAATGTGTTGTTAAAATAAATGGGGTACACTAAAATTTTGTTGGACCACATGTAGCTTTCATTATAGCACACATTTTCCGTGGCATTGTTTAGATACGTTTCTGCAGTGTGACAAGGTTTATTTCCATCCAGTGTTACATGATTTTTTTTCCATAAGATCTTACATTGATGACGGTAAAGTCTGACTGTTGCGCAGAGCTTTCTCTAGCACATCCCAAAGATTATAAGGTTCACATTCACTTCACTTTTAATTTATATACCAATTCACTACAAATGCCATCTCAAGGCACTTTACAACAAAAGTAATTTCAATACAATTATGCAAACATTCCAATCAATTAAGTTTTCTATGTAAGGAATCCCAGCAGATTGCTTTGAGTCATCGACGTGAGGTTGTGCCTGGTTCATTCAATTCAATTCATTTTTATTTACATAGCGCCAATTCACAACAACTGTTATCTCAAGGCACTTCACAATAAAAGTAATTTCAGTACAATTATACAAACATTCCACTCAGTTAAACGTTTTCTATGTAAGGAATCCCAGCAGATTGCAATAAGTCATCGACGTGAGGTTGTGCCCGGATCATGCAGACTCCAAACACAGCAATTCCTCAGCAATCCCTCATACTGAACAAGCATGTAGCGACAGCGGAGAGGAAAAACTCCCCTTTAACAGGAACAAATCTCCCGGCAAAGCCTGGCTCAGTACAAGTGGTCATCTGCCACGACCATCTGGGGGTCTGAGAAGACAGAGAAGAAACAGCATGGAGGATGATCGGTCACTTTGAGCATCATCTGGTCTGATGCTCCCCATCCAGCGGGTGACATTATAGTTGAGCAAGGTACCAGACCGTGTGGAGCTTCTATGGGGAGAAAGATACTGAGAGAAAACTGGGTTAACAATCACAATAACGGCAGAAAAAATATATCTGGAGAGTAGTAGAAGAGAAAAGTAGAGTGAAAAAAAGTGGTCAGTCTTTCCCTCAACAGTCTAAGCCTATAGCAGCATAACTACAAAAATAGTTCAGGATAACCTAAGCCATTCTAACTATAGGTTTTATCAAAAAGGAAGGTTTTAAGCCTAGTCTTAAAAATAGACAGAGTATCTGCCTCACAGACTAAAAGTGGGAGCTGGTTCGACAGGAGAGAATTAGGGGTTAAGATCTGGAATCTGCGGTGGCAATCCAGGGGGGGGGGAATTAGGTTTCATTCTCCTAGAACCACTCTTTGAGCCCAATTGGGCTCAAACCACTCTTTCACAGTTTGAGTGAAAGAATTCTTGCATCGTCATATTGGAATATGCCCGTGCCATCAGGGAAGAAGAACCCATGGAATAATCTGGTCATTCAGTATATTCAGGTAGTCAGCTAACCTCATCTTGGAGCACAATGTTGCTGAACTTGACCAATTGCAGCAACACCAAATTATGGTACTGCCCCCACAGGCTTGTACAGTAGGCACAAGGCATGATGGATGCATTACTTCATCTGCGTCTCTTCTTAATATGATGCACCCAGTACTCTTGAACAGGGTATATCTAGACTGGTCAGACCACATTATATTCTTTCATTGCTCCAGAATCCAATATTTATGCTCCCTAGCAAATTGAAGCCTTTTTTCCGGTTTGCCGGATAGGTGGGTTTCTTATGGCTACACAACGTCCCAATTCCTTGAGTTCCCTTGCCATTGTGTGTGTGGAAATGCTTACTTTCACAATTAAATATAACCCCGGGTTCTACTGTTGTTTTTGTTCGATTAGATTTCACCAAACGTTTAATTGATCACCGATCAAGATCATTAAGGATTTTTTCGGGCCACATTTCAGATTATACGTTGCACAAAATTTAACACAATTTTAGTTGTTTCTGGAATCTCCTTAGATGTTTTCTCTACTTGAAGCATGCCAATTATTTGACTATTCTTAACCACACTTACATCTTTTCCACAACTTTGAGATGTGTCTTTTGATATGGTTGTTTATGGAATGAGAAACATCTCATTGCACCAGCTGGACTGAAATAACTTGTTACCAGCTGAAAACTGACCCATCCAGTAATTATCTGATCGTAGGCTCGTACCTATTTGTTAGGAGGAGCTAGAAGCTAGAACAGAAAAATTCCCCTTTCCCCTTTCTTGAACACATTAACAACAATATAGGTAGCCTATAGTTGACACAATTTATTGAAACCAAGAAGCTGCTTAGGATAACATATTCAGTCACTGAACTGGAGAGTTTAAACATTGGCAGGCCTGATAGCGCTCTGGCGCTACGCCGGATTTCCGGCCTGCTGAAGTGTTTGAGAAAAAAAAAAATCAGGTTTGCGTGATCTGAGAATTACCAAGATCTGAGATGTGCTTTCACTCTAAACCACACCACTGTAGGCCTACTTAAGCCTATCGGTTATAGACATAGGTTATAGGGCAGGGGCTGGTCTTGGGTTTTCAATCAATCAAAAAGATGCAGCAGTCACTCCACATGCTGATTTTAGGAGGATCTTTGTTGACATCTTTGTGCACATGCGCGAGTGGTTGGGTCACAGAAAGCAAACTAAATTTACGGCAGCTATAGAGACGCAACAAACACTTCCAGCACGGTTAGCAGGCAAAATCTCCGACATATAACCACTTTAACTTTGAAAACTGGGAGAACTTTAGAGAAAAAATTAAAATCGCAATTGACCGTTAAATAGAAGTTATTTAAAGCTCCTTTTAGATATGTGAAAGACGTTAGTTTGATTTACCGGCGTCATGGCTACAAATCCGCCGGGGAGATTTATCACTATTCCTAAAGCTGACCTTTCACACGTTAAAAGTTTATGGCTTTCAAAAGACTGGAGCCCTGAGATTATGTCGATTAAAGGGGAGTTGGGCCGATCTCTGCGAAACACAAAGCCGTGTTTATGCTAAAAGCGGAGGTCAGACGAGCAGATACAGCATGATTCATATCAGCTGTGAGGAATTGCAAAGAGTATTGCATAATCCTCAATGCGACTGCAAAGCTGGGTAAGTCCTCAATGACCATTGTCCTTATAGCCTTTTTTTTTGTATTTATGGAAATACGTTAAATTGTCCTGTGACAATTTTAGTAATTCAGTGGCATCTGGTCTCTGGCGAAAAACCGAATATCACAGTTTACACGGTTCTTTTTTTACTGCTGCTACAGCGTGAATAATCAGGGGCTGATAGTGGTTTGGGACATATGTATCAGAATGCGAAAACAATATAACACAGAGGATTTTAAAAATATGCAAACCCCTTTTTTAAAAAATAAACTTTCTCTAAATTACAAATACGTGATCATTTAAAATAAATGGTGCGTATTTTTCAGAAAAAGGAATGTCTCCTTGTTCATGCCCTTTAGTCAATGGTTAGGGTACTAATTAATTCCTAGTTACTTTTGAGTATTATAATTGCCACCTCCTGACCTGTCTTGGTATGACTGTAGTATCCGTAGACTCATTATGCTATACAAGCAATACCTGTGCAGGTAATTGACTAGTTAAAAGCAGGGATTTATTCCTGAACAGGCCTACCAGGCCCAGGGTCCCAAGAGCTCTGCTGCTCTACACATATATGTTTCAGTAATATAGGCGTGTATTGGGTTTGTTCATCTCATGTCTGAATAATGTCCATTTATATCCACAAAACTCATCAGAATCTTTAATGCAATGGGTTATATTTATCAAAATGTTCCAGGGGGAGCACACTCCTGGATCTCGCTTAAAGTTACGTTGATCAGAGCATAAATCTTGCCTTAGGGGCCTCCCAGTGAAAACAAAGTTCAGGCTCAGGATTATATTTTACTATCTCCCATGCATTGGGTTCTGGATCAAATATGACTTGTCTAGAACAACCAATTTCCCCACCTATATTGGCTCAGAGACCAAAACACAACACTTGTAGTGTCCTCCCATTGACAAGCTCTCTTCCATCTAACCCCTGCAATGCAGGCTGTGGCATTGCGGGTTTACACGTTTGTACATGAGATTCGTCCACACTAACCCGGCGTCATTTAAGGTCTGTGGTTGGATAACTATTAGCCGGGTAAGAGAGCCGTGTAAATCTTAATTCAACGGCTAAAGAAGCTAGTGTGGACAGCTTCCCCGGATAATGAAAAGTGGCGTCAATGAATGCTGCGTCAATAACAATACGACACTACAGAAAAAGACAACAGCGAAGAGTAATAAATCGATCTCGTCGTCTGTCCACACCAAAAACTCTCTCTTCTTCTGAGCAGCTATTGTTCTCTTCGGTTAACGGGACAAGCAGATATTTACTGTGCTGTAGAGCTTCTTGTATATATTATGTAGGCGCTGGCGTCACGTAGATTATACGCGTGTTTCGTGCGTCTTTTCGCGCATGCGCAGTATTTGCACAGGTCGTATGGGATTGCGCAATCATGGGACCTTAAACGGGGCGTAAATGCTCGTGTTGAGTGGATAACATTAGGCGTCTAACTCCTCGTATAACCTTATCGGCTTAGTGTGGACGTAGCCTTAATGTTAATTTGGCTACACTGATCAGATCACACATAAAACCTGGAAACTACCTGAGGTTCTGTGACCTAAGGACTGTTTTAAATTTCCATTCACTATGCCTGGTTTAAAAGGTATTGCCTTCTGTCACTTTTATTAGTAGGTCTCAAGGAACATAAATAGGATTTAACTAAAGTCGTTATAAAGGCTAACAGCGTGTTTGATTGCAGGACTTGATATAAGATGCATCTGAAACAGAGGGAAACACTAGTCCTGGCATGCATGGTTGATATTGTAACTCATACTGCAATTACCATAGAGCACAATCAGGCTCAGTGTACATGATTTCTGCTCAGCACGGATGAAGCTGGGAGAATCTGATGCAGCAGGGATATAATCAGAGGATGTTCTTCTACTGATGTGGCATACCTAATGTGCAGCTGTTCATCTCCTAATGAGCACTCCCTGTTTTGCTGTGCATTCATTGCTTTCTACAGAGTAATGGTAGAGAAATACAGTGTCATAAAAAGTGTCCTTGCAGATTTCTTCCATTTTTACTATTTTGTGACACTAAAATGTTTAAAAATATTAACATATTTATTATTAGACAAAGACAATTTGAGTAAATACAAAATGCTGCTTTAAAGGTGATGCTAGATTACGATCATACCAGACCAGGTGGACCTTCTATACAGAGAAAAACACTGAGCGCAAACTAGGTTAACAATTGCAATAACAGCTGAAAAAAGGCATCTGGAGAGTAGTAGAAGAGGAAACTAGAAGATTGAAGAAAGTCGTCAGTCTGTCCCCCAAAAATGTTTAAGCCTGTGACAGCATAACTAAAAAATAAGTTAGGATAACCTAAGCCATTTTAACTATAAGCTTTATTAAAAAGGATGGTTATAAGCCTAGTGTTACCAGGGGTCCGTTCCAGAAAGCAGGTTATGTGACATAACCAGATAGGTTTGAGGGTAAGTTTGCGGATAACCTCAACCTTCGGTTCCAAAAACTGAGGTATCTTTCAAGGTATGTAAGTAACCATAGCAACTTAATCTCTGAATATAACCTGCTTTGGACCAGGTTATGTTCTGGGTATGTATGTTCCAGAGAGGTTCTGAGCATGGCATGAAATTTTGAAAGATGATCCTTTGGACGTGGAAGCACAGATTATATTTTGTTAAAATAACATCAATTTTGAAAAGCAAAAACTGTCGGAGAAAGCCCATTACACATTATTATCAAAAACTACTTCACAAACATATTTGTAACATGTAAGAGTATTTCAAATAGGATTACAGAACACATTATATGCAGCTAAATAAAATAGTCCTGCACTGTGAAATAATGACTACTGCCAAGTGCATTAAAGTGTCATTAACTGGCAGCAATGATAGTTGTTTAGTTGGAATATATTAGTATATGTTGTAAACTTCCATTTAACAAAGTCTCTGGAAGAAAGATGACATCATGCCCCCAGGATGGTGGTGGCCCTCCACCAGTTAGACGGGCCTCAGCCTTCTTTTGATTAACTACATGATAGGAAGAATGCACAAAAAAATATTTAGTATCCCTACATCTCTCCAATTATTATTTCATTTCAGTCTTACCTTTTTGGAAAATCTTTTTGTGTTTCATTTTGACTTGAGAAAGAGTTCTTTTGGATCCAGAAGGATAACATCTAATCATGTTAGAGGTCAATATATGTCTAACTCAATGTACAATATTATTGTAATCTCAACAAATTGGTGGAAAAAGAAAGTACATTTTGAATAATGATTCAACATACAGGGACAATTTTTAAAATTATACATTATATCCTCCAGCACCACTTTGCCTTAATTGGGAATAAGGGGTAGAAAAAATAAATAAAAATAAATAAAAATGAAGCTTGTTGAGAGTTAGTATATTTAAGGCTGATGTCTCCAATAAGGCTGATCCAATGAGAATGCTGGTTTTCAAATTCAAGTGCAGTGTAACGTTTTAACCTGAAGAGGGCACTCCACTGATGTTTTTTGTTAGAAAATGAATATTTTTTTATGAAAATGTACTAAAAAATGAAAATAATTCAGAGACATATAGACCATACTATTAGACACTCATTTATACAGCTTTTAGCAATAAAAAGTTGATTGGGGGTTGAGTTGGACTTTAAACTCACACACAGTATATTTTCTTTTAGCTTTATTGCCAGTTTTTCATAAAGATTGGCTTGAATTTATCATAGGTCAGCATTAGTACTTCCAACTCCACTTGTTTGAGGTATTTGGGCCTTTTTTTTCTCTTCAGTTTACTTTGTGACTCTTGAGTTCTGTGATGCATTGAGAGGATATTTATGTTTCAGAGTTAACCAGGAGTAGGTTGATTAACCAGATTCTTATCAGGTGTTCTGGAACCGACATACTCTGGCGAAGCAGGCCAGATTCATCCTGTTGGCTTGGAGGGAAAGTGCGGCCGTGTTGCTCGTCCCAGTTTCATTTCGGATCCCAGCCAGAAACCCTGAAGTTCACCTGTGAAAAAGAGGAAAAAAAGAGAGAGTCAGAGTACATACTCAGTGGAGTTGCGGAGCCAAGTGACTGAGCAAAGGAGAGTTACGTAGGTAAGACGAATCAATTACCCAATGTTGGTTGACACTTGGTATCGTCATACATTCATACATGCTAATATTAGTTGTATTCCTAACAGGCTAACTGCTTGCCTTTCATCCGGAGAGCCGCTACGAAGCTCGACATTGGTGTGCTCCGCCTTAATATACAGAGAGCAACGGTGAGAAATGTGTTTTTAGCTGCTTTGGTGCTATTTTCGGCTTGGAAATGGCTGAAAGAAAGCAGTGTTGATATTAAACGTAGAGTGAATTCAAATGAATGGTAAAATACTTTTGAACATATGCACTTTGTGTTTATTTTTTTTCTGACTTGAATGTAATTAAAGGGGAACTATTTTTGTTTCTTTTTGCAAATTTAAAGGGGAAAAAATTGTAATTTAATACGTTGTTATGAATATGAAACATTTATTATACAGTAATTATACAATTATTTTGTATTATGCAATTTATTGAAAACATTTATGTTATTCTGAGTTTAAGCAACTCGAAGGTAATTTTTGGTGCAATTCTCTCACATGAATAGGCCTATAGTGTAAGAGTAAATTAAACACGCTTCTTTAATACCTCTGAGTTCAACTCAAGATGTGTAATGGTATGTTATTTGCACATGGTTCTGATATGTTTATGATAAATTATATTTTGAATGTTAATGGTTACTTACCATAGTATTATTGAAACTGTTCAGATGAGAAGGTAAATGTGAGAGCACTTCAATATTTAGTTCTCGTAAATAATACATTCAAGACTGAATGATGTACAACAAAGACTAAGATCTGAATAGAGATGAAGATTGATGTCCGAGTTAGATGTAATAGTGTGCATCTTTTGAAATTTGATATCCTGAATGATGCATCTGAGAATAGATGGTGTTGAATGTATTGTATTACCCTTTCTACAGGTCAGGTTTCATTAGAACTGGAGAATTTGGAGTTCAGGACAAACTTCCTGCTTTAACAGATGGCAGGTAAATTACCGTGTGGAAAGATAAGCACTGAGGAGATTCCACGTACATACTCATTCACACACATTATACACTTACTTTACACTGCAAGAATCCTTGGAATCAGTTGAACTTGCAAAAATTTCACAACAATAAATCTGCAGCAACCTTGGTTGTTTAAGGGCCCCAACAGACAATACACTGAGCATACTACTTTTTGTCCTATTCTTTTCCTAACAATTATGGTTATTTTTTGGTATTCTGTATAAACCAGACAAATTACATTGTTCACTTTAAGAAGAAAATATTATTATAAGAGTGGTTACACGTTTACCCTTGTGTCTGCCTCATTATTGTTGTTCAGTACAGGGCTCCTGTCGGATTTAGTGTCTTCTGATTCTGGTCCAGGGCTCATAACTACTCAAATTATTTATTATACTTTAATAAACTTTTATATTCCTAAATTTGGTTACAGAAGGGGCGAGCCCAGCCAGGAGCCATTTGAGTTTAGCATCAATATTGAGGTAATGGCCAATATGGATGTCTTACAAAAGTCTGGTGTCAAAATTCCAAATGCAGTTATTGTCAGTGAGACAACTCAGGTAGCTGAACAAGATGAACAACTGACTGATTTTTAAAAACAGTGTGGTAGAATTGAGAGAATCCTTTTTTTGATGATACACAGTACGAGTTCTTTCAAAACCTGATCGTTGAGTATTCTAGTGGTTCAGCATTAGAAGGTTTAGAACCTCACTAACCGTACACGTACATAGCTTGAGGTGAACCCACTGTTGTCTATGAAGTTAAGTCACTCAGTAGTATGTAGGGATGCAACGGGACAGGGTAAAGTACCGGACCGTTCGGTACGCCCTGCACGGTACAATCCGTCCTTCTGTACCGCGGGACTTCGGTACTGCCATTGATTTTGCGCTGGTAATTAGTTACCGTCGGCCCGACGTTACCAAACTGCGCCGCGCTCCCAGACACAGGTGCAACAACTAGCTCACTGTTCCCCGCTCCAGCAGCTGGTTGGCATAGAGACACGTCCTCCTCTCCACAATGCGTGCATCAAGGAGCACCGTGAGGAGCGAAAAAATGTACATGGGTCGGTTGCGCTTTTTTCGGAAATCAGCCCTGGTGTGAGGCGCTGCTAAAATTTCTCCCAGACTTGAGCGCTTTTTGCTCGGACGGGCTCCAGCATTCAGGGGCGCCGGGTTGCGCTGTGTTCATCTCCTCAGTGGTGCGCCGGAGCGCTGGCAAAGAGGAGATGTGCTGCGCTCCATTCATTGATGCACACACAAATGCCCTTTGAGCAGCGGGCACAAGAAGAATATTTAACTGCCAACTGTGTCAGTGTGGTCAGATGCGCTCTCGTTTAAAGAACCGGTAAAATACAGAAAACATTCTGTTGCTGCTGCTACAGCTCGTTTATGTTGTATTCTCACGGTTTTCACACGCCCACAGTTACAGGTGTTTAAGTTAATTGCGACATTCTGCTTTTTTCCCAAAAAAATAAAATACATGTTTTGGGATTAAAAAAAGCAGTCTATTTCTGCACAAAACATGTACCGAACCGTACCGTGGACCGTACTGACCGTACCGTGGGCTACCTGTACCGTTGCACCCCTAGTAGTATGTACGCTACCAAGGTTGGAAGTAGTGTTACTAAGACATACTTAGCTGAGCTCAAGCAACTAGCTAAGATGAGTGGCAAAGACCATAGTGAGGTGTTGAAAGACGATGTATCAGATTGGGAAAGATGTTGAAGCTATGCAACCCATAGCTGGAGAATCCTCTCCCACACATGTTGAGACCACTGCTTTGTCCTCACCTACTCATAAAGAGCAACTGTCGCACACCTCATTTTCAGATGCTACAACAAGCAGCAATGGTGGCACTGACCATATTCCCCTCACCAATGGAAAGAGAGCACCATGCCTTTCAGTGAGTGATTTGAACCCACCTGATGTCCAGAAAGTCATGGTGGAGCATATTGTACGGAGACAGGACTCTGTTTAACACATGCAATCCCAAGTGAGACAACGCTTCTTGTCAGGCAAGACTCCCAGACCTAATCATGAAACAGATAATGAAACATGGTGCACACACATTGAGCATCTCCAAAATGATCCTAACATGACTCCCCTGCAATTATCCAGAAAGATCCATGAAAGCTTAGTCCCACCAGCAGCCGATGTAGTTAAAGGCTTACGGCCCGAATCACCGCCTGCAGCCTACCTACTGTACAGCTCCTTCGGTACTGTGGAAGATGGCGAGGAGCTTTTTGCTCAATTCCTGAACACCCTCCAAGGCCCAGGTGAGAAATCATCCACTTATCTTCATCGGCTCCAGTTCATCTTAAACCGAGTCACAAAAAGGGGGGGGAGTTACAAAAATCTTATTTAACAGTTCTACAGGGGATGTTGGGACAACACCTCGCTCAGCGCTCTGCAACTGGAGCAAAAGAAGAGCAGCCCACCCCAATTCTTGGATCTCTTGCTAATGATTCGAATGATCCGAAGATCGAAAGGAAGCAAAATCCAGTCGCATGAGAAAACATATTGGTATCACAAAGCAAAGAGCCCAGGTGCAGTTCCATGGTGCATATGTTTGTGAACTAGAAGAGAAAATGAGAGTAGCATCAGTGCTATTGAGAATGTGAGAAAGCAAGTGGCAAGTCTGCAAAGCCAACTTACTACATTCATGTCACAAAAAAATACAAAAGGGGTTAGCAGCAAGGGATCTGCAGGGAAGCAACAAACCAGGATGTTGAAGCCAAATGATACAGACATGCAAAGACAGACCAAAAAGAAACAGATGTACAAACCCAAGCCCGGGTACTGTTTTAATTGTGGCGAAGACGCGCACATCGCCCCCTGTTGCACCGACCCTGCAAACCCCAACCTAGTGGCAGAAAAGAGGAAGCAGTTGGAAAAAAAGCAGCACCAGTGGCAAGCACAAAATGATTTAAACTTACCTTTAAACGGTTAACATTAGCATTCCAATAACACGTCCCTCCCTTTCGGTCACTCCAAACCAATGCGAGGGCTGTCTGCTCTCACTCTCTCTCTTTCCCAGCTGAGCACTGGAAAAATCTGCCCGCTACTTGGCTGGGAAAGCAATATATCAAAGACCCCTGCTGCTGCCACGGCCTGATTCGTGGCCAATACAAGGAAAGGGGGGGGGGGGAGCGCCCACAGCTGGCATAAAAAGCGATGGATGAAATCCATCTTTTTCTTCCAGCTCATTTCTATAAGTGGGCAAGTTCTTTCAGAACTTCAAAGGAGAGACCTCTTTTTCTAACACGTATTTTTGGATTTTTCCCCTTTCTGCAACCAAGTCCCTTCAATAGTTTGGCTGGCCTCCAAACTATCTGCGCTGGCCGCTGAGCCTCTCTCTTTTTATTTTTTCATCCCCTTTTTGCGCTCCGTTTCCCCTTCGCGTTTTTCCGTCACAATCAGTCGTATCTTTTTCTTCTACACCTGCATGCTTCCTCTTTAAAGTAAGACTGTTCTCACTTATTTTTATTTTCCAACCTGGGTTGAATGAATTAGAAAGTTCTCTTGTAATTTTATGCATGCATGATTCTTAATTTCAAGTGAGTCTGTGTCACTTGAACACTGCGTGGTGGAGTTTCTGTGCTGTGTTTGTATTTCTATTTACGGGTAAACTGTGAGCTTTTTGTACAATTGTGTTAAAATAGTTATTGTTTAATAGACAAGCAGTGTTTGGGTTGATTGCATGTTACTGTCACTCGACCTTGGGTTTTAACAGCGTCACAGCGGTCCTCTTGAGTGGCAGGTAGACACCGAGAGTCGTTGCCATCCTCTTTTTTACTCAACCTATTTCAATTTTCTTTGTAGCCGAAGGCTAATCCGGTAGATAAGCGCCACGTGGTGTCTTTGTCCGAAGAGACCACCAGGCTTCTTGCAGATCAAAAAAGATCAACCATAAAACATCCCCCTACTTTCGGTGTTTGCCTGCTTGTAGACGTATCTCGCATCTACGCATACGTACGTGATCCGACGTACGTACCTATGAAGCGCCCGTGACGCGCCTAAGTGACGTCATCGCCTGTCGCCATATTGCTCAGGTACTGGTAGTCTTGACAGAGCCGTTTGGTATAAGTAGTGTTTTTATTTTAGTTGTGTTTTTAGAATAAATTTGTTAAATTAAATCAAATCTCTGGATTCTTTTATTATGAGTGGGTGTGTGAATTATTGCATTTTTTTTTATAATAAGTACTTATCCACCGATAGAGTCACCAACAACAACCAACAAGTCAACCAAACAAGCAGAGGAATCAGTATTGATTCAAAAATCCTTACTTGGGGACGATCATCAAGGAATCCAAAGAGAGCGACTACTCATGATTCTCGCAGGATATCGGAGAGAAACCGTCAACCACTGGCTTGATTATCCAGAGCTAGGACGTCCTTTGATCACAGCAGTGAAATTACTATTTCAAGGACTGTCCACAGCTTGGGCGGATGTCATCAATGAAGTTGAGGAGCCTGTCCAACTCCCTGCACTGACCCCTCGAATCATTATCAATTAACTGCCTACCATGCACAAGGACATGCATAAGTTCAGGAGGGAAGGGTGTAACCAGATGTAAAAAAAAAAGAAAGAAAAGAATACACACCGTTAACCGAGTCCAGCAAAAGAAGGGAGACTGTTTACTTTATTCATCTTTATTTTTTCTGCATCGGCAAAGTAATGGTTGTCCTACTGCATTTGAATGCACTTCTCCGCTCGCATGGTGACACATGCAGGTACCTAGTTTTCAGAGGCCAATCAGAGGCTGGGCAGGCCAGATTCATCCTGTCGACTTGGAGGGAAAGTGTGGCCGTGTTGCTCGTCCCAGTTTCTTTTCGGATCCCAGCCAGAGAAGCGAGGGCAGCTGTGTTCTAAGAAGAGGGAAAAAAAACGAAAGACAAACCTTAGAGTAAAAGAGGAAAAAAAGAGAGTCAGAGCACATACTCAGTGGAGGTGCGGAGCCAAGTGACTGAGCAAATGAGGGTTAGGTCGGTACAACGAATCAAGTACCCGATGAAAAAAAAGTTGGTTGACACTTAGCTGTTGGCCTTAAGCCTGCCGCACACGAGAGCAATCTGCTGAGCTAACAGTCATTCAAGGCTGTTTGCTCAGCAGATGGCTCGCTGTGTGCAGCTAATCTTTGGTGAGTTTTCTGCCTCATGAGGCGCTGAGGGGAAAATCAAACAGGTTTGATATTTCTTGCCTCGCGTGGCGAGAAACTCGCTGTGTGCGGTCTCTTCGAGCTGTCTGCTGAGCTAAAATATTCAACCAACCAATCAAAGCACGGTCTCCGATCACATGATTCCATGATGGCACCCCCCGTCCCTTACCTCAGAAAAAGGAATGACACGAAGACCGAGACGGATATTGTGAGGAAATGCTGCTACTCAAGTCAAGTCAAGTCAAAGTACTTTATTTGTCTCCCTTGGAAGACATTTGCCTTGAACAGAGGTGGGAACTTCCCCATACAGTCCATTACAGACATTCAAAAAAGACATTACACACAAACATCATAAATACAAAATAGATAGTAGAAATGAAAGTAGATAGTTTGGGAAGGCCACTCCCCTACAGTAAAAATTCAATATATAATCTCTAATTCATCTCACGCCCTGCGCTCATTTACAGCCTTGATTGACAAAGGGAGGAACAAGTGCTTGTACAGATTGTGCTTGCATCAGGGAACTCTATACATTTGCCCCAAGTTCAAAAAGATATACTCAGAATCCTTTTTCCGATAGAATCTCCAAGTCCAAGAATGGCCTGCTCAAACAGATGTCGATGATTTAAAGGAGTTTTCCTACCCATAATCTTCCTCGCAGTCCTTAACAGATTAAAAATTTGAGCTTTTGATTTAACAGTCAAATTACCAAACCAGCGACAATACCATATCTTAAAATTTACTCTACTGTTGCTCTGTAAAAAATCTGCATAATCTCACAACAAACACCAAACAACCGAAGTCTGCCTAGAAAGTGCAGACACTGATGGATACGAGCACAGACACTATCTACTTGTGTATTCCAGCTAAGATCACTATCAATGTAAACCCCAAAGTATTTAAAAGATGTGACTTGCTGGATGTCCTGACCATGCAAGACCACTGGAAGCTGATCCCCCACTGTCCTGGGATCCACCAGCATCTCCCCTGTCTTACTAGCATTTATGTGTAATTGGTGATCATCGCACCTGTTCACGCAATCCTCCACAGCTTTGCTCTGGGTATCAGGTTTATACTCTTTAGTTAGAAGACTAAGAATCACAGTGTCATCAGAAATTTTCACAACATATTGGTGTGGCTTAGTAATGGTGCAGTCATTTGTGTACAAAGTAAATAAGATATAGAAGAAATAGAAGGGGGGACTGACACAGCCCTGTGGGGCCCCTGTGCTGCTGAGCAGAGTGTTTGACAAAACAGAGTTCTGTTTAACTTGCTGTGGACCGTCATACAGAAAAGAATACTATTTTATTAGAAAAGGATTTACCTTCATTTTGACCTGCTTTTCCAAGAGGATGTTAGGCTGAATACAATTAAAAGCAGAGCTAAAATCAATAAAAACTAATCTTGCATATGCAGCAGGTGTTTTAACACCAAGTTCATAACAGTGAGTAAACACTATTGAGTCTAAGATAAAGTTAAAAGCTGTATTTAGACTATCACTTTCACTATCAAAATGAATATTGAAGTTTCCAACTATAATAACCTTATCAGTGTTTAAAACTAAGTCAGATAGAAAATCTGAGATCTGATCTAAAACTTGAGAATAAGGGCCTGGTGGACGATACAAGACCATGAACAAAAGTGGCTTTACTACTTTGTTATGTGTATGAGGAAGGTTAAAGATTAAATGCTCAAAGGAACTGTAACCGTTCTTTTTTGGGGGATTAATTAGTAAATCTGAATGAAAGATGGTGGCTACTCCACCTCCTCGACCAGTACTTCGAGGGACACTAAAGTTTAAGTAGCTAGGGGGAGTTGACTAATTTATTGTGACATGGTCCTCTCCCTGCAACCATGTCTCTGCAAGACAAAACAGATCAATATTATTATCACAAATTAAGTCATTTACCAAGTGTTTTTGAGGGGAGAGATCTTATGTTTAGTAAACCACATTTAATTGATTTATTTTTCTGTTCAGGCGGAGTTGTATTTATCTTTAGGAGATTTTTATACTTTGCTCTACTAGCATTAACTTTTAATTCATTAGTTTTGGGCAGTGGATGGGAAACTATCGCTATAGGGTAGTGGGAGGGTGGAAGTCCCTGTTCCCTGACCTGGATTCTGGGTTGTCACCGCACTGGGGAACTAGAGATAATCCTATCAATGTTCCTGGAAAGAAGGGCAGGGCCGTCCGCAGTGGGATGGATGCCATCTCTACGTAACAGTCCAGGTTTTCCCCAGAAGGTCCCCCAGTTATCAATGTAGCCCACATCGTTTTCTGGACACTACCTTGACAACCAAAGGTGAAACGACAGCATACGGCTGTACATGTCATCACAAGTACGATCAGGCAGGGGACCAGAAAAAATGACAGAGTCAGACATTTTTTTTGGCAGCCCTACATACCGAAGCTACACTAATTTAGTGACCTCCGATTGCCGTAACTGGGTGTCATTGCCGCCAGCATGGATAATGATCCTGCTATACCGCCGTTTGTCCTTGGCCAAAAGCTTCAGATGGGACCTAATATCCACAGCTCATGCTCCTGGAAGGCATTTGACAGTGGTCTTTCGTGTGTCTTGAGCCACATTCCTAACTATGAAGCTGCCAATTACAAGAATCGGCCTCTCGTGCTCAGCGGGTGCATCGCTGAGCGGGATGAACCTATTGTTCACAGAAAGGGGCTGGAGGTTGTCTGCTCGCTGGGGTCTGGCGTTAAGCTTCCTACGAACTGTCACCCAGCTCGCCTGAGGTCCCCGCTGCAAGGGAGCTGTTGGAGGACGGCTAAGGAGTCCTGTCCTAACTGGCTCCGCGCTGTAGAACAGCCAGGCCCAGCAGTAGCAAGTGCTATAGTGCTGGGCCTCTAGCTCAGAAACCCCTACCTCTAAGGCTACAAAAATGCTGCACTTATTACACCTACCATCTTCGCTAAAGGAGGCAGAGGAGTAGCTTAACATCTGACACAGAGAACAGGAGAGAGGAGGAGATTCAGAGAGAGACGGAGGGACAGGAGAGAAAGCCATAGCCATGCTAGCAGTGAACGTAAGCTAACCTAAGGATACCTTACCTAGCCCAGAAAACCAGTGTAACACTTAACGAGTTCCCAAAACGTAAAGAACACCAACAGAAAATACGTGTTTTAACGTGGTTTTGTGTTAAAATAACTCAGAAAAGCTTCTGAACGGAGAAAATTAGATAAATTAAAGAGGGCAAGAGCACCGAGATGCTTCAACCAAGTGAGTCACCAAACATGCTGGTCACTAGCATGGACCAGCACAAAAACACAACATATGCTGGTCTATGCTGTTATCCAGCTGGACTAGCATTCTTCCGTGCTAGACCACAATCAAATGCTGGTCAACAGCAGCATATCCACCAGAGGATACTAGTGTGCTAAAGAATTACACTATTTAAAAAAATCACTCATATTTTCAGTTTTGTAGCATAAACCTGATGGTTCCAGTTTAAAATTGATGGGTCTGTGAAAGTGTTCATAATTTCATCCACCATGACCAAATGTCAGTTTCACCCGAAGAAAAGTTAGAACATGTTACTGTCACCGACGTGATTCACTGCGAGTTTTTGCCTTTCTAAAGTCTCAACATTACCATTTGGAATTGTGACTTAAAGTTTAAGTTTTGTTTCATCAGACCTTAACACATTTTTCCACAAGGTTTTAGAAAATTCCAAGCTGGTATGGATGTTTTATTTAAGAGTAAAAAGCCTTTTACTACCAGCCCTACATTCTAGTTCAGGCATGTTTAGCATAACCAGTGTATGCAAGAAAAACCCATATCTCCTCCAGTACAGGTCTCTGAGTCTGATAACTTGTAAAGGCAATCCTCCAGGATGGCTTACCTTTATTCCAGGTTATTTTGATGAACTATGAATCAATGTATGAACCAAAGAAGGCCAGCAGGAATTGCTGAAAAAAAACAATATGACAGAGCCTTGCTAAAATATTCAAACCCCTTTAGATGAGCATCAGACAGGCCCAAGAAGGCTCTTCGACCCAGTGTAGCCGATGGGAGACAGAAGAACTCACCACTGTTAGACAGTGTCCCCTACCCGATGAACCTGTTGCTAAACTGGAGAGCAGTGACAGACTGCTGGATCCTACACAAAAAAAAAAAAAATACACCCCAGTGAATTGGGTTGATTTAGCAATAATTAATTTTGTTGAGTGAACTAAATGTAAACATGTTGGGTCAACATTATACATTTAGGTTGCTGTAAGGCAAAACTTCATTTCCAGTGTTAACTAAACATGATTATAATGGTTTCAGTAATACAATTCCTTAACTTTTTTCATGAAAAAAGGGAATTGGCAGGAATTTATAATATTATAATAATTTTTAGTTAACACTGGAAATGAAGTCATATTCATATATTATATACAAAATTTTTGAGGTATTGTGTAGCAAATGGTTAGTGCAGGAGCTCAGAAAACAGAAGCCCTTTTCTGAGTTTGAGTCCATCCCCTGCTGTTTATTTTTGTTCCATATAGCAACCTAAATGTATTCAGTCGACCCAAGATGTTTACATTTATTTCACTCAACCAAATTCATTATTGCTAAATCAACCCAAATCAGTTTAGTTCACTCAATAAAATGTATTATTGCTAAATCAACCTAAATCAGTTGTGTGGAAATGTTTTTTTGTTTTTTTGAGTGTAGATGCAAAAAAATAACCTAATTGTAGGAACTTCTTCACAGCAGCTGTAGGAATGTATAAAAATCACTGCTTCCATTACATTGCATTACAGATAAATGCCACAGGTGAATTAAAGTCTATCTTATCCAACACTCACAAAACTAACAAGTTATAATAACTTGAATAAAGCTAAGATAAAAAAATTACTTTTCATAAGTGTAACCCTTTTTTCCTTATGTGCTATAATCTACATGGGGGTCACACCCACTAAAATAAGTAAGGTCCTTGGTTCTTGGCTAAAGATGGTGAATTCACTGTGGTTCTTAAATTAACAAGAGACTTATATGGAAAAATAGAAAATAAGTAGCCCAGTGCCTCCACTGAAAACTTACTATGCTATGGAAAACTTACTATGCTATGCTATGTTAAAGTAATCTGTATCAGAAATACAGATTACTTTAAAAGCATCTTAAACCACCATATGTAGAGGTAAAACACATATATTTATTTTATTATACATTTAGTCGTCAGAATGCTTTAGAAATATAAAATAAAAACAAACAAAATACTTCCTATATGCTTTGACCAATAGAGCAGTTTTAAATTTACTTCAGCCAACCAAGAATGAAATGTGGAATTTTTAAACAAAAGGAGTGTTACTGACCCTTTCTGTTGCCTCACTTCAATGAAATAAATCTGTTCTCAGACCCAATCTTTTTGTAAGGAAAATAAACATATAATATGTTCAGGTTATTTGCAAACTAAATCAAATGGATATTATCCTTCTAAAAAAACATTTAGTTATACAGCAATCACCTTAATGTGTTGTTATTTTAACTGTATTCTCACCTATTAATTGTCAACACCCAAATGAAAAATCAAACCTGTGCTTTTATGCATTCAAAACACAGTGCCCACACCTGTACCACAGAATATTCCACAGTTCACATAAATGATGGTGGTACCAAAAAAAAGAAAAAAATGGAACCCAAGCACTTGGATAATTTTTCTAATCATTGGGGCCCATTGGTAGAGTTGGTGGACTTAAGGTTTTATCCAATAATGAAAGGAATTAACTTTGAGACCGGGACAGTCACACAGTCTGCCCTGTATCCTGCACTCGTTTCGTTCCAATTTCAGTTACTCACGCAACCTCTTGTGGAAACAACAAGGTGGTGTATCCCAACAAGCCATAGAGCGACGTCCAGACGGCTCCCCGTGGCAACTCCCACCACCCACCTGCGACCCATCCTCGTCCTCCGCTGTCGGCTCATTCAATCTGTCCTCACACCCGCACAAATGTTCTGTGAAGATTGCTTGTGTCCCAGTTGTGAAGCAGTCTGGTTCTCTTCCACTGAACCAACTAGCAACACAGCGGAGCTAATGGGGGACAACACCGTGTCGTGGCTCTGCGAAACAAAACTTCCCCGTCGTTTAAAATAATCACACTCGACATGAAAAGAGTACTCTGACTCTTTTTTTAAGTAAAGCAACCGAAAGTAGCACGATTCTTTTATTTTGAAAAGATACATCTTATTTCCTGTCTTCCCCTCTCCAAGATGTCGAACTGGGAGGCATACTATGAAAAAAATAGGACTGCCATGTATATTTAGAATTGTGCAGTGACATGATGCTCCTGAGACAGGGCAGGCTGCTTACGCGTCCAGTCGAAAGGGTTCTATTAACTACAGCGGTGGCTAACAGCTTTGTATGATGTGCTGCTCCTGTAACATGTTGCTTACGCGTCCGGTGGAAAGGAGGGGTAAAGGTGACATGCTACAACATCTTTGATACCATTTCACAACAGAAAGAGAGACAACCATCTAAAAATAAAATATCAAAATGTAATAGTGACTAAATGGCATAATGTAAAAAAAAAATGTCTACATTTTCCATTAAAATAGTATTAAATACAACAAGTTATCTGCATATTCCTGTTATCCTGTTTGGTGTGAATGTGTCATGTTAAGTGAAGATTTGTGATATTCAGTGTTGGAAATAGTGTCTTTGGAAAATAGTTAATTAGGTTGAAACTTTACAGAGAGATATGACCCTTGGAATGATTTCTGACATCCGGAAGAGGGGGAGTGGTTTATGACTTCCGGGGGATGGGGGATGGGGTTTATGACTTCCGGAGGAGAAGGGGTGTTATGACTTCCAGATGAGAAGGGGGTGTCAAAACTTTGTGTCAAAACGGAAGTTATGGCACCTAGTGGGAGGGGGGAGTGGGTTGGGGCTACCAGAGGTCAAAACTTTGTGTCAAACACGATTTATGACTACCGTTGGAGGCGCCGCCGATGGATTAGAACAAGAAAAAACAGGTGGACGAAGAGACTCGTTTGTTTTTAAACCCTCCTGCTGAAATCAAGCAAAATGAATGGAATTTAAAGCGGTACGGCGTGGAAGGAAAATTGGGTTACATTTTTAATTATGATGTCGGCCCACTCTTTCTTTATCAAAGGCATGGTGATCAGGATGAAACCCCTGACTTTTCCACCCTCCCACCGGTTGCGGAGAAGGACTGGAATAGACTGGTCAGTGGAACTTTTTGGAGTAGCAGCGATGATGATGCTGATGATGATGCTGTTGATGATGGGAAAGAAAACAGGCCAGTATCACTCCAAAGGCATGGCATTGATATTTTGGAAAATCGTGACAAAAATGTTACCCACCAAGGCACCTTTCAATCCAAAGCAGCCCCCCCGGGGAACTGTTCTTTATTAAAAGCTGGTGCGACAGTGAAGAACACGGCGCAGTGATGGTAGTCGAGTCGTTTTCTTTAAAGACGAGGTGCTTCACCACTGTGCTCTCAGTGCTTTTGGAAGTATGGAAAGATTTCGCTCAAGGGTTTGTTCATGTAGTGACTTACGTATTCGCATGCAGTCGCCGTTTGAAGAGGCTCCAGGAAGTGAAAAAAACACTTTCCTTTTAAGCAAGGCAAGGCAAGACAAGGCAATTTTATTTGCATAGCACACTTTCAACACAAGGCAATTCAAGGTGCTTTACATGACTCAGTGATAATGAAACCACATGATTACAAACAAAACACATAAGTTTAACAGTAATCAATCAGTAAGAAAAGATAATGTAAGGAACAAATTTATGTAATTAATACACAATCACTTAAAAAAGAAATAAAAAAGTAAGAATAGAAATTAAACCACAACAATAAAAAATAATTTAAGGAACAAATGTATGCAATTAAAACAGATAAAAACAGATAAAACACAATCGGGTAAACAAAACAAAACAAAAACTGATCAGAAAGCGCAATTTAAGATTCAAATGCAGCTCTGAATAGTAGAGTTTTCATCTTTGATTTAAAAGAGCCAAGCGATTCAGCGTTTTTGCATTCGTCTGGAAGTTTATTCCACATTTGTGGAGCTTAGAAACTGAAAGCTGCCTCTCCTGTTTAGTTCTGATAGAGTTGGAGGACCTGAGTGGTCTGCTGGGTTGATATAGTGACAGCATATTTTCAATGTACTTTGGTGCTAAACCGCACAATGATTTATAAACAAGTAGGAGTATTTTAATGTCTATTCTCTGAGCTACAGGGAGCCAGTGGAAGGACTTTAAAACTGGGGTGATATGTTCTACTTTCCTGGTTCTACTGAGAACACGAGCAGCAGAGTTCTGGATCAGCTGCAGCTGTCTGATTGATTTTTTAGGTAGACCTGTGAGGACGCTGTTGCAGTAATCGATCCGACTAAAGATAAACGTATGGATCAGTTTTTTACGGTCCTTCTGTGACATCAGTCCTTTAATCCTAGAAATGTTCCTTAGGTGATAGAGAGCTGACCTTGTTATTGCGTTTATGTGACCTTGGAGGTTCAGGTCTGAGTCCATTATTACACCTAGATTATGAGTAGTTTTTAGTTGTATTAGCTGAAGCTGTGTGCTGACTTTGGATCGTTCCTCCTTAGGTCCAAAAATAATTACTTCTTTTTTGTTTCTGTTTAGCTGGACAAAGTTATGGGACATCCTGTCGTAGATTTGTTCAATGCATTTATTTAAGGTCTGGATAGAATCAAAGTCACGTGGTGATAATGTAATATATAGCTGTGTATCGTCTGCATAGTTATGGTAGCTAATCTGATTGGCCTATAATTCTCCATCAAGGTATTGTCTAGGTTGTGTTTCTTTAATAGGGGTTTGATAACTGCTGTTTTGAGGGCCTGGAAGACACCTGACTGGAGGGACATGTTAACTATTTGCATCAGATCCGACTTAATGACAGGGAGAACTTTCTTTAAAAAAACTGTGGGGAAGATATCGAGGCAGCAAGAGGAGGAGTTCAGTTGTTTAAAAATTTCATCAAGATGTGATTGATTCAGTTTTTTTTAAATCCGACATATTATCTGCATTATTTTTAAATGGGAATGATAATGTTGGTGGGTTGGTTGCTGCTTTACAGATTGATCTTCTAATTTCTAGAATCTTTTCAGTGAAGAAGTTTGCAAATTCAGTACAGGCCGTAATGGAGTGTAGCTCAGGAGCTGCTGTCACTGGAGGATTGGTTAGTCTTTCAACTGTTGCGAATAAGGTCCAAGTGTTATTGTTTTTGTTAATGATTTCAGAGAAGAATGATTCCCTTGCAGTTTTCAAGGTTAAGTTATATTTTTTCAACCTGTTTTGTAGATCTCATAGTGAACCTGGAGTTGAGTTTTCTTCCATTTTCTTTCGGCCTGACGGCACTCCCTTTTTCCGCTGCGTACTAGAGAATTGCTGGTCCATGGAGACTTGTATCTACCTGAGACTACTTTTACTTTAATTGGAGCAATGGTATTAATGATGTCTGAGACTTTAGAGAAAAGGTTATCTACCAGGTTGTTAACAGAGTGTGTGTTGGGTAGTGGGGGTGGTGGGTCTTGTGGGGGTGAGGTAGAGCAGTAAATTTGTTTAAAGATTTCAGCAGAGCTGTCAACAAGAGGTCGTTTTCTTACTATGGTGTCATTTTGATTAGATAGTTTAGCCGAGATAATGCTTTCAAAGAAGATGCAGAAGTGGTCAATGTCCAATTCGGAGATGTTAGAGATTTTGAGTCCTTTGCTAATGATTAAGTCTAAGGTGTGTTTGTGTGTCGGCTGTTTGACATGCTGGGTTAGGCCAAAGCTTAGGAGAGTATCACTTAGTATTTTAGACTGTCTATCCTGGGGGTTGTCAGTATGAATGTTCAGATCCCCCACAATAATTAGATTGTCATATTCAATACATATTAAAGAAAGAAGGTAATTGAAATCGTTAAGAAAGTTTAAGCTCGCTTTGGGTGGTTTGTACATATTTATGAGTAAGACCTTGTTCGGTTCTTTTATCTCTGTAGCAAGGTATTCAAAGGAGTGAAATGTACCCAGAAGTATCTTTTTAAAGTTCAGTGTATTTTTAAAAATAGTTCCCATACCCCCCCCCCCCCCCCTTCTTTGTTGCCTGTTTTCATTTAGAAATCTGTAGTTAAGTGGTGTGGCTTCTAGCATTAAGGTTCATTCATTATTTGCATCCAACCAAGTTTCAGATAAAAACATAGCCTTTACATTGTGATTGGTAATAAGGTCATTAATTAAAAAAGATTGATTTGATAGGGAACGGACATTGAGCAATGCCAAGTTAGGAGATTCATTGGTAGTTTTTAAATAATTCTGACAGACAATATTTATGAGATCTGACATGATGCGGGGGGCTTGCCTTTGTAATTTCTATTACTAATAATCACCGGAATGATATTTTCTCGGTAACCAGACAGGTGCTGGTTGACAAGTTTTCTTGGAGAAAAGTCTGGCAGCTTCAAACACTACATATCAGTCATCTGCAATGGTGGGAGGGCAGAATCGTCGTGTCCAGTCGATCTGAGTGAGAACCTCTGGGTCAGCTGTGTTCCCTTAATAATCTAATCCTGTAGTTTTTTGCAGAATTCAATCGGTGAGCCTAGTTTTGCTGAGTCATCATTATCGTTGTCAGAGGTCTGTGATAGGCTGAATGCCCCATCTAATGATATATTATTATCAGCACGCTGAGCTGAGGCGCTGACCTTCGGGGAACTGTGAGAGATTGTAGGAGTCTGTGTGAAGCTGGAGGCGCCTGCGTCTGGCAGCTTATCTGTGGGAATCGAGGTGTATGAAAACATATGTATATGTATGAAAACATTTCTTCGGAAAACAATATCGCAGAACTGAATGATGTCTCAAAGTGTTTTGGATTTGATGACTGATTGATTTTGTGTTGGAGAATTTTGATTTAGAAAAAAAAAAAAAAGTATACTGCTTTTGTTGAATTAAAACATTTTGTTTAACCAATGTTTAATTAAAACATCTACCCAGATTTTGTTTTAAAAAAAAGAATAAAGTATTTGACACGGAACAAATTGTCTCATTTCTTCCATGGTTTAAGAAGAACCAGAAAGATGGAACGCAGAATGATGAAGAAAACGTTTTACACACCATCACATCCTGGTTGTTTTGGATGTGTGGACAGGCTCTGCCGTGGTTTACAGGTGGCAGGTGCTGTTGAATCCATTTTCAAAGAAGGTCAACTACCGCAGAAGCTTCAGACCGATGCGGGCACAGAATTTTTAAATAAAAGGTTCAAACCATTGATGAAAAAATATGGTGTTGTCCATTTTAGCACAGCGAGCGATCTAAAAGCCTTTGTTGTAGAAAGGTTCAACGGAACTCTGAAAACTAGGATGTGGCGTTATTTTACCACAAATAACACTAGGAGATACATAGATGTTCTTCAAGATCTGATGGAGAGTTACATTACACATATACACAGTTACCATTCAAGCATAAAAATGACACCTATGGAGGTGACAGATGAAAACACAGGTCAAGTTTTCGACAATTGTTATGGATCTACCCCTCAAGCGAGATTCAAAATGAAATTCAGGAAGGGTGACCTGGTCAGGATATATTAACTAAGGAGGGTTTTCGATAAAAGATACGAACAAACATACACAGATGAGGTATTTACAATAGCAGAATGCATACCACGCAACCCTCTGGTATACAAGCTGAAAGACATGGATGAAGAACCTATAAAAGGTTCCTTTTATGAACCAGAATTACAGAAAGTGAAACTAGACAATGATCGCTTAAATCATGTGGCTGAGATATTAAAATGCTGCGTTGTTATGGGTGAGAAGCAGGCTTTAGTCAGATGGAAAAACTGGCCTGAAAAATCCAACAGCTGGGTAAAAGTCAGCGATCTTAAAAATGTATTAAACATGCTTGTTGTGATAAGTGACATCACTAACGTTGCGACATACGTTGTTTTTACACAACAAATCTACAGAATGCACGCTGGGTGAGCTGGATTTATTTTCAGCACCATGGCCTAACTTTCCGTTGAAGACAAGATTTATACAGAAATAACACCTGTCTCGGCTATCACAGAGGGTGGTCCAATTGAATTCTTTATCCCATTTAGTCAGTGTGATGTGACATTGGGTGACCGTCTGATCTAACAATCCAGCGCCACCCACCCCTATCGGGCCATAATTGAAACGCTGTTAAACTATTCAGAACAATCCCTTCAAACCCAATTTGGGACGGGTTTATTCTATAAGGACACGGCAGGTGCTCTCAACTCTATTGTAATAGATAACAGACCAAACCACGGCCTGAATAAAAGACCACAATTTACAAGAGAGTCGAGGGAAGTCCACCTGCTTGGAAATTCACACTTGGACATTTTTTTCAGCGAGCGACTTCTTTTGAATGCTCTTGATCTCAGAGTAAAATTGACGAGAGCCAGCGACGCAGTTTGCTTGACTGGGGCGGGGGATTCCACCTTCAAACTTAAAATTTTAGGAGAGGCTATTTTTATTTTAAAAGTTTCAGTGTCTCCGGCGGTTCGAGTGGGACACGAGACCACTTTACTAAAGGCAAATGCTTTGTACCCACTTTCAAGGGTGAATATAAAAAACGTATTCAATTCCTGAAAATTCCCGCGTCTGCACTCAGGAACATTTATTTTTTAGGAACATTATCAAAGTATGTTGTTATAGGCATGGTTAATCACCACGCATTTACAGGTACCCGCGCACTCTACCCATTCAGTTTTCATCATTACGACGTGGAATACCTGGCTCTGTGTCAGGACGGTAGACATATACATACTAAACCATACCAGCCAAATTTTAATCAGGGCATTTCTGTGAGAGAGTTTTACAGCTTGTTCACATCCACTGGGAGACATTTGCCGCTGCTCTCTCCCTCAGTCCAACGCCCAGTATATTTTATTGTAAACACGCATCCCTCTTACATGCCCGGAGTACATTGGCTGGCATTAACGTTAGACGAGGGCAAATGTGCATGCTTTTTTGACTTTTATGGGCTACCACAAGATTTTATTCATGTACTGGAGTGTACTGGATTTTCGTCCAAAATATTGTACCACGATCATCAATTTCAAGACATCCAATCGATTGTGTGCGGCCAACACTGTATTTTCTATCTGGGCCTCTGGTTTCTCAGTGCATGACGTAATTTCCAAATATTCTGAAGATGTTTACAAGAATTATTCGATGGTTTCAGAGTTTGTTAGTAGATACCAGAACTGTGCTAGAAAATCAAATCACTTGTTCTCTACAGATGTTCCTAAACTGTTATATTTTTTAATTTTTATGCATAGTTGTAAATAAATAAAATGTACGATTAGTTTGTAATAATAAATAGACTTTATTAATAGTTGAAAGAAAACAGAGTACACGTTCTAATTTATTTCTAAGGAGATAATACAACCCGCTTGTGTGGCTTCGTTGTTTCATGCAGGCCCCCTTAATCACCACCCCTGCTCCAGCGGGGAGACAGGGTTACACGTTTTCTTTGCTTTTTTATCTTCTCAGTCTCTGTGTCCTTTGACCAGCGGGGTGACAAAACCACAGTTTTCTTTTTCTGCACGGATGCGCCATCGTCCGATTCAATCCGTAAATATTGATCACGAGCAATCGGGTTATTGATGGTTGATAAAGGGACGTTTAACTCTGACAAGGTATATAGAAATTCATCCCATCCTTTAGGGGATAAGTGAGCCCTTTTAAACAGGTGTATCAAGTTTCTTAACAGATCCAGAATGTGAGAGTCTCTAATCACCTGATCCTTGTAAACAATTTCCCCGCTCAGTGTCCAACCAGCCTTTGTGAGTTTCCGCATGATGTATTCAGCACTTCTCAGCTCACGTAAAGGTACGGTTTTTAACACATACATAATCACTGCGTCCTCCTCCTCCTCTTCTAGCACTGGTCCTTTAACAGATGAAGCTTCTGGGGCCTTGTGCAGCGTTAAAGTTACTCGCCTGTCATCGTGCTCACCTTGTTTTACTAAATTCAGGTATTTTTGTAAAAGCGCCTCATATTTTCAGATTTTTTCATAAGGGGTAAGACCGCTATGGTTTGTTATGGTCTTCATGTCTTCATCAAGATCATCCTGGGCCGTTTGTCTTATGGTAGATGAACTTTTAGGCTGGTTCAGCCATCTCAGCTGATGGGGGGAGACCAGAAACATTTTTCGGGCTGTCGTCATGTTCTTCTGATTGCACCGGTGATCAGATCACCCAGGAGCGGTATGACAGCAGCGAGAAGAGGAAATATTCGACCAGTCTGAGTTAATAATTACTTTTGTTTACGTTTCAACCCAACCTTTTTATCAGCTAGTAATCTAAGGGTTTTCTTTTGTTATTTCAACTTGCTATATTGTAGGGCTGCACGATTCTGTCCAAAAAAATAATCACGATTATTTGGATCAATATTGTAATCACGATTATTAATCACGATCATTCATCCAGTCCTGTAAAATATCAATTTTTATTGCACCAATTATAAACTTTTGGAATTTTTTGGTGAAAAATAAAACTTTAAATTAGATGATTAATACTGGAAAAAAAAAACTAACAAAAAACAAACTCCAATATATATATATATTTAAAAGTAAAAGCTAAATATCTTATTGCAGAGTGCAATCTCAAGTGCAATTTATGGGAAACAATTACAGCTTATACAGAAAAGGCCTTTGACATTCCCTGCATCCAAATCCTTAGTATTTACTATATGCTACGTAGCAACTATTACTCGCCGGTTAATGTATTAAATGCTATAAAGCAAACGATGGCGTAATAGGCATGATATCAGATGTACTGCTCCACCATTTTGCATGTCCTTTGACCCGTATGACTTCTGTTGACCCAGATGTTTACGTTACATTCACCTGTGGTCCCGCCTCCTATAGCCGTTATTTTGTCTGGTTAAATGTTTAATCAGTCAAAAAACAATTACAGTAATCAGTAACATCGCTTCACGTACATTTATCTGCCCAAACTGCGGCGGTGTCAATGGTTAACAGTTTGTCTGTAGCCATTTTTAGCTAGGTCCTTCTTCTTCTATGATTTCGGGCCGTCCGTTGCATTGTGGGATAGCGTAGCATCCACCGGCTGCTTACTGTGGCGGTAATACACTTTCGGGAACTTTCTGCTTACTAGTCAGATCCATAATGGAGATTTGGATCTACTACATCGCTCAAATACCCCTTTTCACCTGTGCAGCCAACATGAGTGCTGAGTGTCGTGTGGGTGGTCTTTATTTGGTCAGCTTAATGAAGCGTTAGCCGTGAGTTTGCCCCCTGGTGTTTGGCAGACTATTGGTTGAGGCAGTGTATGATGAAGAGGCACACAGTGAAGCTCGCATTTTGAATGTAAGTATCGTTCACGATCAGGTTCATTTAATTGTGGCCACCAAAATCGTGATCACGATCAAAATCCGATTAATTGTGCAGCCCTACTATATTGCGAGGGTTAAAGTTTAATATGCCCTTTTAATATATTTAAGGCGATTTCACACAAAGCCTGCAGAAAGTCGGGAGAGCAGTGTGCTAAGATTTCCCTTCATTTGTTGGGACTGGAGTTATATTAAGCCTTCAGTAACGGTGTGTTTCTTTTTATACGCGCTGACATGATGACTTACTTGGTTTTAGGGAGTTAGACAGTTGACAACTCTCCAGGAAGCATCCCTGTTCTCAGTCTGAACTGTTCTGGAGATGTGTAGGGGTGAGGTTGACAATTAAATAGCCGTGTTGACTCTTTGTAGCATCCTCAAAACACTCCGTGAAATATCTGGGTTGAGTAGGAAAAATCTATCGTGCTAAAATACTGACCTGTGATCTGTCTCTGAGCTGTGATCTGTCTCTAGATGAAAGCCACTTTTATCGCGTCTGATGGTATCTTGGCGTGTGTGTAGTTCTTTTCTCTCATTCTGTAAATAACCAGATCTTTGACAGAATCAAAATTTACAGTCTCTAAAGTCTGAATACTCTGAACCAGGTTCAGAGTATTCAGCTGTGTCTCAGCTGGTAACCATAACTTTTAGGACCCGCAGCTACAAACTCTACAAACGCCAAGAAGGCCAGAAATACAAGAACACACACCTGTCGTGCGCGGTCCAGTCTCAGCAGATGGTTCCCTCTCCCCCGCTGTCAAACCAGCTATGATGTCTGCGTTTCCAGCGACTTCTGTGTGATATTAAAACACAGTCAATATATTTTAATATTAAATAAATAGATGCTTTTTTTAATATACATACCCTCTCGGTGTACAGAGACAGCCCCAGCAGACGGATCCGTTTCTTTGTCCGAATAAGCTGTTATTACTGCTTCAAGACGTCCATCAACCCCCTCGTGACTGGATGTCTCTCCTTACAGAACATTTTTAAAATGGTTAATAAGCATATAAAATATATTAGATAGATAAATAAATATTGCACGCTCTCAATACCGATCTGCGCAGCAGGCGGGACTGGGTCGATCTCCTGATAGCCGTCACGGCTGACCCCCCCTAATGGGTCAGGGATGGCCTGTGACACAGTCAGTACTAGAGGACATTTAAAAAAACGGTTAATAAATAATACATATTAAATAGATTTTTATTTTATTTTTAAACACAAACCCTCTCGATTTGTAGATGGACCCGTTTCTTCATCTGAGTCAAGGATTATTACTGATTCATGACGCTCATCAGCCCCCGCGTGTCCCTCCTTACAGAACAATTAAAAAACTGTTAATAAACATATAAAATATATGAGATAAATAAATTTAGCATGCTTTCAATACCGATCTGCGCAGCTGGTGAGACAAGGTCGATCTCCAGATCAGTGTCACTGACACCCCCTATCAGATCAGCGAGGACCTGTGATGCGGTCGGTAATAGAGGACATAAAAAAAAAAAAAAACAGTTAATAAACATATAAAATATATGAGATAATTAAACATATAGGGGATGTCAGTGACTCCTGATAGGAGTCACTGACATCCCCTATCAGATCAGCGAGGACCTCTGATGCGGTCGTTACTAGACAACATTTTAAAAAAAAAGAAAAAACGGTTAATAAACATATAAAATACATTAGATAAATATTGCATGCTTTCTATACCGGAAAGGTTTATCTGCGCAGCTGGTGAGACAAGGTCGAACTCCTGATTGGAGTCACTGACATCCCCTATCAGATCAGCGAGGACCTGTGATACGGTCGGTACTAGAGGACTTTTTTTTTATTTTTACGCTTAATAAACATAAAATATATGAGATAAATATTGCATGCTTTCAATACCTGACAGGTTTATTTGTATAGCTGGGGCAGGGTTGACAGGCCGTATTGGGTCGTCTACAGGGTAATCCATGTTAATAAAAAAAAATATATATATATATATATATATTTTGTTTTTTGAAACCGACATGGTAGAACTGAAAAAATCGTTACCCATCCCTGGTTGTGGCGGTGACCTGCTCGTACACCGGCGTCACTGTTCTAAACCAATCTAGCCAGAGAAAAAAAACGTTTAGTATCTTCGTAAAAAGGTATGTTGTGAAAAAAAAAAAATATGGGTTAGATAGGATTACCGTTGTCGAAAAATTAATCCGTATCGAAGCTCTCGTATGAACAAAATTAACAACAAAACATATGTTATTCTAAATCCGAAACAAACATTTAACATGGATCAAACAATCACTCACCGATCCAGATTGGTAATCCGTCGGAATTATGGTTTTCCACAGCGTGTACTAGAGAAAAAATTTTAGGTTTAAGCTGATTTAGAAAAGGAGAAAAGATGTTTTTCGTGCAACAAAGTTACCAGCTCTTCTCGCCATGATAGTTGCTAACAAATACGCACACAGGCCCGCTTCTATCCTCTGTTTTCACCGACTGACTGGTTCGATACGACCTGTTTTTATACCTTGGTAGAACAGTTTTATTATTATATTGCATGCCCGTTGCAACATCAGTGGAGATGTGCAGGGGGGCAGATGACAAAAAGGCCTGTCTGTGTTCTAATACCACCTGTGTTTTTTTGATGTCTTAATGACCGCCATCAGAGGATGGGAGCGCGTCCGTGTCACATGGGAAAATGGCAAAAACAGGTGTCATACCCTGTCTGCATTTCAACGAAGCAGGGAGCTGTTTGGTGTCTATCATGAACACCACCGTTTGGAGTGGGTCAATCACCAACAGAGGATGATGGTGATTGACCCATAAAATACAAGGTTTATTTACAGAAGAAGTAAAAGAAACATTTAATCACTCAAAACTAATAACCAACACTACTGATCAAACTAAATGAATGCCAAAAAAACAAAAGAAACAAATGGATAAATATGCAATAAAGATAGAAAACATAAATTCAGATTAATGTTTGCAGGAATCTGTATGCTTTAAGAATGAAATCGAAATTGGCTTAACAATTGTAATTTTTTTAACTAATTTCTTGGGCTCTGGAGATAAACAATGTCTTTGTTTATAAATATTTAGGATTCACCTGGTGCGAGTTCCTGCAGAAATTTAGGCCTTCCTCTGCTAGCCAAGGAAGAAGTTTGGAGATTTTCTTCTGTTGCCCACCGCGCCGGCAGCAGCATACGGAATGGTCTGCAGAGTTCAGGCAGTTCAACAGGGTTTGTTTATCAATGTTTTTCAGTCATCTGATCGGTCGTCTTGTGGTGTTGATTGAATGAGCTCCTCCTCAAACTCAAATGTTTCTCCTTCACCCATGAAGGAAGGTTCTTTGATTTGGGCCTCCCCGATCAACGCTCGGCCATGGCTCCGAGTGAATGAAGTGAGGGTCCTGCCCATGTCAACCCAGGCCAGAAGAACGGGTGGCGGAGCACCTCTGTTTGTATGTTCTGCTGGCAGTTCCCTTGGTGGAAGAGAGCAGGTTAGCGCCACCCGATTGCTGTGTGTGTGACGCAACACATTTATGTTACAGAGTTACCTATTTATAAAAGTAAAAATAAAGTGAGCAAAAGAGTATTTATGCGTTACCAAAAATGAAAGGGGCCTTGCAAAGTGCTGCAACTTATTTGATAGACACGGCCTCCTTTGAATGCACCGAGAAGTCATGAGAAAGGATAACGTCCGTCATCCAACTAAACACACTTAACTCTGCAGGATAAGAGTAACAGGAGAGAAAGTAAGCAATAGGCTATTCCACATAGAAGTCAACAGAACCTTTTCACCAAAGCAGAGTGTACATCTTACCGCTATGTTCTTCTCTTTTAGTTGATGAATTGAAAATAATGTGCGTACATCCACGATGCAAAAGCTGTAGATAGATAGATAGATAGATAGATACTTTATTCATCTCCAAGAGAAATTCACAGTTCTAGCAGCTTACGGGAACACAGGGGCATGCAGGGAAAATACAATATAAAATGTACTCTGTCATCTTAAAGGGAGTTAGAAAACCCTCACACTCTACGCACCACCCCCCCCCCCCCCCCACACACACACACACACATTTTGGCAATCGCATCTCCTGTTCTTTCACAGCATGTCACTGTGTACTTTATCAATAAAATATTATATTGATTGGCTCTATTGCATATATGACTGTCCTACCTGTTCAGCAGAAATGTGTCCAAAGCTGTGTTGGTTTGAAGCCTTTTAAGATTCAATGGTAGCCTATCTCCATTGCTGAAATGCATCTCTGATGTAAATCGAGGGGAGAAACACATATTGATGTAACACCCTACTTCTGGCTTTACGGCATCTTTCGGGGTTTTTTCACCGTAATTCCCATCGTTTTTCTTTCTGAAGTTATTTTAGCCCTGGGTAGCCGAGGATTGGCTAACTATTTAGCAGATGTTTGCTTATACTTCTCCATGAACACTCTCTGCCATTATGATGATTCTAAACAGGAAGACATGGAACGGCCTGTCTGCACGGCCTCACCTCCACGTTTATTGACAGTCGATGCAGCAGAAACTTAAAAACTTTCAGTGTGAATTGCATAGGAGTCTATGGGAGGAAAGTGAGACTTAAGAAAAATAACAAATGTTGTGGAGATCTAGCCTTTTATCATAGTAATGAACCCCACATAATTTTAAGGATATATATAAAACTTTAATAAATAAATAAATCATCCAAATATATACAGTACAGTGGGCACCACTTGGAATTGTCGCTTTCATTCGCGCTTTCTGTGTTTCGCACAGCAC
Organism: Apricaphanius iberus; assembly: GCA_028564705.1. Taxonomy (NCBI): domain Eukaryota; kingdom Metazoa; phylum Chordata; class Actinopteri; order Cyprinodontiformes; family Aphaniidae; genus Apricaphanius; species Apricaphanius iberus. Next base: position 230,574 of record JAPXFQ010002081.1, read on the forward strand.
GTGAAATATATTACAACTTATCGCCACGAGGTGGCAGGTTTACTCCGCTGCAGCATTACCTGCAACTGACTGCATTCAGAGGCGTTTCAGTCAGCAGTGGTATTGATATTAGGGATGGGTTTGGATGTCAGGTGCCATCATGGCACCGGTTCTGACATAAACGGTAGTAATCAGACCGAAAAGCAGCGCACATTTCTGTGCCTTATTTCGGTTCTTATTTTCCAGGAGATGTTAAACACTATGGATTCTGGGCGTGCCATCAGCCAGGAGTGATTCCCTATATCACCAGAAAAGGATGAAAACATGGATATCTTTGTTCAACAAACTGCTAAAGGTTAGGGCTGTCGAAATTAATGAACCAATGCCTCGATTGATTCCTAGAATTAACTCTTTTTCCTCCTTTTTTTACGCTATGAAAAACGCATTCCCAGAACAGCGCCTCATTTATAATTCAGCCCGCAACACATCAGCTCTCCTTCCTAACCAGCCAAACTGCAGAATGTTGCGCAGCAGCAGGTGTTTGTGATCCTAAATGACATGTGTATATTATTATTGGCGTATTGGCTTCGTAGTGACATGATAAGTTCATAAGTTGTCTGTAAGAATTATCCGTCCACTTCGGATATCAGCTTCGGTGTGTGAGGCGCAGTGTTTGCTGTGTGTGCGGTGCAGAGTTTGGGGTGTGCGGTGGGGTTTAAATGTTCCGTAGACTATTTAAGTTGATTAATGCGTGTTGGCTCACTGTATAGCTTCATACATTTCTTAGTGAGATACCGTTGCGTTAAAAATGTGAAATTATTCAGTTAAAGTGATGTTTTCTGACTTACAGTAAATTACTGCTTTTCGTCTTTTTTATTTCGTGGAGGATTAAGGTAAGTTTTATCCAAATGACTTTCCAACTGACCTTTTAGCTGTTACATCTCTACTAGTTTATATGACAGCCCTGCAGGAATGTAAATGACTTTAGTTTCACGTCTGTAATATTGTTAAACTGTATGTAAACAATTAAACTCTCCCCACTGTTTAGAGTCAACAGCGTGAATTACGACAAATACGCTCTATTTTGTGAGCTATTTGTCTCTATCCTAATGCTATTATTGAATATTTTGGAGTAATAATGCTTTTTTCTTAAACCATCCTAAATAAATGCTAAAAGGAGCCCCTTGAGAAGACAGATGAGCTGTCTGCTCTGCTGTGTAACGTAACATGGCGTCACCAGGTGCATCCATCATTCATTAGCAGCACATTTTCTTTAAAGGTTTTGAAACGAAATGGAAAAAAGGTTTTTCAGCTCTCTTGTGAGCATCACATTTTATTGGCTTGGTATGGGAAATATGTATTAGCTGCTTATAGTAACATATTTCCAGAGTTTATCTGCCATCTACAGATAAATACCAAATAAACACTATCAGGGTTTATTTTTGTAGAGTCACTAAGTTATGGGTTTCAAGTGATGATACAGTAGGTGGGTAGAAGCAGTTATGATGTGTTGCAAGCTGTTTAGTACGGAAGCGTTGAGCTGTCACAGCCATGAAATAAATGTTGAAGCTGGATCTCGTTATAACGACAAAACCTAAGTCGTTATAACGAGAAACGTTCTCGTTATAACGAGATATACATATTTTTCTAACCACAATATCTTCTCGTTTAAACGAGAAAGGTTATCTCATAACGTGTGTCATGGTCAATAATACCACCCCCAGTTCAGGAGTACTTAGAGTAAAACATCTTCAGTGGAGAAAAACCTGGCTGAGACTTAATTTAGTTTCACCTCTGCAGAGCGTGGAGAAGACCTGTCCTCATCAGTCTGAGTCCCAGGCGTTCTGCCTCTCTTCTGCAGACAGGCTTTCTTTATTCAATCCACATGATGGCTCACAGCACATACACACCAATACATTTGCTGATTTATTTCCCCACACACACATTCAGTTACTGGTTGCGAGATAACGGGTACCTGGCGGCGCCTGACGGTGCCTGGCTCTGCAGCTTCTCTCTAAAAACAACTCCCTCTAAGGTCCAGCACATCTCATATCAGATACTACTTCCTCTAAGGCCTTTAGCAACTTTCAGCAAGAATAAAACATTTAATCACAGTAAAAATCCTCATTAATCGCCCTTTTGAACTCTCTTAAGAGTTCAATATAAGTCAAAGCAGTGCACACCGTTAGTAGCTAGAGAGTAAATAAACCTATCAAAAATCATAATCCTGTTAGAAAAGCACACCTCAAATTTTTTTAAAGTACTTCAAACTCATCCTCTTCATTCTCTTCAACCGGTTCTTCTCCTAAGAGAGCAATCATCATGTGTGCAGAGTCCTGAGGAGCAGGGGAGATGGCCGTGGTGATTAATCTGTTAAGGAGGGCGCGTAGGCATGGGATGCAACAGCATCCGCACGTGACCATAATGACTGTAAACACTGCTAGGGAACTAAACTTTTATATTTACCAAACATATTAAGCCAGGAGTCCCACATTTCTTGGTCCACTCCTGAATGTTATACCCTTCGTGATATTTTATCTGTCCGTCCCTGCCTTCTTCCGGCCAGACCAATCGAGTGATCCAAATTATCATGTGTGTTTTATTTTTTTTATTTTTTCTGGCCCTGTAACAGGTAATAATCATTCTATGCTACTGTAAATAAGTTGATCCCTCTTTCAGCTGTTTAGGCCAGTCCCACTGCCCTCAGGAGTCCCCATAAAAATACAGCCATGATTATACACCAAAAAACGATAAGCACGTGGAGCCAAGCGGTTGTCATTTTTTGCTTCAAAGTTGATTAGATATACAAGTGATTATTTAGTCTGCAGAGGTGAAAACAGTAAAATGATAATAGTTACAACAAAATTTTTGCTCTTCTTAACCTGGCACTTCCTTTCCCCCTCTCTGGCTCCTGGCAGCTGGGAAGTGTGGTTTTGCTCTTTGTCTTTGTAGCCGTTGGCTGGCCTTCTGTTCCTCCTCCTGGTCGTCTACTTCTGGTCCTGGTCCTCTTCACCTTTGTGGATTCAGGGGTCGACTACCCTGAACCCTGTGATTTGGCCGGGGATTATTCTGGCCCACTATTTGGCCTCCTCACCTAATGGAGATCGTTCTTTGTCTCAGAGAGGGATCGCTGAGGTCCCTCCGTGGGGGCGCACTGGCTCCAGTGATACCAGGTCTCTCCTTTTCCTCTCAGGCGAACAGCATGAGACGTCCTCTCCACCACCTGGTTTGGGCCCGTCCACCTGGGTTCTGACCACTTTCTCTTAGTGACCTTTAGCAACGCCCACTCGACTTCTGGTGAGCTGGTGACCTCCGTTTCGACTCTTTGGTCCTGGACCTGTTTGGAAAACTGAGATACCACACTTTGCAATATGTTAAAATACACGATTTTACTCAGTTTCTCATTTTCATCTGCAGACAAAGGTAGTTTAGTACTGGGCCCAGGAAATGGTCTACCCGTCTGTAGTTAGTGTGTAGTAAACCCCGTGGAGTTACTCACTGAACACCTGACAGACATAAGGGCTAGTGGTAGTGCTTCAATCCAATTCATTTTAGTCTGTGCACAGATTTTGCCAATTTGTCTTTTAGAGATTGATTCATTCTTTCCACTTTTCCTTGAGACTGTGGATGAAAGACTGTCCCAAATTTGTGTTTCAAGCCCAAGGCTTTTTCAACTTCCTGCAAATCTTTGTTCTTCAAGTGTGTTCCGTTATCTGATCTGATCTTTTCAGGGAACCCATGTTGGGGAATGTAGTGGTTTATCAGAATCAGAATCAGCTTTAATGGCCAAGTATGACACATACAAGTATGACGCATACAAGGAATTTACAGATACAGTACAACCTGTCCAAGATCATTACAAACAACAACAACAACAAACAGATCCAGGTCACTGTTGGGCATGCAGCCACCGAGCGGCGCTCCCGTTTATGAAACGGCAGGCATTTGACTACCGTTCTACTGTCCTCTCCATATTGTCTAGCATTACACTAGCATACATTTATACTACTTTTCTCCCCCTTTTTTCTGGAACAAAACGCCATTCATCCTTTCCTTTGTTCCAGAAACATCCAGATGTAACAGCAGACTGTAAGTAGGGGTGACCAGTTCAGTTGCTGTGGACAGACGTTTGTTTGAGCGTAATGAAAGCCTCCTCTGCAGCTTGAATCCATTTCAGAGGAGCAGACAGATTTCTCATGCCTAGCTCCCTGACGAGTTCCCTTAATGGTTGTGTTAGGCCTACATAATCTGCCACAAAGTTTCTGCCGTATCCCGTTAGGCCCAGGAAAGACAACATTTCTTTCACTGTATGTAGTAGTGGATGATGTAAAATAGAAGATCTATGTTCAGGGGAGATTCTCCCTAAAAATGACACCTGTTGTTGAATAAAATTTAATTCGAACTGCAATTCATTAAAAATAGTTAAACCTACTTATTATTTTGTATAATCACGTTAAATCCCAAATATGTTTAAATCCTGCAACCATACATTATCAATTTGCTAAAAATTAAGTCCTAAATTGTGTATTGCCCTGAACCAATCTGCTACACAGACAGGTTTGCCTGTCACAGTCATCCCCTATTTAAATTACATTTATTTTGATTAAAAGATTTTGCTTTATATCCGGTGGTTCATTAAGTTAAAAAGAGTCATAATCTGAAAAAGAATTAGCCTAGAATGTCGGTAACTGTATTAAATTTTGCTATATCATATTCCCCTATTAATAATATTTTGGTCTCATAATATAATGTTTGTTTTTCTCTTTTCTGTGTCCTGAGTACCCCTGCAGAATGTGTCGTCCAATTAGAGATTAGTTTCTGGCAGTTACCTCAGCCTTATTTAGTATCCATGTTGTTAGGAGGAGTATATACCAACATTACCAAGTATATCATTTTAATAACATAACAATACAAATGCACCCTCTAAAATGCAAAAACTAAACTATTATCTAATATTGAAATATATGGTAAAAGTTACTTCCCGATTCCGTGTTCTTTTATTGGACATCCACTCCTTTTCGAATCTAGTCCAACTGTATTGTGCAGAGAAATTATTTCACCCATCTAATTAAAAAATAATCCCAGGGGAAAGAGCAAATCCATGTTATTTTGGTGCAACACCGTTGTTATTCCTGAAAACTAAACAAAAACACCTCCCTCCTTGATGGATTTAAAAGCAAGAGCAGGCTCAAGAGTTTACTTTTTGTCTACAGTTCAACTGATTACTATCATTTGCTGGTTCAACTAAATTGATTCTTTTATTTACTTATTTTATTTATCAAGTTTAAGACATACTTATATGTCTGTTTAACTATGTCTCTTTTTAAATGTTATCAATTATTCTATTATCCATTTCAGCTTTTTAATTACCTTAATCCGTGAAGCACTTTGATTCATTCTTTCTGCTAGAAATCAAATACAATTCTGACTTACTTTTGATTTAGCTGTTCCATAAAGATATCATTTAAGTAACCGTTACAGTTGTGCATTAATAAGGAATGTATCCTTTGTATTCCTTAGGTGTTGAATTTTTTATGTAAATAAAAAAATAAATTAAAAAAAAATTTTCTCTCTCACCAGCCAGCAACCCCATGCTATAGGCCCAGTTCTTCCTTCCACCCAACTTTCCAAATTTTATTCCCGGTAAATGGTGGTGTCTAACCTGGAGATAATTCTGGGGAAGGCACGGGGGTTTCAGAGTTCAAGCAACCACGGCCACCTTCGATCAGAAAAACAGAAACTCTTGTGGTTAGTTCAGCAACATTGACATTGAATCAGCAGCCTTTGATCGTCACTTCTTCAGCAGAAATTGTCCATTTTACACCAGCCAAGTGGATTCACACATATTGTCCTTGAAAGTTCAGTTCAGCATGAGGAAATGTGCTCTTTTTTGAGGGTGCCCCCTGCTTCACCCCTGAAAATATTCAGTCACTGTTGCCCCCCTTGTTTTGGGAGCAGAGCACAAGACACATTTTACTTTATTTTAATCAGTTATATTAGCAATAATTTCTTCAGTATTAGTTATGGTAAAATATACTAATTTATAGGTTTGCTCTCTCCAACAGGGATGTTCATTAATCCTTATATGTCTAATTAAACTGTTGTTCTAATTCTTCCCCTGCTTATTTTAATTAATGTTTCCTGCATTTTTCATCCAATTTAAATGCTATCTCTGCTCTTCCTTCTGCTTTATTTTCCTCTTCTCTTGCTTAGGTTCCTCCCTTCTAATTTCTGTTGCGTCTGTCACACTCCTTGTAAAAATTCATCTTTCAGGCATAATTGCTTGATCTTTTTGACCCATGATATGAAGGTTATTCCACTTAACCATCTTTAGACACGTACTGTTCATCCTTGAAGCCCCCCTTTTTTTTTACTTTCAAAATGTTTTTTTTTTGTTTTTTTTAAACATATGTGAGTCATTATCATTCCTTATACTTTATCAATTCAATGCCTTTCTCTATTTTGTCAATTTGATAAATGTCTCTTTCATCTCATGTGTAAATTAAATATTTATAAAGATTGACCATCGCAACCTTTTATCAATACACTTAGTTCTTTTTAGTGATTTAAGCATTTTATATTTATTCCAATTAGAAATCTACTTGCTTTTCAATCTGTCCTTTATCAATACAGCTTGTATTTTTATTCTTATTTAGCCAATTTAATCCTGTTTCAGAAACCAACTATAGACATATTCCTAAACTATTCAAATTTTGCACCGTCCTCCATTTTGCAACTTGGTTGAACTTGTCACATGCTCCAGCTACATGTAATTCTCTCGAGCTTCAAAATCCTTCTACCCAATTTTCAATAGGATCGCAGATCTGATCATTAGTGAGAATTTTCTGAACAGCGTCCTTTAAAGGTATTTTATAATCCATTGAAAACTCCTTCTTTTACTTAAAACAATAAAAATAGCAATACATCTAGACCGTTCAACGTGAAGAAAAAAAAAAAGCAAATTCTTCAATTTACTATAAAAACTCCTGCTTTTGAATTCAGAATTCTTCTATTAAATCTTAAACTAAAACTTACCAAATTAGACTCGCTTAGGAGTAACTGCTTTTACTTGTTTGTTTTTAATTGTCACACGAATTATTGTCTTAATCACTGTAAATGCTTTCTTGTGTTAAATACTGAGCTTTCTTCAGCAAAATTAGTAATTGAACTAAACCTGTGTTTTTTACTCATTTGTCCCTACATTGTTGTATTTTTCTTGATTAGTTTCTTATTGTAAATGCTCATTTGTATTTTAATCATATGTACAGCACCTTAAATTGCACTGTGTTGAAAGTGTGCTATACAAGCAAAAATGTCCTGTCGCGCGTTCTTTCTTTTTTTTACATTAAGACTAATTTAAATGTTATCAAGTATTTATCTTAATAGTATTTCTTAATTCCCCCTTTACCAAGCTTCTATTTTTTTTTTTTAATATTAAATCCAAATTAAACAAGACAAATCCACATTTATTTAAGTTTGACAAGGTAGCTGTTTGCGTAATTATTTAATCTCTTATGAGTTACTCCTGGTCGTTTTCAAGAGGCGTTTCCAAACCCAACTCGCTCCTCCGAACTGTTTTTTGTTTTTTTTTGTATCTATTTTTTCATTCAATTCAATTCAATTCAATTTCAATTCAGTTTATTTATATAGCGCCATTTCACAACAGATGTCATCTCAAGGCACTTTACAAAAAGAGTTATTACAATACAATGTTTAGTGTAGAAATTACAGAACCACAGAAGATTGCGTCGTGGAATTCTCAGCAATCCCTCATACTGAGCAAGCATGCAGCGACAGTGGGAAGGAAAAACTCCCTTTTAACAGGAAGAAACCTCCGGCAGAACCAGGCTCAGCACAAGCGGTTATCTGCCGCGACCGTCTGTGGCTTGGAGAATACACAACAGAGACACAGAAAGAGCAATAGAACTGATGCACAAGTTTGTTGCAGGACGTGGAGAATTTTCCGTCACTGCAATGCCATCTTAGTCAGGGTCGTCAAGCAGGGCTAATCCGGAGCACCTACTATAATAGAAAACAGGTTAGTGCTTGAATTGACAGCACATCATGCAGTTGGGGAGAAGTAGGAGAGAAAGTAGGAACAGACCCTAATAATGTCCTCCAACAGCCTAGCCTAAAGCAGCATAGCTACTAACATTAACCTGTCTCCTAGCTACTAGGAGACCTGGCTACCAACACTCTGTCTTAGTCCTCCTGACCCGTGGACGGTGTAGGGCCGGTAACGGCCCCCGTCATGCCGGGGTCTTCTCGGAGTCGGGTTGTTTGAGAATGCAGCCCAAAGTGGGTGGTAAACTCCATCTAAGGCTAAATACCGGCACGAGACCGATAGTCGACAACTATCTTAAGGAAAAATAGACAGAACTGAGAGGACAGAGTTGAAGAGGGCGAGAAACGTTTAAGAGATAAACGGGTGGGGTCCGCACAGTCTGCCCAGGGGATTCAACCCGGCAGGTAATGGGCGGCCGCACTGTGCGGGAGGATCCCCTTGAGGGACCTCTCTCCGGCGCTGGCTGGCCCCCGTGGGGCGCATTTCTTCCGCGGCGGTAAGCCGCGACCGGCTCCGGATCTTTACCTGGCTTACATTAATCTATCTCTACCTAGCTACTCTACCTCTTCCTATCTCTTCCTAACTTTTGACACTCTGCCTGACTACTAACATTAACCTGTCTCTTCCTATCTACCTGTCTGACCTGACTCTAACTACCTATAAACATATCTCTAACTGTAAGCTTTGTCAAAGAGGAAAGTTTTTAGCCTAGTTTTAAAGATAGACAAATTGTCTGCTTCACGAACCAACCCTGGGAGCCGGTTCCATAGGAGGGGAGCCTGATAGCTGAAAGATCTGCCACCCATTCTACTTTTAGAAATCCTAGGAACTACCAGTAAACCTGCAGTCTGAGAGCGAAGGTCTCTGTTAGGAACATATGGAACAATCAGGTCTCTTATGTATGATGGAGCTAGATTATTAAGGGCTTTATATGTCAGAAGGAGGATCTTGAATTCTATTCTAGATTTTACTGGGAGCCAGTGAAGAGAAGCTAAAACAGGGGAAATGTGATCTCTTCTTTTAATATTCATCAGAATCCTAGCAGCAGCATTTTGAACTAACTGAAGACTTTTAATTGTATTCTGTGGACTACCTGATAATAGACAGTTACAGTAATCCAGCCTTGAAGTAACAAAGGCATGGACTAGTTTTTCAGCATCATTCCTGGACAGGATGGTTCTAATTTTTGCAATATTCCTAAGGTGAAAAAAGGAAATCCTACAGACTTCTTTAATGTAAGTTCTAAATGACATATCTTGGTCAAAAATGACACCGAGGTTTTTTGCTTTATTACTGGAGGCTAATTTAATGCCGTCCAGGTGAAGGGGCTGACTAAGTAGTTTCTTTTTCAGAGCTTCTGGTCCAAAGACGACAACTTCTGTTTTATCAGAATTTAGAAGCAAGAAGTTTAGAGTCATCCAAGTTTTTATGTCTTCCAGACATGCCTGTAGTCTACCTAACTGATTGGATTCATCAGGATTTATGGATAGATATAGCTGTGTATCATCTGCGTAACTATGGAATTTTATCCCATGCTGCCTAATTATTTTACCAATAGGAAGCATATATATAGTAAAGAGAATCGGCCCAAGCACTGAACCCTGTGGTACTCCGCAAGTAACTATTGAGGTTGAGGAAGATCTATTGTTTACCTGAACAAACTGAAATCTGTTAGACAAATAAGATTTAAACCAACCTAGTGCTGTTCCTATTATACCGACACTTTGAAGCCTTTCTATGAGAATATTGTGGTCAACAGTGTCAAAGGCAGCACTGAGATCTAACAGGACCAGAATGGTCACCAGTCCATTGTCTGAGGCTATGAGAATATCATTAGTAACCTTCACCAGAGCTGTTTCAGTGCTGTGATGAGCTCTAAAGCCTGACTGAAACTTCTCAAACAGCTCATTATTGTTTAAATGCTCACATATCTGGTGTGCAACTATTTTCTCAAGAATTTTAGATAAGAAGGGAAGATTAGATATCGGTCTATAGTTAATTAAGTCGTTTTGATCAAGAGAGGGTTTCTTAAGTAGAGGTTTAATTACAGCAATCTTAAACTCCTGTGGTACATATCCATTGACTAAGGATAGATTCATTATATTTAAAATTGGAGCAGCGATCAGAGGGAAAACTTCTTTTAAGAGTTTAGTTGGGATTGGGTCTAAAACGCAAGTTGAAGGTTTAGATGAAGCTAATAATTTTAGTACATCACAAAGTTCGGCTGCATTAAAGCAGTTTAAGCATATATTAGGTTCCACCATTTTTGAGGCTGCCTCATTAACTAAGGAGGAAGCAAGCATATTGGGAAGGTTCCCAATTATCTTATTCTTTATGGAGTCTATTTTATTTATAAAGAATTGCATGAAGTCGTCACTGCTTAGAGCTTGGGGAATGGTTGGCTCGATAGAGCTATGATCCTGTGTGAGTTTGGCAACTGTATTAAAAAGAAACCTAGGATTATTTTTATTCTCCTCGATTAAAGATGAATAATATGCTGTTCTAGCTGTGTGAAGGCTCTTTTTATATAGCAATAAACTATTTTTCCATATTAAAAAGGAATCATGTAAATGCGTGGAGCGCCATTTTCTCTCTAGTTTTCTAACATTCTGCTTTAGGGTACGTAGCTCTAAATTAAACCAGGGAGTTAATCTTCTATGGCTAGCCACCTTCCTTTTCAAGGGGGCAACTTTGTCTATTGCCCGACGCAGGGAGGAATTAACGCTATGAACTAAAATGTCAAGTTGTGAGGGGTCACGAGTTAAATCACTGTTTTCTGTTCTGCATTTATAAACTGAGGAAATTAAAGTTGGAAGAGCTTCTTTAAAATTTGCTACAGCGTTGTCTGATAACGTTCTGGTATAATGAAGTTTTCTTTCAGGTTTGATATGATCCATTAGAGTAAGTTTAAAAGTGATAAGGAAATGATCAGACAGGATAGGGTTATGTGGAAAGACTGTTATTTCTTCACAGTCAATGCCATAAGTCAGCACAAGATCTAAAGTGTGGTGACAAGAATGTGTTGGTCCCTGCACATTTTGAGTAAAGCCTATTGAGTCTAGGATAGTGTGAAAAGCTGTATTTAGACTATCACTTTCATTATCAACATGAATATTGAAGTCTCCGACTATAATGACTTTATCAGTGTTTAAAACTAAGTCAGATAGAAAATCTGAAATCTGATCTAAAAATTGAGAATAAGGTCCTGGTGGACGATATAAGACCACAAACAAAAGTGGCTTTACTGCTTTGTTATGTGTATGAGGAAAGCTAAAAACTAGATGCTCAAAGGAACTGTAACTATTATTTTTTTGGAGATTAATTAGTAAATCGGAATGAAAGATAGTTGCTACTCCACCTCCTCGACCAGTACTTCGAGGGACACTAAAGTTTAAGTAGCTAGGGGGAGTTGACTCATTTATTGTGACATGGTCCTCTTCCTGCAACCATGTCTCTGCAAGACAAAACAAATCAATATTATTTTCACAAATTAAGTCATTTACCAAGAGTGTTTTTGAGGGGAGAGATCTTATGTTTAGTAAACCACATTTAATTGATTTGTTTTTATGTTCAGTCCGAGTTTTATTTATCTTTATGAGATTTTTATACTTTGCTCTAGTAGCATTAACTTTTAATTCATTAGTTTTGGGTAGTGGACGGGAAACTATCTCTATAGGGTAGTGGGTGGGTGGCAGTCCCTGTTCCTTGACCTGGACTCTGGGTTCCCTGAGCTGGACTCTGGGTTGTCACGGCTTTGGGGAACTAGAGATAACCCTATCAATGTTCCTGGAAAGAAGCGAAGCTCCGTCCTCGGTGGGATGGATGCCGTCTCTACGTAACAGTCCAGGTTTTCCCCAGAAGGCCCCCCAGTTATCAATGTAGCCCACATCGTTTTCTGGACACCACCTTGACAACCAAAGGTGGAACGAAAGCATACGGCTGTACATGTCATCGCTAGTACGATCAGGTTGATAATTCACAATTGATCTTAAGAGTGAATGCCCCAAGCCGAAGCTTAGTAAAGTTAAAAGGCTTTATAAACTGATGTTTAGCTTCTTATCAAGTTATTTTTATTCAGAGATTTATCAAAAAACCAAGAGTCTTGAACAGACTCCGCTCGCTGCGAGCTCCCCCAGCAAAGAGCTTCAGTCTGGTGCTAACGCTAGCCCTTTTCGGCTAACGTCGCTTAAAACAGTTAAACTTTACCACGAAACTACTCAACAAAATAGCAACATACCCTTCGGTAAATAGAGAACTCCACACCTCAATTTCAATTCCCATCAGCGTAATTCACACCACTTTTTCCAGATTTCAATGTGGCACAAAATTAGACGTATCCGTCACAAATTCAGCACGGACTGAAACGCGTACCCAACATCAGTTCCGCTATCTATATATTCTAGAGTGTTTAATTTCTCTTATCCATTCATATATTCTTATATAATAGTTTATACTCGAGTTTTTACTAATGATAGTCCTTTTTTTTAACACGAACCCAAAAGTTCAGCTCACCTCTCAACCTCCTGCTTTCATACAAAGTTGAAATCTCACACACACACACACCCAGCGCTGAGATCTCTCTCACACATACCTTCTCCTCTCTTTGATTCTATTTTCTTAAAACACCCTTTTACTCACGTTTTTGGGACTTGAACCCTCAACACTATATTAAAATTCTACTCGTATCACCCACTTCTAGATAATTTATAAACCTCAGTTACTTGAAGTCTAGACACAATAAGATTTTTGGTAAAATCCAATGAGCAGAAGAAAAGGTCTGCTTATCTTCTTTTGCGTGCACGCCTTTGTGTCAGTCTCCTTTCACCTCGGTCAGTTTCAAATCAGCTCCAAAGAATCCTTTTTAGGATCCCCTCTCTTTTATTTCAAAATAGAATTTTGGAGATCCTACCTCCAGGGCCTCAAACCCAGCTCTATAACCCGGTTATAGTACTTTTCTCGTCATAAAAATATTAGGACGCCACTCCAAGATAAAACATTTATCAGACCCCGGGCCTGCCGTAACCCGGTTACGTTTCTAACCTTTATCAGACCCTCGGCCTGGTGCAACCCGGTTGCTTCTCTCAATGCAGTATTCCTCCCGGAGGATTTAAGTGTGTAACCCGGTTACCACACAACTCTATGTTCAGTAACCCTGTTACTTTATCTCATACCTCGTTTTTCTCCACTGCAGTAAATTTAGGAACTTCAGGTAGCTACTTGAAGTCTGACACAAAAAACTTTTTTGAACAAAGCCAATGAGCAGAACAAAAAGTCTGCTTACCTTATGAAATTGCCGGCATGATTTGTGTCAGTCTCCGTTCACTTTGGTCCGGTCCAAATGGTCTCCAAGACTCCTTTTCTGTGACGAAAATCCGGGTCACGGCACCAAATTGTCGTGGTCAATAATACCACCCCCAGTTCAGGAGTACTTAGAGTAAAACATCTTCAGTGGAGAAAAACCTGGCTGAGACTTAATTTAGTTTCACCTCTGCAGAGTGTGGAGAAGACCTGTCCTCATCAGTCTGAGTCCCAGGCGTTCTGCCTCTCTTCTAGGCTTGCTTTATTCAATCCACATGATGGCTCACAGCACATACACACCAATACATTTGCTGATTTATTTCCCCACACACACATTCAGTTACTGGTTGCGAGATAACGGGTACCTGGCGGTGCCTGACGGTGCCTGGCTCTGCAGCTTCTCGCTAAAAACAACTCCCTCTATGGTACAGCACATCTCATATCAGATACTACTTCCTCTAAGGCCTTTAGCAACTTTCAACAAGAATAAAACATTTAATCACATTAAAAATCCTCATTACGTGACAGGTTAGTACAGTAAAAACGTCACCTTCTCGTGGAAGGTTTATTCTCGTCTTGAATGAATGGAGGAAGAATATGGAGACGAAATCGGAGCCGCTTCATGCCTTTTTAAGATCTCGAAATCTGTCTGAGGAACGTATTTCAACTCTGGGGGCTGATAAAGTAAGTCATCCTTATTGAGCACTTAGCCTACATGAATTTAGCATCGATTCAACACAGTTCTGTGTTACTGAATGGGCCGGCAGTGAACTGTGGTACCAACTATAGCTTGGAACGAGAAATAGCTTTGAATGAAATACACTTTGATTTCATATACGCTTTACTTTCATCCTACTCAATGACGGGGAAAGCTTCTAGGGGTGTGAGGAAAAAATTATTCACGTCTGAATCTCGATTCCTATTTAACAAGATTCAGAATAGATCCGAAATGTTTGAGAATCGACTCTCAAAAAATATGTTTTCTGAACCTTTTTACATTTTCGCTTCGCGTAGTGTTTGTCATGCAACGGGCACCGTCGCACTGACAGGTCTGATGCGCCGTTGGCTAGCTAGCGCTAGCATGAAAGACGAAAGAGAAATCCAGCCGCCCTGTCTTTGCTCAAGGTAAATGTTTGGGCCGTCTAAAAGGTCTTCTCCATGCTAATGACACATTTGGCTAAAGTTTTTATTTATTTTTATTTTATAAATCTGCAAGAATATAAGAGCGATCTTTCTTTATAAGCTACACATAAACATCCAGCAGCGCTGCACACCTGTGGCGCTTTCAAGGAAGTCCGAAATATATGCTGAGTTCAATAACGTTAGGACTTTTAAAATTTCTAACAAAAACAATGAAAATAATAACATAAGCCATACATTTCTGTTTAATGATGGTTGATAAGCAACATTTGGTGCATAATAAATATTTTCAATGTATTTTCTACTACGTACCAAAGAACAAACAAAATACATCTAAAAGTAGATCAGCATTTTTTTTTTCAAGACTAGAAATTTTGTTTAAAAGGTCTTGGATGTCCAGTTGCAATTTCATGTCTTGTTACTTTTGAACCAGTTCCCTTCTCTCAACATAGATTGTAAAATCCATTTTGTGTTGATGCCCTATTACATTCATGGCTCACTTCATCACAGACACTTGGCAGATCAAGTTGTGTGTATTACAAACACAAATGATGAATGAAAGAGTATTGATTAAGAAAAAAAATTGATTTGAATCGAGAATCGCTTCTGAATCGAATCGTCACCCCAAGAATCGGAATCGAATTGAATCGTGAGATGTTGTAAGATTCCCATCCCTATAAGCTACATAATGTCATGTTAACCCCCTGATGGATTATTTATTTAAAAAGTGCCACTTTTTTCAACTTCAATATTTTGCTTCTATAGACATTTACAGTGTCGTATTTCTTTATTTTTATTATATTATTGGACTTTTATTTTATTCATCTATCTTTAGCTAGTCTATGAACATATTAATAAAATATGTTCTCATAGTTATATAATGTAAAATGTAATAAAAATATAACGGTATAATTTTCTTGTCCTGTTATTACTTAGGCAAACTTCATAATTACAATGTATTAGATTTTATACTATATTTATATTCTTTCATTGATTGGCAGTGTATTGTATAACTCACTAATGTCCAGTGAAGTGGTTAATTTGCTAATGTACCATCCTGACCCATGCAGATACTGGAAAACAGCATTAAGATAGGTGTACCTGCACGTTGCAAGTGAAGTAGCTGGCACGAACATGCACACACACTGCCATAGGCTGTCTTGTTTTTTTGCTTTTTAAGAATATGGAAAGTAAACAATCATGCAAGTTACAGTAAACCACTGTTTAGTTTTAAACAGTTACTTTTCATGTTTTCTATTTGAAATAATTATAAAAATATTGTTTTTTCAGATGGACATATCACCAATTGCAAGCATGGATGACAACAGCTTGGCCAAATACATTCCCATCTATGGTGACAGGATTGCCACACGAAGATTTTGCTCTTAGTACCAAAGAAAAGGTGGGAGAGATGCACAGCAGCAGACATTGCTTCAAAAACTCAGAAGAAAGATGGGAATTGACAAAGTACCAGAGGACTATGACCAAGAAGAACCTGATGCAACTCAAACACATTGAAAAGCATATATGAGGAATAACAAGCTGGCTTTGAGAAAGACCAGAAAGGTTGAATTAGGATATATTTATATTTGATACATGAGGGAAAGCAGCAACACAAGAAAAATGGAGGTGGAACAAGAAGAGTTGATTTGCCAAAGGAAGCAAAAAAAGGGGACATTTTAAATGTTGCAAAGGAACTATTTTTTCCAAATGGAAGATCAAAAAAGGGAAAACTGGAGATTTCAGTTTTGATATTTTAGATTATCAAGAGGAAGTAGTATTAGATGAAGACATTACAGTAGGAGAACTTTATTCCTTGCTCAAAATGGGAATTTTAAGATTTTATCTTTGCACAAGGGAACGTAAAGAATCAAGAATCACAGAAATCATCAATATCCCAGACGAAGACGTGGAGAACAATTAACCAGAACACGAAAACAATTTCTCACATTTCTCCAGCTCTTCTGAGGTCATGAAAGGTCCTTACACCGGTGAACCTCTGGCATGGCAACTGGATGACACTCTGCCCATTTTATCAAGTGATGAAGGGAAATCTGTGAGTTCTAATCTGCCATCAACTACACTGAATTTAGTGAGTTATGACAACCAGTCCTCTGCACCATCTACATCTACTTCCACTGAGGAGCCTGCATCTGCTCTTGTGCTTCCAGCTGTTTCCATTATGTCAAGTTTTGAAGGAGACTGTGTGATTGTTAATATTCCTTCATCTGCCTTTAACCTGGCTAATCCAAACAATCAGTCTCTCACAGCTAATACTGTGCCATCTACATCCGGTGTCACTGTGCAGCCCGCATCCACCTCTGTGCTTCACACACCTAGTGTGACTTCTTCATATAGTGAAGAACACAGTAACACTGAGCTGTCAGGATATAGCAGTGTTAATGTCAACATTAAACTTCACAGGACAAAGTTCATGGATGAACTGATAGCACAGTTCAAAGATCCTAGGTTGGTCATCTGCCCTTTGAAGTTTAGTTTCATCGATGAAATTGGGGCAGATGCAGACGGAGTTTCTAGAGATGTCTATTCTGCTTTCTGGACAGAGTTTTTGGACTGTGCCGCTGAAGGGCAAGACATGAGAGTTCCATTACTTTCCTCAAAGTGGCAGGAGGAAGAATGGAAATCAGTTGGTCGAATCCTTGTTAAGGGTTTTCAGGACCATGGCTATCTTCCTAGCCGCCTTGCACCAGCTTTCACAGTGGCACTAGTTTTGGGGGAGCACTTGGTGTCGCCTGACTTACTATTTGAGTCACTCCTCTTTTACATCAGTCCAGAGGAGAGGGATCTTGTGAACAAGGCTTTGCTGGAGGATCTTCTAGGTGAAGAGCAAGAGGAACTGCTTGATTTTTTAGATCGTATGGGTGCTAAATCTATCCCAACAAGAGAAAACTTGAAAGCTATTCTTTTAAATCTTGGCCATAAACTGATCATTCAACAGCCAAAGTATGCTCTCGATAAAATGTCCAAAGTTGCGAGAACAACATTTGCACATGCCTTCAAGAGCCAACTAAATATTCAAGAACTGTATGAGAACATGAAGCCTACAGCAAGAAAGTTTCTGAAATTATTAGAAGCGAGTCCTGCTACACAAGCTGAAAGCCAGAGTCTGCGGTACTTACAGCAGTATATCAGAGGGCTGGATCAGGCAGGTCTCAGAAAGTTTCTGCGATTTACAACTGGCTCCAGATGTGCTTTGTATTAATAAAATCGAAGTTCTCTTCACATCTTTAGATGGAGTAACCCGGCGGCCAGTAGCACATACCTGTGGTCCAGTCCTAGAGCTACCTTGGACATACTTGTCTTTCCCAGAGCTGCGTGTGGAGCTCGACAACATACTGAGCAGCAACAGCTGCTATGTCATGAACATTGCGTAAAAGTGCAGATGAAGTCACTATTGAAACCTTTTTCAGAAATGGAATGAATGTGCAATGATAAGTCTAAAATGTTTTAGTGAACATGTATTATTACTATGTAACATATTCCAGAAGAAAACTTTCCATTTGACTTGTAAGAATAAGGACTATACGATATCAGAAAGATGTACACAGGCAGTGTGACACTTTAAAATTAATATTAAATCGATTTTCTTATTGCTGTAAATGAAGACAAATCAGTAATAGAGAAAGAAGAGTGGTTAAAATAATACCCCAACAACATTGTAAAAGACAAGCATATATGGTAGCATTGATACTGTAGATATAACGCTTTTCAAAGGGAGACAGTTTAAGTTTAAAGTATGTGCCTATATCTCATAAATTTTTTTCAGGGCATTATTTTTTCTTTTATGTTTGTTTCTGATTTAATATCCATTAAGCTAATGTCCTGGACAAGATTGTCTCATGTTCTCGTGTGAGATTTGTGATTTCACCTTCTAAAAATATCTGCATATTGTTCTAGTTAGTTATCATCTTGAAGGCATGAACCTCCTTCCAAAAGGGTCTTTCAGAGCACTTTTTAAATGTACTTCTTAGGTTTGCTGTCAAATGCATTTTGTAATAACACTGAATATGTTAAAAAATTCTGTGGGAAAAAGACATAGTTGTTGGTCTGATGACCAAAAATACTTTATTTTGTGAAGCGGTGTGACCAAATTGTTCATTAATAAAAGCACATGTTGAACATAATCAGTTAGAGCTTTATTTTAACTAATTTTACCACATCCAAATCAGATTAATCATAATTTATAACTTACCTTAGTGCTCAGTTACAGATAACTTTAAGGGAAGTTTGTTGTTAGACATGATGAAAAGTATATTTTATCCATTTACTGAACAGTGGTGAGGTTTATGAATTTGATGTCATTTACAGAATTTGCGTACTGTATGATAGATTTTATAATGCAAAAGTGAAATTCAAATATTTTTATCCCATTGTAGTGTAATTGTGTTTAAGACTCTTAATAAAAATGAGAGAGATTCCTTTAAGCATTTGGAGGTTTTCATAAAAGTTGAATCAATCATACAGAAGAACAGTACAGATCACAGTGAATGCTGGAAGCTGCCTCCTCCCAGCTCAAATGAAAATAAGAATTTATGAAGTTCAGCAACCTTGCCTCTATGACATCTGAAGACAAAACTATTCTCTCAGGGTGGGGATTTCTCAGGATGAAGGCACCTGGCTCTTTAGCTGGGAATAAGTGGATCTTGATAGATACAAAACAATGGCAATACCTTGGGTAAAATCGTAACACAATTAAGAGAAACTCTCAAAACTAAGTATATAAGAAGAATCAATTTTCTCAGGCAGTGAGGTTTTCTCTAACCTCGATTCCCATGTGAACTCAACACCTGTTTTCTGGCCCATCTGCTCTCAGTGTTAATAATACTAACAGATGAATCATAATAATAAATTTCTCCATCACAGTAGGATTAAATTAGTGTAGTTTTGGAATTTACATTTCTAAATATGATACAAAGTTCAGGGGAAATGGATTATACCTAGGTTTACATCTTGTTAATGTTCAAATACTGTACATGCCACAGAATATACTTATAGTCATACACAACGTAATGCCAAACAGCAACATTTTCAAAGTTCTTCCCATGAGGATAATATATGAAGAGGCAACAGTTTTTTTTGTAAGCCAGTGTCACATTTCTGACAGGTTTGTACGTATGCAAGCTCTTAAAAATAAGTACATTTCAATTGCTTCATCTGGTGTGGATGGTGCATGGAGAACGTTGTCAGACATCAAAAGGCAGGATAGTGAGAAAACTGTCTCATCACATGTGTATGGTCCTCTCTGAAGACAATGTGCTTTGCATGTTTCCACTGCTTGTTCAGAAACTTGTTGAAGATGATTTTGTCCACCAAAAAGCTCCGGAATGGTGTACATCATGTAGGGTCGGCCACTTGGAGCAATCACATTTCTGCTCTGACGAATGATGTGGGTGTTCCACAAGTGAGCGATATTTTGGAGTTCTTCCTGAAAGGCAAGCAAAATTTCTTAACTACATATTCTGGGTTTAAAAGCATATCAATATCATAGATTATTTTCTCTCACTTAAATAAACACACACACCTCAATGATCTTCAAACAGGTAAAAAGAACCAACTGCTTATTCAAGAAGTCTCCCGTAAAGTGATCTGAATCCTTCAGTTTTTTGAAAAAGGTTCATCCAGTACTGTGCATGGTGTTTCCTTAAGAAAGCCCACCAGCTCTCTATACGCTGGTTGTGGATGCTGGATCCTAAAATGAAACAATTTCTAGCAAACCCGTCATTGTGATCAAGGCGTAAAAATCTTTGCATGTCTTCCATTATACCATTCTCTGTCCCCATGTCTGTACGAATTCTGGTAGCAGTACCCCCTATTTTCTCCACTTCTGAAATGAAATAACCAGCAATAACTTTAGGATTACTGTTTGTGGAGTACGCATAAAGCCAGACAACCATCATTGAGAACCCATCCACAGCCCCATTCACACAAACTCCATATGGCTTCAGTTTATCATAAGAGTCCACATGCCAAACAAAGTTTGGCCCAGGATTGTGATATAGCCGACGTCTGAGTCGATTACGCTGTCTCAACTCAACACCTCTGGGATCCGGAATTTTCAGTAGATGTCTTACTGTGTTCTGGGTGACAACAAATCCCTCTTGTATGCATCTAAGATGTTGCAGTATGTATCCATGAAGTTTACCATGTGTTTGCAGCTGTTCCATGAGAAATGATGCAACAACAAGAACGTCACTTTGGTTTTTTCTTCTGTGAAGCCTTAGTGTTGACATAATCCTTCGAAGTGTCCGAAGACTAATCACTATGCCATCAACAGCGCTGAGTGAGAGCAGTATTTCTTTGTGCTTTAATCCCATTGAAAAGTAAGTCTTAATTAAAGAATGCAAATGTCCTCTATCTGCATCCATGATTGAAGTCAGTCAGTGGTTTTCTTATTCCACTCAAAATCTTCTGGTAAGAATCTTGTCACAGTAGAGCGGTCAAGGCTGGACAGCCATCACCCATGCGTTCACCCTCAGAGATGTCAATCTATAAACACAACACAGTTTTTGTTATTATTTTTTTATTATTTTTAAATAAAAGTTAAATTAACAGTATTTAACTGATATTTTTAGAAAGTGCCTTGAGATGACATCTGTTGTGAATTGGCGCTATATAAATAAAGTAAATTGAATTGAATTAATTAACTTTTACACGCAATGAGCACCGGTTTCTTTTTCTTTAAAAAAGAAGAAGAAGAAGAAAAACAGATTGTAATAGGGTCAAGTCTAAAAATTCAAAGTGATCTTTGAAAGTTTGGGTATTAACTCAGATACAGTACCAGTAAAACGTTTTGACACATTTTTACGTTTGAATAAATGGGAAATGGTATCCAAACTTTTGGCCGGTACTATTCATACAAAATATAAAATGTGGAACAGTACATTGTTTTCTCAGTATCTTTGACAGATTTTTGATAAAGCCACCTTAAAACTCAGTAGTTCACCTTGTGTAATGTTTTTATATGTTAGGTAAAGGTACTTTTTTCTATAATCATATTCTTAGAAGAATAGTTGTTTATAGTTGTTTTTCTGGGGCTAGGTCACTTGAAAATCCAGACAATGATAACGTACCTACAGTGAAACAGTAAACTCTAATAAAAATGTTGTATACTAAGATTATTTCTTTTTCTAAGTGGTTTTAAAGACCTGAAGTTGATTTTGACTGTGTACTAAGAATGTTTTAAAGCCAAATAACCATTAAGATTGCTCAAAACTATTTTAATATGTAACCCTCTGGTTAAATGGAATATAATTAATTAATACATATAATGGATCACTAAATAAAACAAACTAAATGTATGAAGTTTGCATGTCTGCTGCTGTGCATCTCTCCCACCTTTTCTTTGGTACTCAGAGCAAAATCTTCGTGTGGCAATCCTGTCACCATAGGTGGGAATGTATTTGGCCAAGCTGTTGTCATCCATTCTTGCAATTGGTGATATGTCGATCTAGAAAAACAATATATTTATAATTATTTCAAATAGAAAACATGAAAAGTAACTGTTTAAAACTAAACAGTGGTTTACTGTAACTTGCATGATTGTTTACTTTCCATATTCTTAAAAAGCAAAAAAACAAGACAGCCTATGGCAGTGTGTGTGCATGTTAGTGCCAGCTACTTCACTTGCAACGTGCAGGTGCACCTATCTTAATGCTGTTTTCCAGTATCTGCATGGGTCAGGATGGTACATTAGCAAATGAACCACTTCACTGGACATTAGTGAGTTATACAATACACTGCCACTCAATGAAAGAATATAAATATAGTATAAAATCTAATACAATGTAATTATGAAGTCTGCCTAAGTAATAACAGGACAAGAAAATTATACCGCTATATTTTTATTACATTTTACATTATATAACTATGAGAACATATTTTATTAATATGTTCATAGACTAGCTAAAGATAGATGAATAAAATAAAAGTCCAATAATATAATAAAAATAAAGAAATACGACACTGTAAATGTCTATAGAAGCAAAATATTGAATGTGAAAAAAGTGGCACTTTTTAAATAAATCATCCATCAGGGGGTTAACATGACTTTATGTAGCTTATAGGGATTGGAGTCTTACAACATCTCACGATTCAATTCGATTCCGATTCTTGGGGTGAGGATTCGATTCAGAAACGATTCTCGATTCAAATCTATTTTTTTTTCATAATCAATACTCTTTCATTCATCATTTGTGTTTGTAATACACACAACTTGATCTGCCAAGTGTCTGTGATGAAGTGAGCCATGAATGTAATAGGGCATCAACACAAAATGGATTTTACAATCTATGTTGAGAGAAGGGAACTGGTTCAAAAGTAACAAGACATGAAATTGCAACTGGACATCCAAGACCTTTTAAACAAAATTTCTAGTCTTGAAAAAAAAATGCTGATCTACTTTAAGAAGAAAAAAAATACAATAATATGTATTTTTTTTGTTCTTTGGTACGTAGTAGAAAATACATTGAACATATTTAGTATGCACCAAATGTCGCTTATCAACCATCATTAAACATAAATGTATGGCTTATGTTATTATTTTCATTGCTTTTGTTAGACATTTTAAAAGTCCTAACGTTATTGAACTCAGCATATATTTCGGACTTCCTTGAAAGCGCCACAGGTGTGCAGCGCTGCTGGATGTTTATGTGTAGCTTAGAAAGAAAGATCGTTCTTATATTCTTGCAGATTTATAAAATAAAAATAAATAAAAACTTTAGCCAAATGTGTCATTAGCATGGAGAAGACCTTTTAGACGGCCCAAACATTTACCTTCAGCAAAGACGGGGCGGCTGGATTTCTCTTTCGTCTTTCAGGCTAGCGCTAGCTAGCCAACGGCGCATCAGACCTGTCAGTGCGACGGTGCCCGTTGCATGACAAACACTACGCGAAACGAAAATGTAAAAAGGTTCAGAAAACATATTTTTTGAGAGTCGATTCTCAAACATTTCGGATCTATTCTGAATCTTGTTAAATAGGAATCGAGATTCAGACGTGAATCTGTTTTTCCTCACACCCCTAGAAGCTTTCCCCGTCATTGAGTAGGATGAAAGTAAAGCGTATATGAAATCAAAGTGTATTTCATTCAAAGCTATGTCTCGTTCAAAGCTATAGTTGGTACCACAGTTCACTGCCGGGCCATTCAGTAACACAGAACTGTGTTGAATCGATGCTAAATTCATGTAGGCTAAGTGCTCAATAAGTATGACTTACTTTATCAGTCCCCAGAGTTGAAATACGTTCCTCAGACAGATTTCGAGATCTTAAAAAGGCATGAAGCGGCTCCGATTTCGTCTCCATATTCTTCCTCCATTCATTCAAGACGAGAATAAACCTCCCACGGGAAGGTGACATTTTTACTGTACTAACCTATCACGTTATAATGAGATAACCTTTCTCGTTTAAACGAGAAGATATTGTTGTTAGAAAAATATGTATATCTCGTTATAACGAGAACGTTTCTCGTTATAACGACTTAGGTTTTGTCGTTATAACGAGATTCAGCTTCAACATTAATTTCATGGCTGTGAAAGCTCAACGCTTCCATAGTTTAGCACCTCTAAAGAACAAAACTAATGATTTGCTAAAATAATTTTTAATTTCTTCTTTTCATCCAGTTTGATAGTGAGGAACATAATTATCTGAACAATTTGGGATTGTCCAAGAAATTATGGAGGGGTCAAAAATTCACATTGCATGACCATCTCCACTGTGAGAGCATTTTTTTAAATTCACTTCCTGGAGCTGCTGGAACAATAAAAATAATTTCAACAGCTCTAATATTAGTTCATCATCATACAAATCAGACAATTTAATTCCTGTGGAGTGTTTTGGATGTGTTTTATTTTTCATGTATTTACACTCGTGTTTCTTTTTTGTTTGTTTTTACACAATCCTTTGTCCCTGGTCTTAGCAGAGATATCCAGGAAGCTGTTTACAGGACAGTAACAGAGACGTGAGAAAGATGAACCGACCAATAAGCTGTTTTTGTGTCTCATTATTTATAAAATATTGATAAATATAACTGATGTTATATTTTAGATGTTTTTAATGCATTGAGTTAAACTAGAATCTTTATGGTAACAGGTTCAGTAGAAGCCCAGATTTATGTGTTTCAGATTTGTGTGTTCTGTCATTAACAGACAGAAGAAATCCAAGTCAGCATTACTTATTCTTTATCTACTGTATCACTGTGTCATTTCAGGTGCAGTGTGACCTGTGCAGACAGAGGGTTCACATTGGTTGTGCAGGAGTTATTACTTACTATTTATGTACAAAGTGTGTGAAGGTTTATACTCGAAGTTTGTTTAGTTTATTTCTAATAAAGTTTGTTTGACATTGAGTCATTGTGTCATTCTTCATTCAAGCATATTCTAATTAAGATCTTCAGAGCATTTATGTGGATGAATCCGCAGGCCATTCTGTATTATACTATACACCCTCTCCATGATGTCCTGACCAGCCAGAGAAGCAGCTGCAGTGAACAATCTTGTAGATGACGAGATCCATCTTTAATGAGTGTGTATGAGTACTGGATGGAGTGAATGTCTTCCATCTGTGCTAACCATGGATATTTAACATAGGGTATATTGATGGTTTTTAGTTGGTTTTGAGTTATTTGTGTGTGCTACTCACATTTATAGAAAAGGTAGGATATTCTGATTTAAGTTGTTGTTTTTGGGTTGCCGTCACTCTAGTTTACATTGTAAGACAAATGGATAACAAATTAAAAACTGCTTAAAATTGAATGTGCATTTCTATTCATGTTTAATTTCAACCATTAACAGACCGAGTCAGGGTCTACAACACGGATATTAATATTAACTGTGGAGCACGAATCAAACATAATCCACACGTGACAGTAGGCTATGTATTCAATATTTTAAATTAATAAGTATTATAATAGCCTAACTGTGGGTGCTGAATCCTGCAGTGATTGGTCCATGTTGCTTAGTGCTGATCCTGATGATAAGGGCAAAGGTCCGACAAGAACCTGGAATGACTTGGCTGGGTTGACATTGTTATTTTGTAAATAAATGGCAAGCAGACATTGGTATTTTGCTGAACTTCTTTGCGAATAGTTTACCATGTCCCCAGGACTCTATCATCATTACTTTTTTTTTGCCCTCAAGTGACAGATCAGATATTTTATTGCCAGGCTATAAACACTCCAAAGTGCTTCAAATCTCTTTTCAACTCCAATTTGGGCCACATCGAGAGGTGGTTTTGAATCCGTTTAGAATCTGATCTTTTCAAATGCGACTGCATTCCAGATACATTTGTGTGAGTACGGCTCCCATTTCTAAGGTGATGGCGCTATTTACAAATGAATAGATGCAAATTGTAGCCATAAGGGTCGTCAGTTTGGACCTAACGGTTATTTGACACTGGGCAAGACTTCACCACCACCACCAGAGCCACCCCCACCCCTCATAATATATAGACATGTTGTTATAGACAAAGGTACAGTACCAGACCTTCTACAAAGGAAGGTCTGGTAACCATGGAAGCCAGATGTTTCTACAGAGCACCCTCTGTCAGAGCCGCCAAGACTCTCTTCCCTTGCAACGAATACAAACCTCGAGCCGTGGTGAAAAAACGGGTAGGCCTACATTTTTTAATTTAGCCTACATGTTATTAGACTCTAGGAAAATCAGAAGTTACTTGTGCTGTCCAGTAATGTAATATATTAAACAATGTTACAGCCTAATGTCTTTGCATTGTTTCTGTTGCAGACCCCAGGTAAACGTCCGCCAGCTTCATCTTTGCGTCAAGGCACAGCAACGCGTCTCGTTACAAAAAAAGCGGTAAGTGTTATCCTTTATTGTATACAAGTGTATAATCAAGCCAGGCTTTTCTCCATTTAAATATAGGCAGCGATTTCCAAGATGCTGCTGTGTGACGATAAGGACTGGATGGCTAATATGGAAAGCCGTCTAGCCTCGAGGACAGCGGATCTTACAGCAGAACAAGCTCGAGTAGCTCAGCTGCTTACTGAAAATGCACAATTGAAAGCTGACCTGTCAGCCAGCAGAGCGGAGACAGACAACCTCTGACAAGAGATGCAGGGGCTCAGAGAGACCAGTCAGAGCGTGCTGCTCATACAAGAGATGATAACTGAGATTAGAGCAGGCTTAGGAGACCTGCATTCGGCTCTACTTATGGCTCACTCTACACCCGCACCACATCTAGATGGTTCAGTGTTGTCAGATTTTGAGATGTCGCCATTGGCCCTTTCCCCTTCCCCTTCCTTCAATGACAGCATCCAAATTCCTCGGCAATGCGCAGATCTGAGCTTGCGTCATTTTGGACTAGAAGACCATGCTAGACTCCACTTGGCACACTGAAGCGACACTTTCCTGGCATGGACAGGGGGAAACTGAAAGAGTGTGTTGACAAAATCCACGAATTCCTCCGTACAACACTCAAGAATGCCAAAGGATTTACTCTATAATACTGTAACTTACTGCACATTTTAATACTGTAACAATACATTTTTCTTTTACTTTAGTATTTATTTATACTTATTATTTTTTAATTAAAAAAAACCCTTCTTCTCAGACTGACTTCATCTTTAGACCTGTTCTAATATAAGGAGTAGAAAGCACAAACATGTCTGTTAAAGTGTACATAGGCTATCTGACATTTTTACAATAGGCCTACCTAATATTACCGGAAAATACTAAAAGGGCAACCTTGTTTTTGTTGCCTGTGGGCTAATGGTTAATAGGCAAATGCGGAGCCATAGAAAAAGAGTTGCAACACTCTTTGAAGTCGCCACCATTCGTGTTCATAAATGGGATAGACAGCAACGAGTGCGTTATTTAATGTAAAACATGAGTGTTTGTTTTGTACAATTGGTCTGGAAATTGAACATTTTATTTTTTATTTTGGTCCCGGAAAGTGGGGTAGCCACTGGCCTTGTGATCTAATGAGCTAAACCATTAATGAAAGCAAAAGAAACCTAAAAAACACAGTCATATGCCTCTTGATGAAATAGGCTAACAGACACCTTCATAAACAATAACAACTTTTATTATGAGACTGCGTGTTGTGAAGCTGTCAGCCATATAAAAAAGATGTGCCTAATATTAGTTAGAGGCATTTCTCTCTGTTTCTTTCCATGTTTGTAGTCTGTGCTTGTTCTCCCATAGCATCAAACATAACTAGTTAATAAACGGGGCGTTTCATCTAGATATTAACAGGTAAAGTGTTTTCTGAAACAGAAGAAGATTGGGGCCACTGCACATTTATACTGCAGTCTGATACAGATCACATTTTACTTATAAAGTAATTTGTAGTAGAAAGTGTTTCCATTGAAATGTTTTGTCTTTGTAACAATATTAGATTATTTTAGTCACCATAATAATGTTACAGATTCTCTATATTTTATTGCCAGTCTATAAACACTCCAAAGTGCTTCAAACCCCTTTTCAACTCCGATTTGGGCCATATCGGGAGGTGGTTTTGAATCCGTTTAGAATCTGATCTTTTCAAATGCGACTGCATTCCAGATACATTTGTGTGAGTATGGCTCCCATTTCTAAGGTGATGGCGCTATTTACAAATGAATAGATGCAAATTTTAGGCATCAGAGTCATCAGTTTGGACCTAAGGCTACGTCCACACTAAGCCGATAAGGTTATACCGGGAGTTAGACGCCTAATGTTATCCACTCAACACGAGCATTTACGCCCCGTTTAAATTCCCATGATTGCGCAATCCTATACCGACCTGTGCAAATACTGGGCATGGGCGAAAAGACGCACGGAACACGCGTATAATCTACGTGACGCCAACGCCTACATAATATATACAAGACGCTCTACAGCACAGTACATATCTGCTTGTCCCGTTAACCGAAGAGAACAATAGCTGCTCAGAAGAAGACAGAGTTTTTGCTGTGGACAGACGACGAGATCGATTTATTACTCTTCGCTGTTGTCTTTGTCTGTAGTGTCGTATTGTTATTGACGCAGCATTCATTGACGCCACTTCCTTTCATTATCCGGGGAAGCTGTCCACACTAGGTCGTTTAGCCGTTGAATTAAGATTTACACGGCTCTCTTACCCGGCTGATAGTTATCCGGCCACAGACCTTAAACGACGCCGGGTTAGTGTGGACGATAGGGGGGTGTAGACTAAATAATTATACATTTAAGGCATTATCCGGCTTAGTGTGGACGTGGCCTAAGGGTTATTTGACACTGGGCAGGACTTCTGGGGGGATTTCGAAATCTGTGGGTTTTCTAGTGTTAAATTAAAGTTTTGACTTGGGCACATTCACAAAAACTTAATTTTGCTTATGAGTCATTCCTAAGTTGTTTCTTTACTTTATATAATCAACACTGCCCAAAAATCATTTGTCGAAGCAAACGTAATGCAAATACAAAACCATGGATGACAGTGGGTATACAGAATGCCTGTAAAAAGAAAAATAAACTTTATAAAGATTTTTTTAAGAAACAGAACAGAGGGTTCTGAAAAGTGAAGAAACAAAATGATGTTACTTTGTCTATTGATTATGTAAAAATAGAAAAAGTGTCTGAATTTAGATTTCTTGGAGTGATATTGGAAGAAAGTTTGTCTTGGAAACTGCATATTTTTCATGTTAAAATTAAAGTTTCCAAAAACATTTTTGTTTTGAGTAAAGTGAAGTGTGTGGGGTAATACATATAAAACAAATCTAATGCCATTATGTTTATTACAGAAACGAATTATTAGGATACTGAATAAAGTTGGGTATAGGGAAAGCACAAACTTATTATTTTTTAAATCTAGTCTTCTGAAATTCAAAAACTTAACTGAGCAACAAACATTATTGGTTATGTTTAAAGTTAGAAATAGATCATTGCCAGATAGTTTTCAAAGTGTTTTTGTTTTTAGTTCTGAAGATTTAAGTCATAGAAGAAGATTTGATTTTAAGTTTCCGGTTTCTCATACGACTTTAAATCAAATGTCTTTTTCTTTCGTGGGTGTTAAACTTTGGAATGTCCAACATATAGTATTGAAAAGTTGTATGAACATGTTTCAGTTTAAAATTTTTTTATAAAAAACAATTTAGAAAGTTATGTTAAAGTTGAATAAAAGTAAGGGGGGGGGAAGAAGGGAAGAAAGAGGGGAAAAAAAACCCCACCGTGAATGGCGGGGCCATGCTAATGATGTATCTAATTGATACATTTATGAGTTAATAGGGGGGCAGACTGCACATAAGAATGTCATTCTTCTATCTGCTTCCTCCTTTTTGTGAGATTTCTCAGCTGTACGGTTTAGTATGTTTTTGTACATCTTGTTTTCTCATGTAGGGAAAAAATAAAAATGAAATGAAATATCAGGTTTATTGCAGGCATCCAACAACATCCATTCTGTTTTATCATCGTGTAGATTAAAATTTTTATTAAATTAGCAATTGGCACCTTGACAAAACACTGGATATAGAAAATAGTAACATGGCAAACGTGGACATCCCTTGGCCCATGGGGAGATCACATGCCAGTTGCCTCTCCCTTCCACGCAATGACCTGGTCGATGACGTTGTCCAGATGGTCTATGTATTTATTGCAGACATCGGCTGTGAGTTTGTTTCGTCAAAAAAACTCTATTGCAGAGATGAGTGCGTCTTTGCTCATGGGTTTGGCCTCACAGCAAATATATTGTTTCATGGAAGCCCACACTAACTTAATGGGGTTCAGATCCGGCGACCTAAAACAAAAAGAAATGGACACGTCAGCACTGTTAGCCTATTTTCCGATACAGTATGTAGTCATCCAGAATATGTATATATTTTAATAAGATTATTAAAATAACTACGGTAACTTACTCTGCCGGTGTCGGTACCCAGTTGATCCCCTCACTTTGAATGCATGCCTTGAGACTTTTTGATGTGTGTTTCGGATCGTTGTTTGAAAAAACAAAAACTGAAACAAATAAGGAGGACAACTTAATCATTAAAAAAAAATTAGTAGCCCCATCATCACTACGTTGCTTTTTCATAATCATGCTAAAGATTTGTAAAATAGATTGTAGCCTACCTTGGAAGAATCTATGTGTAGACATATTGAAACGCTCCCTTAAGTATGGACCGTCAGCTTTTTTGATGATTTCTTCCGTGTAGAAGTGTTGATCCATTATACCTGCGGGTTAAATAATATGTTAGTAGTCTATATTGTAACAATTTATTTTACATACTTTGCATGCATTGCTTTCAATAGGCTACCTTATCACTCACCGTCAAAAACGACAAGCGGACCAGGTCCACAACGAGAAATCCCACCCCAAACATGCAGTTTGACTGGGTGTTTTACTCTTGGTTTGTCTTTCTCCAGCACCTCAATGCAAAAAGTTCCAGTGAAGAGAACATCATCAAACTTTTCACCAGCAGCCTTCCATTCTTGAGCTTGGATTAGACGCTGTTGTTTCCCCGGGTCATTGTAATGAATCTGAAAGCAGAATTTATCAAAATGTTACTATAAGAATGCATGTTGAGTACCCGCTTATCTAGATAAGTAATTAATAAAGCCTGTGTTACCTGGGCTTCCCATAGTTCCAGCCAAGATCCCGGACTGCCTTTCTCACCGAGTTTAACCCGATTCTTATGTTGTTCCTTCTTTGGAGAAGCTCTTTTACTTTTCTTGCTGGTAGTTCATTATCTGTTCTCAGGATGGAGTCTATTATTTCCATCACCTTACTGAAAGACATACATTGCTTCAATACATACAGTAGTTTGGTAAAGCCTGTTGATGTCTTTGTTAACATTTTACACTTACAAACTTGAGTTTATATTTAAAGAATAAAAAGTACATTTACTTCGTCACTTTCCACGGCTTTCGTTTTTTCTTCTCCACAAAAACACGTCGACAATGACGCTGGATAGTCCGCAAGGAAGGTCTAATTCCAGTTATGGCTAGGTGTTTGGCTATAGCGCTAGTCAGCCAGCCTTTTTTCCGCAGGGTCCTGATGAGCTTACTGACTTGTGCGTTGATCACAGCCATCTCTGACATCTACTGTAAATAGGCCATCAGTTGAACACCTATTTATCTTGGGGAGTGAGCGTGGATTTTTACACACAGACCCTCCCCTCACTTTATTTTAGTCTACAGCATAGGCCTATTGAAAGTAATAGGCTCAAGACACAAGACAAGCCCTTCAATTAGAGAAAGCAGTTTAATAGCCACATTAGTGCCTCCATTAGCCCTTGTGAGAAATTACGGATCATCATTCATTCAGTGTTGAGATTAATCTAGTTTGATTAGTTGATAGAAAGTGTCAACTGTTAAGAGATAGTATAATTCAAGATCTGGGATGGATGTGGGCCATATGCAAGCTGGGTCTGAGCCGGATCCTATACTATACTATACTATCCGTGGTCCAAAAATTTAAAAATAAGACATCGATTGATAGTGATGACATTGATATGAAAATTATAAAAAAGACCATAGACTGCATAATTAAGTTCCTGGTAAAAGCTAACTAATGACGATAACCTCAGCTCAAGATATGTCCGTCCACACAAATGTCCCCACACCTATGTGTGTGTGCGAGCATGCAGGTCTGAATAAGGTTTCCCCATGCAAGTGATTGATAGCTGGTGTAAGGAATAGTCAATCCGTCCTACAGGAATCGACACAGACAGGAAGGAGGCAGGAGACGCATGCATCCAGAGTCCAGAGCCGCAGGCGGACCAGCGCAGGGCCTATCACCCATCCAAGAGAGGAACAGATGGAAGCCCTAGGGGAACACTAAGTATCCGCAATGCTGGGGCCGGAGAGATCCCAGGGACGAGCCCACGGGCTCCGCTGGAAACCGGCTACGCCAGGACGGGCCCGGAACAGGACCCGGAGGCCACGGAGATCAGGGGCATCCCGCCCCCCAGCAGGGCCCTGACCAGGGACCGGCCGAGAGGGGTCCCCCGCCGCCGCCGGGCAGGAGGCGCCTGCAGCCGACCGCTAGAGCACCCTGCCCCTGCACCCGGGAGACGGACCCCTTGCCCACCAAGATGGGGACAAGCGGACCGCCAAGGCCCCCACCCCGGCAAGAGTAGCCCACCAGCCTAGATCCCTGACCAGACGGCCTGATAATCCACCCGGGCTCCAACCCCTGATGGTCCAACGACTTGCGTGTTGTTCTAATGTGCACTTAAAACAGAAGGGTGGGACATGGGAATACTGCCAGGTACCCCCATCTCCCTCCCCGGGCCCTCAGTGTCTAGATGCATATAAACAGTGGGTACCGGCACCACAGGCGAGGCCCCTTATAAGGGGCCCCGCCTCCAGTGCCGAGGCGCACCCACTGCCAGGTCCCTACATGTGTGTGTGTCATGTAAATGTTGCAAGTGTAAGAGTCTAAGTTGCTCAATAAAATTGGGACCCAGGCCACCACCGGGTAGCGAAAACGGAAACTCCATACCGCACCCCAGTGACGTGGCCACGTCCCAAGGCCTTGTGAATGGTAGAATGAAGGAGCAGGTGGACAGAGGCAAATGGGGATGGGGAGGAAATAACTGGGGTGACACGATGCCAAACCCAGGGAGCCAGCTCCCCTGCTGATCCCAATAGGCACCCCCGTTCAGCCGATCCACCAGGTGTGGGAGCCCCCAGCATGTCAAGTCGGGGCCCACGGAAGCGGCCCCTCCGAGCCCCATGGGGGCCCAGGCCATCCGCCAGGTGGGCAGAACCAAAGAGCATGAGTATAATTGTCTGGTAGATTGCTTGTACATTGTAAACAGGTATTAGATGGCGTAAAACCCATCTTGAACATCCGTTGGCCTGTATAATGCACTCTATGAAGGATTTTATATTGTATTAATCGTAGATTAGGATTTTTAAGAAATTTAAAGGTTCTTAAGGAAATCTGAGACCAGAGGTTTCGGTCAAATGAGATGGACACGTCCATCTCCCATTTTAAAATAGGAAGGGCTATTGATTCATCTATTCTATTTAATGTTTTGTATATTTTACATAGCAGTTTGGGAGGCTTAAGATTAAGAAAGTCTAAAACTTTTCCTGGAATTTCTAAATCAACTGTATTGAGCCTACATGTATGTTTTATAATTGATTTAATTTGTTGATATTCTAAGAATTTATTCTTGTTAATTCCGTATTGTGTAACCAATGTATTAAATGGGATAAAGTCTGTTCCATCAAACATATGCTCCAGGTATTCAATTCCTTTACGACTCCAGTTTGGAAAGTTGATCATGCATTTTTTTTGTAAGATATGCGGGTTTTTCCAGATGGGTGTACGCCTGCATGGGACTAGTAAGGTCTCTGTCATTTTAAGAAATTCCCACCAAGCTGTCAGAGAGGAGCTGATACTAATACTTTTAAAACATTCATTTTGTTTTATATTTGAGCTAATAAATGGTAGATCTGAAAGTTTTATCTAATTGCATAGTGTCTGTTCAACATCTACCCAGCACTCATCGATATAACTGTGTTTTACCCATCTTGATGTGTATTGGAGCCTGTTGGCTAAAAAATAATGACGAAAGTTTGGTAGGTCTATACCTCCTTATCTTTGGACTTCTGCAGTGTTTTTAAGCTGATACGTGGGGGTTTATCTTTCCAAAGAAATTTAGAGACAGAAGAGTCCAGAGATCTAAACCAATCAGGTGATGGTTTGCTTGGGATCATTGAGAATAAATAATTGATTCTAGGCAAAACCATCAATTTTATTCTAGCTACCCTTCCAATAAGTGATATTGGAAGGGATTTCCATCTTGCCAGATCATCTTCCACTTTTTTTTAAAAGTGGGACATAGTTTAGCTTTGATAAGTCTGCCAGTCTTGGTGAGATATGGATACCTAGATATGTAATATTTCCCGACCGGAGTTGCACAGCAATGGGACCCTGGAAAGAACAGTTGATTGGAAGGACTGTAGATTTTAACCAATTTATGGAATTGTCTGAACCTCTTGAATAAGATTTTATCAACTCAATTACCTGAGAGAAGGAAGTTTGTGAATGCTGTAGAAAGAGTAGTACATCATCTGCATACAGACTAATTTTATGTTCTATTTTGTTGCATTGTATACCTTTAACATTATTATTTTTGCCTGATTGCTGCTGCTAATGGTTCAATAAAAATAGCAAAGAGGGAGGGAGAAAGTGGACATCCCTGCCTGGTACCTCTCTGGAGGAAAAACCTTGATGATGTTTGATTATTAGCCCTAATACATGCTGTTGGTGAGCTGTATAATAGTTTTAACCAGTTTACAAAAGAATTACTGAACCCGAATTTATGTAAGGTTGCAAATAAAAATTTCCAGTTAACTCTATCAAATGCTTTTTCTGCATCTAAAGATAATATATTGGTTTGGACGTTTTTACAGTAGGAATAATCTATTAAATCTATTAATCTACGTGAATTTGTTGAAGAGAGCCTACCTTTTATAAAACCTGTTTGATCAGGGTGGATTATTAGAGGTGTTATTTTCTCTATCCTTCTTGCAAGAGCTTTGCAAATTATTTTAAGATCAACATTGATAAGAGAAATGGGACGATAACTGGTAGGAGACATAGGGTCTTTTACTGGTTTTAATAGAAGATTGATGTAGGCAGAGTTCATGTTTGGTGGTAATCGACCATTTTCCTTTGTTTCCTGTAACATTTTGTAAAATGTTGGTGCCAGAATATTCCAGAATTCTTTATAGAACTCTCCTGGAAATCCATCTGGGCCTGGAGCTTTATTATTAGGCATGGATTGGAGGGCCTCCTGGAGTTCAGTCACAGTTAGCGGTGAATCCAGGGCCTTTGCTTGATTGTCTGAAAGTTTAGGAAGAGTTATTTTATCCAGAAATTGTTCAATTTCATTATTTGATGGGTTTATCTCCGGTGTGTATAAAGTCTCATAAAACTCTTTGAATGTGTTGTTTATTCTTTCAGGATCATATATTATATTCCCAATTTTGTCTTTGATTGCAGAAATAGTTGTTTTTTCTTTATTTATTTTTAACTGATTAGCTAAGAAGCTACCTGATTTATTACTATGTTCAAAGTTTTCTATTCTAAATCTTTGGATTAAAAACTGCGTCCTTTTATTAATAATTTCGTTTAATTCTAATTTTGCTTTCCTTATTTTACTTAAGCTCTCTTTATCCAGGGAAGGTTCTAATGATTTAATAGTTTCTTCTAATTCCTGAACATGTTTATTTTCTGTTCTCTTTTTATTTGATGAGAATGAAATTATTTTACCTCTAATCACAGCTTTCCCTGCTTCCCAGAGAGTGGATGGCGACATACCAGGGAGATCATTAAAGTCCATGTATGAAGCCCATTCTTTTTCAATTTATTTAATAAATTCTCTATCCTTAAGTAATGATGTATTAAATCTCCAATTTTTATATTGAAGGGTTGCTATTCTATTTGCTAAATTTAAAGAAACAGGAGCGTGATCGCTGATAACTATAGGATGTATCTCAGTGTCTGAAATGTAATTCAACAGTAAGCTGCTGACTAACAAATAGTCCAATCTAGAATAAGAATGATGGACATTTGAGTAAAAGGTGTATTTTCTATCGTTAGGATCAAGCAATCGCCATGCATCGCAAAGTCCATAATCGCTCATGTACTGTTTAACTATATCTATTGTGGTGTTATTCTGCATAGGGTTTAAACTTTTATTATTCAGAAGGTAAAAGTCTGTTTATATAGTTTGCATGGTTGTAAAAAATATGTCTGTCAGTATTGTTTATGGGGGTAAGCTTTTAAGTCATAAAACTCTGGGGTAAGTTTTATTACAAGCTGTAAAAACAGGATGTCTGTAGATTTAGTGTGTTGCCATAAAACCATAAAACTCAGAATGAGCTTTTGACCAAGAGAAAAGACACGTCTCACCATATGACTGCATAATTTTCTGACAGCCAATAATGGCTAAGACACTGTTTGGAAATGTTCTGATTGGAGGGAGTAGAAACGCCTAGAGGCCCGGTTTCTATAAAGCTGTGAAATGAAGATCATTTAATTGTCAGAATTCTTTATTGACTGGCCCAGGGGAACTACGGGGGCAACTTCCTCTGTAAAACTGCAATTTGTTAATCTGTTCAAAATAAATGTTAATAACTGGAAATTGGCTCCATTTTGTCTCTGCTTGAACATGCATTGAATTAATTATGATAATTATTTAATTCAACAAATGGTGACCTCGACTGTGTGCAGGGTTTTGGACCAGGCTCCAGTTATATTTTTTTAAGTTAATTAACGGACATGTATTTGCTCTATTGACAATTTGCGCAGATTTGCTTAGTTTTTTAATTCTATTGATTGGTTAATCTAACATTGGGTAATGTTGTCATGCAAGTTAAATATGTTTTTTTGTTTTGAGCAGATTAACTATTGCAAGCCCGGAGTGTTGAGCCTGATCGGCTGTCTGTTTCTCTGTTCTGAGCAGGATTGAGTCCTTCTTTACGCTCCGTAGAGAAACACCGGTGCCTGCTGGGAGATGGAGTTTCTTACTCTGCGCGCCCAGTGGGGGCTGCTTGTTCTCCGGAGCGGACAGTGGAGCAGATGGACCGATCTCTTCAACGACTCAAAATCGGAACCAAGGTGCGGATCGGAACTCGACGGGTTGGCCACTCTGCCCAGATAGGACGCTATCTGGGAGCTCCCGGGCTGGCAAACGGAAATAGATTACGGAGCGCCTGGGTCGCCCTCTGTTAAATCTAAACGGTTTACCTGGGAGAGGGGCTGCGTTCCTTCCGAACGCGTGGCTGAGCACCACGAATTGGAATTGTGAAAATGGTCCGGCATTTTTGGAAAAGGTCCGATGAGGTTAGTGTTTAGATTTCTGCTTGTACAAGGGTGTGTCTATGTGTGTGTGTGAGATGTTTTTTACGCAGGCGCTTTGCGAGACGTGCTGGTGATGTTGCGTTTTGTGTTAAAATGTTATAGTATAAATAATGAACTCGAGTATAATAAATGAATTAAAATAGATAAATGAATATCTAACTAAATATGATGGATAACTGTAATTAAAAATCTATAAGAATGAGTTGTGAACATTTACGACAGGCCATCAGGGTGGCCGCCCTACGCTAGGTGCTATGGCGGAGCTAATTCTGTGTGAGTTTTTGCTTGATAGCATGGCTAACATACGACAGCTTTGACTATATGTTTTGATAAATAAATTAGTGGTAGTAGGCGGTTTTCTGCCATCTGTTCGAGTCTTTTGAGTGGTTTTCTGGAGGCCGGCGCCAGGAATTTTCTCAAAGCGGACTACTGAACTTATAACAGATTGGTGTAAACCTCCGCGAGAAAATAATTAATAAGGTCTAAAAGTCACCGCTTATAATGTTGTGTTTTTTGTTAATGGTTTTGGGCTGTAACGGACGTTGTAGAGTTCGGTGTTTGCTGTGCGGGACGGCTGAAATTGGAAACATATGTTTCAGTCCACGTGGACGAACAGGAGAATGTGGTATTTCACAGAATCCTGGTATTGCGGTGAGTCATCTTCTAAAGTGTGTGTTGCGATGTTCTGGAGTGTTTTCGCCGTACGTTTGGTACTGTTTTAGGTTTCGTTGCAAAAAGAAAGCTAACGGTAGCACGTTGCTGTGGGCTGTTGTGCTAAGCTAGCGGTGGTGGCTTTTGTGTGTCAATGTGTTTGTGGTTGAAACTAACTGCATGTTCTATGTGTGGCAAGCTAAAAGTTGATTTTGGATAGAAAGTGATTACAGACTCCTGCAGACGATTGCCTTGTTAAGACTTAAACTTATTTGGATTTTTGTTAACTTTTTCTGGTTGAGTAGGATGTAAAACGGCCTTAAGATAACTGGTCAGATAAATTTTGGTTGCAACTCTTTTTCGGCAATGTTTTAGCACATTTTCTACGAAGGGCAATTTAAGGTGTTTCATGTTTAACTGAACTGTTACGGTACGGAGATTAAAGATTAAGAAGTACAT
The DNA here is from genome assembly GCA_028564705.1 of Apricaphanius iberus. Classification (NCBI taxonomy): domain Eukaryota; kingdom Metazoa; phylum Chordata; class Actinopteri; order Cyprinodontiformes; family Aphaniidae; genus Apricaphanius; species Apricaphanius iberus. Next base: position 268,972 of record JAPXFQ010002081.1, read on the forward strand.
GCTGAATTTGGTTAACTGCTTTTGCCTGAGAAGGCTCGATTGATTACATGAGGACAGCAATTATGCATGTTATAATTAAACGCAAATGGCTGAGAACAGTTACTCATGAGTCGATTCTGACTTGGTGAAGTTTTAATTTTTGATTTCATCTTTAAAATTAAAAAGAGGGGAGTGTATAGTCAAAATAAAAGTTGCATTTTTTTAATCTTTAAGTAGGTAGATTTTTGCTTTTTTGATTGATCTAAGCAGGATTTGATTAAGTTGGCCTAAATAAAGATAAAGTTATAAGTAGTAATTATAAGAATTTAACGAAAAGCAAACGGTGTTAATTGGAAAGCTACAAACTGGTCTAAATTATTTTTTTAAGCACCGTGTTGAATGATACAGAGAATGAATTCTTTCTGTGATTTAAATAGTATCATTTATGCTAAAATTATGTTTGGCTTATTTCTGATGGCTCTATAGACTTTAGAAATATAGCTTGGTCTCTGAATAAATGATCTAAAGGAGACTGATGTTAAATTATTTAAACAACTGAACATTCTTAATGATTTTGTGGACACTCAAGGCTTATTGGAGTTATCAAATTTCAACTGGGGCTCAAGAAGTAACCCAGTACATTTAAATTCCGTTACAAATTGAATGTTTTTAACATGCAAAACAACACTTATCATAGTGATATTTTCTAAACTAGTGGGATTTGAATGTTTGAGTTTGAAAAAAAAAAAACATTAAAACACAGAGTCATCTGTAAGTAATCAGTTTGTTTTTAAACAGGCTGGGGATACATTTGAATTGGTCTAAGGATTGAAAGTAATGAATATCGCGGTGATCGAAAATGATGGTTTAATTTGGAAGTAAGAAGTAAATTCTAAATTCATTTATTCTGATCGTGTAGAGGCAAAATGTGATTGGACCAGCTACATTGAAATAATTTTTACCATATATTTGAATACACATTTTGTTTTGACAAATAAGAATCGGTTTTAGTTTTAAAGTTTAAGATTAATCTTTCAGATGTTCTTTATTGATTGTTAGCTAGTTTATTTGATGCTGAGAGTAAATTTACAGGTCCTAAAACATTTTGAAACAGTTCTGATCCTAGAATAATGGCATAATATACCATTTGATTAGTGGGGACTCTGTAAATGACAATTTATTTAGATTTTTTGATTTTTTTTTTTTTGATTTTTTCTTATTTTTATTTTTTATTTTTTTTCCTCTTTCTCTCTCAAAATTTATATATTTGGTTCGACTTGGATTATGACCCAGATTTCTGAACTGCGGTCTGCTTATTAATTAGAACTTTGGAAAAATGTTAATTTGAGAAGCTGGATTAAAGAAAACATGATTCAGTGGTAATGTATTTGACATCTCTAGAAGCTTCAATTTAATTTGGTGTTTATCATTGGAGAAAAGAAAAAAAAAGAAGCCTGAGAGGAAAAGAGGGATACTGAAAAAATGCTGGTTTTTATTTTTTATTTTAATGCGACTAGTTTTTGTTTAGAGAAATCTCATCTCTTGAACCTCCTTTATTGAATTTTTTGTTTTGTTTGACTGCTAAGGGGAATTAGACTACTATGTATCCTACAAAAATTTAAGAGGAGTTTTAGTTGCAAAAATCACTTTGACTATGTTCAATTCACTTCACAGAATCGGACAGATGTTTTTGAAGTATGAAATGTTTTCATTATTTTCAATCAAGAATATTTGGGCAAGTGAGCACATTTGGGTTTGTTTAAAGAGGAATCATATAAGCAAAAGTACTTTGAATTTATATTGGATTGTGTTAAAAAAAAAAGTACTTTAGGTTTGGCAATATTTATAGGGAAGCTGTTTTGTCAGTGATTTAAATCTTGGATTTTTCTCTAGAAATATGGATAGAATTTGAAGTATAGCAAACTGAAGACTGTTTTTGTAAACTATGTTGTGTTTATCAGTCAGTACTGTTCTCTGATTTTGTTTTAAACATTTGATGTTTTTAATTTTGATATTTTTTGTCTGAGCCAGCTTGATAGAGATCCAGTACACTTAAGTGATGGGGAGTTGGAGACTGGATCTTTGCAGATGGTTATTGATTTTATTTTTGTTATTGCAATGTTTTAGTGGTGCTTTAGCAATATCTAACAGAAAAATCAGGCCTTTTTGTTTGTTTCTTTTTTAATTTTATTTTATTTTTCTAAGAACTAAGTGTGTTGATGAAATATTGCGATGGTCAATCTTTATAAATGTTTAATTTACACATGAGATGGAAGAGACATTTATCAAATTGACAAAAATAGAGAAAGGCATTGCATTGATAAAGTATAGAATATAAATTGGATGAAAAATGAAGGAATCATTAATTAAAATAAGCAGGGGAAGAATTAGAACAACAGTTTAATTAGACATATAAGGATTAATTATCATTCCTGGTGGAGAGAGCAAACTTATTAATTAGTATATTTTTACCAGAATTAATACTGAAGAAATTATTACTAGTATAACTGATTAAAGTAAAATTAAAATAGAGCCCACATAGGCAGTCTGAGTGTGGAAGATATTTAAATTCAGCATTCGAGGAAGGAGACTAATGAATATGAAAATAAAAAGTTTAAATAAAACTTGATTTGAATAGGCTGAGAGGATCGACTCTCTGTTTGTCTTTTTTTCTTCCTCTAATTATATATTTTTTCTCTTTTTCTCATCCCGCAACAGAGAACCCCTCAGATAACATTCTTGAGATGTAATTTATGTTCCTGGGGAGATAAGATGGGTGGGGGTGCGTGGGCTGATGACGGATAGTGCCAGGCGCCCGCCATAACTGCCAAAGAAAGAAACATCTATACGACCAGCGCAGAAGTTCGTCTCTCTTGTGCTCTGCTCCCACACAGGGGGGCACCAGTGACTGTATATTTTCAGGGGTGAACTGGAGGACACCCGAAGGGGGAGCACGTTTCCTCATGCTGAGCTGAACTTTCAAGGACAATATGTGTGGATCCACTTGGCTGGCGTGAGATGGACTGTTTCTGCTGAAGAAGTGATGATCAAAGACTGTTGATTCAATGTCACTGTTGCTGAATTAACCACAAGAGTTTCTGTTTGTCTGATCGAAGGTGGCCGAGGTTCCTCGAACTTTGATAACCCCGTGTCTTCCCCAGGATTATCTCCAGGTAAAATACCACCATTTACCGGGAACAAAATTTGGAAGGAAAAATTGGGCCGATAGCAGGGGGTTGCTGGCTGGTGAGAGAGAAAAATTTTTTTTCTTATTTTTACGTTTTCATCCACAGGGATGTACTGAATTTAAGAAAGGATATATTGTAATGGAACAGACATAAGTGTCTTAAACTTGATAAATAAAATAAGTAAATGAAAGAATCAATTTAGATGAACAAGCAAATGGATAGTAATCAGTTGAACTGTAGACAAAAAGTAAACTCTTGAGCCTGCTCTTGCTTTTAAATCCATTAATGAGGGAGGTGTTTTGGTTTAGTTTACAGGAATAACAACGGTGATGTACCAAAATAATATGGATTTGCTCTTTCCCCAAGGATTACTTTTAAATTAGATGGGTGAAATAATTTCTCAGCACAATACAGTTGGATTAGATTGAAAAGGAGTGATCACAAGACCGGATCAAAAACTGTCATTTTTTAGATGTTTACAAGCTTATGCCCCCAGGATTCAGCAGCACGTGAGGAGCACACAGTCTCCTCTGGTCACAGCTGACTACAGCTGCTGAAGGCGTCCAAGGTACAGCTCCAGGTCGAAGGCGTGAGGAGTCCAGTGGTTCAGCCAGTTCCAGATGACAGCTGGTAACACACACAAAGTGCAGCTCCACGCCAACGACGAACCTGGTCGAGGATCAGCAGGAATCTACCTAAAGAGGGTCAAGAAGGTTTTGACCAAGCTGAATCGGAAGCTGAGGCCACAGGCGGCGGAGCCTAGCTCACCCAGAAGGTTGTTTGGGTGGTGATATTACTCATCCAGTGTGATCTATGTGCCAATGAATGAGATGGGCAAATTGAAATTGCCATCTCAAAGAGGGATCTGCAGAAGAAGATCACAACTCACCAATCAGCTGCACAGCAGATTTTGACCACCCCACATCGGTGGGGTAAGCTATTGGAAGAGGGACAAGCTGTGCATTTGTGTTTATTGGGGGAAATGCTCAATTAATGAAGTAATTGGCATTTCAGAGAGTGGTTATCTGCATATATGGGAGTAAAACTGGAACACTAAAAAATAGGAGCCCTCCACACTGATCAGCTCTGTACATCGCTCTCCAGCTGCCAGGAGCCATGGGGGGTATAATGAGAGTGAAGAAAGAGGAACAGAATACAAATATAAAGACTGAACATTTATTAATAATTTTTTTGCATTTTACAGGTTGTTTAACTATTTGATTAACTATTTTATTCACAAGTGCAGAATTGTTGATATTGCCTAAGAGGGTTTCTGAAAGAATTTTAATCAGTTAATTTTATTTCTTAATTTCCAGTTGTTTTTAAGGTTGTATTAAGGTTTGCATTAATAAAACAAAAGGGTCTACTAGAGGAAAGACTAAATAGACTCGAGGATTACATTTGTAAAGGGTTCTTAATACCTTCTATTTCACAGGTTTCTTAACACTTTAAGTTTGATTTATTTCAGAATATAACATAGTAAGAATGTATTTGTTCATGGATTTTCTAAGCTTCTTCCACGAGTATTAACATGTTTCAAGTCAGAATTAATTATCTCTTCACATGTAAGACATTCTTATACATTTTTGGGTATTTGAATTAGTTTTTGGGAATTGTTAAAATAATTTTTTTGTATAATGCCAAAAGAGGGTGAATTTATAATTAACAGATTTACATTTTTTAATGGGAGTTAAGGTTAAAGGTACTTTAACAGTTTGTGTTTTGAATTTTAATCTGGAAGTCTTGTTGTGGTATCATAGGAAAGACTTCATGTTTTAAACTGATGAAATTTCTTGGATTTGATTTCTTGCATTCTCAAAATGCTTTACAGGTTTTGATCTTAAGTTCTAAACACTTACCTTGAAGGAGAGTACAGAGAAGATATCAATCTATTTTCAAAAAAAGATTGAAAAGAGGGAATTGTGGTGTTATTCTGCATAGGGTTTAAACTTTTATTATTCAGAAGGTAAAAGTATGTTTATATAGCTTGCATGATGGTAAAAATATGTCTGTCGGTATTGTTTATGGGGGTAAGCTTTTAAGTCATAAAACTCTTGGGTAAGTTTTATTGCAAGCTGTAAAAACAGGATGTCTGTAGATTTAGTGTGTTGCCATAAAACCATAAAACTCAGAATGAGCTTTTGACCAAGAGAAAAGACGTCTCACTTTATGACTGTATAATTCTCTGACAGCCAATAATGGCTAAGACACTGTATGGAAATGTTCTGATTGGAGGGAGTAGAAACGCCTAGAGGCCCGGTTTCTATAAAGCTGTGAAATGAAGATCATTCAATTGTCAGATTTCTTTAATTCTGGACCAGAGGAACTACGGGGGCAATTTCCTTGTAAAAACTGCAATTTGTTAAATACTGTTCAAAATAAATTCTGTTCAAAATAAATTGGCTCCATTTTGTCTCTGCTTGAACATGCATTGAATTAATTATGATAATTATTTAATTCAACACTATTGATTGCCAGCTGCGCTGAGTCCCTGCTGTACTGAGCCTGTCTATTTCTTCATTTAATCCAAAGTTGAAATCTCCCCCAAGAACAAGTGAGCAATCAATGTGATTAGCCAAAACCGAGAAGAAAGTATGAAAGAATGAGGGGTCGTCAACATTTGGACCATATACACTAACTATACATAACTTTTGGTTATGTATAAATAGTTTTAATATTATAAATCTACCCTCTGGATCTGTAACTGTGTCTATTACTTTAAAATTAGTATTTTTATTTATTAATATTGCTACTCCTCGTTGTCTAGAGTTATAGCATGAAGAAAATATATTAGGATACTCCGGTGTTTTTAAATCATTAGCAGTTGAGCTTGATTTATGAGTCTACTGTAGAAAGACAACATCTGCCTTCAATCTTTTAAGATGGTTGAAAATCTTAATTCTTTTTTCTCTGGAGCCAGATCCGTGAATATTCCATGTTAGAAATTTTACAGGATTCATAGGGCTAAGATAAACTTTAGACATTTACTATCGCCAAGGATGAATATAGGTGTAGTCTTGGTTTATCTATGGAGTTGCCTGATTGAAAATCCAGAAGCAGAGATAAAGCGAGGGAAATAACATACCATACAGTTGTGTAAAGAATGATAGCATGATGGAAAAACATGAATATGCCATGATAAAAGTCTGTGTGTGGGAAAGAAAAAGGAAGAAAAGTCATAAAGAGATTTGGTGACACGAATGTGAAAAAAAAAGAAAAAAGAAAGCAGTCAACATAGTGCACCGCCCTACCCCTACCCACATTTACAAATATAAATAACCTGCTGAGCTCTGCTTCTTTAAACTATAGTTGTCTGATAAAACAACTTCTATCTAGACTCTTATAAATATGACTAATAAAGCCATGGAGTAACCTGAGGGTCCCTAAACAGCTGACCGTTAACATACAGTTTATCTACCGTAACTGTAGCCTTACAGCCCTCACTAATATGTTACTTTCTAATTGGAAATAACACGCGTCTTCTGTCCAGGATTTCTTTCGGAAATTGATCATTAATGCTGTAATTCGTCCCCCGCAGCTCTCTCCCACGTCCTTTGACCTATTCTTTCTGTTTAAAATGTTCAAATTTGGCAACAATTGGTCGCGCGCGGGTGTTGTTGGGTTTCTTACCTCCGAGCCGGTGAACCCGATGGAAGGTTATGTTTTTAACTGTGTCGCTTGGTAGTTTCAGCTGATGTTGGATGAACTGTCGGACGGTTGTTTCAGCGTCTTCCTCAGCCTGCTCTGGTATCCCAGAAAAGACAAGATTATCTCTCATGGATCGGGCCTGGATGTCTAAGATCGACTTCTTGAATTTTTTATTTTCTCCAGACAGCTGCGTCATCCCCTCAGTGAGTCTTTTAACGTCTTCTTTCAGTGTTTGATATTCGGTAGCGAGCGAAGCTACCTGTTGTTGGCTGAATTCCAGAGATTCTCTCAGAGTCTGAAATTCTTTGTGTAGAACCTCAACCAGTGCGAGACGGGTGTCCAGGCTGGTTAGCTTCTTATCTATTGAGTCCAGGACGTCGCCGTAGCTTCTTTCTGGCGAGTTGGTGGAAAAAAAACGGGAACATTTCTCCACCATTATTTACATATCATAGTTTTGTCCCCACCACCTAAAAACCTGAGATTGAATTTTTAAACCCAGAAAAATTTAATTTTTGGAAAAGTGCCATCAGGATCTGAAAAACCATCAGGAACCAAAATCGTTGTTTAAAACGGGGACATTTCTCCGCCATAAATTTTTTAACCAGGAAAAATTGTAATTTTGGCAAAGTGCAGAAAAAAACATACACTTACACTCAAACCCACAATTGCTCAATCATTAATCCTACACCCTAACCATTGTGCCACAGCCATGACACAGACACCAAAGGTGGTCAGGGCTTTTTATCAATCAAACAGAACACCACATGGTTTATGTCACGCTGTTACATACGGTCAAATTATTTTTTATATGGCTGAAAGCTCTACGCTGCCATATGTTTGGAGCTGATAGAGTATATTAAAGCAGAAGATTTTGTGCTTGCTTCGGGATTTTCACTTTTGATTAGGCCTATGGTGCTAAATGTCAACGATCCTAAACCTGCTCACAAGTGCCACCTGGTGGATGTTTGGGTCATTGCAGTGTCACTGGAGAAAATTAAAGAAAAGACGCGTGATTCTCCCGTGAGGTCTCTTGAGAATCACGGGTGAAACGCGCCAATGTCAAGTGGTACCCACTGTACATATTGCTTTTCCTTTTCCTTAAATGTGCATTTTTGCAAAGAAATTTAAATATTTTGTTTTCCCTTTTCCTTATTATATGTATTTTGTCAAGAAAAATATATATTTTGTTTTTAATTTTTCTTATTACATGCATTTTTGTAAAAATAAAAAATACATTTTTTTTTTCCTTTTCCTTATACATGTATTCCCATATAAAAACATAAATATGTATTTTTTTTATTACGTGCATTATTGTCTATATAAACTACCGTTCAAAAGTTTGGGGTCACCCAAACAATTTTGTGTTTTCCATGAAAAGTCACACTTATTCACCACCATACGTTGTGAAATGAATAAAAATAGAGTCAAGACATTGACAAGGTTAGAAATAATGAATTTTATTTGAAATAAGATTGTTTTTACATCAAACTTTGCTTTCATCAAAGAATCCTCCATTTGCAGCAATTACAGCATTGCAGACCTTTGGCATTCTAGCTGTTAATTTGTTGAGGTAATCTGGAGAAATTGCACCCCACGCTTCTAGAAGCAGCTCCCACAATTTGGATTGGTTGGATGGGCACTTCTTGCGTACCATACGGTCAAGCTGCTCCCACAACAGCTCAACGGGGTTCAAATCTGGTGACTGCGCTGGCCACTCCATTACCGATAGAATACCAGCTGCCTGCTTCTTCTCTAAATAGTTCTTGCACAATTTCGAGGTGTGTTTTGGGTCATTGTCCTGTTGTAGGATGAAATTGGCTCCAATCAAGCGCTGTCCACTGGGTATGGCATGGCGTTGCAAAATGGAGTGATAGCCTTCCTTATTCAGAATCCCTTTTACCGTGTACAAATCTCCCACCTTACCAGCACCAAAGCAACCCCAGACCATCACATTACCTCCACCATTCTTAACAGATGCCGTCAGGCATTCTTCCAGCATCTTTTCAGTTGTTCTGCGTCTCACAAACGTTCTTCTTTGTGATCCAAACACCTCAAACTTGGATTCATCCGTCCACAGCACTTTTTTCCAGTCTTCCTCTGTCCAATGTCTGTGTTCTTTTGCCCATCTTAATCTTTTTCTTTTATTGGCCAGTCTCAGATATGGCTTTTTCTTTGCCACTCTGCCCTGAAGCCCAGAATCCCGCAGCCGCCTCTTCACTGTAGATGTTGACACTGGTGTTTTGCGGGTACTATTTAATGAAGATGCCAGTTGGGGACCTGTGAGGCGTCTGTTTCTCAAACTAGAGACTCTAATGTACTTATCTTCTTGCTCAGTTGTGCAACGCGGCCTCCCACTTCTTTTTCTACTCTGGTTAGAGCCTGTTTGTGCTGTCCTCTGAAGGGAGTAGTACACACCGTTGTAGGAAATCTTCAATTTCTTAGCAATTTCTCGCATGGAATAGCCTTCATTTCTAAGAACAAGAATAGACTGTCGAGTTTCAGATGAAAGTTCTCTTTTTCTGGTCATTTTGAGCGTTTAATTGACCCCACAAATGTGATGCTCCAGAAACTCAATCTGCTCAAAGGAAGGTCAGTTTTGTAGCTTCTGTACCGAGCTAAACTGTTTTCAGATGTGTGAACATGATTGCACAAGGGTTTTCTAATCATCAATTAGCCTTATGAGCCAATGAGCAAATACATTGTACCATTAGAACACTGGAGTGACAGTTGCTGGAAATGGGCCTCTATACACCTATGTAGATATTGCACCAAAAACCAGACATTTGCAGCTAGAATAGTAATTTACCACATTAGCAATGTATAGCGTGTGTTTCTTTAAAGTTAAAACTAGTTTAAAGTTATCTTCATTGAAAAGTACAGTGCTTTTCCTTCAAAAATAAGGACATTTCAATGTGACCCCAAACTTTTGAACGGTAGTGTGTAAATATATATATATTTCCTTTGCATGCATTTCTTTTTTTCACCCCAATATATTTTTTGTAGTTTTATGAATATTTACATAACAACAACACATACAGACTATTAAACAACCAGTTGTTGATAATAATAATAATAATAATAATAATAATAATAATAATAATAATAATGATAATGATAAAATAAAAAACTAATCATAAGAATGTTGGCCAATTAAAAAAAATAAAATATATATTTTTTTAAACCCTCAGAACTCAAAACACAAGTCACTTTTTTTCAAAAAATTCAACCAGGGGTCTCCATATATATTCAAACTCCTCACCTCTTCCTCTAATAACACATGTAAGTCTTTCAAGTGAAACGTATGATGTCATTTCCTGTACCCATACTTTTATAGAGGGGACATCCACATTTTTCCAAAATAATAATAACGCAATTGTTCTCCTGGCCTGCAGGAGACCAAAGTCTTTACGGGTGATTTTCCTTTTACTGACACAAAAGTCCTTGTGATATATCCCTAGAATGCACAGTGTTGCACAATGAGGAACTTCAATTCCAACTATTGTGGAAATAGTTTGAATAACAGATTTCCAGTATTTCTTAATTTTCCAACAGTCCCATACGCAATGAAAAAGAGTACCCCTATCGGTAAGACATTTATTACAGTTATCTGGAATGTCAGGGGCCCATTGGTGTACTTTCACAGGAGTCACACATGTTCTCATTAACCATTTATATCGTAACAACCTCATTCTGGTGTTAATTGTTTGCTTTTGTGCCTTAAGACACACATTTTCCCAATCATCCATCTCAATGTTTTCTTGAATATCTAATTTCCATGCTTCTAGTCTTTTTTTTACAAGATTCTGTATCATGTGACACCAGAGCTTTATAAAACAGAGAGATCAGCTTCTTTCCTTGTAAATTAGACATAACAATATTCCCTAAACATGACAAAGAAGGCTCAATCATAATGTTTTCGGACCGTGATGAAATAAAGTGTTTTAATTGCAGGTATTTGAAAAAATGTCTTACAGGGAATAGAAAATATTTCACAAATTTACTTAAAGGTAAGCATTTCTCAGTCCAAATACAAATCACCTATTGATTTAACACCGTTATCTGCCCAAACTTTGAAGCCTCAATCCGCTCTCCCAGGCTTAAACATCATGTTTTTTTTAGTACTCTAAGATTCGCTGAGTATAAATAATGTTTTAGCAAAAGGTTCGGTACTGATGCTCGTTCTATCGTTACCCAAGCGGGTGGTGTTCTTGTTGAAAAGTAATACATAGCTGAACATATCTGAGATGACCAATAATACCACTTAAAATTGGGCATCTGCAAACCTCCAGTTTCATAAGGCATGTAAAGCAGCCTCAATCTTAATATGGCCTTCTTATTATTCCAAATGAAATTAAGGAGCATCCTGTTGAGTTTAGTAAAGAAGTCATCTGTCAATGGAGGTGGTATAGTTCGAAAAATATACATACATTTTGGTAAAATGCTCTTCTTAATTATATTTATACGACCCTTCATTGAGATGGGTAACGTCATCCATCTGTCCAGTGATTCATTAACTTCAGACATTAAAGGAACATAATTTGCTTGAACTATATTCTTAATATCCGGGGAAATCCTGTAGCCCAAATAGGTAACTCCCTCTTCTGCATTTAAAAAAGGAGTGCTGACAACAGGGTTAAGTCTTTTCTCATTATTCAAAAATAATATTGAAGACTTGGTGTCATTAATAACATAACCAGAAAAAGTGCCAAATGTGGTAATTTGCTTCATCAAATTTGGGAGGCTTGTGGAAAGGTTAGACAAAAAAAGGATGACATCATCAGCATAGAGTGAAATCTTGTGCTCTAGATCACCTACCCAGATGCCCGGCAACCCCCCATCAGAACGAATTGACATAGCCAGGGGTTCTATAGCAAAAATAAACAGCATTGGAGAGAGAGGACGAACCTGGCGTGTGGATCTTTCCAATACAATCGGTTTAGAGGAAGTGTTGTTAGTAACAATACTGGCAGTAGGATTTGTATACAAGATCCTCAACCATTTGAGGAAATTATTTCCAAATCCAAACCGAGGTAAGACATTAAATAAGAATGGCCACTCAATTCAAAAGCCTGACGAGCATCTAATGAAAGCAATGCCATATCCCTTGATTCTGCCTTTTCGTTAATTATATTCAAAACCTTTCTAATATTGTGAAATCCTTGACGGTTTTTCACAAATCCATTTTGATCATTGTGTATTAAACTGGGTATATAGTGATCCAATCGTAAAGCAAGCACCTTGCAAAATATTTTCTTGTCACACCCCATTAAGCTTGTTGGTGTGTATGAGGAACATTCTGTGGGAGGTTTATTTGGCTTCAAAATCAAAGGGATCAGAGCCAGTCTCAATGTGGGTGGAAGAGTCTCCTTATTAAATGCCTCTTGATACATATCCATTAATGGAGCTATTAATTGTTTTTGGAATGTCTTGTAAAATACCACAGTCAACCCATCAGGTTCAGGGGCTTTATTAGTATTGAGACTGTGAATAGCTGCAGAGATTTCTTCAAAACAGGAAAATCAAGGGTATTGAGAAACACATCTCTCTCACATGATGTTTGGGAAATTTCAGATTTGTATAAATGCTCATAAAAATCTCTGACGCTATTATTAATCTCTTGAGGGTCAGCTGTCAGACTTCCATCCGACATTCTTATACTATTAATTGCTTGTTCCGTCTGTAATTTCTTTATTTTCCAAGCCAAAAGCTTTCCCGCATTTTCTTCTTGATCATAGTAGCTTTGCTTAAGCCATAACAGGCTTTTTAATTTATTATATTTAGCTCTTAAAAGAAGTAATTAATTTTGTTTAATCAAATCATTTCTCTGATCTAGATCATTCTCCAATATTTTTATTTGTTTCTCTAGATCATATAGTTTTGCTTTTTGTTGTTTAGATTTAGTGGCTGTATAGCTGATGATCTCCCCCTGAATATAAGCCTTAAAAGCTTCCCATCTTGTACAAGCTCCAGTTTGATCTGTATTTAATTCAAAATACAAGTCAATTCTACTTTTTATGAAGTTTTTCATGAAGTCTTCATTTTGTAACCAGATAGATTTAAAACGGCAACTACATGGACAATGAAAAAGTTTATCTATATTGATATTCATGGATATTGGCGCATGGTTGCTAAATACTATGCTGTCGTACCAACAGTCCTTAACCTTAGACAACAGGTTTTGAGAGACAAAGAAATAATCAGTACGTGACCTTGACTTTTGGAGACCCGAAAAACATGAAAAATGTGACTTGGTTGGGTTTAGGCATCTCCAAATTTAAACTACATTTAAATCCTCACTTTACTGTTTTAAATGTGCAATTAAAGTCCCCACCAATGATATATGATCCCTGCATAGCTGATAAAGTGAGGAAAAGATTTTCAAAAACATTGGGATTGTATTCATTTGGACCATACACTAACTAGATTTAATGAAAGAGATAAGATAGTCCATTATTATCCGGCCACTTATTGTGAGTATTGCGCATGCATCGGCGTCCTGATGCCTCCTGCTAACTCCGGCTCGTTAACATGGTTTTAACTAGATTTTAATTCTTTTTTAACTGTTCGTTTTTCATTTTTTAATCATTTCTTTTGACTAGTTTTAACTGTTTTTAACTTTTAGGGACATATTTTTTATCGGACGCGTTTTTTTAATCAGAGCACGGACCGCTGTTACTTCCACCATGCCTCCACTTACCTGTAGCTCCGGGTGTGATGGTTGTGCCAGGCTAACCAAGAAAATCCAGGAACTGGAGCACAGGATCTCCAATTTACACCTGATCCAGGACCACAAGCGCGACGTGGACATCATCTTTGGCCGAACTTTCACTGCTGCCACCAGCGCCCAGCTGGACGACACAATCCCCTGCCAACCCGGTGAAGCTGCGGAGGGGAAATCCATCGCTGGGTCTCCAGGCAGACTCGGGGAGACGAACGCCGGCGGAGGTACAACATCTATGGCAGAGGAGGAGCGCTGGTTCCAGCAGGGGGCTAAGCCAAAAGCTCCCCTCAGCTCCACTCCGGTGCCCCAGGGTGCGTGGTCGACGGTCAGGCCTGGTCGCGGTGGGGGCACCCGGAGCAGCTGTCACCGATCTCCTCCACCCGGCCTTCCGCTGTCGAACCGCTTCGGTGCCCTGGGGGACGACTTCCCTCCTCTGACAGTCCCTCCAACCGCGCCAAAGACCAACAGCTCCGCAGGACCGCCGCCCATCCCCTCCCAGCAGCCAGAGCAGCAGTCGGACTCCGGTAGCCACCTACGTCGCGCCAAATCCAGGACTACAGCCGGGACTCGCCGAGGAGTGCTTCACTACACCCCCGAATCCATGGAACGAGCCCTCGGCACCCTCTAAACACCGCTGCAGTCCCGTGGAAGCCAAGCTGCCCAACACCCAGCAGGTCCTGGATGACGAGAGGTCTTCTGCCCAGCAGCCTGCACACCATCCACCCAGCACTCTCATCATTGGAGATTCTATTATCCGGCATGCTAGGATGAGAGGAGCTGTCACCCTTTGTTTTCCCGGAGCTACAGTAAAGGATATATCTGAACAGATTCTGGACTCCATCCAACGTCACCCTACTGTGAGTAAAGTTATAATTCATGCTGGAACCAATGACATCCGTAAACAGCAGTCTGAGCTTTTAAAGCAGGATTTTATTCATCTTTTAATCTTTTAAAAGACAAGCCCCTTTCTGTTTTTATCTCTGGCCCCACTCCAACCATCAGCAGAGGAATAAATAGATTCAGCAGGTTACTTTCTCTCAACGCTTGGCTTTCCTCTGCTACTGTGATGCACAATATTGGTTTTATAGACAATTTTAACATTTTCTGGGGCAGGAGTCAATTATTTGGGGCAGATGGACTATATCTTAACACAGAAGGTACACGCATTCTTACACTAAGCCTGGCATACCCTCGCCCACCCCTGTCCCCTGCACCGGCTCCAGCTGCTCCTGTCCTCTCTGCCCCATCCACAACATCCTGATGTGCAGCTGGTCCTTGTTCCTATGAACTCAATCCTGATTTTAACAGTAACTCACATATCGGACTTGGACCTTACCCTACTTCATTCATACCTGTTATTGTCAGCAGAGAGCGAAGAAATAATCATAAACAGAAAAAATGCAACCCAAATAATCTTAAACGGTTACTAAAAATCCCACCTACTGTAAATCATACAGTCACTCCGTCTCCAACCACTATTAATATGGCTCTTTTACATGTTCGCTCTTTGCTGAATAAAACTTTTATAATAAATGACTTGATTTTAGATAATAACCATCAGTGTTTATTTTTAACAGAGACATGGCTGAGTGCAGATGACCCTACTGTTCTTACAGAGCCCTCTCCACCTAATTTTAACTTTTCTTATTCTACGAGGAGTAGCCAGAGGGGAGGCGGAACTGCTTTTATTAGTTCATCAACTCTTTCCGCCAAACCTGTTTTATTTAATAATTTTACCACGTTTTAATACACTGCCTCTGTTTTTAGCACTCCTCAGATTTTATGTGTCACGGTTTATAGGCCTCCGAAAAGGAATGCACTTTTTATTCCAGAATTTTCAGAGTTTTTATCAATTTTACACAACTCTTCTGAAAGGAATCATTTAGCTGGTGATTTTAATCTACAGATAGATAAGCTTTTAGATCCTTTATCAACAGATTTTTTAAATATTTTAAATTATATGGATTTTAGCCAACATTTCATGCAGCCGACTCACAACAGAGGACACACTCTGGACTTGGTCATCACGTATGGCTTGTCCACCCGTGTGTCCTCTGTTTTTGACTTGACTGTCTCTGACCACTACTGTGTTTTTTTTAATATCACCAGTCTTATCCAATCATAGACCTCTGTGAGAACTGTCAGGAAGCGTCATCTAACCCCTGAAGTGGCTGCAGGTTTTCTTGAAGTTTTTAAAAAGTTACCTGCCCCTTGTGATTTTATTGTGAATGATTTTAACAGTAGGCTTCAATCTGCTCCCGACCTGCTGGCTCCAATTAAAGTTGTAAACCCTCATTCAAAACGTACAGTACCGTGGAGAAATGCAGCCAATAGAAAATTAAAGAGGAGCTGCAGGGTGGCAGAAAGGAAATGGAGGAAAAATAAAATCACAATAAATCATCAGATATACATAGAACATCTCAGATTATATAATAATGCTTTAAGAAATTCCAGAAATACATACTTTTCCAGAATCATCTCAGAAGATAAAAATAATCCCAAAATTCTGTTTTCCACAATTGACAACATTCTACATCATAATTCTAATACTTTTCAGAAAACCCCCTCAAACACTCTCTGTGAGGAGTTTGCAGACCACTTCAGAAGGAAGGTAGACACCATCAGATGTAATATTTTATCCTCTCAAACTAACATGGTTTTAGACAAATCTGGGTGTCTGCCTTCACCAGAGGAAACACTGGACTGTTTTGTCCTGGTAGAAGCTGGGACCCTTGATAAAGTTTTCTCCTCAATGAGGCCCACCACAAGCGCTTTGGACCCGATTCCCACCAGGTTTTTTAAGCAATTTTGTGGTTCTTTTAAAGATGAGATTTTAAACTTTATGAATTGCTCCCTTCAGACGGGGGTTTTTCCTGCTGCCTTTAAAGCAACGGTATTGAGGCCCCTGCTGAAGAAGAGCAATTTAGATTTTAATGATTTAAACAACTACCGACCGGTATATAACTTACCATTTTTAAGCAAAGTTTTAGAAAAACTTGTTTTTATTCAACTTAATGTTTTTATTAACGCTCATAATGTCCTAGAGAAATTTCAGTCTGGTTTTAGGATGAACCAAAGCACAGAGACAGCGCTTTTAAAGATTTTAAATTATTTTAGATTAAACTATGATGCTAAAAAGGTGACAGTGTTGGTTCTTCTGGATCTAAGCGCTGCCTTTGATACAGTAGACCACACTATTCTTTTAACTCGTTTAAAACAGATCGGCCTCTCTGGTGCTGTTCACAAATGGTTCAGATCCTACCTCAAAGACAGGATTTTTATGGTAAGTCTGGATACCTGTTCCTCTAAGGTCCATAAGATCACTTGTGGTGTGCCCCAGGGTTCAGTTTTTGGCCCAGTGCTTTTTAATCTGCATAGGCTCCGTCTTAGCAGTGTTTTCAGGAGACATGGAGTTAACTTTCACAGTTATGCTGATGATACACAGTTCTACATCTCCATGTCTCCTGATGACACACGGCCAATGGATGCACTTTTTAACTGCATTTTAGACATTAAATCCTGAATGGCAGAAAACTTTCTCCAGCTCAACCAGGACAAAACTGAGGCTCAGATAGAGAAACTTTTACCAAAACTACAATCATTGTCTTTTAATCCTTCTTTACAAGTGAAGAATCTGGGTGTGATTTTTGACTCTGAGCTGACTTTTATCCCTCACATTAAAAACATCACCAAAATAGGTTTTTATCACCTAAAGAACATTGCCAGAGTCCGCCCCATTCTCTCTCTGGCCAATATGGAGACGCTAATGCATGCTTTTATCAGCAGTGGAATTGATTATTGTAATGCCCTGCTTTCTGGTGTTCCCAAAAAGACTACCTCAAGTTTACAGCTTTTACAGAATTCAGCAGCTCGTGTCCTGATGAAGACCAGGAGGCGGGAGCACATTACACCGGTCTTTGAATCACTGCATTGGCTCCCCGTATGTTTTAGAATCGATTTTAAGGTTCTTTTAATGGTTTTTAGGTGTCTTAATGGTCTTGTGCCTTCTTATCTGTCAGAAATGCTTTTTACCGTATGAACCCTCGCGGTCTCTGCGCTCCTCTGGCAGCCGTCTCCTTGTCATCCCCAAAGTCAGGACACGGACTCATGGTGAGGCGTCTTTCCATTATTATGGCCCTCACCTCTGGAACAGGCTGCCATAGGATCTCAGGGCCACATGGAACGTTCATGTTTTTAAAAGCAGGCTCAAGACTCACCTTTTTAGCTTAGCCTTTAACTAATTATTATTTATCAATATACTTTTAACCGCTCAGCATGTTTTACCTGATTTAATTTTTAGTTTAGCTTTTTTATTATTTGTTTTACATTTATTGTTTTATACTTTATATTTTATAAACTTTTTTTAACGTATTTTAATCTTTCTTGCCAGTGTTTCCTCTCTGGGGGGGCCCCTGCATCGGGGGCGGTGGTCGGCTGTGGCTGCCTGGGTGCCCCCCAGGTAGCGCTTGGGTGGAGGTGGGGGTACCAGCCCTCCCTCCTCTGGGTGCCCTCGGTCGGAGCCTTGGCTTTTGCTGTTGATCTGCTGCTGCTGATGCAGATGGCTCCCATGATGGCATTTCCTGGCTCATCTGTACTCAGCCCGCTTTTTGTAGCTTTTAAGTGTGTGTGTGTGTGTGTGTGAGTATGGCTGATGGGTTGGGTTGGGAGGGGGTTGTATTTGTGTTGATGATTTTATTTTTGAAGGGGGGGTTGTGGGGTTATTTTAAATCTGTAAAGCACTTTGAGTAACTTTATTTGTTTGAAAATCGCTTTATAAATAAAGTTTGATTGATTTATTGATTGACTGGACTATCATATAGCGCCCTAATGCATCCTGAATTATGTTAGTGATCTGAAATGGTATAGTTCTATGAATAAGGATTATAACACCCCATGAGTAATTGTTGTATGTTGCATGCATTACAGGTCCAAGCCATCTGTTTCTAATCTTTTTAGTTTCTGAATCTGTCAGATGACTCTCCTGAATAAAAACATTTTTTAATTTAATAATTTAATTCTATTCATGACCTGTTTCTATTTCGTAAGTTTTTAAGACCCCTGACATTCCAGCTCGTTCTTTTTAAATCAACAATTTTATGTTCTTTATTTTCCATGCATATACGAAAAGTAACGTGACCTGGCTCAAATTAATGTCTGTGTGTCCTGAACATGCGAACATTAACACCACAAAACATACATTCACAAACAAAAAAACATAAAACTTCCCCATCCCTTACTCAAAATAAAAGAGTATGGGGGCTAATACCAATCCACTAAAGAGAGGAGTGACTAAACTATACAAGCAGCAAAAACCAAAAACAGAGCAGCATCCGCCCAACCCGTATCCTAAATTAAAAAAAATATACTTTTAACGAAAGATGTCCACCAGAGACAGGTAGTAGTGTTACAAAAAAAACAAAAAACGTTATACCAAAAGTAGAACTCTGAGATGTTTGATATTTTCACTTTTAGAGTGATTAAATCTCACCACAGCCTTCAGGCAATTTTCTGGTAGAACTCTTCTGCTTCGCGAGGCGTCGCAAACAGTTGCATTTTACTATCATGTAAGATTCTCATCTTGCAGGGCTCAATCTGAAATCCACGATAGAGCCCTTTCTTGACAAATTTCTTCCTTACCGCGTTAAATTCGTTGCGTTGACGCAGAGTCTAAGAGGATAGATCCGGGACAAACAGGAGCTTGTTTCCTTCGTGCTCGAAATTGAGTTTCCTTCCGGTGTTAACAACAAACTCCCTGTCCTGAAGCTTGAGAAAGCGAATTATTACCCCTCTGTTTAGTGCGGTCCCAAAACACTTGAGAATGAAGGTCCTATCACAACAGTTCAACCATCTCTGCAGCATTTGCTCCACATATTCCAACAAGGGCTGGTTCATTTCTGCTTTTTCACGTAAACCAAATAAGGTTCTTGCGGCGTCCCCTGTTTTCTAACTCGTCTGTCTTTGATTCCAAAGAAGTGATGCGCGTTATAGCGGTAGCCAGATCATCTTCCAGGGACTCTATACGCTCTTCCGGCTCAGTGACACGTGTTTTATTTGATTCAACTGTGTTCCTCACCTCAATCATACTCTACTCCAGAGCGCTGATGGAATTGCTCATATCTCCCAGATAAGAATATGTGGTATCAAACTTACGACCAAAATCAGATCGGAGGGCTCTTAGCTCCATTAGCACATTAGCCATATCTGCCACACTCTCTGTAGCTTCATCATGCTCCTTCACAGGTTGTGGGCCCCCTTTTGGCTTTGAAGACGCTCGAGTCTTCACAAAACTGTGGCCGTTGCCGTTTGCTGTTGTCTGTCATATTCCAGTGATACTCTTCTACTTTTAGTCTATAGAATGAAAAAGTTTTTGGCGAAACGGTTTCATAGTAATGACGTTGTTTAGGTCTTTAATTGTGGCAGAATTTGTAATTATTTAATGGTTTATTGCAAAGACCAGAAATGCTATAACTTAATGTAATTCAGTGTGTCAGTAATGGCTGACTGTATCTGAAGCTCAGTAGAGAGACACGCCATTAAGGGAGGACTGCTCTATTTTTCTGTGATGTAGCTAATGAGTAGATTGAGTTGTGAAATTAGATGTTATTTTGTTAAAACAATTGAAATATTCAGGTTAAACTGGTTAAGTATAAAAATATATTCATATGTTGAATAAAAAGAGTAAAATGGTTAAAAGCTGTTAAAAAGAGCTAAAAAATAAGTTCATCTTTTGTTTATTAAATCTAAAAAGGTCTTAACGAGGCATGGTATTTACATTAAGTATTTTTTTTCAAAGATGTTAATTAATAATTTATGGATTTAAAGCCATCTGTGGAGATTTTGTATTTCAGATTCACAATTGTGCATGCTAAGGACTTTCTGTCCTGTTTAGAGTGATATGAACAATTTTGTGAATATGACTGAATTTAAAATATTTCTGTTACTTTGAGATACCTGAAGGATTGTGTAGGAAATTTGTGTTCTTAGATATCTTCTAAATAATAAATCTTCTTCTTGAATGCTAAAAGGAGCTCAACGTGTGTGTCTCATTTTTCTGGGTCACAGTGCCACACGTTGAGAGAACAACAATTAAGTTGCCCTCAGCCATCCCAGGTTGACCGGTAACACTTACATCAGCGCTGTTAAATTACACTAAACAACAACACTGTTATAACTTGCACATTGCTTTTTAACAGACTGGATATAATAAATTATTGAAAAATTGCATGCCTACTTTTTAATTGCACTGCTCAATGCACAATCTGTACTTTTCTAAATATAGTTAATTACTTTAACTATACAGTACCCTGCTTTTGTAACTGCTTTTATTTTTAATTATATCCGTTTTGGTCCTCATATTAAGTGTCGCTTTGTTTGACAAAAAAAAAGTAATGACTCTTGCTCATTTATTTAGATTTATTTTTAGACACACTCTGTCTTTGCCGATATTTGCCCTCTCTCACCTTCTCAAAGCTTGTGCAGATACATCAGACTCATAAAAAACGTCTCTATGGAGGGTACAGTACAATGCAAAGAAGAGTGTTGTGCTGGTTTGTAGGACTAAGGAAGATCAGAAGCTGCACTTCCCTATGTTTTAACTGTCAGGGCAATGTATCTGTGTATCTAACTTTACAACATATCTCGGGCACATCATTACTGACAAGATGGAAGATAATGCTGACATGTACAGGCAAAGACGAATGCTGTATGTCCAGGCGAAAATGTTAGTCAGGAAATTAGATTATTGCTCTGATGATGTGAAAGTGCATTTGTTTCGTGCTTACTTCACCCCTATGTATACAGCCCCATTATGGGCCAACTACACAAAGGTGACCATGCGCAAACTGCAGGTAGCATATAACGATTGTCTGATAGTGCTGAAGCAGCCCAGAGGCAGCAGTGCAAGTAAGCTTTTTTGTGACTTGAGGCTAAGTTGTTTACAGGCCCTCTTGAGAAACCTAATGTTTAAGTTAATGTGTCGACTTGATGAGTCACAAAACTGCATCACAAGGCTCACAAGTCCCAGGTGTAGCTCGGTCCGATGTCAATCACATCTATGGAACCATTGGTATCAGTGCCTTTTAAGACTGTTGTGAAAAAGCGTGTACTATATATGTTTACGTAAGTGTTTTTTTTATTTTTTATTTTTATATGTTGTATGTCCTACTATTGGGCCTAGAGCCAGTAATAAAGTTTATATATCTGAAGAAGCCAGTACAATGGAAGTTTTTTGGTTACCCTTATTACATGGTGCAGATGTGCAGATATTTTCACCTTTATAAACAGAGTTAACGTAACTGAACTAATCCAAAAAAAAGATTCCTATGAGATCTGAGCATTATCTCAGACCTGGACACTGTACCCAATTTCAAATTCATGGACAAAGCTCAAATCAAGCCCTGACTGACTGAGTCTTTAAAAAAACATAACATAATCTGCTAAAATGCTTCAGCATCCCCACAGAAAGAAAATAATGACTTTATGTGATAGTGTAATGGAGTGATTTATATTTATACCTCTCTGCGTTCCCATGTTTTAGCAGGTTCATTGTCATGCATGTGTCATTTTCACAGTCTTCATGTCTCCCTTGTTCTGGCTTTTTTTGCTAAATAACATCATTAAAGAGTCCATTTGCCATCATCTCTTCTCTGCCTCTGGGTCCATCACATCACAACATGACAGTATGAACCGACCACAAAGACCCAACAGAGAACCCTCCCCTGGCTCTGGAAACATCCTATGTAGGCTTAAGGTTGTTAATCTATCCCTCCAGAGTGGGTCCACTGAGGAATGATGTGGTCCAGCACTTCTTCCCGCATTTCTCCGTCCGTTTACAGTACAGTTGTTGCCAGTGCTGTCCAAGCCCCTCAGCAGCTGGTCCAGTCTCTTGTCTCTGTTCCTTGCTGAGTGGTCCAGTCTTGTGCTTTGGTCCCAACGCCCTGTCACTCTCTAATTGCTGTTTGCTTTCTAGTTGCTGTGCCAGTGCCCCGTCACTCTAGTCCCGGTTCCGTGTCAGCTACTTCCAAGGGGATCAAGGTCAATTCACCTCAGTTCCAAGTGTTTTCTGTGGCTTCCTGGCTGACACGCAGCACTTCTCCAGCTTCCTGCATTTCCTTATGAGTCCCTAGCTCATTAAAAAGCTGGTCTGCCATCATCTCCTCTTTGCATCTGGATCCATCATATCACAACATGACAGGGAGCTCAAGTGGGTATAGAAATCTCCATAATAATTTTTAAAATATGCGTGGAAATACAGCTAATCATACACTGGTGCAAAAAAAAGTTCTTCTACTTAAAATATTGAGCCTGTAATTTTTATCATAGGTACACCTCAACTATGAGAGACAAAATGAAAAAGATAATCCATAAAATCATATGGTCTGATTTTTAAATGAATTTATTTGCAAATTATGATTAAAAAAAGTAAGTATTTGGTCAAAAACAAAAGCTCATCTCAATATTTTGTTATATACCCTGTTTTGGAACAATTGGAAAGTCTTGACAAGGTTTTCACACAATGTTGCTGGTATTTTGGCACTTTCCTCCATGCAGATCTCCTCTACAGCAGTTTTGAGGCTGTTACTGGGCAACACAGAGTTTGAACTGCTTCCAAAGATTTTCTATGGGGCTGAGATCTGGAGACTGGCTAGGCCACTCCAGAACCTTGAAAGGCTTATTTCGAAGCCACTTCTTATTTATCTGAGTGTAGTGTTTGGGGTCATTGTCATGCTAAAAGACCTTTGCTTATGGAACGAGGTTATCATTCAAAATGTCACATGGCCATATTCATTCCTTCCTTTTAATTCATCTTGCTGCCTTTGCAGGAAAACAGCCCCATGGCATAATGTTTCTACCCCCAGACTATGCTTCACAGTAGGTATGGTGTTTAGGATGCAACTTAGCATTCGTTCTCCTGCAAACACAACAAGTAGATTTTTCACCAAAAAGTAATTTTTTGCTTACATCTGACATCATGTAGGACATTATCCCAGTCCTCTTCTGCATCTTCCAAATGCTCTCTAGCAAGATTCAGATGGGCCTGGATATGTACTGGTCTAAGCCTGCGACATGTCTAGCAC
Source organism: Apricaphanius iberus (assembly GCA_028564705.1). Lineage (NCBI taxonomy): Eukaryota > Metazoa > Chordata > Actinopteri > Cyprinodontiformes > Aphaniidae > Apricaphanius > Apricaphanius iberus. The sequence continues at coordinate 292,584 of JAPXFQ010002081.1, forward strand.
TGCAGGATTTGAGTCCCTGGCAAAGAAGTGTGAGACTGATGGTAACCTTTGTTACTTTGGTCCCAGCTCTCTGCAGGTCAATCATCAGCCACTCCCCGGGTGGTTCTGGGATTTTTGCTCACCGTTCTTGTGATCACTTTCTTGTGATCCCGCGGTGAGATCTTACATGGAGCCCCAGATCGAGGGAGATTACCAGTGGTCTTGTATGACTTAGATTTTCTAATAACTGGTCCAACCATTGAATTCTTCTCACCAAGCTGCTTATCTGTTGAAAATTCAGTCTTCTCTGCCCACAATTTATTTTTGTGTCTTTTGACATCTCTGTGCTTGGCTGTAGTGGAGTTTAGAGTGTGACTGTTTGAGGTTATGGACAGATGCCTTTTATACTGATGAGTTCAAACAGGTGTCATTAATACGAGGTAACGAGTAGAGGACAGATGAGACTCTTACAGAAAAGTTAGAAGTCTGTGAGAATCAGAAATCGTTTTTGTTTGCATGTGACCAAATACTTATTTTCACCATATATTCTAAAAGAAATGTTCAAATCAGACCATGGGACATTCTGGATTTTTGTCTCATAGTTGAGGTGTACATATGATGAAAATTACAGCTCTATCTCATCTTTTTAAGTGGGAGAACTTGCACAATTGGTGGCTGACTAAATGCTTTTTTGGCCCACTTTTTTGCCCCACTGTAAATGCTTCATAAAGTGTTTTGTACTGTTTAGGGAGAGTTGAGGTTTTGATAAAGCTGAAGCAGAAAGGTGACGGGGAGAATTTACATTGATACCGGCTGCAGCTTTGCCAGAAGCAAGGGAGATAATTGCTTTGATACGGGCTGTAGCTTCGGCATCTGGGACATCGGAAACCTGTGAGTGATAGCAGATTTTGTCAGGTCGCCAAGAGGAATGAAGCTGCGATCAGGGCTGTTATTGCCTTCCACACGTGGTTTGGAGCATTCAAGTCGGCATGTGATTGAATGGAGAAGCCTTTGTGAGCCTGCAATATTGGGGGGAAGAAGGCTTGTAGCTGGAGGTCTTCTTCTTTTTCTTTTGGCTTTTCCCTTCAGGGTTTGCCACAGCGAATCATCTATTTAGTCCTATCCTCCGCCCTAACACCAACTGACTTCATGTCCTCCTTCACCATATCCATAAATTAGATTTTTGGTCTTCCTCTCTGCCTCCTGCCTGGGGGCTCCATCCTCAGCATCCTTCTACCGATATAATCGTCGTCTCTCCTCTAAACATGTCCAAACCATTTCAGTCTGGCTGCCCTGACTTATCCCCAAAATGTCCAGCATGAGCTGTTCCTCTGATGTACTCATTCCTGATCCTATCCATCCTCATCACTCCCAATGAAAATCTCAACATCTTGAGTTCAGCAACCTCCAGTTCTGCTTCCTGTCTTATCCTCACTGATACTGTCTCTAGACCGTACAACATCGCTGGTCTCACTACTGTCTTGTACACCTTTACCTTCATTCTTGCTGAAACCCTTTTATCACACATTACACCCAACACTTTTCTCCACCAGTTCCAACCAGCTTGCATATGCGTCTTCTCCTCTTTTCCACACTCTCCATTGCTCTGGACCGTTGACCCTAGGTACACAAAGTCCTCTACTTTCTTCACTTCCACTTGCTGTGACTTCACCGTTCCACTTGTGTCTTTCTCATTTACACACTTGTATTCTGTCTTGCTGTGACTAATCTTAATTCCTCTCTTTTCTAATACATACCTCCATCTCTCTAGCTTTTCCTCCATCTCCGCCCTTCTCTCACTGCAGACCACAATTTCATCTTCAAACATCATTGCCCATGGAGACTCCTGTCTAACATCATCCGTCAGCCTGTCCATCATCAAAGCAAACAAGAAGGGGCTCAGAGCCGATCCTTGATGCAGTCCCACCTCCACCTTCAACTCCTCTGTCACTCCTACAGCACACCTCACTGCTGTCTCAAAACTCTCATACATGTCCTGTACCACTCTAACACTTCTCTGCCACTCCAGACTGCCTCATGCAAAACCACAGCTCTTGTCTTGGCACCCTGTCATACGCTTTCTCTAAATCTACAAAGACACAATTCAGCTCCCTCTGCCCTCTTTGTACTTTTCCATCAGCATCATTAAAGCAAAAATAGCATCTGTAGTACTCTTTCTTGGCATGAAACCATACTGTTGCGCATACGTGCTCACTTATGACCGAAGCCTAGCTTCAACCACTCTTTGCCACAGCTTTTTGTATGACTCATCAACTTTATTCCTGTGTAGTTGCCACAATTCTGCACATCTCCCTTGTTCTTAAAGATCGGCCCTAGAACACTTTTCCTCCGTTCCTCAAGCATCTTTTCAGTCTTTAAGGTCTTGTTGAAGAACCTAGTAAAAACTCTACTGCCACCTCTCCTAAACATTTCCATACCTCCAAAGGTATGTCATCAGGACCAAAGGCCTTCCCCATCTTCATCCTCTTCAAAGCTTTCCTCACTTCATCCTTACTAACCTCAAGAACTTCCTGATCCACAACAGTCACCTCTTTTACTCTACATTCTCTCTGATTTTCCTCATTCATCAGCTCTTCAAAATACTCTTTCCATTTTCACATCACACGCTTGCTATCTGTCAGTACATTTCCATCCCTATCCTTGATCATCCTTACCTGTTGCACATCCTTTCCATCTCTGTATCTCTGCCTTGCCAATATATATGAATCATTCTCTCCCTCCTCGCTAACCAACCTAGCATACAGGTCATCATACGACCTTTGTTTGGCCTTTGCCACCTCTACCTTCACGATGCACTGCATCTCCCTGCACTCCTGTCTGCTCTCCTCAGTCCTCTTAGTGTCCCAGTTCTTATTAGCTAACTTATTTCTCTGTATATGTTCCTGGACTTCATCGTTCCACCACCAAGTCTCCTTATCTACTTTCCTACTTCCAGATGACACACCAAGCACCCTCCTACCTGTCTCCCTAATCACATTAGCTGTAGCTTACCAGTCATCAGGGAGAACCTCCTTGACACCAAGAGCCTGTCTAAACTCCTTCCTGAAAACCTCACAAAGCTATTCTTTTTTTAAGTTTCCGCCACTTGGTCCTCTGCTCTGTCTTTGTTCTCTTCACCTTCCTCACCGTCAGTTTCATCCAACAGATCACCATCCTACACTAAAAAAAATAAAACAAAAAAATAGATAAAAATGTCCGCCCAGATGAATTGGGGTGATTTAGCAGTAATGAATTTTGTTGAGTAAACTAAACTGATTTAGGGTGATTTAGCAATAATTAATTTTGTTGAGTCAACTAAATGTGAACAAGTTGGGTCAACTGAAAACATTCAGGTTGCTGTAAGGCACAACTTCATTTTCAGTGTTAACTAAACATGATTACAATTATTTCAGTACTACAATTCCTTCACTTTTTTCATGAGAAAAGGAACTGGCAGGTATTTATATGATTAAAATAATTTTTAGTTAACACTGGAAATGTAGTCATATACGTATATTATTATTATATATATATTATATACAATCTAAATGTATTAGGTTGACCCAACATGTTTACATTTAGTTCACTCAACAAACTCATTATTGCTAAATCAACTTAAATCAGTTGTGTGGAAATATTGTTTTTTTTTTTTTTGCGTGTATGCTGTCTAGCAATAGTCTCACCCACCACTACTTTGCAGTCACTAATCTACTTCAGATCACAACGTCTACATAAGATGTAGTCCACCTGAGTGCTCCTACCTCCACTCTTATAAGTCACCCTATGTTCCTGCCTCTTATGGAAGAAAGTTTTTACAACAGCCATTCCCATCCTTTTTGCAAAGTCTACCAGCATCTGTCCTTCTTTGTTCCTATCCTGGATACTAAACCTGCCCATCACTTCCTCATCCCCTCTATTCCCTTCACCAAAATGTTCGTTAAAGTCTGCACCATTCACCAACTTCTCAACTCTTGGGATGCCCTGCATCGAATCATCTAGTTCACTCCAAAGTTTCTGCTTCTCTTCTAACTCACATCCTACCTGTGGGGCATAACCACTAACATTAATCATTCTTCCTTCAATTTCAAGCTTCAGATTCATCAACCTACAGTATCTGACACCCTTTTCACTTCCAGAACATTCTTAGCAAATTCCTCCTTCAAGATAACTCCTACTCCATTTCTCTTACCATCAGGCAGCCTTTGACTGAGGCTTGCTCAAAGGGGAGAAGCCCTCAAACGACCCTTCCTTCGCTGGAGAAGAGGAAGAAACACTTCAGTTTCTGAGAGAAACTTACTCCAAGGGACAAAGACTACTGAGAAATGAGGTGAATCGCAAACACAGATTAAACGAATAATGTATCACTACTCTGTCATAAAGCCTACAGAAAGCTTTCTGTATCACAGACTGCCGTGAAAGGACTGCCGACCCGTCTAAAGTGACCTTAGCGGAAAAGGGGCATAAAGTTTCACGAATGTTCAATAGCTGAATTTGGGAGCCATCAATCCACCTCACAGGAATTGATGCAGAGGTTAAGGAAATTGGAGCAATAGATATTGAAAGGACTCCCAAAGCAGAGGAGGCCCAGGTGGGCCAATGCAAGTTTGATTCTTGACCCTCCCTCCAGGGAGGATCAGAGGAGAGCCCCTGGGGAACATCCAGTAGCTACAATGCAGGGTCCCTTGGGGGACCTCAAGGTCAGAGAGTGCCCCATCTCCTAGCAGGGACACAGCCAAGGACAGGACAACGGGGTTCTCCGGCAGCCAGGCCGCAGTGGTGACAGACAGCCAACTGCCAATATGTGTCAACGCCACCCCAAGCCAATCCCCAAAGCCAATGCCTCTTCACCCCATGTCCGGGTGCCACAGCAACTGCCAGAGTGAGAGAACCGCATCCCAAGGCCAAGCCAAGACCCAGAAACCACACTCAACTACCTCCTAAATCTCAATCATGTACATGACAGATCACCAAGACCAAGCATACAACTGAGGTCAAACAATCTCGACAATGAACCAATGCACGAAACATACAAATAAGGTGATTAAGTGCAGACGCCGGAACTTACCACCACCAGACAACCAACAGCAAACAATGCCCAAACGGGTAGCCCCAAAGAGTCGCATCGACCAAGGGGACATCGGCCTGGCCTAGCGGGCAACAGACACACCTGCCAACCCCGATCAGGCAGGCACCAGGGATGAACTGGCATGCTCCTGGAGCACCAAGCATCCCAAGCACCTGGTAGGGATTGGCAGAGGGGAAATAGGCCTCTCCATTGTTGGAGAGCCTGAGATGCCCCATTAGGGCAGTCCAAAACCCAACTTGACTGATACAGATGGAGAGTTGAAGCTGATTGAATAGCTCCCCCTCTGGTTACCCAAAGGGTGCCCACCCTAAAGTTCCTACATGTGTATCTCATGAGAATTTTATAAGTGAAAGTCTAAGTTGTAAAGTTAAATTGAGATCAAGGCACAGTATAGTGGAGCTGGAAACTCCTCCCATACCCCAGTGATGTGTTCACACCCCAAGGCCCTACACATGTGGTAAAGTGATGGAGTGGGTGGACAGAAGGCATGAGGAGGGAAGGAATGGGGGACAAAAAGCCCTCCCAGAGAGCCAAGTCCCACACTGACTTTTAATAGGTATCCCTGTTCACCAAGACCAACCAAAGGAGGGAGGCCCAGGTGTGCTGTAGCAAGACAGCAACAGCCTTAGTGCCAGCAAAGGAGGCCCCCAGCGCCACCTGCACATCAAAGGCCCCCATGCCATAGCAGAAATCTGTTGCACGCACCGGCCCAAAACCCAAGTAACATACCCACCCAGGTCAAGACCTGACCGGTGCCCTGGCCGGCCAAAACTCCAGACCGAAATCCACCATCCCCTGCACCCGGCCAATACAGAGCTACAACTGCTGTCCCCCGGCTCAGCAAACAACCAAAATACAACACCCACCCCCCAGGTCTGCCCACCCACCCAGCACCCAGTCAGTCCACCATGAACCTAACCAACCCCAGTCAAATGCCTGACTCCAATACTCTGCAGCACTCAAAGCAAGACCAAGTAAAAAAGTCTAGTGCCTAAAAAATGATCAGCTCCAAAAACACCAACCACCCACTGCAGCCACTACAACGACACCAAAACACTCAAACAAGACGAAAGGCCATCCAAAAATCAGCGATGAGGTGCAGCGCGTCATTAACTGAGTAATTTAACGGATTACTTATAAAATGTACAGCAATATATTACTCATTAGAATTTCAGTAACTCTAATTCCATGCCTATTTAAAATAGCTTTTCCACACAACAAATGCAGCAAACCAAATCAAGTTGGATACCGTAAAAGAATATCCTCTGTGCAAATCCTGTTCCTCTCTCAAAACCAAAACAGCAGAGAATCAGGATGGCTGAAGAAAAGATAGCCTGCACATTTACAAACTGATACTAATTGTTCAATATCCCTAACTGCCTGTTGAAAGACTTTTCAGTCTCAGGAGTCTCATCTTTGTCTACCATCTTTGACATGAACGCTTTCCGCTCTTTCTTTTGATGTGATTTAACAAACAATACCATGAGACAGAAGACATGTAAAGGCACCTAAGACTAATTTTAATGTAATGTGTTTTGCACTTATCAGCCACCATAATATTTGTGTGTTGATCGGGGGTGTCCATGCTTCACCAGGTAGGAGTCCTCTAACCAGAGTGTTGCTAGCACTGTCCAGGTTGTTGTAAACTTGGGTAAGACACTTCACTCGCCTTGGCTACCGGTGGTGGTAAGAGGGTCTGGTGGCACCACTGTTCAGCAGCATCTCGTGTGTCAGTGCAGTTGTGGCTGCAATCTAGCTTACAATCACCAGTGTGAGAATGTGTGCATGACTGAATGTAGTGTAATGTGCTTAGTGGTCCACTGGTCTAAATAAAGCACTATAAAAGTACAGGCCTTTGCTTTTTAACTATTACAATAGACCTGGGGTCTCCAATCATGGTCCTTGAGAGCTACAGTCCAGAAGGTTTTAGATGCAACCCTGCTCCAACACAGCTAAATCCAATGAATGGTCCTTTCCAAACTTGATGGCATGCTGTAAAAGTGATTAAATTATTTGATTAAGCTGTGTTGGAGCAGGGTGGCATCTAAAAACCATCTGGACAGTAGCTCTCAAGGACCATGGTTGAGACCTCTGCAATAAGCACTTATAAGTGGGTGTCAAGTATCAAGGATGAGATGTTTTTCTGTAAAAATATTAATTAATATGAAGAAGGGACAGTGACATGCATTATAAGGACTCAAATAACTGACTGAAAGTAAGAAATGCAGATAGACAACTCAAAAATTCAGTATTATTCATTCATTTTTAATCATATACAAACAGAACATATTTGAAAATACAGAGAGTGTGCTTTTTATTTGGCTTTCATATCCGCAAGTAGTCCAAAGCATCTGCGTTGACTTCTAAAGCGTTTCATTCAGTATCCTGTGTTCTGCAAGTCTCTTTGAAGCTCACAGCTGGAAGCCAACACACGAGGAGGCTGATGGGAGATTAAAAAAAATATATAAAAGAACATTATGATCAGAACAGAGGGGATAATGTGAAAGAAGGGTGAGATATGATGTTTGGCTGCTGATACAAGAACGAGCCTAGATTTGTCCATCGCCTGAGAATCACTACTGATGTTCAGCTGGGATTGAAAAAAACACCTCTTTAATTTTGTCTGAGTCATGCTACACCTACCCTCAACAGGAGCAGCCCATTTGGGAGAAAATGCCATTGCTATTTTGTGCTGTCTTTTGTGATTAATGACCGTGGCTGATAGCTGTTCTCCAGAGGTGCCAAAATGATCATGGCAGTGTTTCCCTGATAATGATCATATTTTTCCTAAAGCTGTGCTCTGAACACATTTGTATACTTCTTCAGGCTAAAAAAATAGTAATAATAAGAGTGCATGGAGATACTTGATTACAACAACAAAAAACAGCAAAAAAGCTTGATTTTTATTTGAATGTGACAAACTTAATTTTTAACCTTGTAATAAAAGACAACCATACAGCTCAAACCATATACATAACACAGTATATAAAATACCCATAATTATATTTTCTGAGTGTGTAGCATTAATTACAACTAAACTTAATCTGTTTTAGGTCAGTTAGAATGCCAGAGCAGTAAGCTTATATACATTTCCTCCATATTTACTAGCAATGGGTTAGAACTTTGTGACTTGGGTCAAACGTTTTGGTTTTCCTTCCTCAATAACTTGAATTTTGGAACATTCCTCATTATAAAACTGGTGGAATTGAGTAAGGTTTGTTAGCTGCCTCAATCGTAGCCTGCACACCTTTCAGTCACATTTTCTCTGGGACGGAAATAAGGGCTTGGTCTTACTTCCTAATAAGGAATCAAGATAAAAGATGAGCGCTTTTTTTTCACCCTTCCACCCCCCCCACTTAATCTTTTCACATCTGTATACAAGGAAGCACTGCTCGTGTGGCTGCATGCCCTTTATCTGGATCTGTTTGTATTGTCTGTTCGTTTGTTATGATCTTGGAGAGGTTGTACTGTAAATTTAATTTCATTGTACCTCTGGTTTCAATGACTAATCTAAATCTCTAATGACCTCTCTGAGATACTAAATGACGAATAACTTAAAGTACTTTATGACTGATTTGGCCATTTGTTAATGGTTATTGTCAATTTTAAAGACTTTTTTGTGCCCAAACTACAACTTCAGATGTTTAACTAGTCCCACGTAATATTGTTTTTTCATGGTACCATTTAGTTTGTGAAGTGCACCAGTCTCCTATACTGCTAGACAATCTCACAACACGATAGTTCGACCTCCTTACTGTACAATTGTCATGGTGTTGTCAGGTTTGCAAGTTATCTTCTTTTAAAGAAATTTAACGGATTGAGTTTGCACAGCATAATAGCCTATTTGAGACATTTCTTTAATTACTAAGGGAAGTTTTGTGCTCGCACCTCAGGCCAAAAACTTAACTGCAGCCTGAATGGGCTCACACATGCTAATTGAGCGCTCACTCACTCATGAACAAAAACAACAGCTAAGTCAGTCCCGTCCTGGACAATTTACAGATTTGCAGGCATGACATCATCTGAGGTAAAATTTTATACTGTTGTGTAAGTTTGGTTGGGGTGTGGGCTGGAGTTTTGCTGGATCTAAAAGCTGCTCTCTTCTTATGCTCAGCTGAATCAATCTTTCAAAAGTTACCCCTCGCTCCGCAGCTGTTGATGATGGAGATAGCAATCACTACTGAGTGTGAATGGGCATGACATCATTACACATTAAGTTCCCCTGGAAAGCACTCCGGAAAACTGTTGGTTTGACCTGAGCACTTGCTATTTAAGTGAATTTACAGGCATATTGAGGCAACAGCGGTGATAAAGCCAGGACTCTTTGTACTGACCAGGTCATTGCTGGAGCTTGTATGAGGAAAAAATGTACACTTTTATATATTCATTTGTGGTTAAAATTATGTATAGTCCCTTTAAAAACCGAACTGTAAAATAAAAAATAGTTAGAAAGTTAATACTGAGTACTGTATGGCAAGACCTTACAGTAAAATATATAAGGTGCTTAAATTAATTTTATGTAACGTTATGTAACTTTACTCCATCATTGATGAATTTTTATGCTTGCTTTAAGAGTTTTTATGCCTAAACCAACTGAGTGATGGCTCCCTGAACAATTTCCCATTGACTCCAATGTTAAAAAGGCCAACTTTACAGCAAAAATAAACATGTTTAGGTTAGATAGTTCAGGTTTACCATCATGACAACTCTGAGGGGGCTGAATTTTTTTCTAACTTCTCCGTTTATTTGTCATTTAATCTTGAAATTATTAATAATTAGCGGTGTGTCCTTTTGATTGACAGGTCCGTCTAGGCTCACGCTGGTGGCTAATGGTGGCTAACTGTAGCTAATAGCTTGCTCTGTAGTCTGCTGTCCCCCTCTGCTTGCAGGGAAACTCTTCACAGCCTGGACTAACGTAAAGACTTCAGTCATGTGGTGTTTCTGAACTCCACTATCAGTTGCCTCTGCGGTTTCTATTCAGTTTTGGATGTTAATCTGCAATTATTGGACAAAGACAGCATGCTGTGGTGTTGATTACAGTAACAGACCGTCCAAGAAGTTTCTGCTTTGGGGGGAGGCTTCATACCCGCTGATGCTTCACCACCTGTGGGGGGGTTCTGTAAGGTGGCCGAGAGGAATGCTGTTCTGGTCGGAGCTTTTATTTCTTTCTACACGCGAGTTGGAATAGGCAATCGGTCGGGTAACAGCAGAGCAGCAAAGTCGGCAGGACCGATAAACCGCAGCATCCAGAGCGGGAGACGGCTAGATCAGGCTGGAGGACTACAGAGTCGGACTCTAGACAGACTGGATGATCGCCGGTTAGATCAGTACTGGTGTGAGGAACACAGCTGGAGGCATGAACTAATGGATGAGATGTGAGTCAAAAGCCTTTTATTTTTTGAGAGGATCTGAGTTTTCATTATGACTTTGTGACTGCTTTTTGCTGGATGTGTTGTTAAGATGAGTCCGTCTATGTCCTCACCCTCCACCGATGTTAATGGAAATAACACCTTATTAAGCAGTATTGACCCGAGCCATTTGGGTCTTATTATATCGATATGTTTCTGGGTCTAAAGTTATCGTTGTTGAAAAAAGGGGTAAAAGTCTCTGAAAGTCTTCTGGCTGAAACCGGCTGCAGCATACGTAAGCTTCAGTTAGCCCCCGACTAGCTTCTGATTAGCTTGTAGCTATGTCGGCTCGGAGCGTTAACCCTCCGCCCCCAGCCATCAGCTCTACCTCTTTGCCCATTTTTGGAGTTTCTGAGAATGACGAGGCGAGTGACGCGGACAAGATGGAGGCGGTGGGAACCGCCCAGTTGGCTTTCATTTTTGCTCTTCAGAAACCTATGGGTGACGTCAACGAGGGTTTGTCTATTATGTATACAGTCTATTGACTAGGCAATACTCTTTTGCTCAGTGTTTATATGTCTAGGTATAAAGCACTTTTTAACTGGAATCTACTGTCATACAGTACAGACCAAAAGTTTGGAAACACCTTCTCATTCAATGCGTTTTCTTTATTTTGGTTTGAAGCAACAGCTTTTATAAACCATAAACATAAAAGACATTTTTGAAAACGTGCATAATAACTGGTTTATACTGTGCAAACTGTGTTTAGTAAATGCTGTTTACTTTAAACTGTGGGCTATGATGCTTTTTCATTTATTTCCATAAACAAGGCAGCAGAAAGTGGGACTGCAGTCATAATCATAGGACTGCCAACATCTGAGACAGCTGGTACAGCATTCATTACATTTGAAGGTATGCGCTCTAAAACAAATCTCATCTGTTTGACCAACAACTGATATGAGATCCAGTTAGAGTGAGTTCATCCACAGGGATGATGAGCATCTAGTTTTTGCTGAGACAATCTAAAAATCTCTTAAAAACATAAAGAGCATATGAGAAGATCAACTCCACATGTGGAGGAGCACCTAAATGAATTGAAATAATTGAAAAGTTACTTTCTTTCTATGACTCAATTCGGACATCTACAATAACTTAGTCTTTAGATTTTTTACATCCACAGGGATATAGTTTAGGTGTTTAATTGCTCTAAAGAATGTAATGTTAGGTAAGATCAAGTAAAAGTTTAATACAGAAATGTGGGCCTTGTGAGATGTAATCGCAGGGAATGTAAACAAAACACACAATATTTGATGGGTGCTTCTTAATAAGGTTAGGAAGCTTCTGGTTCAGAAACGTTTTAGCTTATGTCCTGGACACATCTCTCTACGGCTTTTAAATCTGCCCCTTATTTTTGGACGGGCTGTAGTGCAAAGTCCTCTCAAGTTTTAATGTTGCTTGTGTACCTTTTTCGGCCACACTTTTCCCCCCACATAAATTTACTTTTATGAAGCATTTTGTGAATTCAGTCATTCACAAAATGCAGTCAGCTGACTGCAGTCCACCTCTTTAGCAATGAACTATTATGGCTTACTCTCCTTGTGAAGGTTGTTATTGACTAAGCTGTCAAACTAGCTGTTTTTCTCATGATTGTACAGGCCACATCATGGCCAGAACATCAGATTTCTGTATTAAAAATACAATATACAATTTTTTATTGCTCTTATGTAATATTTTAACTGTTTTAGAACCAAAATTATGGGTTTGGTTTGTCATAATCCACTGATATATCTGTTCAAATCTGTGGTGTGCTCATGCGTGTGTGTTTGTCTATCCTACATACTGTATATGTGTGTGCATTAGTCTAGAATCTTTAGTACCACATAACTGAGTATGCTATGGGATCAGTATAAGTCAGAGCTGGTTTTTAATTTGTTGATAAGGGACCTGCCCTTTTTAAGACATGAACAAATAAATTAAGCACCGTAGTTGTGAATTGTTATCCCTTAAGATGCTTTTGGGAAATATGTCCCAGATACTGAAGTAATTTCATGCATGAAAAAATAATCTTCTCTTTGTCGTCAAAAATACAGACCCCATTTTATTTCCAGTTAACAGCTCACCTCGCCTGCATCAGTCAATCTCCTTCTTCAGGTATTTCTTCATGACAGAACTCACATCACCCCCCTCACTCCCCTCTGCCTCAAGTCTTTCTCCTTGTGGTTGTGCAAATCTTCGTCGTAGTTCACTACCCTGGGAGCTTCCTCCTGAACCCCCTGAGCTGGAGGACTCAGTTTCAGAGCTTTTCCTGCTGCGTGTGGAAGGTGGCAGCTCACCAAAGTGGACGCTCAGTGCCCTCCTGGTACCTCTGATTGAGCTGGCCAGGCTGCTGGTGGATTGAGCTCTTCGGATGGCAGGTAGGATGTCTGAGACCACATCATCACAGCCACTAGTTAGACGGCGGTTCTGGATGACCATTGGTTCTAACCCCAGAGATCCCTCACCTCCATCTGCAGTTATGACACTCTCCAGCATGCATCGCCGCAATGGCTGCGGAGAACGCTGGATAGAAGCGGTCGCCGAGCACAGGGGTTCACCTTGGTCCTCTTCGGGGATGGACAGGGATGGAGGATGATGGCGAGCAGAAAAAGAAGATGACAAGGAGGAGAGGCGGGGCAGTGATGGGAGCGAAGAGACCGAGCTGCTTGAGTTGAAGAGAGAGAGCGTGGCTCCAGCTGCCTCCAAGTCGTTGACAGAGCGACTGCTGGCAGCGCGTGGCAGCAGAGGAGAGGGTGGTTTCAGAATGCTAGGACCAGGTCGGTGCTCCTGGACATCCACTGGATCAGGGGAAAGAGCTGGTGGTCTCCGCCTGAGAGTTGAGGCTCCGGTGGTTTGATAAATAGGCAGGGACACAGCGCTGCCAGCTCTGTCTGCCATCTCAGTGCTTGCTCTGCGTTTACGTAGTCCATCCAGCAGCTCAGACAATGCTGAGGAGGACGGAGCTCGACTGAGATGTTTGGTACAGACACCCCCAGCTTCGGAACCCTCGTCGTCAGGGTCCAAACAAGAACTGCAGATGAATAATACAGAGATATCAGACTACCTGAAAAAAACAATAACATATTTAATATTATAGTAAGAGACAGAATTTTTCATTTTATTTCCTTTTCTATTTTCAATCTTCCTAAAGCTGTGATCTGCTCATTTTAGATGATTAAAGTTATTTTTCTTGATAACTTTTCTTTCAAGCAATCTAGCAGTAAGTAGAGTTAAGCAGAGATGACGCCAAAGGCTTTTGAGAGCAAGGACACCGTGTAAAACAGGTTTTGACCTTTTTTACATAGGAAATCTTTTCCAGAGAACTGTCATAATTAATTTAGTCAATTTATTTGAGCAGGGACTATGTGCATTAATCAATATATCTGTAAATGCACCAGTTTCATCTTTAAAAACTAGTTTTCAAGAGTGGCTCTGGGCAAAATTTGACATGCCAACATCAGAAAAAGAAAAAAGCGCAACATAACATCACATTATGATTATGAAACCACAAGCATGATTACAGCTGGCAGACAGACCAAAAGCAACAGGAAGATTTAAAAAATTGAAAAGTTATGCAGATTTGAAAAAAACAGTTGGATATTCCAATGTAATGTAATATTGTCTGACGAAACACGTAAATTTGTCAGGCGTGTTGACAATCCTGTAAATATATTACCATTACCAGGGTTAACCAAGACTCAGGTATTGGGCCTTTTTTTAATCGGAAGGTAGTGAGTTTGAGCCCTGCCACTGAATGTCTTGGTTGTCTTGTCCTTAGGCAAGACACTTCACCCGTTGCCTACTGGTGGTGGTCAGAGTGCCCGGTGGTGCTAGTGTCCTGTAGCCTCACCTCTGTCAGCGCGCCGCAGGGCAGCTGTGGCTACAACATAGCTTGTCATCACCAGTGTGTGAATATGTGCGTGAATGGGTGAAGGACTGAATGTAGTGTAACACGCTTTGGGGTCTGTAAGGACTAAGTACAGCGCTATACAAATACAGGCCATTTACCACGCTTCCAAACGGTCTAATTCAATCATGAAAGATTTCCTTGGAAATACAAAAGATGATGTTCAAACCTAACCAAATCATATCTGTTGTATAATATGATGTGGAAGTGATATGAGACATCCCCATTGCAAGAATAAATTGACACAGAACCAATGTGAAATCCCTCATTAGAACTGGTTCTTTCATAACCAAAAATGAAACGACCAATACTTCAAGAGAATAAAATGTCAAAAGGGTTAAATACCTATAATCAAAAGTGAAATATCTATTGCCACTCCCTGTTAAAAAAAATCTGACAGTTTAATCAAGGGAAAACCTACATTATCGTATACTTTAGAAACGGCAGAGTAGAATCTACATTAAGCACTAGATCATACCGATGGTCCATCTAAATGTGCACACTCTTCACTGTAAAACACACCTCAAGGGGAGGCCCAGCTGACAGCATTAGAATAAGTGATATCCAGGAGAGCAGTAACTGCAAACACATCAAACATGACAGATGGATGGATGGATGTTCATGCATATCACACGTATTGAAAGGGCCTGGCATAATTAGCCTGAGGGCTTTTTCCAGACTGTATTTTTAGACTGGAAATGTTTCCAGATCTAATGTGTTCCATTATTTAAAGCTAAAAAAGATGATACAGTACAAGCGTCCTCTCTGATTTAGTCTGCTGTCTGGTGAATTTATTCATGGTGTCCTTTAAAAAGGTTCATGATCACTTCCTATCATGATCCTCATCAAAAAAACAAACTCTCTCTCTCTCTCTCTCTCTATATATATATATATATATATATATATATATATATATATATATATATATAAACGGCATTTCTTTGTGGAGTTTGTATGTTCTCCCCATGTTCCCTGGGTTGTATACTGCCTCCTCCTGGCTGACAGGCGTGCCAGAGTGTTTGGGGAGGATCTGGATCGAGTAACGTGATCCTTACATGCGCTACGTCCAGTTGTCACTCCTCAAGCATAAAGGAGGCTTGAGCTTCAGTGCTGGGCCCTCCCAGGGTTCACAACGGGAGAGCAAAGCCCACGACTGGACTTAGGTAGGAACACTGGGCGATAAATAATGGAGAAAAAACGTAGGATAAAGAAATTTTTATTCTAAAGTAATGGTCCAGTGTATGATACAAAACCACAAACAAAGGTGGTTTTAGAACATGGCAGGTTAAATAAGGAAAACTAGGGGTTAGATTTTCATAACAACTGTAGCTTGAAATGTATGTATACAGCTTAATCCGACTGAAATCGAACTGAACTGGATTTCTCAGAATCATACTAACCCACGCAGATAATGAAATTAGAAGATTACATTTCTCTCCATGTAACTCCAACTTTCCTCACCTGAACTATTCACAGGAAGTGATGAGACCACAAAAGCAGGAATACCAACCCTGATACACAACAACACTGCAGCAACGAGCGTAACACAATCATATAAAATACTTACAAAATTGTGCTGCTCCATTTCTTTGCTCATTGTTCATTTCCTGCTTTTACTCTGTCTGCTTCACTGCTGCTAGCATTTGTTTACCATCTGTGTGAATCTAGTCCAACCAGAAGAATGCCAGTGCATGTTTCAATCTTGCATCGAAGATTTGAGCACGCTTTATTTAAGAATTTGATTTTCTGAATGACATCTAAACTGTGATAGAGTCAATTTCTGACTGAAACTAGATTTTTGACTTCAGTGTAACGTTTGATTCAAATATCAAACTTAATGTCAGACAATACTAATTCTGGTTCAGATCAGTCCAAACTTTATAAAATAAAATAAAAGCGTAATGATGAGCTGAATCATGGAAACTGAACTATTAAGTGTTGTTAGAAAAAGTTAGAAACTGCAGGGGCGCTGCTAAGGATTTTGGCCCCATGACAAGAATCTTGTCAGGGCTCCCAACACAGCTGAGATTTTTTTCATAATAATTTACATTAAATTATGTATTTTATGGTATTTTTTACTATCATTCTCATATATTTAAGTCAATCAGACTTTATGTGAATTATATACAGTACAGGCCAAAAGTTTGGACACACCTTCTCATTCAGTGCGTTTTCCTTATTTTCATGACTATTTACATTGTTGATTCTCACTGAAGGCATCAAAACTATGAATGAACACATATGGAATTATGTAGTACTTTTACAAAAAAAGTGTGAAATAACCTGGCCACCAAAGTCACCGGACCTGAACCCAGTCGAGATGATTTGGGGTGAGCTGAACCACAGATTTAAGGCAAAAGGACCAACAAGTACTAAGCATCTCTGGGAACTCCTTCAAGACTGTTAGAAAACCACTTCGGGTGACTACCTCTTCAAGCTCAAGAGAATGCAAAGCAATAATCAGAGCAAAGGGTGGCTACTTTGAGGAATCTAAAATATAACACATGTATTCAGTTATTTCACCATTTTTGTTTAAGTACATACAGTAATTCCATACATCACGTGTTCATTCATAGTTTTGATGCCCTTTATTGATAATCTACAATTTAGTCAAAAAAAAGAAAAGAAAACTCATTGAATGAGAAGGTGTGTCCAAACTTTTGGTCTGTACTGTATGATAGTAGATTCCAGTTAAAAAGTGCTTCATACCTAGACATATAAACACTGAGCAAATAACTGCTCCTGCACTGGCTAGACTACCTTAATTTCATTGTTTAGTACTTACACTGGCAATGTAAGCAGATAACTAATGATTTACTCTTTTTGCAAATTGTTTGAAAAGTTATATTAGACAGATAGTAAAAAAAAATCAGGATTTATAAAAGATAGGTCTATACATAATAACATCAGATTAGTCATTGATTTAGTAGATAATTCTTTCAAGATAAAGGTTTCGTTTTTATTTTTGGATTTTTTCAAAGGATTTTTTATTCTGTTGAATACACATTTATTAGAAAAACTTAAGAGTATTTTGGATTCTGTACAGAGTTTATGAAAAAGATACATATAATGTATGAGGAATTTAATAGCTCAGTTTCTCTCCCCCCAAGGAACAACTAAAGGATTCACTATCAATAGTGGAATCCAGCAGGGCTGTCTCTTGTTCTCCTATATTATTAATTTTAGCTGCTGAGTTATTAGCTATATCTCTGAAAAACAGACCAGATCCCTTTGGTAATCAACAAAATTTGAATATTTTCCAAAGGATTGGGATTATATTTAAATTTGAAAAATGTTGATATGTCAATACATGATAGTGAGCAAACTGACTTATATAGCATTCCAGTTAAAATGAGGAAAAACCTTTGGGAATGATTATAACGCAAGTTACGTATGTAACTATGGTTCTATGAATCCCGAATGACCGCCAGAGGCGGTGCTTACAAGCACTGAATGATCATTCTTGAGCATGCCCAGGTCGAGAAATTAATAACAACACAGTCACCTGTGACCTCCGGTGACCCACGTGGGTCTATAAATTCACGTGACACAGGAACACAGTCCCACAATCTTCTCGCACAACGAGAGGATTCCGAGGGACTGAACGCTCTGGCGGTCATTCGGGATTCATAGAACCATAGTTACATACGTAACTTGCGTTCTATTTCATCCCTTCTGACCGCCAGAGGCGGTGCTTACAAGCACTGAATGACTAATGTCAACAAGGTCCCGAGGAATCCACGGACCCAGAGACACTCACCTCGCTCAGGATCGGCTCTGACGGAGGACGCCGTCCAACGGATGCGGAGTAGCCACATTCACCCTGTAGAAACGGGTAAAGGTGTTTGAAGACGTCCATGAAGCAGCAGCACAAATCGTCTCCAGCGGTACGCCAGTCATTGCAGCCCAGGAAGTGGAGACGCCCCTGGTGGAATGACACCTCACACCTGCAGGCAGCGGCCGGCCACATCTGGCGTAAGCCTCCGTTATAACACAAACGACCCATTGCGATAAACGCTGTTTGGATAGTGCATGACCCACTCTGGGTCCCGCGAAGCACACAAACAGTTGATCCGACTTACGCATTTCTGCGGTCTCCCTCACGTACTCTGCCAGCGAGCGGACAGGGCACAGATGCTGGGAGTCAGAGTCAAAACGGGCTAGTTGTAAGGGCCCGACAGGACTCATAGAGGGCACCTTGGGAACAAATGAAGGATCCGGCCAGAGGGTTACCCCCGAACCATCAGGGTTCCATCGGAAGCAGGAGTCCTTAATAGAGAAGGCCTGCAGTTCACTCACCCGCTTGGCTGAGACCATCGCCAAGAGGAATGCAGTCTTCATGGACAACCACTTTAGGCCCACCTCTGATAACGGTTCAAATGGCGCCGACCGCAGGGCCGTGAGAACTACATCCAAGTCCCACAAAGGCACTACGTGGCGTCTGGGGGGATGTAGTCTCCTGGCACCTCTTAAAAACAAGGAGACCATCTTGTTTCTACCAACAGTAGCACCATCCACGTCAATGTGCCAGCACGAAATAGCCGCCAAATACACCTTCAGGGTAGAAGGAGACCGTCCCTTGTCGAGCAGATCCTGCAGGAATAAGAGGACTGCCGGGACAGGACAGCGTATGGGGTCCAGCCCACGGTCACGACACCACTTGTCGAACAGTTTCCACCTGTTCGCATACAACAGGCGTGTGGATGGCGCTCGGGCATTGCAAATGGTGTGACCAACGCCACCGTTGAAGCCTGAAAATGTTATGCCAGGCCTTGCAGGGGCCAGACCCAGAGCTGGAGGCGAGAGGGCTCGGGGTGTAACACCTGGCCCCTCATTTGGGACAACAGGTCCCCCCGGCACGGGAGACGCATCGGCAAGTTGCAACAAAGCCTGCGCAGCAGCGGAAACCAAGTCCTCCCCGGCCAGAATGGAGCCACCAGGAGGAGCCGGTGTCCCTCCTGAAGGACCCGGAGAAGCGTTGGGAGAATGAGCGGTAGTGGTGGGAAGGCGTACAGCAGAACGTGTGGCCAGTCGTGTGCCAATGCGTCCTGGCCCATCGGGCTGGAGGCGTCCGCTAGAGAGAACCAGAGTGGGCAATGGGTCGCATCTCTCGAGGCGAAGAGATCCACCTCTGCCCTGCTGAAGGACCTCCAAATCAGGTCCACTACCTCTGGATGGAGCATCCACTCCCCGGCAGGCACAGATTGACGGGACAGGGAATCGGCAACCTGATTTTGCGGTCCCGGTATATGAGTCGCACGTAACCCCGCCAATCGAGGCCACGCCCATGTCAGTAACTGCCCTGCCACCTGCGTCAACCTGACTGACCCTGTTCCCCCCATGTGGTTGATGTGGTAGACCACAGCAGTGTTGTCCGACCTTATCAACACATGTCGGCCCTGGAGATACGGTAGGAACCGACGAAGCGCCAAATGCACCGCCAGCAGCTCCAACACATTTATGTGCTCCCGCCTTGACTGAGGGGACCATACACCCTGCGCCACCCGTCCTTGCCACGTCGCACCCCAGCCCGTGGACGACGCATCCGTATATACAACTTCTCGCCGAGACGGACAAGCTCCCAGTTGGACGCCGTGCTCGAGCCAAAGCCTGTCCCTCCACGGAGCCAGAGCCGTCAGACACTGATGCGACACTAGCAACAGTACACGCCGGTGTGACAGCCGCGACGGATCTAGATGCTGACCGTTCAGCCATATTTGTAGGGGGCGCAGACGGAGCAGTCCCAAGGGAACCACACTGGAAACAGACACCAGCTTGCCTAGGAGCCGCAGGAATCTGATGAAAGGCAACCCGCTGGCCCCTCGGAACACAGAGAGGGCCGCCATGATACCCTCGACCCGCCGAGGGGAGGGTCGTGCAGTCATGGGGATGGTGTCGAGAGCAATTCCAAGAAAAACCGTGGCCTGGGTCGGAACCAAGTTGCTCTTGGGGAGATTTACTCTGAGCCCCAACCGGCGTACATGCGTGAGGACTGTCTTCGTGTCCCGAATAGCCTGTGCGCGGGACGGCGCACAAATCAGCCAGTCGTCCAAGTAGGGAAGTTTTTTTAAGCCGTGCGCCTGCAACGGTGCCAATGCCGCCGCTACAACTCGCGTGAACACCCGGGGGGACAGTGAGAGCCCGAACGGAAGGACCCTGAATTGATAATGGCGCCCCCGAAACACGAAGCGCAGAAACCTCCAATGAGGAGGAGCGATTGGGACGTGGAAATACGCATCTTTCAGATCGATGCTGGTGAACCATTCGCCCATCGATATAGCACGAAGTACTTCCATGGTGCGCAACATGTGGAATGGCAAAACCTTTAAAAAACTGTTGAGACCCCTCAGGTCCAACACGGGACGCAGATCCCCGGTCCTTTTTGGAACCAGAAAATAACGTGAATAAAAACCCCCCGGATCCCGCAGGGGATCCACAGGCACAATCGCACCTTTGTCCAGCAAGGTCACAATTTCTAGTTGTAGTGCCTGGGCTTCGGCCGGGTCGCGGATGTGAGTGACCCGGACCGGGCCGGAAACCGAAGGCCGGCGGTGGAACTGTAATCTGTAACCCCCGGACAACGTGGTCAACACCCAGGCGTCCCGGGTGTGGGTAGCCCAATATAGGAGTTGTTCCGGGGTGAAACGACCGACCACCGGCCTGCTGGTCTCACTTGCGTCCCCCACGGCCCCTAGTGGACCGGGAGGGTTGCCGAGACCGTTGTCCCGTACGGGGTGGACGAGAGGCCTGTGTCCCACGTTGGTCGTCTCGAAATCTATCAGACCTCGGGAGCGGTCTCCGAGGGATGGCAAAGGGGTCCGACGAGGTAGGGAAAGCTCCCCGAGATGGACCAGGAGCTGCCGTACGCGGAGGAATATGTCGGTGAAGGCTCGCCAACTGCTGACGTGTCTGGGTGGCCTGCGCTGTACGTTGTAGAGCCTCTAGTGCAGCGGAACCAAAGAGTTCCCCCGGACGGACCGGGAGACCCCGTAGGGTCCTCCGACATGACTCAGTCAGAGGAGACTGAGCCAACCAGACCTGCCTACGAGCCTGCGTGAGAGTGGAGAGCAGGCGACCGAGTTCCCTTGACATAAAGGCAAAAGCCTGCAGAGATGTATCCACAAGGCCTTGTGTCGGGGAATCCAGGCCGGCGTCCTCCAAAGATGAGGCCAGACCCAGCAGCAAAAGGGACATCGAGTTCCCAATGCGCCCCATACGAGCACCGGCCTCGTACGCCTTGCACAGGAGCTCATCCGTAGCACGACACTGCGGACGCGGACACCTCGCGTCAGTCCTCAGGGCTTCATCTGGAGACACAATAAGTGAGGCCACCGCAGGTTCGACGGACGGCATGCGGTCCAGCCCAAACCTGGATGCCTCCTGCATGGAGGCAAGCGCCCTGCCATCAGCAGTCGGCCTTGAAAAAGCCTTTGTGTCGGACCAGCAGGCCTGAAGCTGGTCGATGTATTCAGTGGACGGGGGAACCAAAAAGGCGGTGGATGAAGCCTGCCGCCTAAAAAAAGCACTGGGGGCAGCTGACTGCGCGGTTGGAGCGTCCAGCTGCAAACGTGCGAGCGCGGTACGCACTGCAGAGATCGCCACGCCTTCCGCGTCCCTCGCGGAGGAGTCAGAAGCGCTGCTTCCCGCTTCAGATGCCTCCCTATGCACGCCCCCAGGATCAGGGTTATGTAGTTCCACATCGTGAAACTGAGTGTCAGATGCCGCCACCGATAGGGCGTCATCATCGTGAAGGGACGCCACGTCCTCCTGCTGCCCGGCGTCTCCCTTCGGATGCAGACCATCCTCTTGAAGGGCCTGAAGGAGAGCCCTCATCTGGGCCAGTTCACAGGACAGATTGTCCACCTTCGTCTCCAATCCCGACGGGCGACCTACCTTGCCCTTCTTCCGGGCAGGGGCCTCGGCTCCTGTAGCGGAGCGTTTTCTGACGGAGGACTGAGGGGCTTCAGCAGCGGAGCGAACCCCGTCCAGCGCCTGCTGAGTAGGAGGTAGGGAGGAGACTCGCCCCTGCGTCCACTCTGTTGTGCCCCCGCATGCAGCCAGGCGTGCCTCACGCATTGACAGAGGCATCACACTGCAGTCCATGCAAGCAGCCTCGGTGAGGCCCTCCCGAAGGTGACAAACACCGAGGCATGAGGCGCACAGATCGTGCCAGTCGTCCAAGGCCAGCGGGGCTACACATTCCCTGCAGCAGGGAGAGCCCAGTATAACTTCGGGCCGATTCCGCCGTAAACGGCACTCACGACCCGAAAAAATAAACAAGTAAAAAACCACACAAGCGAGCACGCTACTGGTGGAGACAAAAAACAAAGCGAGCAGGGGACACAGCACCACTGCCGAATCCCAAATATAAACACTAACGCAACAGCCGAACACGGCAGCGCTGTTTTTAGAAGTAAGGCAAGCCACAAAACTGGCCGTACAGTATTAAACGTCTCGCCGAAAACGGCACCAAACACATAAACACAAAACTCCAAGCCGTAAACGGCAACAGGAATACTTACCGGGACGTTCGCCACGCGGCGACGGTTGTCTACGCAGCCCAGGAGGGCGAGACACACTCGGAGCTCCCACCAAAGATGAAAAAGGGCCAACAGCAGTAGAGTCCGTCAAAATGCAGCAGTGGAGTCCGTCAGTGATAGCTCTCGACCATGTGCGAGAAGAACAAAAGGGACTGTGTTCCGGTGTCACGTGAATTTATAGACCCACGTGGGTCACCGGAGGTCACAGATGACTGTGTTGTTATTAATTTCTCGACCTGGGCATGCTCAAGAATGATCATTCAGTGCTTGTAAGCACCGCCTCTGGCGGTCAGAAGGGATGAAATAGAACTAAAGATACTAAAACCAGAGGCGGCTTATATATTTTACTGAAATAGTTCAGGCAACTCCTTTCTAGGCAGACACTCCCATAGAAATCCTCTGACAGCTGCTGTACCAACTACTTTGAGCTGTTTGGGAGGTTTTCAGTGCATCTTTTAAAGATGATGTTGAATTGTGTTACTACACGATCCCCAAAGTTGTCAAATACAGTATGATCCATCTTTGCCAACCACCCTTCACAGAATACTTTCGTATTTGATTTATGAATGTTTGCAAACTAAATTGAAAGATTACAAAATCCTTTGTAAAAATAATCATATTTCAGTTATTATTCACATGATAAATATTCAAACTAGTTTTAATTAAAATTCACATAGTTTTAATAAGGTCAAAATGACCACCTTGGACGTTCTAGTGTTTAAGTGCATGAATGTTCAGAACGATCGATACAACATTTTGACAGAGGCAAGGCCAACTGATCAATTTAACAGCTTATGTTTGACTGCCCTGATAAGTTACCTAAAACAGAGAAAATAAAAAACGGGGGATCTTGAGCTAACGTGTAGAAATTTCTGCAAAGCTACTGTATCACATCGCCATTACATGAAGATCTACAGAGCTTCTCCGCTAATCAGCTAGCACTAATTAAAGTATGACAATATTACTTTAACTGAATAATACACATTTTAATGTAGCAGTAACTCACTACAAAATGTGCTGAAACTATGTAGTGAATCAAAACGAGTAAACAACCATTAATATGACAGTTTTATAGGCCTACTCTTTGCATCACAACATGGGGGCTGTTGGCTATCAGCAAGACCCAGCAGATAGCCAAAGCAGATGTGGAAATCTCTATGGAGTGCTTCTGAACAACTTTACAAGCACAGTCAAAAGAGCAAAACATCAAACTGTGCGTGTCAGTTGGTAAACCCTCAAACAGTTTTTCCAGCACTGTATCCCATCATCATGCCCAAAAAAACCCTGAGCAAGCATTTATTACTTACCAATCTAGTAGCAACACAGTTCATCCTGCTGTATCTCTATGGCTACATTCACACTGCTGGTGAAAGCGCTTCAAATACAACTTTTTTGCCCCTATGCGACCCATATCTGATCTTTTTCTGGCGGTCTGAACGGCACAAATTCCATTTCTTCAAATCCGAGCCATGTCACTTCAGTATGGGGTACTGAATTCGATACATCTATGATGTTTTTGAAAGCGGCTGAGGTCTGAACGGCCAACGTCGCTTTAAATCCGTCTTTTACGTCACTGACACGAGACAGCGTGTCAGTGACGTCAATAATCAGCGACTCCGTATGACTCCGTGTCCATATATCCCTCTGTACGGAGGTAGCAGCTACTGCTCCAAACAAGGCCATTATTAAAGCACGAGCTCTCCTTTTTGTTGTGGTCATTCTTTCTCTAATTAATTGGTCAAAATTCCGTCGGTTCCGACTATGCAAGAATTGATAGACTGCTGAAAAAACGCTTACATCTGTAGCCGCCATTTTTACTTTCGTAAACAGAGTGCGTTGTGTGTGACGTACTATGGTGACGTCTCATCTTCTTCTGCGCATGCGGGCCGCTTTGGAGCTGTGAAACGTTCACACTGGTACGCATTTGCTGTCGCATTTTATCTGTAGTTTAAACGGACCATACAAAAAAATTGAATTTGATCAAAAATTCAGAATTAAGCATTAAGACCTGCAGTGTGAACGTAGCCTATGTCTCATTCACAGTAGCTGACCACACAAGACTGAAAAGTTGTAACACTGGGTTTTAGAAGCTAATCCTACTTTGACCTAAACTGAGTAACAGTTTGGCAGAAAAGATCTTTCTCTGACCGGTCTTTTCCTATCTTGCTGCTCCACCGACATAACACAGGAACTTTTTTTACCCCCAGTTCACCGGGTGCAGAATGGATGCTCCCCAGTGTGAATTATCATAACGGGCCTTCTGCAGCGGCGAAGCTCTACCATCTACTCGAGTTTATTTTCCTCGCTACTTATGATAGTGTCTGCTTTGGGGTTGAGAATCTGGTTAATTGAGATATGGCTGTTCTGAATATGATTTCAGCGCTGGCAGACTTAACCATTTTACAATAACCAAGAGGGGGGGAGGGGCCCACAGGCGTTAGTTTTTCTAAAACAAGTACATTTTTTTATGCCAGGAAATTGCTAATAGAATAATTTCAAATTAATATTTTTTTTACTACCAAATATGTTCTTTAGCACCACAGTTTTATAAGCTTCCCTGGGCCCCTCTCTCAGTTAAGGGCCCCAAGAATCATCATTGTTTATCCCCCCCTTTGCCGCACTTCAGAGAACCAGATAAAAAATATATATATATATAAAAATGCCGTTAGATGTAAAAACCTACCGGAAGCTGTACGTGCTCATTGTATCAGTGACAGACTGACGACCATCTTGGCTGCTGTAGGGAGAGCCACCTCTACGGAACAGTATGCCGTCCCCAACATCTTTTGGGCCAACAGAGCCAACACTGGACACAGACTCACTGCAGGGTAAAAATGACACCTTAACACATTGGCTCAACTTCTACTTATACAGCCATCAGCAAAGCATTGTCAGCAGTAATGTGCATGCAAGCATGTTGTGAATAGTAATAAATATGACTGCAACTCAATAACTGATGATGTTTTACTACAAACCAGGGTTGCTTTACAGTTACAACAGCAGTATATGTATGGATTTAGTTGAAAATTTGTATCAAAAACAAGACCCTGTTTATCTCAGATCTTTCTTTGGTTATACATGGCAATGAAAGGATTTTCTGTTTTTGCTTTTTTTGTCACACGAATCAAGATGTTTAAACAAAGATAACCCAAGTCAATACAAATCTGTTTGTATTATTCAGCAGCTACTGTATGTAAACCAACTTTTATTTATGGAAGATTGTAATCTCCCCTAACTAGTTGTGTCCCACTTTGAGTCGATGGGTTTGTAATAATGCTCAATGGATTGTTCACATCACTGTGGGGGGATTTTTGTCCACTCATCTTTTCAAATTATTTTTTAATTCAGAAACTTTGGAGGGTTATTGAGCATTGCATGAATAGTCTGTTAAAGGCCATGCTGCCAACAGCATTTAAGTCCAGACATTGACTTGGACTTCACTGTGATGTTTATTGTGTTTTTGGGTAATGTTAGAAGGACCTTTGTGCATGCATTTTTGTTGCAATTTATATTTGTTGAATCATGGACATAGAAGTCTGGGATGTTTTTCTGTTTTTCTTTTTGCTCCTGTTCTGCCTGCTTCCTGCTCTTTTTCCGTTATTCTGGAGAATTCCCCCAGAGATCCTGGTTGATCTGAGGACCTGTCCCTCAAGATTAGGGTGGAGCCTGCCTGCGGCATCTTGCAGTTGCAGCTTGTTGAGCTCATCACCTAAGGAGGATTTAACGAACTTGCAGTCAGACCTTTGCTGCCTCAGTGTTAAATCTATATGGTAAACCTCAAGTCATTGCGATAGAGATGGATAATTGCTCTCCCTGGCACTGTTTGTGATAAGCAATAATCTCAAAACCCTAGAAATGACTTTGATGTTTTTGAATATCTTTAATTTGTGGTATCATAAATAGCTTTTGAAATCTTAATCCCTACATCATATAGTATAAGTAGTTTCTAAATTCTATAGGTCTGGTCACAGGATAGCTGCTGGGAGGAAGGACCTAAAATAAGGTTTCTTTATGCGCCTAAAATGTGCTATGTGGTGTGCTTTATTTTTCAGTCCTATACTCTGACATGCCTTAATAAAACCCAGTGTAATAATTTCCCTACAGATAAAATAAAATGGTAAAATTATTAGTTTTAGACTTCACAAATCTGGCCTTTATGGAGGAGTGGTATCATAAAATCATCATCTAAAATGTGCCTTTTACATTTAAAAGGGTTATATTTGTTTGATATGAGCTCTTCTTAATCATTTAAGAGTAGCATAAACAAAAGAAGTTTGTAAGGGGGCAAATGCTTCAGAGAAGTGTATTTTTTTACTAATATCCATCAGAAACATAACATCTAATTTATAAATATCATAAAGTAAAAATTTTTACAGCTGTTATAGTATAGTAGCACAGGGACTCTCAGCGGCCATGCACAGTTAATTCAGTTGACCTCACTTGAAGGATAATTCTGTGTACTTGGGTTTGATTTTCAATGTTCAATATTTGTTTAAGTAATACAGTTGTACTCACCAATGTCACATTATAGAAAAAAAACACACACACATTTAATTAAGTGTGCTAAGGTTATCTGTAATTTAAAAATGGAAAATGAAACCTGCTTTGCCACCTTTTCCAGGGCCATTTTTTTATTTTAGATGACAGCTTATCATGTGCACAGCTTGTAATATTGGCTTTTAACGCCATGTGGTGCATATCTGTTGCCGAATCTGGTTTTCCCTGATTCCCAGTTTTGACTCAAATATATTGGCTGCTGCAGTGGCTCCTTGTCTGTCTGTGCCATGTGACCTGCTTTGCACGCTGGTACTTAGACCGCTGCCCATGACGGGAGAGCTGTGCAATAAAAGTGTAATATTTAAAGCAAAGTATTACTTTTATGAAGCAGGAGAACAACACTTTATTCATACATGTTTAACTAGAAGTATGTAACTGAAATATGTCACAAGGTAAGCTTGAACTTTGTTGTACCAAAACAAAAAGTAAACATTATAACGTTCGCCTAACACTTTAAACTATCTAGCTTTTTAAAGACGGTAGCTGGATTACAAATTATTGGACAAAAAAACCCTCATGATTTTGGTTCTGCTTACAGTGACCATCTCTGTATGTTTCTGATTTTTGAGCATTTACATTCATATATTTTAGATGTTTTTGTTACAGACGCATACGCTTAGTTTGTATATGCATGCTCTGTGAATGCAGGCGAGTGACTGGACACATTTTTTCTTTCTTTTGTTCAACGACTTATCTTTATCCAGTACTAAATGTATTAGCCCCGGTTGTTTGCAGTTGGCGATTTTATTTATCAGGCAACTCTAGCAGTAATTGTAAGAGGCACACTGTTTCTTTGAAAAGTGTTATGGCTAGGGTAGCCATGCCAGGACTCTTTATGTTGTTTGCGCCTGTGAAGGGGTTTGGGTTGTGTGATCCAAGCAACACGTGAGAGAGATTCTAAAGGTATCATTATAACATTTTATGGCATTTGTCTTTTTTTTCTTTTTGCATAGCTCAAATTTGAACAGTTTAGATGTAATTTTGGAACTACAGTGGACCCCCGGTATTTGTGGGGGTTTGAAACCAAAACCACTTGTGAAAAGCTAAAATCCATGAACACTTAAGATCCCCTCTAAATATGCTTATAACTGCCAATTTTGAAAACTCCAAATATACTTTAAGATGCATTACTATGCATAGTGGAAACCATCTTAATACCGTAGAAGCAGATATCTATCTGGTGCCAAGAAAAATGAATGCCGCTCTTTATTTGGCTGACTTTTAAAGCCCAGATACTTCCATCCATTATCTATGCTGCTTACCCTTAAAGGGTTGCGGGAAAGCTGGTGCCTATCTCAAGTGGTCATCAGGAGAGGCAGAATTATGACCCATCTAAAACTTTGTAAATAGGTGAATCTGCGAATGCACACTCAGAAATTAAAGGACAGAATTTTACTTTTAGGGCTACAATGTCTTGTCACTGGGCTGGTAGGCCTACCCTACAATGTACCATTTTGTACCCTTAACTGTAGGTACCTATTTGTACCCCTGTAGACTACCTTTTATCAATGCTACCTTGACAGTCAGTCATTATTGACTTGACATGATTGACACATCAGCTGACCACAATGTAGTCAATAATTGCCCAGTGTTTGTTTGATAAAAAAAAAGTGCAAAATTAACATTTAAAATGTTTAGCATCAAAACAATGAAGTCCATTTACATAAATCTAGCTTTTCTTCTGGAGGTATTTTTTAGTAAAAAACATACCAGAAATCACCAGAAATTTTACCCTATCCAAGAAATGCTACAAAACCTTACTTTTAGTTACCGGGGAACATGTATGTACCGTTCAGACAAAGAAAAAGATACAAATAGTTACCTTTAGGTCCAATCTTTGTCCTTAGATTGTATGGTGTCAGTTTACTTTCTTTTAAATGAGGGCGCATTTCATAACCATATTAGTGTAAAACAGCTACGCTCTCTCACTTCTCCTGCTACGCCCTCTCACTTCTAAATTTCTCCAGCAGTGATGTCACCAATCCACACTAGACTAGAAGATGGACTACTTTACTTCCTGTGTTTCTGGTCTGCGTCTACTGTTAAATTAAAAAGAAAAGCAGGCTCGTTTATTCATATTCTGATTTAACATTTTTATGTAATTTCTTACAAAATTAGCTATTATTGTTATTTTCTAATACACAATGTAATTATTTCTTTTACCTACTTATTTCCAGACATTAAGACCGCAAAATTGCATGCAGTGCTAAAAATTTGCGCGAGTGGGTTGTCCTTAATTTGCAGGTGATTTACTAAGATTGCGTGAGCAAATTTTAATAAGCGGAAGCAGCAGTATTCAAATGAGGAGTTTTAAGCGACTAATGCGAGCTGCACCTGGTTTGAGAGAGTAGGAATAATGCGCATGAATCCATGATTCATTTTTGGCACAAAGAAAAAGGAGGGAGGGACGACATATGTATCAGTTCTTTGGCTGTTAAAGAATTAATTACTATTAGGCTAAAATGCTGTGAATTCATTCTTTCGTTGGTCAGTATTAAATATAATTAATCAATCAAACTTTATTTACAAAGAGCTTTTCATACAAAAAAATGCAGCTCAAAGTGCTTTACAGATTAAAATGATCCCACATAACCTACAGTCCCATCCCTTCCCCACAATTGTAAAAACAAAATAACACTTATTCCCCATTCCCAAACCCCGTTTTCCAAACACACACTGGCACACATCCACAAGCAAACACACGTACGTACGGACACCTTCCCAAAACATGTAAGACGATACAAAGGTAGAGCTCGGATGGGAATGACACGCCATCAGGGGAGCCATCTGCCTCGACTGAAGCAGATCTATGGTAGCAGCCGAGGCACCGACCGGGGCGCCCAGGGAGGGAGGGCGGAAACCCCCACCATCCCCAGGCACTACCAGAGGAGCACCCAGGCCGCCGCCGCCCTCTGGAGGCAGAGGGCTCCACAGAGGAAACACTGGAAGGATTAAAATACGTAAAATGTAAAATGACAAAAGCTAATATGGATAATAAAATAACTAATAAAATGCGATAAAGGACAAAGAAAAACTGTAAAAAAATAAAGTGTGTATTAAATCTTAACTATAATTAAAATAAAATAAAAAAAATAAATAGTAAATGAATAAATAAACTAAGCAAGCAGTGCAGCTAAACAGACTGAGTAAGTAGTAGTCATTTAAAAGCTAGACTAAAAAGGTAAGTCTTGAGCCTGTTCTTAAAAACATAAACGTTCTCTGCGGCCCTTAGGTCCTCCGGCAGTTCCGAAAGATAAGAAGGCCCAAGACCGTTAAGACACTTAAAAACCATTATAAGTATTTTAAAATCGATCCTGAAACATACGGGGAGCCAATGCAATGACTCTAAAACCAGAGTGATGTGCTCCCGCTTCCTGATCTTCGTCAGGACACGTTCTGCTGAGTTTTGGAAAAGTTGTAGACCCGAAATCCTCTTTTTGGGAAGACCAGAAAGCAGGGCATTGCAGTAGTCAATTCTACTGGTGATAAAAGCATGCATCAGCGTCTCCGTATTGGTCCGAGAGAGAATGGGGTGGACTCTGGCTATGTTCTTTAGATGATAAAAACCTATTTTAGTTATGTTTTTAATGTTGGGGATAAAAGTCAGCTCAGAGTCACAAATCACACCCAGGTTCTTCACTTGTAAAGAAGGATTAAAAGACAATGATTGTAGTTTTGGTAAAAGTTTATCTCTCTGAGCCTCAGGACCGATAACTAAAACCTCCGTTTTGTCCTGGTTGAACTGGAGAAAGTTTTCTGCCATTCCAGGATTTAATGTCTAAAATGCAGTTAAAAAGTGCATCCATTGGCCGTGTGTCATCAGGAGACATGGAGATGTACAACTGTGTATCATCAGCATAACTGTGGAAATTCACCCCATGTCTGCTGATGACACTGCCAAGAGGGAGCATATATAGGTTAAAAAGCACTGGGCCTAAAATTGAACCCTGGGGCATACCACATGTTATCTTATGGACCTTAGAGGAACAGGTATCCAAACTCACCATAAAAGTCCTGTCTGTGAGATAGGATGTGAACCATTTATGAACAGAGCCAGAGAGGCCGATCTGTTTTAAACGGGTTAAATAAATAGTGTGGTCTACTGTATCAAAGGCAGAGCTTAGATCCAGTAGAACCAACACTGTCACCCTCTGGGCATTATAATTTACTCTAAAATCATTTAAAATCTTCACAAGGGCCGTCTCTGTGCTGTGGTTCACCCTAAAACCAGACTGAAATTTCTCTAGGACATTATGAATCTTGATAAAATCATCAAGTAGAAATAAAACAAGCTTTTCTAGAATTTTGCTTAAAAATGGCAAGGTGGATACCGGTCGGAAGTTGTTTAAATCATTAAAATCTAAATTGCTCTTCTTCAACAGGGGCCTCACCACCGCCCGTTTAAAAGCGGCAGGAAAGACCCCTGTCTGAAGCGAGCAATTCATCAGGGTTAAAATCTCCTCTCTAAAATAATCATAAAATTGTTTTAAAAAACCTTGTGGGAACAGGGTCCAGAACACGTGGTGGGCCTCACTGAGGAGAAAATTTTATCAAGACTCTCAGCTTCAACCATGACAAAACTGTCCAGTGTTTCCTCAGGTAGACACAAACTCTCAGATCTATCAAAAGTCCTAGTACTTTGAGAGGATAAAATATTACATCTGATGGTGTCTACCTTCCCTCTGAAGTGGACAGCATACCCCTCACAAAGAGCATCTGAGGGGATTTTCTGCAAAGAATTGGAATCGCTATTCAAAAAATTTGAAATTGAAGAAAACAGAATTTTAGGATTATTTTTGTTTCCTGTGATGATTTTGGAAAAGTAATCGTTTCTGGAGTTTCTAACTGCTTTATTGTATGATTTTAATTTGTCACTGTAAATTTGCTTATTTATTGTGTTCTTATTTTTCCTCCATCTCCTTTCTGCCACCCTGCAAGTTCTCTTTAGCTGTTTTAGATTTTCATTTCTCCATGGTGATGCGTGTTTTGACTATTTTTATTTTATTTTTTTGGATGGGGAAAGCAAGTCCAGAGCAGATTTAAGTCTAATGTTAAAATCATTGAAAATAAAATCACAGGGGGCAGATACATTAATATGAGTGGTCTATTTAAAAGCTTCCAGAAAAGCGGCAGCGACTTATATAACGGCAATTACTTTTGTGGTATTGCGTATGATTGCTACATTTTTTAATTGGACTCTAGGAAAGTTAACGACTACAGCGAAAACTAATGAGAATCTGTGCACTAAGCGTGCCTTCACCAGGTGGTGATAGATCAGTCTTCGCCTGATTTTGCGATGCTGTGCCGTTTGTATGGTTAACCTTTTGAAAACCTATCTGTAGTTCAATATTTAACTCCTCTATTTAAATAAGACGTGGCGGCATCAGTCCAAAATTTAAGTGTACAGTCTGGTAATTAGTTATTTTCTACCTTGGATAGACTCATTTAGGCTCACGCCTTATTTTAGGAAGATTTTTTTTAATGAACACTTTTAGTCCAGTCCTGAAACACTTCAGTCATATTCTATTTACTTAAAGAAGACTTAATTCTAACATATTTAAAGTGTCCATTCTCTCTGTTGTTAAATAGAAAAGTTAAATATCAAACTGCAGATAGGCTTTCAAACACTTCCAAAAATGACTTAAGGTCTAGAAATAGGTAGGTTAAAATAAATAATTACATTCTGTATTAGAAAATTACACAGTAACAATAATAACTAATTTTGTAAGAAATTACACAAAAATCTTAAATTAGAGTATGAGAAAATGAGCCTGCTTTTCTTTTTAATTTAACAGTAAAAGCAGACCAGAAACACGGGAAGAAATCGTGCATTTTCTAGTGTAGTCTGGATCGGTGACATCACTGCTGGAGATATTTAGAAGTGAGAGGGCACAGCAGGAGAAGTGAGAGAGCGCAGCACTCAGAAGCAAGAGGGTGCACATGAAATAAGCAAGTGTAGGAAAAAAAACAGAGAAAGTTTTGTCAAAGTGAGAACAGATTTTGGAAATGGGAGGAAAAAGAGTGATTGTATAAGCCCTGTTAAAAAATTCCTGTGCTTCTGATAACTGTTTTACTTCCCACAGTATAATTTTTTCCTCTGCCCAATGTGTTTTACGCTAATTTTGTTATGAAATATCCTGATTTGTTAAGAATTGCTCCCCCATATAAAACAAGGTAAACTGACAATAAGAATGTTTCTTCTTTTCTTTCTTTTTTGTACCTTGGGTTACAGTCATGTACCTATTTTATACCCCTATGTCTGACAGTGTACTGAACCATGAATAGGCGGAGGTTCACTCAGCTTGTTCATCAGATAGAACATTTCCTCCATTCATAGTAAGCAGCAACATTAGTATCTTTTTTTGTAAATGTGCTTTGTGTGTCTACTAATGTTTAAAACTGGTATGGCTAAAGATGTCAGTGTGTTTTACGTAAATTCTTTTTTTTTTTTTATGTTGAAGTAAATAGACTGATCAATCTGGGATGGATTTGCAACCTCTACTGGGTGTACCCCACCTCTCGCCCAATGACCACTAAAAAAATGCACAAGCCCCCCCCGTAACCGTTCAAGGATGAGTGGAATAGATAATGGATGGAAGTAAACATACTGGAGCATAGGGATGCAACCATACCACTTTTTTCAAACCGATGCAATATCGATACTTGGATTTGAGTACTTGTCAATACCGAGTACCAATACAGATACTTCTACCACACAAAAAAATGAAATGAAATGGAAGGCAGGTTTTATTTTCTTCTCTGATTGTTACAACAAATGATGGTGAATTAGATAAAAAAAATATATTAATAATGGCTAAGAAACTAAAATTTCAAGTGAAAAATAGACATTTTCTGTAAAATTATAACAGAGTTTCCACATTTTAAGTATCAGTTTATGGTATCGTTAACTGTAAACGATGACGATATGGTATATAAGAACGGTATTGGCTCCGATACCACTATTGGTGCAGCCCTACTGGAGCATATATGTTTATTAGTAAACTAACAATGCCCTCAGTGCTCGGTCAATCTGACATTGTAGACAAACTTTGGAGTTCAGTAAACATCCTGACCTAAACTCAAAAAATGTATTAGAATTCAATATTAAGACTTCAAGTAGTTTTAAAACTAATGTGTTTGAAGCTGGAACAAATGTTTTTGAAATTTAAAGGACACTAACATTATGTTGGAATATTATTGTAGTTTTGAAACTGTGACTTTTTTAAACTTCGATAAAAATCTAAGCCCAAAACCAGACACTTTCCTCTGCCGCAAATGTTAAGCAGCTTTAGTGAGTACAATTTTATGATCAGTGTTGGAATTTATAACCAAAACAAATTGTGAA
This sequence comes from Apricaphanius iberus, assembly GCA_028564705.1. Classification (NCBI taxonomy): domain Eukaryota; kingdom Metazoa; phylum Chordata; class Actinopteri; order Cyprinodontiformes; family Aphaniidae; genus Apricaphanius; species Apricaphanius iberus. The sequence goes on from JAPXFQ010002081.1 coordinate 327,382, forward strand.
AATTAAGAATTATCCTTTTACATGTCATATTCTTTTTTTTTTATATGACCGTTCTAAATGTGCTCTTTAAGAGGAAAAGTAATGAACTATATTTGCATCACATGAACAAACCCTTGAAGCACAACCTCACATTACTACCTCAAACACATTTTACAATTCCTTACCGGTCATTTTGTCGAGTAAAGGACTCCACAGCAGTTTGAACACTAGATTTAAAAGTACAGTGGTGAAAGATTCAGTATAAAAACAAGGATAGGATTATATAATGAGTGAATAGCCCTGTCTGAGTCTAAGCACCTTTCAGTCTCACTCTCATCACTCGATTCCACTTCCTCCAAGGCGGCCTGAAGATCGACGATGCGGCGGATCGATGTCTCTAGGTCAGCCTGTAAGGTCTGTCGGACAGCTGTGAGCTCCTCCACCTGCATTTGCTGTAAACAAATCAAATTAAAGGATGTTTTAAGACATGAGATATAAAGTGACACTCCCCTTCAATTCACCTTCAAATGCTCAGCCTTGTGCTCTGATCCTCTGGCAACCTGTAAAAACCCCAGTCTTCCAATCTGCCAGAGTTATTACTTTCAGCTGAGCTCTCATAACCTCATCAGTCAAAGCCTGACTGTCCATTTTCTCAGACACACACATAATCCTAACTGTGCTCTGCTTAGTTTATCTAAAAACATTTTTACACTCTTTCACTGACAGGGGGAAAACTAGAGTGGTTGATTGATTAATCTTCCTTTTTTTCTTCATATTTGCCTCGTGTCTCTTGATTCCTGTAACACATTTCCCCACACACAAACATCGGACCTTTCACATGACCAAACGCTTGAAAGCTTTCAAAGTTATTGGCTTTGTTGGCTTTGAAGAGATGGGTGTGGGTGCAGCCGGTTGTCATAGAGATACATGAGCATGTATGAGTGGGTGCGTGCCCATAACCTTGAAGAGACAATGAGAGTTAATCACAGTCGCAGAGAGAGAAAGCAGAATGAGGGAGCAATGACGCTAAAGAACGGTGCTGGGTAAGTGGAAGGAGGATGAATGTGCATGTTTATTCATGAAACGTGTGTGAGTGTGTGTGTTTATGCATGTGGGTGAGTGTACGGCAAGTTGATAGCTTCCTAAAGGGCAACTATGTGCATGTGAATAGTTTTGTACTAATAACTAAATAATTATTGAGCCCTTTCTTTCCCTCATAGGTCAGAGTGAAATCTGCTGAGAGTGAAAACGAGATGCTGAAGAGAACTGGAATTCTCTGAGAATTAAAATATTGCCTAATGAATGAATGAATCTATCTATCCATCTATCTATCTATCTAAAACCTTTGCACAGTGCTGTATATATATATATATATATATATATATATATATATATATATATATATATATATATATACGTGCATATATAGTAATTAACTATATTACATATAATTTAATCTTTAAAATAAAACTGTCTGCTTCTTTATCATATATTATTATATGTGTTGCATACACTTCATAAGTATATCAGAATATTATATTAATATTAAGCCCACTATGGATATTAAATTATGCCAATCTGTGTCCTGTATCATAGCTACATGTATAATGTTTGGACACCTTCTGCCAGAGGTTTCTTTTATTAAAGGGGAGTTTTCCCTCTCCACTGTCGCTACATCGTTACTCAGTACGAGGGATTACTGAAAAATAAAAAAACAAAAGAGGGAAAGTTTGTATGATGGTAGACATGTTTCAAAACATCCGCTGTTGTAATTGGGAACCACACGTCTGTAAATTGATCTGCAGGTCTGTAAATAGAATCCGCACGCTTGTATTTTAAATATGACCTTGTATTTTGGATGCGTACATCTGTGTATTGCGATGTGAGAAGTTCCACATTAAATCCGAACTTGTACAGCTGAATTTTCACTTGTATCAAATTGATCAAAAATATGCAAAATAAATTTGAGTGCGTGTAAAATTTTTACCTGTGAAAAATGTTCACACAAATTTGCTTTGCTTTTTAAGTTGTAGAAAAGAAAGTACAAAATGCCTAAAACTCTATTTTCACAAGTCAATTTTCCCACTACAACTACGAGTCAGTGAACACAACTTCTCAAATGTGCTGCTGCGCACACACAACTCTCTTGCTACGACTTCGAGTTTTGATACAAGCATTTCAACAGTTTGTTTCAAAACCCGCCTGTGTCAAGTCAGGTGTAGCTGCAGTCCCTACAAACCACGCCCCTACAAACCACGCCCCCAGGCAACTCAGCCACGACTGAAGCAACATGGCCGCCGCAAGCCGTGTCTCTCACGGCAGGAGAAATCATTCTCCTCGCTCTTCAGACAGCTTCTCCTTCGGCCCCAACCCCTGGAATGATGGTAAATTAAGCGTGTTTTCTTCTCTATTTAGTTTTATATTTTTTGAAGTTCTAATACACTATAATAAAGTTATTTTAGGCTTGCTAACATATCAAATCCGAAGGCATCAAATTCAGGACGTGCTGTAGGCTACTCAAGCTACCTTAAATGTAGTGCAAGCCAACTCAACTCTACCACTGAGCCACAGTCGCCCAATCCTTTACTCAAAAATATATATACGCATCTCCAGAAAGTATAACCGACTTTTGTCCACTGTTGTATCAGTTTTGAGCTTTATAACTTTGCCTGAATTAAACCTAAGCAACGAGAGGCAAGGGACACGTTACCATAGCAACGCTTAGGCACCCTCGATCCGGTAAATCTCTGTTAGAGTAACATGAGGTTACAGACTTAAGTACATTCTCTATGTTTTGTTAGAAATCAAATCCCTATTTCATGAATCATGAAGATACTGCTACGGGCAGAACTTTGTCATCAGAAACTGAATTTGAATAACAGCTTTTAAAATGGGAATCTGAATGTATGGAATTGGAAATTATATATTTTTTTTTACAAAACCAAGTGGCAAAATGTAACAATTTTGGTTTTACATCAATACAGGTAATCTCAGTATGCAGGCTTCTCCATATCTGCTTCGGCGCTGGTGATGCTGTGGTCCCTGAGGATGAGCTTGGAGAATAGCAGAAGATGAGGATGAGGTGGTTTGGAGGCAGTCAGCGAGGTTTTCCGGTGGGACCAACTGTCCTGTTAATATATTTTAGCAATATGGCAACTTTGGATTGAGAAACTCCAAAGTTTGTTGATGGACGATGCAGTGGACACTATAATGAAGCTACCCAGAGCACTCTCTGCAGAGCTGCCTGTATGATATCCCACTTCTGCGTCACAGCTCCTCATCCAAATCTAATTTTTCTTTAGTAGATCCAGCACATCTACCAGATACTTCCTGTTTATTCTATTTAAGGTTAAAGAATGGTCCAGCAAACATTTATTCAGGTTCATCCTATATGGAAAAAATATCAAATAAGCCACACAAGTTTTCCATCTCTAATTATTTTATGCCCTTTACCTATTGTTTTACTGTTTTTATTTACATTAATTTGGCATTTTTAAATTGTTCAGAGTTAGCTTTATGGTCATGTTAAAACCAATTGTAAATAAACTGTGAAAATAAGAATGAGAATCACTAGTTGTTTCAGATAGTTTATTCATATATATGTATATATATATATATATATATATATATATATATATAAAAAACTAAACAACAAATATGATAAGAATAAACAGAATTGTTTATCCATCCTGTCTCTCCTCTCTCATCAGCCTACCTATGCTGTTTCATGTCTGAAACAGAAGAAATAAAGAAACATAGACTACAAAAAAACACTAAACTTTTAAAGAATTGTACAGTAACTTGAGTTGTTAAATATATAATTCACATGTGCGTGGAATTATTTTTTTTAATTCAGGTCTTATAAGAAATTTTACTTAAAACAGGGACAGAAAACAACCAAAGAGGGGAAACAGGCAACTGTGTAAGTCTATGAAAGCAAGACTATTTTTTATGACAGACCACTAGAGGAACTACAGTATACTGAGATCACAGGTTCTGAGGTGTTTGAAGGTTGTTAATACTGTATTTTAAGCACAAAGTGAATAGCTGGATTTATTCTACCTCCATGCTACAGTGAGCAAATTCTTTGCCCCAGTGAGGATGTATTTCTTCTAGAAGAAGCAATCTTCCCTTTGGCCCCTAAAACATGACAAAAAGTTTAATTAGCAAAAATCTAAATTTCTGAAAAAGTTCTGCCTGTGGCAGTATCTTTATGATTCATGAAATAATTCAAACGCAGTAAAAAGTCTATATGTTTAAAGATAAAATTGGAAGAAGTAGTTGGTTTGGAGGGCTGCACGGTGGAACAGTGGTTAGCACTGTTGCCTTGCAGCAAGAAGGCTGTGGGTTCGTATCCCAGCCCACGGTCTTTCTGCATGGAGTCTGCATGTTTTCTCTGTGCATGCGTGGGTTCCCTCCGGGTACGCCGGCTTCCTCCCACAGTCCAAAAACATGACTGTCAGGTTAATTGATCACTCTAAATTGTCCGTGGATGTGTGCATGGTTGTTTGTCCTGTCTGTCTCTATGTGGCCCTGTGATGGACTAGCAACCTGTCCAGGGTGTACCCCGCCTCTCGCCTGTTGACAGCTGGAGATAGGCACAAGCCCCCCTGCAACCCCTTGAGGACTAAGCGGTTAGTTGATTTTAGTTTCTACAACAACAGGAAAAAATTGGGGATCTGGGTGTCTGCATGTTTCAACATAAGCAGAGCTCATGCTTACTGTAATTTGATTTCTAACAAAACATGAAGAATGTACTTAAATCTGTAACCTCACAGTACTCAACAGAGAGTAACAGAGATTTACTGGGTCGAGTGCAGAGCAGTGTAAAGAGAGTTCGGACACTCCCATAGACTTCTATAGAAAGAATGGAAAATGAAAGTCACATGGTTCATGCAGCTACGAATAGTTCCAAACAGCAGCATTGAACATAGTTCATTTTTGGTGTTTTAGAAGCATTTTCTCTGGTAAGTTGATGAAATAAAGCATTAACTGACTGCTCTGTGCCAAAATAAGTCAACGGGGATATTTAATGGCCTGGTCGCAGTGGGTGCGCCCGGAGCGGCTTTCACCGTTCTCCTCCACCCGGCCTTCCTCTGTCGAACCGCTTCGGTGCCCTGGGGGACGACTTCCCTCCTCTGACCGTCCCTCCGACCGCGCCGAAGACCAGCAGCTCCGCAGGACCGCCGCCCATCCCCTCCCAGCAGCCAGAGCAGCAGTCAGACTCCGGTATCCACCCACGTTGCGCCAGACCCAGGACTACAGCCGGGACCCGCCGAGGAGTGCTTCACTACACCCCGAATCCACGGAACGAGCCCTCTAAACACCGCTGCAGTCCTGTGGATGCCAAGCTGCCCAACATCCAGCAGATCCTGGATAACGAGAGGTCTTCTGCCCAGCAGCCAGCACACCATCCACCCAGCACTCTCATCATTGGAGATTCTATTATCCGGCATGTTAGGATGAGAGGAGCTGTCACCCTTTGTTTTCCTGGAGCTACAGTAAAAGATATATCTGAACAGATTCTGGACTCCATCCAACGTTTCCCTACTGTGAGTAAAGTTATAATTCATGCTGGAACCAATGACATCCGTAAACAGCAGTCTGAGCTTTTAAAGCAGGATTTTATTCATCTTTTTAATCTTTTAAAAGACAAGCCCCTATCTGTTTTTATTTCTGGCCCCACTCCCACCATAAACAGAGGAATAAATCGCTTCAGCAGGTTACTCTCTCTCAACACTTGGCTTTCCTCTGTTACCGTGATGCACAACATTGGTTTTATAGACAATTTTAACATTTTCTTGGCTAGGAGTCAATTATTGGGGGCAGATGGACTATATTTAAACAGACAAGGTACCAGCATGCTGGCATTAAGCCTTGCATACCCTCGCCCACCCCTGTCCCCTGCACCGGCTCCAGCTGCTCCTGTCCTCACTGCCCCATCCACAACATCCTGATGTGCAGGTGGTCCTTGTTCCTATGAACTCAATCCTGATTTTAACAGTAACTCACATATCGGACTTGGACCTTACCCTACTTCATTCATACCTGTTATTGTCAGCAGAGAGCGAACAAATAATCATAAACTAAGAAAATGCAACCCAAATAATCATAAACAGTTACTAAAAATCCCACCTACAGTAAGTCATACAGTCACTCCATCACCAACCACTATTAATATGGCTCTTTTAAATGTTCGCTCTCTGCTGAATAAAACTTTTATAATAAATGACTTGATTTTAGATAATAACCTTGAGTGTTTATTTTTAACAGAGACATGGCTGTGTGCAGATGCCCCTGCTGTTCTTACAGAGGCCTCTCCACCTAATTATAACTTTTCTTATTCAACGAGGAGTAGCCAGAGGGGAGGCGGAACTGCTTTTATTAGTTCATCAACTCTTTCCGCCAAACCTGTTTTATTTAATAATTTTACCACGTTTGAATACACTGCCTCTGTTTTTAGCACTCCTCAGATTTTATGTGTCACAGTTTATAGGCCTCCGAAAAGGAATGCCCTTTTTATTCCAGAATTTTCAGATTTTTTATCAATTTTACACAACTCTTATGAGATGATAATTTTAGCTGGTGATTTTAATCTACATATAGATAACCTTTTAGATCGTTTATCAACAGATTTTTTAAATATTTTAAATTATATGGATTTTAGCCAACATGTCATGCAGCCAACTCACAACAGAGGACACACTCTGGACTTGGTCATCACGTATGGTCTGTCCACCAGTGTGTCCTCTGCTGTTGACTTGGACGTCTCTGACCACTACTGTGTGTTTTTTAATATCACCAGTTTTATCCAATCAGAGACCTCTGTGAGAACTGTCAGGAAGCGTCATCTTACCCCTGAAGTGGCTGCAGGTTTTCTTGAAGTTTTTAAAAAGTACCCCCCTGTACCTTTACCTGCCCCCTGTGATTTTATTGTTAATGATTTTAACTGTAGGCTTAAATCTGCTCTCGACCTGCTGGCTCCAATTAAAGTTGTAAACACTCATTCAAAACGTACAGTACCGTGGAGAAATGCAGCTATTAGAAAATTAAAGAGGAGCTGCAGGGTGGCAGAAAGGAAATGGAGGAAAAATAAAATCACAATAAATCATCAGATATACATAGAACATCTCAGATTATATAATAACGCTTTAAGAAATTCCAGAAATACATACTTTTCAGAATCATCTCAGAACATAAAAATAATCCCAAAATTCTGTTTTCCACCATTGACAACATTTTACATCATAATTCTAATACTTTTCAGAAAACCCCCTCAAACAGTCTCTGTGAGGAGTATGCAGACCACTTCAGAGGGAAGGTAGACACCATCAGATGTAATATTTTATCCTCTCAAGCAAACATGGTTTTAGACAAATCAGAGTGTCTGCCTTCACCAGAGGAAACACTGGACAGTTTTGTCCTGGTAGAAGCTGGTACCCTTGATAAAGTTTTCTCCTCAGTGAGGCCCACCACAAGCGCTTTGGACCCGATTCCCACCAGGTTTTTTAAGCAATTTTATGGTTCTTTTAAAGATGAGATTTTAAACTTTATGAATTGCTCCCTTCAGACGGGGGTTTTTCCTGCTGCCTTTAAAGCGGCGGTAGTTAGGCCCCTGCTGAAGAAGAGCAATTTAGATTTTAATGATTTAAACAACTACCGACCAGTATCTAACTTACCATTTTTAAGCAAAGTTTCAGAAAAACTTGTTTTTATTCAACTTAATGATTTTATTAACGCTCATAATGTCCTAGAGAAATTTCAGTCTGGTTTTAGGATGAACCACAGCACAGATACGGCGCTTTTAAAGATTTTAAATGATTTTAGATTAAACTATGATGCTAAAAAGGTGACAGTGTTGGTTCTTCTGGATCTAAGCGCTGCCTTTGATACAGTAGACCACACTATTCTTTTAACTCGTTTAAAACAGATCGGCCTCTCTGGTGCTGTTCACAACTGGTTCACATCCTACCTCACAGACAGGACTTTTACGGTAAGTTTAGATACCTGTTCCTCTAAGGTCCATAAGATCACTTGTGGTGTTCCCCAGGGTTCAGTTTTAGCCCAGTGCTTTTTAACCTGTATATGCTCCCTCTTGGCAGTGTTATCAGGAGACATGGAGTTAACTTTCACAGTTATGCTGATGATACACAGTTGTACATCTCCATGTCTCCTGATGACACACGGCCAATGGATGCACTTTTTAACTGAATTTTAGGCATTAAATCCTGGATGGCAGAAAACTTTCTCCAGCTCAACCAGGACAAAACTGAGGTTTTAGTTATCGGTCCTGAGGCTCAGAGAGAAAAACTTTTACCAAAACTACAATCATTGTCTTTTAATTCTTCTTTACAAGTGAAGAACCTGGGTGTGATTTTTGACTCTGAGCTGACTTTTATCCCTCACATTAAAAACATCACCAAAATAGGTTTTTATCACCTAAAGAACATTGCCAGAGTCCGCCCCATTCTCTCTCGGGCCAATACGGAGACGCTAATGCATGCTTTTATCATCAGTAGAATTGATTATTGTAATGCCCTGATTTCTGGTCTTCCCAAAAAGACTACCTCAAGTTTACAGCTTTTACAGAATTCAGCAGCTCGTGTACTGATGAAGACTAGGAGGCGGGAGCACATTACACCGGTCTTAGAATCACTGCATTGGCTCCCCGTATGTTTTAGGATCGATTTTAAGGTTCTTTTAATGGTTTTTAAGTGTCTTAATGGTCTTGGGCCTTCTTATCTGTCAGAAATGCTTTTACCGTATGAACCCTCGCGGTCTCTGCGCTCCTCTAGCAGCCGTCTCCTTATCATCCCCAAAGTCAGGACACAGACTCATGGTGAGGCGTCTTTCCATTATTATGGCCCTCACCTCTGGAACAGGCTGCTAGAGGACCTCAGGGCCCCAGAGAACGTTGATGTTTTTAAGAGCAGACTCAAGACTCACCTTTTTAGCTTAGCCTTTAACTAATTATTATTTATTAATATATTTTTAATCGCTCAGCATGTTTTACCTGATTTAATTTTTAGTTCAGCTTTTAACTGTTTATTTATTAATCTGCTTTGCATTTTTATTATTTGTTTTACACTTATTGTTTTATACTTTATATACTTTATATTTTATTAACTTTATATTTTAATGTATTTTAATCTTTCTTGCCAGTGTTTCCTCTCTGGGGAGCCCCCTGCATCGGGGGCGGTGGTCGGCTGTGGCTGCCTGGGTGCCCCCCAGGTAGCGCTTGGGTGGAGGTGGGGGTACCAGCCCTCCCTCCTCTGGGCGCCCTGTGTGGGAGCCTTGGCTGCTGCTGTTGATCTGCTGCTGCTGATGCAGATGGCTCCATGATGGCATTTCCTGGCTCATCTGTACTCAGCCCGCTTTTTGTAGCTTCTAAGTGTGTGTGCGAGTGAGTATGGCTGATGGGTTGGGTTGGGAGGGGGTTGTATTTGCACTGATGATTTTATTTTTTGAAGGGGGGGTTGTGGGGTTATTTTAAATCTGTAAAGCACTTTGAGTAACTTTCTTTGTTTGAAAAGCGCTTTATAAATAAAGTTTGATTTGATTTGATTTAATGTAGCCAGTTTTAGTTAATTAACTGTGTTAATGAGCTCACTGTAGTTTAGCTGCAGCTAGCTAAATGTAAGCAGGTGAAGCAAGACAAGCTTGATGAGCTGGAGACTGTTTTATTTCAGTCTGGAATTTAGCTTTTTAGGAATATTGAGCACTGTTTAAAATAGGCTATAAATGATACTGTAATATATTTTACAAACTTTATTTCTGTTTTTTATGCATTTGGTGTGTTGCTGGTCACTATATCATTAGTCTTTAACTATTGAGTCAGAGATTGAAGCGTAAATTGAGATACTATCAGTAAAGAAAAATGTGAATTAAGATGAGTAATTATTTCATGTTTATCAGTTATATCACATAAGACTGACTACAATGACCTGCTGAAGCATATATGACATAAACAGGGTTAACAAACTGTTGGTTTCTTGTGCTTCCAAAAGTAATAAGAGCTGAATCAAGATGTTTGATACTTGAGCAGCATAACCTTTGCAATGTTGAGAAGTACTGTAGAACGTTTTATTTGCACTTGTTTTATAAAATCATCATTTGCAATCATGTGATTGAGTTGAGAAAACAAGAAATGAAGAATTATTAACAATAACATAACCATATTTTTCTTCCTTTCTCAATCTCTAAAAATGTGATCACACTGTTGGTATGAAGATTAATTCTTTAAAAATAATGATAATAATAATTGTCTTCGTAAACTGTTTGGACATTTACAATTTAATTGGGGGAATAGTAAGACATGCTGAAACCTGATTGAAAATGTTTGACTGTCATGGACAGATTATTTCAGCATGAGACCTCATTATTCTCTTTTCCAAGGTTTATCTCTGTGTTGTTTCCTAGACTCAGTCTTCAGTGCAGCTTCTGGATCTCTCACCAAGACCAACAAATAATCCTGATTTTCATTCCCATAGCTGGCAACCTTAGTCTCCTCTTCCTGGTCTCGTTCCTCCTGAGATCAGACATGTCTGTTCTCCATCCCAGGCTGAAGGACAGCAGTGAAGAAGTGGATATAGCAGCACAGGACCAGACCTGGAGCACCAGAGCTCCACCATACAAGGCAGCATCAACGGTTCAGGCTGTGTGAAGACGCCCTCGGGGAAAAAAATTCCAGCATCTGCCAGCAGGGTTTAAGATACGATCAAAGGGAGCTGCTGTCACTGATACCGAGGATGAACTGACATTAAGAATTTAGCAAATGTCAACACTGTCCAAATATTATTATGATGCAGAATAGTAGTAAAAGGACTTCTTCACTGAAGCGTTTTACATTTTACACAATATTGTTTAATAAAATGTTTGGTAGTTTCTTGTTTTTGCACGATTACTATACACTTCTTGACCCCTTAATATGGATTTAACTGAAAGTTTGATTTAAATATAGTTTTTAATCAATTAACTATTTTACAAGTTTCTGGCTAGTAGCACAATCAACTGGGTTACAGATAGATTTTCTCAGATCAGAGGAAAAACAAAAAATGAAATGCTGAATCATTAGGTTGTCCAGAGAAAAACTGTTGATCATCATATCAAACATCTACACTCTACAAATGTTCCTCCTAATTATTTAAAACTTTAAAAATACGTAGTATAGATCAGTTCTGCCATTCAGCTAACTTTCCATTTGATATCGGGCAGAGAGGAGACAGATTGACATCTACACATGGGTTGTTTGGGACTATAAGTTTATCCTAGTAACGGTAATATAGCATATTTTAGTAAAGGATGAACTTCTGAAGGTCAGCTGGAGCAGATCTCTTAACCATTGGAATATTTATAGGACCAGATAAAGCCTCTCCGTGCTAGCATCTAAATGCCACCAGAAAGCTCTATATTGTGTATTTACACTACAGTTTGGTTTTAAGTGCAAAACATTGGAGACATGCTTATATTGAGTGCAGTGGAAGAATATATGTAGTCAAAACGTATTCCGCAATTTCTTTACAGTCCAATTTTCCACTAATATACAGTAGCAAATGTCATTTGTCCGACAAAAAGAACCATAATCATGAAATATATAGTGAAGTAATCAGTGCACATGATATAATTTAGAGAATGTTGCAGGAAAAGTTAGGAAAAGTCCTTTATTAAGCCCTTTACCACAAGAAATCAATGACGGCGCTGGGATGTTTGGAACTATTGAGGGCTCCATGAACCACGTCACCGTCTACCTACTCAATGGTAAGGTATGGTAACGTGTCCCTTGCCTCTCGTTGCTTAGCTTTAATTCAGGCAAAGTTATCAAGCTCAAAACTGATACAACAGTGGACAAAAGTCGGTTATACTTTCTGGACATGATTATATATATTTTTGTGTAAACGATTGGGCGACTGTGGCTCAGTGGTAGAGTTGAGTAGGCTTGCAATCGGAGGGTTGTAGGTTCAATTCCAGCTTTCTCCAGTCACATGTCAATGTGCCCCATCGTCCTACCGAGCCATGCTGGTTGTCGATGTATGAAGTTATGGGTGAATGTGGCTTTACAATGTAAAGCGCTTTGAGTGGTCAATATGACTAGAAAAGCGCTATATAAGTTCAGTCCATTAACTACATCACGGCACTTCCTAGCTGAATTTGACATCTCGGATTTGATATGTTAGCAAGCCTAAAATAACTTTATTATAGTGTATTAGCACTTCAAAAAATATACAAAGAAGAAACACGAAAGAAGAAAATACGATTAACTTAGTATCATTCCAGGGGTTGGGGCAGAAGGAGAAGCTCTCTGAAGAGCGAGGAGAATGATTTCTCCTGCCGTGAGAGACACGGCTTGCGGCGGCCATGTTGCTTGCATGTAGGGGCTGCAGCTACACCTTACTTGACACAGGCGGGTTTTGTTGTCGCAAGAGAGTTGTGTGTGCGCAGCAGCACATTCGAGAAGTTGTGTTCATTGACTCGTAGTTGTAGTGGGAAAATTGACTTGTGAAAATAGAGTTTTAGGCATTTTGTACTTTCTTTTCTACAACATAAAATGCAAAGCAAATTTGTGTGAACATTTTTCACAGGTAAAAATTTTACACGCACTCAAATTTATTTAGCATATTTCTGATCAATTTGATACAAGTCAAAATTCAGCTGTACAAGTTCGGATTTAATGTGGAACTTCTCACATCGCAATACACAGATGTACAATACAAGCTCATATTTAAAATACAAGCGTGCGGATTCTATTTACAGACGTGCAGAACAATTTACAGACGTGTGGATCCCAATTACAACCGCGGATGTTTTGAAACATATCTACCGATAAGCTTTAGCCACACCAAAGTTTGGAAGCAGAACCTTTTAACAAATCATAAGATACGATTTACTGCAAATTGCAGCATGGGAATTTGATGGGAATATGATAAATGCAGACTTCTCTCACTCTTTACTAAGCAAATAAAAACTCACCAGCATATACAGCTCAAACCGTTTTTGAGATCCGTAGTACACAGTAAGGTATAATACATCTTTTGATATGTATCTTGTGTTTCAAAATGAGACAAGCTCAGCCCCACTATGGGTGTGATTATTAATATGGCTCAGAGAATCTTCTCCAATGAAATTAGAAGACAAATATACTTTAAACGAAATAAAAAGAAGTGCTTGAGTGAGCGCATAGACAATGAAGGCAATCAGTGACTCTATCATCACGCTCTCAGTAATGACAATGATGTTTTCCAAATGTCCCAGATAATAGAACAGCTGCTGTTTTTGTTAATGAGAACAGCAGAGCAGCAACTGCCTCGGAGGTGTACTTTACTTTCAGTCGTCGCCTAAAGGAAACGCATCCTGCCAGTCTGCCTCTAATACATTACCTCAAAACTTGATAGGAAATGGTGCCAGTCAGGGCTCGATTTTTAGCAGCTTATGTGTTGTCCAGATATTACTGCTCAATTCAGCATGTCCTGATCCTCTGGGATTATACATACGTGAGAAAAAGTGGATTTGTAATAATACTTAATGACAGGGTAGAGGATGATAATATATTAAAAGACAAGTTGTAAAACAGGTTGGATTTTCTCAGGATCAGTATTCATTTATGATAAGAGCAAGATATCATTCACTGGGCTCTGAAAGGGTTTCCTTTTTGTTATGCATGATGCTAATGACCCAATATGCCTCTCATGCAAGAGTCACCAGTGTGTATCCCTGTACATCAGACAAAGCCCAAAATGTTGTGCTTGTTATGAGTACCGTCCAGCAAAGTGTTAAGGGATCTAATATATGGTACAAACAACTGACCTTAAAGGATGATAGGATTCTCTAAATGCTGTAGACATCAGCACATTTGAAGCTGTTCTCTCTGCAGTTAATATTTGTTAATATCAGTAGGTTCCAGGTGTCGAATCAATGCTCTTTTAACATAGTCTACTTGTTTTGCAGCTAAATTTTAACCATCTTACCACATTTTAGACAGAAAAATTAGCTAATTTTCAGCAGGCAGTAGACTAAGTTGTCACGATCATAAGCCTGCAGAAAATTAGCTCATGTCATGTCACAGTGCCACCTACTGGTCATTGTAAATATGCCAATTTGAAGTTGAATTTCTTGGGTCATCAAATAACGAAACTGATTTTGCGATTCTATAAAAAGCCTTTCTTCCATGAAATGCCAGCAATATCACTGAATGCTACAATTTTGAAAGTTACTATTTTGTGACACATTCTGTAAACAACGGACTCACAATATTTTTTTGTAGTAGGTCAAAAAACAGATTTTGTGATTCTATTGTGCATTTCGTCCGCGTAATGACATTATCGTGACACATAATTATTTCGTAAACTGCTGACTCACAAATTATATTGTAGCAGGTCACAAAACTGATTTTGTGATTCTATTGTGCATTTCGTCCACGTAATGACATTATCATTACACATAATTCATTCAGTAAACTGCTGAATAAAAAATGTTTCCCAATATACATCTCGTCCATACATCACTGAATGAATTTCGTAAGTTATGAAGTTACTATTCCCTGAATGGAATGCCGTCTATAAGTGCAGAGTTAGAGAATCAATTTTTGTACACATCATCATTTCTGTAACACATCACAATACTTTTGTGGACGAAAGTTTATTTAGTCTAAGTCAGTGAATAGTGCATTCAGCCTTATGTACATGGAAGGAAAAGGCCACCAGTCAATTTGGACGACGAAACAATGTGCTCTTGTCAGTGTTTTGTGGGCACATTGCAAACCAATTTGTGTATTCCGTGGACAAACGTTATGATGTAATGTGGTTTTGTAATGAATATACGTATTTGGTGATACAAAAGTCATTCTGTCCACGAAATAAGGCATGTTACATTTGGTGCCCCATATGCCACCACCTCCTTTCTTAGGAGGACAACTGTTATTTTTCAGTTCTGTAGACAGAAAGTACAGAATATAGGGGGGGTGTTCACCTAAAATATGCTACATGTAGAACAAACAACACAGAGTAAAATGGACATATGACATTACAAAAGGAGAGGATTTATTGACATGAACATGATTAAATATTCTAAACATATTAAGATTTAAGCTTAGCAGGTAGTTATTTTTGTATGTGGTTGTGGGTTTGTGCATGCATAGAATTAACTATGTTATTTGAATTTAAGAAAAAGGTTATAAATGCATTCCAGCTCCATTCAAAGGCTGACATATGCTTCTTTTTCTGAGTGTTAATTTTTTCCATTGTAATATAGTCAGATATTAAATTAAGCCAGTGAGTAATGCAACTAATTTTGAGAGAAACCTAGAAGACGAAGAAGAAGAGTGAAGCTGATGTTGGGATTCTGCAGCCATGGTGGAAAGTGTCTTAGTAACAGTGATCCATAGTGAGTAAACTAGTTGGCGAAGCCAAATGGCATGAAAATATTTGTTTGTGGTACCTAAAGTGCATTGTGTACAGATATAGGAGTGAGCTAGTCTTAGTTTAAAAAAAATTCTTGATGTGAGTTCTATGAATTACTTTTATTGTATAAATTGCAGGTTGGTATTTGTGAACAAGATATTTTTGCATATTTGTTCCCACCAATCAGGGTTGGGAAAAAGATCCAGGTCATGTGCCCTTTTGTTTGTTGGAAGTGATATTGTGGTGTTTAAGGTGGAGATTATTTGGTATAATTTAGAGATTAGTTGTTTATTACTGTTGATTTTAATAACTCCTCTGATTAATTGGGAGGATTTTAATGTATTATTTTTTAGATGGATCTGTTTTCCTTTTATTATTAATTTTAGTTGTTGATATTGAAGGAACTAGTTTCTCCCAACCCTGTTTCTCTGTACTAGTGTGTGAAATTATATAAATTGGTTGCTTGAAAAGAGATGGCCGAGGTGTGTAATTCCTTTCTGTTCCCAGGTTGAGAAGTGAATGGGTTTGTCTTGTAATATGAAGGTTGGGTTGTGCCATAATGAGGCGTACTAATGTGGAGCTAATGATGATTTATTGATCCTGTTAATTTTCCACCAGGCTGTCAAAAGTTGTTGAAATAGTAATTAAGTTACAGATGTTTGATTTTTTAATTAATTGTGAAAGGAATGGAAGATATGTGATTGAGATGTGTTGACATTGATTCTGTTCCAGTTCCAACCCGGGGGGTTATCTTTGTGTTTGTGTGTCCATTTGATTAAATACTGCAACTGATTAGTAAAAAAGTAATATAGAAAGTTTGGTGCCTCAAGTCCACCACATGATTTGTTATTTTGTAGTGTTGACAGTGAGATTCTTGGTTTTATATTTTTCCAATAACATGAAGTAGGTAATGAATTTAATGTTTTGAACCAGTTATTTGTAGGGGTAGAGAGAATCATAAAGAAAACGTAGGTTATCTAGGATTTCGCAATTCCAGCAATGAGTGAGAGTGGAAGTTTGGTCCATCACTTATAGTCGTCTTCTATTGCCTTAAAAAGAGGACAGTAGCTGAGATTAAAGAACTCTTCGAGCCTGGGGGAGATATTAATACCCAGGTATTTGATGTTGCCAGTGCAAAGTGGGAGAGTGTGATCCTGAGCTGCTGAGTCCCAAGCATCATCTGAGAGAGGCAATATGGTTGATTTATTCCATTTTATAGTATTATGAGAAATTTCTGAAAATGTATTATGATATTAAAAGATTCCTGGACTGAGATGTGTATATATATGTATATATATATATATATATATATATATATATATATATATATATATATATATATATATATATATATATATATATATATATGACATGGAGGAAACTGGCAGGGCCAGAGTGGGACTCATTTTCAGCGCAGGAGTTTCATGCCTCAGACCGGCCAACTTTAAATCACAATCTAATCACAAATTAGGGCTGGTATGAGGTGGCAGGCCAGTACTATTCTAATGTACTCATATCAGTAATTAGTTAAAATTAACAATACCATGAACTTATACTTAAAATGTGGAAACTGCAATAATTTCACACAGTAGTTTTACTTTTTGGCTTGAAATGTAGGTTGTAGTCATTTTAATATATATATATATATATTTTTTTTTTTACGTAATTAAACATTTTATTTTTTATAACAAGAAGAGATTAAGATAAAACCTGTCTTCCAATTCATGATAGAAATATCAGCAGTGGTACTCAGTATCGGCAAGTACCCAGATCCAATGACTGGTATCGTATTGGATTTAAGAAAGAGGTATTGTTGCATCCCTAATTAAAATCATGTAAATATAACCTTAGAAGTTAAAGGGACTACATCATGCTATTTCACAGCTTTCAACTTCCGGGATAGACATATATATGATAAAATGTTACCGTTGGTGTTACACAGTATTAATTTGTCCTGAAATTTAACTTGTATCCTGTAGTTAATGTTAGACAACAAAGTGAAACGGCTTGTTTCTCTATAAACCCGCCTCCTGCACCCCCCGCTACACTCCGCCGCGCTGCACAGCCGGGAGCAGATCAAACTGAAACAAACAGTGCTAAGCTTCATCACAAACAGGATTCTCACAAATACTTTGAAAAGCACAGAGTACTACAATGAAACTTTGTTGTACAAAGGGCTCAGACGGTTGGTTTATTTGATTTTATTTGTTAAAAACAGTCAATAAAGCTTATTTCATTTGCTAAATCTCCAGGCTTTAGACAGAGCCCAGACCAACACAGCTGCATCCACTAAGCAAATCTTTCCCCTCTCCCAACCCAACCCAACCCATCAGCCATACACACACACACACACACACACACACACTTAAAAGCTACAAAAAGAACAGGCTGAGCACAGATGAGCCAGGAAACACCATCATGGGAGCCATCTGCATCAGCAGCAGCAGATCAGCAGCAGCAGCCAAGGCACTGACCCAGGGCGCCCAGAGGAGGGAGGGCTGCTACACATAGCACAGAGACTGTGAGGGTTCATATGGTAAAAGCATTTCAGACAGATAAGAAGGCCCAAGACCATTAAGACACTTAAAAACCATTAAAAGAACCTTAAAATCGATCCTAAAACATACGGGGAGCCAATGCAGTGATTTTAAGACCAGTGTAATGTGCTCCCGCCTCCTAGTCTTCATCAGGACACGTGTTAAAAAGTGCATACATTGGCCGTGGGTCATCAGGAGACATGGAGATGTACAACTGTGTATCATCAGCATAACTGTGAAAGTTAACTCCACGTCTTCCAGTGACACTGCCAAAAGGGAGCATATACAGGTTAAAAAGAGCTGGGCCTAAAACTGAACCCTGGGGAACACCACATGCGATCTTGTGGATCTTAGAGGAACAGGTATCTAAACTAACAATAAAAGTCCTGTCTGTGAGGTAGGATATGAACCATTTGTGAACAGCACCAGAGAGGCCGATCTGTTTTAATTGGGTTAAAAGAATAGTGTGGTCTACTGTATCAAAGGCAGCGCTTAGATCCAGTAGAACCAAGACCTTCTTGGTATCATAGATTAGTCTAAAATCATTAAAAATCTTTATAAGAGCCGTCTCGGTGCTTTAGTTCATCCTAAAACCATACTAAAATTTCTCTAGGACATTATGAGCATTAATAAAATCATTAAATTGAGTTAAAACAATTTTTTAAAAATTTTGCTTAAAAATGGTAAGTTAGATACTGGTCGGTAATTGTTTAAATCATTAAAATCTAAATTGCTCTTCTTCAGCAGGGGCTTCAATTCCGCCGCTTTAAAGGCAGCAGGAAAAAACCCCGTCTGAAGGGAGCAATTCATTAAGTTTAAAATCTCGTCTTTAAAAGATCCATAAAATTGCTTAAAAAAAAGTGCGGGAATTGGGTCCAAAGCGCTTGTGGTGGGCCTCACTGAGGAGAAAACTTTATCAAGGGTCCCAGCTTCTACCAGGACAAAACTGTCCAGTGTTTGCTGTGATGAAGGCAGACAATCTTTAATTTTTAAGATCATAATTTCTCCACGGTATTGTATGTTTTGAATGTATGTTTAAAACTTTAAGTGGAGCCAGCAGGCCGAGAGCAGATTGAAGCCTACTGTTAAAATCATTCACGATAAAATCACCGGGGCCAGGTAAAGGTATAGGGGGAAACTTTTTTAAAACTTCAAGAAAATCTGCAGCCACTTCAGGGGTTAAATTACGCTTCCTGACAGTTCTCACAGAGGTTTCTAATTGGATAAAACTGGTGATTTTGAAAATCACACAGTATTGGTCAGAGACAGCCAAGTCAACAACAGAGGACACACTGGTGGACAGGCCATACATGATGACAAAGTCCAGAGTGTGTCCTCTGTTGTGAGTTGGCTGCATGACATCTTGCCTAAAATCCATATTATTCAAAATATTTAAAAAATCTGTTGAGGGATCTAAAAGGTTATCTATATGTAGATTAAAATCACTAGCTAAAATTATCCTTTCATAAGAGTTGTGTAAAATTTATAAAAACGAAAAGTGCATTCCTTTTCAGAGGCCTATAAATTGTGACATATAAAATCTGCTGAGTGCTAAATACAGAGGCAGTATATTCAAAAGTGGTAAAATTATCAAATAAAACAGGTTTGGCTGAAATAATTTATGAACTAATAAAAGCAGTTCCGCCTCCCCTCTGGCTACTCCTCGTAGAATAAGAAAAGTTATAATTAGGTGGAGAGGCCTCTGTAAGAACAGCAGGGGCATATGCACTCAGCCATGTCTCTGTTAAAAAAAAACACTGAAGTTATTGTCTGAAATCAAATAATTTATTATGAGAGTTTTATTCAGCAGAGAGCGAAAATTTAAAAGAGCAATATTAATAGTGGTTGGAGATGGAGTGATTGTATGATTTACTCCAGATGGGATTTTTAGTAACTGTTTAAGATTATTTGAGTTGTGTCATTTTAGTTTATGATTATTTGTTCGCTCTCTGCTGACAATAACAGGTATGAATGAGGTAGGGCAAGGTCCAAGTCCGATGTGTGAGTTACTGTTAAAATCAGGATTGGCAGGAACCAGCTGCACATCAGGATGTGGTTGATGGGGCAGAAAGGGCAGGAGCAGCTGGAGCCGGTGCAGGGGACACTAGGTATGCCAGGCTTAATATGCCAGCATGCAGGTACCTTGTCTGTTAAGATATAGTCCATCTGCCCCAAATAATTGACTCCTGCCCCAGAAAATGTTAAAATTGTCTATAAAACCAATATTGTGCATCACAGTAGCAGAGGAAAGCCAAGTGTTTAGAGAGAGTAACCTGCTAAAACTATTTTTTCCTCTGCCAGAAATAAAAACAGATAGGGGTTTGTCTTTTAAAAGATTAAAAATATGAATAAAATCCTGCTTTAAGAGCTCAGACTGCTGTCTACGAATGTCATTGGTGCCAGCATGAATTATAACCTTACTCACAGATGGGTGACGTTGGATGGAGTCCAGAATCTGTTCAGAAATGTCCTTTAATGTAGCTCCAGGGAAATAAAGGGTGACAGCTCCTCTCATCCTAGCATGCCGGATAATAGAATCTCCAATGATGAGAGTGCTGGGTGGATGGTGGGCAGGCTGATTCTGGGTAGAAGATCCCTCTTTGTCCAGGACCTGCTGGATGTTGGGCAGCTTGGCTTCCACAGGACTGAAACGATGTTTAGTGAGCACAGCGGGCTCGTTCCATGGATTGGGGGTGTAATGGAGCACACCTCTGCGGGTTCAGGCTGTAGCCCTGGGTTTGGCGAGACATGGGTGGCTACCGGAGTCCGACTGCTGCTCTGGCTGTTGGGAGGGGATGGGCGGCGGTCCTGCGGAGCTGCTGGTCTTCGGCGTGGTCGGAGGGAAGCTCAGCGGAGGGAAGTCGTCCTGCAGGGTACTGAAACGGTTCGACAGCAGAAGGCCGGTTGGAGGAGAACGGTGTCAGCCGATCCGGGCGCCCCCACCGCGACCAGGCCCAACCGGCGACCACGCACCCTGGGGCACTTGAGTGGAGCTGAGAGGGGCTTTTGGCTTAGCCCCTTGCTGGAACCAGCGCTCCTCCTCCACC
Organism: Apricaphanius iberus; assembly: GCA_028564705.1. Lineage (NCBI taxonomy): Eukaryota > Metazoa > Chordata > Actinopteri > Cyprinodontiformes > Aphaniidae > Apricaphanius > Apricaphanius iberus. The sequence continues at coordinate 348,337 of JAPXFQ010002081.1, forward strand.
GTAGATGTTATACCTCCGCCGGTGTTCGTCTGTCCGAGTCCGCCTGGAGACCCAGCGATGGATTCCCCCTCCGCAGCTTCACCTGGCTGGCAGGGGATTGTGTCGGCCAGCTGGGCGCTGATGGCAGCAGCAAAAGTTCAGCCGAAGATTATGTCCACGTCGTGCTCGTGGTCCTGGATCAGGTGTAAATTGGAGATCCTCTGCTCCAGTTCCTTGATTTTCTTGGTTAGCCTGACACAACCATCACACCCGGTGCTACAGGTGAGGGGAGGCATGATAAAAGTAACAGCGGTCCGTGCTCTGATTAAAAACGCGTCTGATAAAAGATAAGTCGCTAAAAGTTAAAAACGGTTAAAACTAGTCAAAAGAAAATGATTAAAAAACAAAGTTTAAAAGAATTAAAAACCACCTAAAACCGTGTTAAAGAGCCGGAGTTGGCAGGAGGCATCAGGACGCCGACGCATGCACAAAAAGAGGGAAACAGTGCTGTTGCAGACCAGCTCACCGGGAAATGTTCCAGTGCTCCCGATTAGCCACTCCGGACATATTCTTTGCTCTGTAATGGACTGGGGACCTGTCCAGGGTGCACCCCGCCTCCTGCCTGATTGGTGGATTGAATTCTTGGTTTTGTTCTCACCTTGTTAGTGTCTTATATGAAACAGCGACAATATTTTGTTAGACAAACTTGTTTAAGCGCTCATATTAGAGTTATTAAAACTATGTTGACTAATACAGTGGGGCAAAAAAGTATTTAGTCAGCCACCGATTGTGCAAGTTCTTCCACTTAAAATAATGATAGAGGTCAGTAATTTTCATCATAGGTACACTTAAACTGTGAGAGACAGAATGTGAAAAAATGTGAAAAAATCCCGGAATTCACATTGTAGGATTTTTAAAGAATTTATTTGTAAATTATGGTGGAAAATAAGTATTTGGTCACTTCAAACAAGGAAGATATCTGGCTCTCACAGACCTGTAACTTCTTCTTTAAGAAGCTCTTCTGTCCTCCACTCGTTACCTGTATTAATGGCACCTGTTTGAACTCGTTATCTGTATAAAAGACACCTGTCCACAGCCTCAAACAGTCAAACTCCACTATGGCCAAGACCAAAGAGCTTTCGAAGGACACCAGGAATAGAATTGTAGACCTGCACCTGACTGGGAAGAGTGAATCTACAATAGGCAAGCAGCTTGGTGTGAAAAAATCAGTGGGAGCAATTATCAGAAAAAGGAAGACATACAAGACCACTGATAATCTCCCTCGATCTGGGGCTCCACGCAAGATCTCATCCCGTGGGGTCAAAATGATCATGAGAACGGTGAGCAAAAATCCCAGAACCACACGGGGGGACCTTTTGAATGACCTGCAGAGAGCTGGGACCAAAGTAACAAAGATTACCATCAGTAACACACTACAACGACAGGGAATCAAATCCTGCAGTGCCAGACGTGTCCCCCTGCTTAAGCCAGTGCATGTCCAGGCCAGTCAGAAGTTTGACAGAGAGCACATGGTTGATACAGCAGAGGATTGGGAGAATTTCATGTGGTCAGATGAAACCAAAGTAGAACTTTTTGGTATAAACTCAACTCGTCATGTTTGGAGGAAGAAGAATACTGAGTTGCATCCCAAGAACACCATACCTACTGTGAAGCATGAGGGTGGAAACATCATGCTTTGGGGCTGTTTTTCTGCTAAGGGGACAGGACAACTGATCCGTGTTAAGGAAAGAATGAATGGGGCCATGTTTCGTGAGATTTTGAGCCAAAACCTCCTTCCATCAGTGAGAGCTTTGAAGATGAAACGTGGCTGGGTTTTCCAACATAACAATGATCCCAAACACACCGCCCGGGCAACAAAGGAGTGGCTCCGTAAGAAGCATTTGAAAGTCCTGGAGTTGTCTAGCCAGTCTCCAGACCTCAACCCCATAGAAAATCTGTGGAGGGAGTTCAAAGTCCGTGTTGCTCGGCGACAACCCCAAAAAATCATGGCTCTCGAGAAGATCTGCATGGAGGAATGGGCCAAAATACCAGCTACTGTGTGTGCAAACCTGGTAAAGACCTCTAGTAATCGTTTGACCTCTGTTATTGCCAACAAAGGTTATATTACAAAGTATTGAGTTGAATTTTCTTATTGACCAAATACTTATTTTCCACCATAATTTACAAATAAATTCTTTAAAAATCCTACAATGTGAATTCCTGGATTTTTTTCCCCACATTCTGTCTCTCACAGTTGAAGTGTACCTATGATGAAAATTACTGACCTCTGTCATCATTTTAATTGGGAGATCTGGCACAATCGGTGGCTGACTAAATACTTTTTTGCCCCACTGTATGTTGACTTTTTTAATTGTCGTGTTGTTTGTCTATGTGCTTCTAGTTTTTTATCTATGTGCTGTTGCTGGTATTAGTATGTGTATTTTTTGGATAATGGGTCTGGAATAAAGTATTATTATTATTATTATTATTATTATTATTATTATTATTAATATTATTATTATTATTATATTTTAAATCAAGTTTTATTTATGAGATTTGACAGTATCCATGATCATAGTTTCCTACTCTTGATTGTGAATGGGAGCCTATTGATTTTAAATACTCTGGAAATTGTGTTGTTGCTTGGCCAGCCTGTGATGCATGTATTAATTTAGATTGGACTAAGTAGGATGCCACACTGAAGACCTAGGGGTGACATGCATAGCCCGCCACTGCTTCACAGGGTGGTAAAACGAAAGATCAAGCACAAGAAGGTCATCCTTTATGTATTTTTCAGATAAATAGGTCCTGCAGGATAAGTAAAAATTGAAGGTATGCCATCATAATTTTCAGAGATCATGTCATGCTTAATTTTGTGACCATAACCACTCAAATTCAGCAATATTTTCTATTAAGATGTTCCAAAGCAAACAAAACTGTAAATCAATCTCAGACAGGCTCGTTTTTGAAAAATTGGTCAAATGGTTCTGTCACATGTTGATGTGCTGCTAGGCAAAGGTCATATAGCCTTGAAACTAATCAATGTGTTGAAAATCTAGTCTGAGCACACATTACCAGCTCCATGCGCCTCCGGCTGCTCTCCTGCTCTTTCTGGCTCAGCTCATCCATCTCCAGCCTCATCTCCTGTAGGCGCTGCTGGAAGTACCGGGCATGTTCCCTCTCTCGTGCTTCAGCCTGAGCACTCTGCTCCAGCTCCTCTCCCAGACGAACCACGCTGTCCCTCAAACGGAGTACCAAGACCTGCAAATTACACAAATTTGGGCCAAAACTTAGGTAGAACCATGCAAGGATTACAATATCTGACATGGTGATAATTATGTATTGGAATTGGAAAAGCTTAATCTGATCTTACTTCAAACCTCTTGACTTGCCCCTTCTGAAATTCCAATTTGTTTTCCAGGTCACACACACGGGCCTCCTGTTTGCTGACTATGCTGCGCCCCACAGTGGATGACTCCAGGAACTGCATCCTTGATACACACTGCTTAAGCTGTGTTTGGAGGATGTGAAGACTGAGGTAAGCCAAACACATTAAATTCAACAGAATTTAAGAAGGGTAACAAGGACCTTAAATGCCCCAGAAAGTCATTGCGATCTCATCACCAGCACTTCCGGCAGTACATTCACTTCATATAGCTCTTAGTGTTGTTTATTTTCTGCTTGTCAAACAGAATTTACCTCCTCTTGAAGAGCGTGTTTCTTTTTTTTCACCTCCTCCAGCTCAGCTTGTAGGTCTCTGATCTGAGAGATGTCACTGGAAGACTGAAATGGACAAAGTGGGTCTAAGACTATTTATTTCTGTTTAGATTATTATTGATGCAAGCAGTGAAAACAACACTACCTGTGCAATAAGAGCTTTGTGTTTCTTCATTAGCTCATTGAGGTCCTCCTGGTCCTCCTCTAGTCTTTTCAGTAGATCCATCTTCTCATGCTGCAGCAGAGCCAGCTGTTCGTCCACCTGAACTCACAGACAGAAGTGGTTATATATTATTTATGGGCAACTGTAACTCAAGAGAGAAGCTGTTGTGCATTCAGAGGGTATAACCTTAAAAAGGGAACCCTTCCTCTTGTCACAAGTTAACCCCAAGTTACCTACCAAGCTTTGTATTGGTATATGAATATGTGCACTTTTGTGAGTGTGAATGCATGAATGTGTCTCCAGTGTAAAACGCTATGAGTGGTTAGTATGATGAGAAAAGTGCTATATAAGTCCAATCCATTTAGCATTTATGACAGGACAGAGTATTGCTTCCCGTCCACACACCTGTTGCTGTCAGTGAAAAAAACATGCAAGGTGCCAGGATTTTATGCTAAACTGGGGATTTTAATCATAGTTTAGTACAAAAAAAGCTGCTGTTAAACATGTTTATCTTTCTACAGTGTTTCCTATCTGGAAATAAGAATTAATTCAATAGGCAAACAATATCAATATTAAATAATAATAAAAAACATCTCCTAAATAAAAAAACTCACTTTACATGTTTTACAGCTGCTTACTACATCTTATCTAAATTCCATACATGAATTACTGTGTGGAGATCTGAGGGAAAAACTCACAAAACTAACACAACACAAAATCAGCGTCAGAAATTTTTTATCCAACCAATGATATAATTTCTACATTGCATGCTCAGAAATTGTATGATTTTGTAGAGTACAAAGCTTATAATAATTTCCTTTGAAGTTGGATTCCGAAGCAAGAGGACAGATGCGTAGTATAGATGTTGTGAAAAGTAAAAAAACAACATATTTAAAATAGAAATAAAAAAAAGTATAAACATCAATTGCTAAATAACAGCAGCGAGGACTGTTTATCTTTGTTTTGCTAGAATTCCTTGTTGATCATTGATCAGATGTTCCTGTTTTGGTTTTTATAATGATAAACGTTTGTTTAACATCTATGTCTAGATATATTTTTTGTTTTTTTGTTTACTGGATTGTTTGCATTTTTGAACTGTCAAAAGAAATGTTAAAATGAACGAAGATAAAATAAATACTTAAAAATGTAAAAAAGGGATCACTTTAAGATTATCAAAAATTTTCTGTGGGCGGTTAAAATGACTAAAAAAATGAGATAAAAACTGAATGTAGAATGCTATAGGACCTATTAGGGTTAGGCATCTGGAGTCTCATTTATAAAGCTTGTGTGGTAGAAAGATTTAGTCCTATGATTTATCTGTACTTTGTAGTCAACTGTGACGCATGTTTACTTAATGTTGTAGTAATATTAGTTTGAATGATTAGTCTTATTAAGTGACGCCTTTACTCAAGTCACGGTCAGAGAGTTTTGATAATGATAGACCACATCCTGCGTTACCATGGAGATCACTCTTCGGACTGGGCATCCTTAAAGGTCTACAAAGTTCACAGCTTTCAAATCAAAGAGAAAGGCGCCTTCAAGTCTCTGATTATCACCCTGAGAGTCGTACTTTATCAAGTAGAATAGATAGACCAAGGTTACTAGCAATAATATAAGCTTGTTATTGTAAAATTAAGACAGGTCAGTATTATGCATTTTATTGTAATGTGTCACTGTCCTCCTGTATGATCAATTCAAATCATATTAAAACCTCCAAACGTTTAAAGAAATCTCTCTCATTTTTATTAAGAGTCTAAATCCGACTACACTTGCTTACGCACAAAACTGGGTCTGAAAAAAACGTTAGCAACTTTCTATTTCAAGGTTGGGATTAATGGAAAAAAATGTAGTGGAAACATGTGTAACTTTAAGCACACTAAGGATCTTGCTTACAAAAGTCTTGGACACGGAAGACAGTGACAGCACAGCTGGAGAGATAGCAAAATTGTGAATTTAAACTACATTTTCAGACTTTTAGAGCATTGCACACACAGACGAACACACATCCAACAGTCCCTCCCTCATCCCGTCTATGAACTGATGATAAAAATGAATATTTGAGTGAAAATATGTTGAATTTCAAAAAAAAATTCATACTGTATGTATTTTTCAGATTATATAGAAACTGAACGTATATGCTACATGCTTGCTCAGTATGAGGGATTACTGAGGAATGGTTGTGGTTGGAGTCTGCGTGTACCGGGCACTACCTCACATTAATGACTCAACGCAATCTGCTGGGATTTCTTACATAGAAAACTTTTAACTGATTGGAATGTTTGTATAACTGTATAGACATGAGTTTCCCTGTAAAGTGACTTGAAATGACATCTGTTGTGAATAAACTGAAATGAATTGATCCATTAATATGAATCGGCTCTACTGCAGTGACTCTTCTGCATAATGCTGCACAATGGGTGCGCTGGCGCTTATTGGATATCAGTCACTGAAATCATCTGGATAGGGGGAGCTGATGTAGATTCCTTAAAGCAGTCATAGATCTATGTGCTGAACCGGACCCTTTCTCTCCTTTTTTTATGTTAGACACACTGCTGCATCAACACAGTGTCACTTGCAGCTCTTCCGTTTATTTGTGACCCCAAATCAGTATTCTGCATGGATGATACTTTTTAAAAGTAGACTTAAAGCACAGCTTTTCTTTCAGGCTTTTAATAGCTAGGAGTGGACATTATTATGTTCAGCTGTAATTTAGTTGTATTTGTTTTAACTTGCTTTTATTCCAGTCTTATTGTTGCTACAGGAAGTAACCATATAATTGTTAGAATTGTAACCATATTAGTGTTCTTATTTGTTTTATTGCTTATGCTGGTGATTTTCCTTTTTTCCTTTTTTAATTTTCTTTTTAATTTATTTTTAAATTTATATTTTTTACTTTTGTCTTGTTACACATTTTCTTTTTCCAACTGTATTTCTGTCTTCTGATGTGAAGCAGTTTGGTTGCCTTTGGCAGAGTAAAGCGATAAACATAGACTAATTGATATAAAAGGTTTTCTTTGCCTCCTGTGGAAAAGCTTTATCCGCCTCTTGGTTGTCATGGTTATCTGTGAAACACCCCATATTAGGTGGCAATAGTCAATGCAGAATACTCACTAGACAATTAGTGGATGTGTAGGAGGCAGGGTATGAATTAAAATCACCTGAGCACATTTCTACAAAGAATCTGATTTATAAAACTGAAATTGTGTGCTGCTGTGCATACTCCAAATTTGATAGATCAGAAACTTAGTAGGCATAAGTAAAAAATTGCTTAAGCACAGTTTTACTAAGGATTGTATGCAAAGGACCTCAGGTCCTCCAACTCTAGCTTACTAAACATTCCTAGAATTAGAACTAAACAGGGAGAGTTAGCTTTCAGCTTCTATGCTCCACAAATCTGGAACAAACTTCCAGAAGAATGCAAAAATGCTGAATCGTTAGGCTCCTTTAAATGAAAGATTAAAACTCTACAATTCAGAACTACTTTTGAGTCCTAAATTGTGTTTTTTGATCACTCTTTTATTCTCGTGGTCTGATTTTTATTCTTATTTTTTAACTGATTGTATTTTAACTGTTTTTAATCTATATTATTTTGCATAAATTTGTTCTTCTCTTTCTATTGATGGATTCTTATGTTTTATTTGTTTTTAAATTTCATACTCTCACATTTTATTTTTTATGCTTCGATGTGTTTTAATTTTTATATTTTTATCATGTATTTGGTTGCATTACCACTGAATCATTTAAAGCACCTTGAATTGCCTTGTGTCGAAAGTGTGCTATATAAATAAAAATTGATTTGCCTTGCCAAAGTTTTATAAATGAGACCCCTGGTGTCTTAGGATGATGGAGTCGTGTTTTGCCAATCTCTTGGACCGTCTTCTGTATGAAATCACACTCACCACACTCTTCTGCCTGCAGATATTCTCTAGCTCCACCTGGGTATTTTCCAGCTCCATGGAAATAGTTTTCTGCATGTTCTCAGCCTCGAGCCGCCTTGCCTCACTTTCCTCAAGCTTAACAGAAACCCAGAGAGTGAACTATTATTTATCTTTACAGAGCACGAGCTGACTCTCAGTAAGGCCCCACTAAATGCCAGCACATACCTGGCAGTGCAGATGCTCTATTTGGTCTTTGTTGCTGTTGGGAAGCTTCTGGCCTGAGCTGTCGAGGGTGGCAAGGAGCAGCTGGGCATCGGCCAACAGAGCATGGGTTCTCTTTAGATCTCTCCTCAACTTCCTCTCCACATCAAAATCTCTGTGTCCCACCTGCAATATGAGACAACTTGGATTTATTAACTCAATAAAGAAATATTTAGAATGCCACATGACACATAAGTAGAAAATGGAAAAAGGATATTGTTGTACATGGGTTGATCTCAAATGTATTTGACAACAAATAGATAATAACGGCATGATTGCATTCACTTGAACCAAAATAGTAAAGCTATTTTTCTTAATTGAGAAAACATTTTTTGTTAAAGTGTTTCGTGTTTTCAGTTTTTGTTATTTCATTTCCTTATTTAGTTTACATTATCATCATAGTTTATTTGTTGGCATTTACCTCTGTTATCTTTGAGGCCTATATTTCCTTCCTTCCTTCCATCCATCCATCCATCCATCTCCCACTTTTTTTCTTTAGATATTCTTATTCTTTTTCTTTGTTATTGTGTTTAAATCTCTTATATCTCTTCTCTTGTGTTACTTATTTCTTCAGTTTTCCTTATTAGTTCTGCTTCACTTAATTTCTCCTATTAGGTTTTCTTATTTAGAATATATTTATATTTTGTTATTTTTTCTCCCCTCTGTTCACTAGTGTGTTCATTTGGAGTTTCTCTTAGGTTCCTCCTCAGATATCTTACCTTTAGTTAGTTTCTAGTTTATACTTATTTAGGAATGTTTTCTGTTTCATTTCCTGTTTATCCCTTTCTTGTTTTCTCTCTGACACTTTCACTCCTTCTCAGTCTATTTGAGCCCTCTGACATGCATTGTTTTTCACTAGTTCCTTCCGTTACCTGCTCCAGTCTTTATGTATTCGCCTCCCTGTGTTTCCTCCTAAGGGAGCTGGTGCCTACAGCACAGGGCTGGGGGGGTATGGCAAAATTTTCATATGATGGCATATATCACATCACGTAAAAAAAAAAAAAAATCCCCTCTCGCTCACTGTGGCCGGTTTTTCCAATTCCAAGCTCAGGTCCTCTACCAGATGCCTGGGACTTTGAGGGTCTTGCACAGTATCTTTGCTGTTCCAAGTACTGTACTTTTCTGGAATGAGATGTCTGAGGTTCTTCCAGGGATCTGCTGGAGCCATTCCTGGAGTTTGGGGGTTACTGCCCAAAGTGCTCTAATTAGCATGGGTACTACTCTCACCTTCCAAGCTTTCTCTAGCTCCTCTCTGAGTCCTTGGTATTTCCCAGGTTTATCATGTTGCTTCTTATTGATGTTACCATCAGTTGGTTTTGCCACATCCATCACAACAGCTTTCCTGTGCTCTTTATCAACCACCACTATGTCCGGTTGGTTCGCAATTACCGTCCTTTCTGTCTGGATCTGGAAGTCCTACAGGATCTTTGCTCGGTCATTCTCCACCACGTTTGGAGGTGTTTCCCACTTTGCCCTTGGGGTTTCCAGCCCATACTCCGCACAGATGTTTCTGTATACTATGCCAGCCACTTGGCAATGACGTTCTGTGTATGCTTTCCCTGCCAGCATTTTACACCGTGCTGTTATGTGCTGGATTGTCTCAGATGACTCTTTGCACAGCCTACACCTTGGTTCTTGTCTGGTGTGGTAGATCTGGGCCTCTATCACTCTGGTGCTCAGAGCCTGCTCCTGTGCTGCCAGGATGAGTGGCTCTGTGGTGTCCTGCAGGCCAGCCCTCTCTAGCCATTCATAGGATTTCTTAAGATCAGGCACTTCAGTTATGTTCCAATGGTACATCCCATGTAGGGGCTTGTCCTCCCATAATAGTCCCTCCTCTAGTACCTTGTCATCTTGCCATTGTCTCAGGCATTCACTGAGTACATCATCCACTGAAGCCTTGTCCTTAATGTACCCATAGAGCTTCGATGTTTCATCCTGGATATGGGCTCTCACGCTCATCAGTCCTCTGCCTCCTTCCTAATGTCTTGCATACATTCTTAGGGTGCTGGATTTGGATCTGATCACTGGCAGGGTATAACTCTTTATTGCCTTGGACTTGTTCTTTCCATTGAGCTGGATTCTTAGGACTTGCCTAACTCGTTTGAGGCATTTGGCTGTTGCTGCATCCCTTGTTGCCTGTTCAAGGTTGCCATTTGACTGCGGTATTCCCAAGTACTTATTACTGTCCTCAATGTCTGCTATTGTTCCTTCTTTGTGTGAGACCCATTCAGTGTGGACTACCTTGCCTCGCTTTGTAACCATCCCATTTCATTTTTCAAGCCTGAATGACATCCCAATGTCATTGCTGTAGATTGTGGTGGTGTGGGCAGGGAATCAATATCCTGTTCGCTCTTAGCATTCAGCTCGATGTCATCCATGTAGAGGAGGTGGTTGATCGTAGCTCCTTTCTTGAGTCGGTATTCATAGCCAGTCTTGTTGATTATTTGGCTTATGGGGTTCAGACCTATGCAGAACAGCAGTGGAGACAGAGCATCACCTTGGTATATGCCACATTTGATGGACACTTGTGCAAGTAGCTTGCCATTGGCTCAAGGGTGGTTCTCCACAATCTCATCGAGTTCGCAATGAATGCTCTTACAGTCCTATTGATGTTGTACAGCTTCAAGAATTCGTTGATCCATGTGTGTGGCATCCAGTCATAGGCTTTCTTGTAATCAATCCAGGCAGTGCACAGGTTGGTCTTTCAGGATTTGCAGTCTTGGGCAACTGCTCTGTCAGCCAGGAGTCTTCCAGGAGTTGGTATTTAGCACCTCTGGTATCTCTACCAATGCCCTTCTGTGCTTTGCTTATTATTGATCAATGCGCCTGCTTATTTTAGCTGCGAGGATGCCTGACATGAGCGTCCATGTTGTGGAGAGACAGGTTATAGTTGGATGGGACTGCACCTTTGGTGGAATCCTTCTGGATTAGGATTGTTTGCCCTTTGGTTAACTATTCTGGGTGAGTCCCATCTCTTTGGAGCTGGTTCAGTTGTGCTGCCAGGCGCTCACGGAGTGCTGTGACTGTCTTAATGTCAGTAGGCATGGATCATGTCAGGGACTGGTGCTGTCCAGTTTTTCATTCCTGGGATTGTTTCTTGGATGTCTGCCACTGTGATGTTAACTGGATTCTGCAGGATCTCTGGATTCAGAGAGGCCAGCCATTGAGCACTGCTGTTATGTACTGCCTCCTTTTCCCATATGCTCTTCCAGTACCTTTCAGTTTCCAGCATTGGTGGGTCTACCCTGCTGCTATTGCCCTGCCACTAAGCGTACACCTTGGCTGGTTGTGCAAACAGCTTGTTTATTCGTTTGGCTTCATTGTCTTTTGTGTACCTCTTTATGTGATAGGCCAAGGCTTGGAGTTTTTCTTTGGCAGTTTCAAGCGCTTCAGGTATGGACATCTGGTTGTACCTCTTCGGCATTGGTCGTTTCATTGCACCTCTTTGGGCCTCCGTCAACTGGCTTACTTCTCTCCGAGCTACCTTGATGTTAGCCATCTTTTCCATGGTGGGTATTGTTTCTCATGGTTGCTCTTATAGCTAAGCATCTCTAGGATCACTGCTGCTGAAGTGTAGATCAGCTCATTGGTTTCAGTGATTGATGTGGTAGCGATCGCTCTCACTGCTGCATTCGCTGTTTCCAAGAGACTTTCTGAGGGTACCTTACTTAGCCGTTGTAATCGGCGTCGGGGGGCCTTGCGCTCATTTTTGCTATAATCTTATCCTTCAGGTCAGCCACTTCCTTGCTCAGCTCTACGGTTAAACTCATTGGGGGTCCGTTCCCCATCCTTCAGAATCAGAATCAGCTTTAATGGCCAAGTATGACACATACAAGTATGACGCATACAAGGAATTTACAGATACAGTACAACCTGTCCAAGATCATTACAAACAACAACAACAACAAACAGATCCAGGTCACTGTTGGGCATGCAGCCACCGAGCGGCGCTCCCGTTTATGAAACATAGAGAAATACACATCTGGGGAGGGGAGGGTTCCACGGTGAGGGGAAAAAAACGCTCAACTGTGTTGTGGGTCCGTACAGCACTCACAACGCAGGTAATAGAAAAAACCACACCAACAAACATTTAAGCACATATTCAGACAATAACAATGACACATCAGGAAGGATGGGCAGGTATGAGCTCCAGTCCACAGGTTAACGCGCTGCCATCGAGGCGCGCTGTTATCCAGCTTCCTGTTGCAGGAGAGAGAATTGAGGATACAGCGAGACGGTGTGTGTGAATGTGAGTGTGTGTAACCATGTCAGTGTGTGCGTCAGTAGATGCAGGTGTACGGGGGAGAGGAGACTCTGTTGACATTCTTCTCAGGGACATTTGATTAGGACCAGGTTGAAGGTCTTCATGGGAGCCAAAATATAAATTATTTGGATTGCAGGGAGAGATCAAATATTCCTCTCTGTCCCTTCAGTCTGTCAGTGGTTTCTTTTGTAGTCTAATTCAGCCAAATTGTAGTTCAAATTAAAGTTCCAAATCCAAATTAATTCCCAGATCAATAGTTCCAAATCAAATTAATTTCCAGTTGCCCCAATCCGCACCGACAGTTTCTCCAAGTCCGATGACAAATTGCGGATGAGTCCCAGAGCGCTGGCCAGATCGCCTCTTACAGCATCTGTTCTGCGTCCCAGCTCCCCCAGCATTTGGTTCTGAGTCCCATCAGTACGAATCAACGCATCCAGCTGTTCCTTGAGCCGTCCAATCGCTTCCAGAACAGTGACCAATCTCGACCGTGTTTCAGATCTTTGTTGCCATTTTTCGGTAGTTCCAGTAACTGCCCATTCCAATCAACAGAAACCCGATCACCATGATTGACACCCCGGTTGACCCTTACCGGTGCTTCGTAGAGTTGGTTGGGGAGTTGGTATAACCTCCCCTCTGACCTGGCGTCCTGACTCCTCCTTGCCGTAGCATTTGTGTTGTATCTCGTCCATCTCAAGTTTTGATAGCAGTTGCCGTTTGTGGATGTTGGAACCCTGAGCTACTAGGTGTTTTGCCGTCTGAAACCTGGGTCTCCCACTTGCCAGCCTGTTGTCTTAATCAGTTGAGGTATATATATATATATATATATATATATATATATATATATATATATATAAATAAGCTCCTCAACAAAACGAATAGATGCGGGCTGCATTTGTAGGTTTCATGGTGTCTGGACTGCAGCGACACATCCGGAAAACATTAGCGCATCAACCTGCTATAAATTAAGCAATAAAACAGCTTCAATATGACCTGAATGTTCAGCTCTAAATTAGTGCCCAATGGCCCTAGCTTGACTTTAATACACTGGTAACGGTATATACAAGCGTTTCGGCAATAGTTTTCTTTTGCTTGGCTTTCAGGTCTTGCGCGGAACTTTTTCACGACAAAAAACAAACTGTGAGCTTTCCTTATTCACATTGGTATCTATGTTATATTTATATTGGCGGGGCTTGAGGAGTGTTTATATGTGTGTTTTGGTATGGAGCTTACCTGCTCACACAAAGTTGCAATGAGTCCCTCCAAGTCATTCTTCTCATGAATCACCATCTGTTTCTCCTCATACTCCTGCTCTAACTGCATCTCCAGCTGCTTCAGCTGCACAAATTTACACACAAACATACAGGATGAAAACCAATTAATTTCCTGCATGGATGTTGTTACGGCCACCTGTGGTTTACAGGGGCTCTTGTAATGTATTAACTTTGTTTTTGTTTAATTTCAGTCTCCAGGTCAAAGCTTGGCTGCATGTTTTGCAGACTGCTCCACCCCCTTAATTATAGAGACAGTGACATCATGTTGGGTATTTCTGTGACATTAGTTCTGATTTGTTCTTTTTTGCTGGAGACACATAAAGAAGGGTAAAATTAGATTGTGACCGGAGTCCTTTGACCCTGCCAGTCAAAATGACGGACAAAAATGTCTACCACAACCTCTGAGCCAGCCAGAGATTTTAAAAGCAAACAAAGTGGTTTAGAAGGGCTTGCCAGCAATCGGTTGTGATCCAGGACATTTTGCTGGGGAATACTGTCTCTGCTGCCAAGAACTTGTGCTGTTAGTAATTCATGACAGTCATAAGACTGTTAAACAGTGTCTTTTGTCAGAGGCCTCTTCAGATTTGTTAGACGACTGACTGCTACCAGGGATCCTTTCTGCCCATAGCATCACCACCAACAAACGACTCTTTGAATGTGAGTTATGTAAATAAAATATTTTTGTAAATTAATTTAATATCAGTAAGTATTTATTTTTAAAGAAATAACATTTGTCATAAGTTTATCATATTTTAAAAAACAATACAAATTTTGTGTTAAGAGATTGGTGGTGGTTTTCTTTGTTCTTTAAAAAAAAAAAAAATGTCATGCCTATGGAGAACATTGCAGCAAACAACTGCTATTATTATTAGTATGTTAGACGTACCCGTTTTTGAGAGGACTTATGGAGATCCTCCAGCTCCTCTTCTTTGTCCTCCAGCTCCTTCTGATGCATCTGCTTCATCCTCTCCATCTCAATCTCAAACCGCATGTGGATCTGTTCGATAAAAGATGCAGATGAGCTGAGACAGCAAGCACAAGAGTTTGTGTTATCCTTTAACTGTGCTCCATGAGAACCTGCTGCTGTTGCTGAATTTGGGCATAGAGTTTGGTCATTTCTTCCGCTCTCTCGCTAGCTTGGCTCTCCAAGAGGCGAATCTGTTTCTTCATGTCAGGCACTGAGTCTGAGGCGAGATCAACCGGCAGGCTGAGGTCTCTGATCTGAGCACATAACTCTTCCTTCTGCTTCTGCAGACGACTCATTTCTGCCTGGTTCTCCTGCATACATATAAAAACACTCATGCACACAGAAATGTGGAGGCCATTGGTGCTTCAACTAATGAACTGAGAATAATCAAATAAATATAAAATTATTTCAATATAAAAATTTCAAACATAGTATGTGTTTCAGTAAAAACAGAGAACTAATGAGATTTATGTTCAAAAACTGGCAAACTAAAGACTAAAATTCCTTTTAAAAAATTGCAGGACTTAATTAATAATGACATTCTCAGTTAGCAATATATTAATCTACAAATCAAATTGGCAGTACTGTTTAAAAGTGCAACTATGGCAGAGATCAAACAACTCTTTTCAATTTCTCATTTGTATTCCTAATATTCCTTTAAAAAAATCCCCCAGATTTTTCTTTCTTGTAATAAATTATTGAAAATGTTTTACTTTATTACTTTTGAGCCCACAAAGCTCTTTCCAATGAAATATCATGCATATTAACACTTGAATAATTAAAAAACAGACACGCGCATAAACATAATCATGTTCAATAAATTAGGATATTAAAAAGTTAATTTATTTGGATGAATTACACTGATTAGGAAATATGGTTTCAAGGCTTTTATCTTGTTAATTATGATGATTTTCCACAAACAGCTGATGAAAACATAGCATTTAAAAGTAGTGTTGGTCAAGTTACTTGGAAATAGTAATTCATTACTAAATACTGACTACTTCCCCCAAAAAGTAATCCTACTACTTTACTGATTACTTATTTTCAAAAGTAATTAGTTAATTTATTACTTAATTACATTTCAAAAATATATAGCCAGCGACAAGCTTTTTCAGTTCGGCGGTACCAGGTCCGGTGGCTCTTAATTCTATTTTCACCTGTTTAGCAGCAGTAGGGCTGTCTGATGTAGAATCCACGTTAGCAGCTGCAGCTGTGATGTTCGTCGTGCTCTCTGTGAGCCTCACCTTCCCCCGGTTAGCTAGGTGCTTGCTCAGGTCTGAAATTGAGTTTTTCTCCGTACATATAAGTTTCCTTCCAACGCAAAGTGTGCAGCGGACACTAATATTTTTGTTGTTTTTACAGAATCAAAATGAAGGTAGTGCCGATACTTCTAACCATCAAACGCTGAATGCTTGCGCTGTATCCTGCACCCCATTGTTGTCTGTTGTTTGCTGTCGCGGACGTTGCACGGTTATATGTCCATACTTGATAACCTTGAGAGCTCAAAATTATGCAGACATTTAAAAGGGGCGGTGTTTAAAAAAAATCATAACTTGCATTTTACAGTATTTATACAGTAATAACGTAAATTAACAAATTAAACAGTCCCTACACTTTTTCGTGAAAAAACTTTTGTGAAAAGTTGCAAACTTTTTATTCGTGATTGTATTTAATTTTTCGGCAATCGCTTAGAGGCTACATTGTCACATAAACTTTAGTAAAAAATATGACTTTAAATGTAATTTTAACAGATGAAAACTCTAAAAATGTGACCAGCTCAGATTGGGTCCCCACTACAAGAACATCACTGCTTTTATTTTGGTGCTACAGTCCGAGACCCACCCTGGCCCCTTTTAGCCCCTCTTTATTCACCTCTTGAATACGCCCCTGCTCAGCAGCACTGAACGTTTAGGAAAAGTCATTCATTAATCATTCTAAAAACTCACAGGAGTCTCCGTATCAGGAGAGTGAGAAGTACTTTTCCTTACTTTGATCTCAGGGCAGTATTGAGTCTGTTGATTTTGATACTGTAAATTATTAAAAAGAACAACAAGTTGCGCTCTCGGGCTCAAATAGCTGGGGAAAAATACTGTGATCGGCTGTTGAATTACTGCACTACCGAAATAAAAGGAAGCAAGACTCGAGGTCGGTCGAAACATTTTTTAATAGATAGATTTAAAAAGTAATTGAAACTAAAGCTTCTGTCAGTCACATAAAGACTGTTCTGGAAACTTGCGGCTGGCTGCTGCGCCGTGCGTCACAAATTAGAGCTGATTGTTTTTTTCATGGGACATATAGGCTACAAATCACGTTAGTGACCTATTTTGGATTCAAAACGGCGAATTTTGCCAACAGGTGAAGGATTTTCATGTCATGAATGAGGAAACTGTAGCCTGCCTACCCCACAGCATATGTCACTGTCATGAGACGCCGTCTGTGCAACTAACGCAGTAAAGCAGCCTGCTTGTTCAGAAGTAATGGCAGTTTGATTACTTTTGTCCAGTGTAATCCTTTACTTTACTCGTTACTCAAAAAAGTAATTGAATTACAGTAACATGTTACTTTTAATGCATTACTGCCCATCACTGTGTAAGAGTACAATATTCCTTCAGATTAATAAAAAATATGTTATTACCAAAGTGTAGCCAATTGAAAAACATGTTTCAAACCTGATCAAAGATTATTATTTTTAACATGTGCTTTTAATGTGACAAATGAGCTTCATTGGAAAGCATTTTCTAATTCATTAAATTACACTATTCTGGAAAGTAAGGTGAACTGAGGAAAGTAGGAGTTGTAATATGTTGTGCCACAGAGGACTTCGCTGGTTATCAATGCTTTCTTTAACAATTGTTTGTATTTGTTTAAGCTGTCCACTGCCATTACATAGTGACCTTTGCACAGGTGTTATTGAACTGTCAATCTACAGAGTTACCTACATTTTTATCTGATTACTTCCAGCTTCACAGGAATAGTGAACTAGCTTTTTACAATACAGTGGCTATAGGATCGGCCTTCATTCACATTCTTCAGCATAGTATAATACTCAAATAAGTTCATAAATATTAATATATGGAGAAGCTGGACTACTCATGAAACTTTATCCAAACACACCTGGAGGTTGCGGCGCAGGTTAAATACTTCAGTCCCCAGAGCTGAATTCTCCTGCAAGGCTTTGTCCTTCTGTTCTCTCTCGTTGTTGGCCTCCTCCAGAGCCTGGGCCAGCTCATTATCAAACCTGCATCAGCACAAAAGCACACACAAACAGACAAGAAACAGTATGATTGCTGTGAGAAAGGTATTATCACAGTAGTCAATATAAACCCATTTCAACATTTGAGGGATTTTAAAAAACATTAGGTGATGAAGAAATACTATTATCTGATGTTATGTAACTGATATACAGAATAGGAACATTTTTATTTGAAGGGGAGGTGAACCTTCTCTTTTTGCGTTCCAGTTCATGCATGCGACTCTGCAAAACATCACTGAGTACTCTGGCATCCTGAAGGTCTGAGGTCACCCTGCGACAGTGACGTTTCAGCTCCGACGTGCTCCTCCGAGACTGTTCCAGCTGGGCCTGTAACGTTGCCACCTACACACACACACATGCTATTACCTTGAGACATTTAATCTGTTTTCAGGGCTGACATGTACTACAGTGTGTCCTCTCTCACCTTGGTATCGAGCTGTTGTCTGGTCTGCCTCTCCATCTCCAGTTTTTCCTCAGTCTGTTTCAGTCGTCTGCGGACAAATTCCACCTCCGTCTGGCAGCACTCCAGCTGCATGGCCAATTCGCCCTCTGAATGATGGGACACATGGGTCTGAATTTGTCAGGCTGAGACATCTGAGTCTCAGTTCATTAAAACTTTGTCCTGTCAGGTGTTCCAGAGGTCAGGTCACAAAGCTATTATTAAGGATGATTTAGAATGTATTACTATGGTAAAATCTACAGTTTTATTCAGAAATTGCATTTTAGTCTTCCTTTTAATTATTTATTTCACCACATCTCAATTCATTTTAAATTGATTCCACTTTGCCATCCAAACGTATTTTCACCTATTCATACTTTGTTAATTATTGGCAATAATGTTGCTGTTTGTCTGACCATTCTCCTTTACCTGTTGCAGCCCCTCTCTGACTTGCAGCAAGTTGAGCAATCTGTTTCTCCTCCTCCAGCTGCTTCTCCAGGGTTTCCATGTTAACTTTACACAGCTCCAACCGTGCCTTAAAAAAAATCACAAATTAAGCAACAAAAGAGATCTGATCAGTAAAATTTTACTTGAATTGTGAAATTAAAATAAACAGCAATCACTGCAGCCAGGAGGCAGTCATTATGCTTTAAGTTTTTCCCCAGGTCTTTAGTATGTAGATCACTTTGTTAGCGGGCCCACCAAAAGGTCTTTGTTCTCCCTGCTGAGTCGCAGCCTCTCTGCCCTCTCCACGTCCAGAGCCTGGCCCACTGCATCTCCACGAAAACGCTCATCGCTTAGCTCAGATGTCACAGCTGTAACCTACACATATACATCAAAAAAATAGCAGTGAGTGCATGTGTGTGTGTGCTCCTGTCTAGAATTCAAACTGAGGACCGTTTTTCACTGTTCACTCAGATCTTCAACTGTAAAATGAGGAAAGTTTAATACAAAGTGAGGACATTTTGCCTGGTCCTCACTTTTGGACAATAGTTCTGAGCTCTCGTGGTTGGTTTTAGAGGTATTGTGTGAATTCAGTTTTAGTTTAGTTTAGAAAAAGATTTGTAATAGTTAGCGTTAGGAAGTGTATGGGCTAAGCAAAACACTGTCACTAAAATGAATGCAAGTCAATAAAGGTATCACCCACTTCACTACTATATAAATATGTGTGAGTGTGTAGGTGTGTCTGTGTGTGTGTGTTTGTGTGTTGCAGCATAAACCTTGGTCTCCAAGAAGTCTACAGTCTGCCTCAGCTCTTTCCTCTCCTTCTCAGACTTCCCCAGACGGCTCCTCATAGCTGATACTTCATCCTTTCAAGAGAATGAAAGAGAAGCTTTTTACAGAGACAGAAATATTAATTAAATAATATCACTAACATTTGCTGGGTGAATTGCTGTTTCTTTGTTATTTCTGCACTCCACCTTTAACTGAGATCACCTGTTGGATGTGTTTGTTAGAGGACGCAGCTGACTGCTGATCCTGTTAGTTAGTTTCTTTGGAGGTATTAATTTCATATCAGGCAGTGCCACGTTAGTGCTAATTACCTGTTGTTTCTTTAGTTTTTAATGAATTTTTACCACAGTGTATAGTTTTTGTGAGGTAAACTTGATATTCTTAAGTCAGTCAGGATTAGTAAAGTTTTTCTGTGTCAGGATAACGAGATAAATAAATTTTCTGTGGTCTAATGAAGCTAAAATGTAACTGTTTGGCCATAATAATCATTATAATATTTTGGGATTAAAAATGGGAAGCTTTCAAGTTTAAGAAGAAAATCCCATTTGTGATATACAGTGATGGGCACGTTACAAACAAATTGTAATATATTTCACATTACAAGTTACGATGTCAAAAATGTAATATGTTTGCATTACATATTACTGTCTTAAAAATGTAACTGAGTTACACTACTTTAAGTTACTTTTGGCAAAATATTTTAAATATCTAACACGACTTCTAACCACCGTAAGTGTCACACCACAAATACTGTATTTTTAAACACTATTTAATCAAAATTAAGTCTCTAGTTCATTTGCATGCCTTCTATTTCATGGTAATTTTTGTTAAATCTAATCAAAAGAAGGTGCTGAAAGTGCTCATCATAAAGATGGTTGACAAAGATGAGACTTCGATGTCTGAAGTCTTACAACAGATGGTTTGGAAAAAAGTTTGAATAATGCTGCTGTTTAAATGTACAGTTGATCTTTTCCTCAGCTGTCCTGATTCTCTGATGTTTTAGTTTTGAGCAACAAGAAGTGGATGGTGGATCTTATTCTACCTTATCCAACTTGATTTGGTCTGTTGCATTAGTTGGCCAGAAAAATAATTTCACATGCATTTGTAACTTGAGTTACTGAAATTGTAACTAGTAATATATTGCTGTATATTTTCCTAAGTAATGCATTACATTACCTAGTTACTGAAAAAAGGAATATATTCCTGTAACTCATTACTTTTGTAATTCATTACTCCCAACACTGGTGATATATATGGTAGTGGCAGCATCATGTTGTGAGTTAGTTTTCCTGCAGTTTGTCCAATTGGACAATGATACAAAGCATGCTGCCATATTAGTTGCAAAGAATCTGTTAATTTTGTTGACAAAATATTTTTGGCCTTAATTTGGTCACAAATATATACTTTTTTTCGGACGAAATCCAAACATAATTTAAAAAAATATATAGCATAAAAGTGAGGACTGTGACTAAATTGATTGACATTTTCATCAAAATTCCATCATATGACGGTAATGATCCAAGGAGCAAACAAAAGAACCACTCAAGAATTGGAACTAGCTGAGAAAAAAAACAATCAGTTGCCTTACTGAGACATGATGCTAACCAATGCTAACTCACAAGAATGCAACATTTAATCACGTTATGATACAAAGGAGAAACTGCTCACGCCTGAGAGAAATAGAACAAAAGATTTATGGACCCATTTCATATATGACAACAACATAAAAAACCAAGAGCAAAAGTGCTGAGCAGCTTTTTGTTGGGCTAACAGAACAATCTGAAGAGGAAAATTAAACTTCAATAATATCCCAAAGCTAAATTCACTTAGTAGTTTTGTTTTAATGAGATAAAGTTGAAGACTAGAATGAAAAGTACTTGCTAGGCTGATGAAATAGCTGTGTCACCTTCGTCATGTTTCTTAATGAAGCTGAAGGTGGTTTCAGGTTTCTAGCTTCCCATTCAGGAAATGGATAAAGGGCAATTACACACAATTGACATAAATATTAGTTTTCACAAAGTTTGCTGCTAAACTGCTTTTAGATCTTTGTTTCAGTTGTTTCTGTGATGACTGATGACTGAAATATAATTACAAGCACTTCATACGTTTCAAAGGCTTTTATCGACAATTACATGACATTTTTGCAAAGAGTCCGTGTTTGCAGTGTTGGCCCTTATTTTTCAGGACCTCTGCAATTCAACTGGGCATGCTCTCAATCAACTTTTGGGCCAAATCCTGACTGATAGCAACCCATTCTTTCATAATCACTTCTTGGAGTTTGTCTGAATTAGTGGGTTTTTGCTTGTCCACCTGCCTCTTGAGGATTGACCACAAGTTCTCAATGGGATTAAGATCTGGGGAGTATCCAGGCCATGACCCAAAATTTAAACGTTTTGGTCCCCAAGCCACTTAGTTATCACTTTTGCCTTATGGCACGGTGCTCCATGGTGCTGGAAAATGCTTTGTTCTTCACCAAACTGTTGTTGGATTGTTGGAAGAAGTTGCTGTTGGACGGTGTTTTGAAAACCATTCTTTATTCATGGCTATGTTTTTGGGGCAAAATTATAAGTGAGCCCACTCCATTGGATGAGAAGCAACCCCACACATGAATGGTCTCAGGATGCTTTCCTGTTGGAATGACACAGGACTGATGGTAGCACTCACATTTTCTGCTCTGGACAAGCCTTTTTCCAGGTGCCTCAAACATCAGAAACAGGCTCCATTGGAGAATATGACTTTGCCCCATTCCTCAGCAGTCCATTCACCATACTTTTGCAGAAGATCAATATGTCCCTGATATTTTTTTGGGAGAGAAGTGGCTTCTTTGCTGCCCTTCTTGACACCAGGCTATCTTCCAAAAGTCTTTGCGTCACTGTGCGTCCAGATGTGCTCACACCTGCTTGCTGCCGTTCCTGAGCAAGCTCTGCACTGGTGGCACTCCGATTCCGCAGCTGAATCCTCTTTAAGAGACAATCCTGGCACTTGCTGGACTTTCTTGGACGCCCTGAAGCCTTCTTAACAAGAATTTAACCTCTTTGAAGTTCTTGATAATCCTATAAATTGTTGATTTAGGTGCAATCTTTGTAGCCACAATATACTTATCTGTGAAGCCATTTTTATGCAATGCATTGATGGCTGCATGCGTTTCTTTGCAGGTCACCATGGTTAAGATTGGAAGAACAATGATTTCAAGCATCACCCTTCTTGTAACATGTCAAATCTGCCATTCTAACCCAATCAGCCTGACATAATGATCTCCAGCCTTGTGCTCGTCAACATTCTCACCTGAGTTAACAAGACGATTACTGAAATGATCTCAGCAGGTCCTTTAATGACAGCAATGAAATGCAGTGAAATTTTCATGGCAAAGAAGGACTATGCAATTCATTTGATCACTGTTCATAACATTCTGGAGTATATGCAAATTGCTATTATAAAAACTTAAGCAGCAACTTCTGCAATTTCCAATATTTATGTAATTCTCAAAACTTTTGGCTACGACCGTATTTATTTATTCTTAGCTATGTGCTATATCTGATAAGTGATGGATGGCATGGTTTTGGCCTTGTGTCTTAAATTACAGTTCCAAGTACACTCAACAAAAATATAAACGCAACACCTTTGTTTCTGCTCCCACAATTTCACTGTAATTAATTTTAGTTTTAGTAAAGATTTAGTCATTTGTTTTAGTTTAATTTTAGTAGACTAAAACGGCAAGCAATTTTAGGTGACTAAAATACCAATAATTTTTTAAAATACAATATTTTTCTACTTATGGCAAATATATGTATGGTAAAAATATCTACACTCATCAAAAATATAAACGCAACACCTCTGTTTCTGCTTCCATTTTTCATGAGATGTACTTAAAGATCTAAAATTCATTCTAGATACACAATATTACCATTTCTCTCAAACATTGTTCACAAATCAATCTAAATGTGTGATAGTGAGCACTTCTGCTTTGCTGAGATAATCCATCCCACCTCACAGGTGTGCCACATCAAGATGCTGATCTGACATCATGATTAGTGCACAGGTGTACCTTATACTGTGCACAATAAGAGGCAGTGCAGCTCCTAGAATACTTTAAAAATGCATTTAAACAAACACAGCGTTCTTTGATGGGGAGAGCAAGTTTGCACCCAGACACAGACGTATCGACAGAGGCGTTTTTCGCTTACGGTTCTATGTTTCTCTGTGTCTCTCCGTTCTATGTCGGTTTTTCAGTGTTGCAAAGAAATTCCCGACCAGGACAGCAGGTGGGTGCTAACTTTTCATGGCGGGTCTGCCTACCACTGCAGTGTCATTTCTGGTTGACAAGAGTTAATTTCTTTAGCTTGTAAATGCATTCCCCCCTCAAGTAGCAATGGACGACAGAAAGTATGTTTTCTTAAGCTCGAAAGCTTTTTACTAGAAGGACAGCTCCTAGAATACATAAAAAACACATGTAAACCAACACAGCTTTCTGTTTTGTTGTTTCTCTACTCCTCTTTGTGTTCAAAATCACCAAAAGACTATACTAGATAAATTGTCTTTTCAATATGAAGCATGTAGTGTCCAAACGCAGTACTGACTACTGATTACAGTGACTATAGAGCACCATTCTGGTGAAACAATCTCTGGCTGTTGTTGAGCTTGTGATAGATAGGTAGAAACTTTGGCTCTACTGTTTGCCCTTGTGTAGTTGGCAGAGGCCTTGCGTTGTTGGATAATGGCACAGTGTCTGTCTGTTTGAACGTAGACGGAGTAGTATAAACTAGACTTAAGACTGCAGAAGACATCCTCAGCTCCACTGACATATATTTTATTTCAGTGGTCCTGAGTTGGTACATGTTTGTTGGTATCACAATGGTTGATGTTGCCTCCATGATAAGAAAAAACTCACAAATGGGGATTGTGGGGCGAATCCTTGAGAAAGTTCTGAATGCATCTTGGAACCATTGTTTTCTGGACCAGTAGACACTAGCAGCAAGGGATATGGTACCAGTGCTTAATAAAACGATAAAATATGTAATCAAAGTGGTAAATAACATTAAAAGGAGTTTAAAAAAATACACCAAATGTTTTCGGAAACTGTGCCAGAATCTTGGAAGTGAGTATATCATGTTAAGGTACTCTGGCTTTCTAGGGAAAAGGTACCTTCCCACCTTTTTGAGTTACATGCTGATGCTTTTTTTGACCAGAAAAATTCTCCTCTTGCAGATCTTTTTAGCAACTCTGCCTGGCTTGAAGAGGACCAGAGGTTTTATAAGGGTTCTCTCCAGCCCCGATCGAGCTCTTCCAGCACAGCCTATGCCAAGGACTTGGTAAAAGTGGAGAAACTGCTGCAGACCCTTCCTTCACTGGTGAAGGAAAAGCACATGAGTTTCTGGGAGAAACTCACCCCAAGCAAGATAAAAATTGAAGATTGATCAGGTAAATTGTTAACACTGATGAAACAAACCCCATTGTTCTGCCCTGAGTTTTGCAGAAGCGTTCTGAATCTGATTGCCGTGAGAGGGAGAAAGGGAGCCGACCCCACATGCAGCAGCATCTGAACCAGCCTGAAGCCTTTTCCACCCATGCCACAAAGCCGATATGAGGTGAATGCCATGCTAGAAAAGCTGCAAAAGGTACTGTTTTAGTGAAGGTTTGAGCGGATTGCTGTTTAGCCACACCAGAAAGGATAAAGCTGACATCCCAGCTGAAATGCTACCCGCGTTACCAGCTACTGAGTAGCCATGACTACTAGTAGTCTATTGTCAGCCACCCCATGTCATCTATGGAGAATCTCCCATAAATGATTTATCTAATTGATCACCAGAAGAAATCCTTCATAAATATTCATAGCCAAATAATTGCATCCTTCTGAATGCCAACACCATTCCTTTGCATATTTATCCATTCATTTTGTTCTTTATTTTTTCATTCCTTTAACAAGTAGTGTATGTTACTAGATTTGTTGATTTAAATGTTTTTTTTGTATATAAACTCTTGTATTTTGGATAGTAATTTTTTGCCCCTTATTCCACCTACATGTGTAGTAATTTGCTGTTAAGTGAACATGTAGACCTTACTTCTTCATCTTTCTTTAATTACTTTAGCCAGGCAAGTGATCATAACAATATCTGCCTGAAATATTTGGCTATTAATATATCCTCTGTATTTAATAATTTTCTGTAAAATAGTTAATCCTAATGATTACCATAAGCAATCATTTATAAATATTCCTCGCCATCGTACTATCGCAACTGGATGACTTTTGGAATCAACATAGAAAGTGTCATGTTGCAAAGCAATGAGGAGAGTCAGCTGGAAGAACTGTTGTGTTACCAAAGGTTGAAAACAAAATTTGCGGAGGTAAGCATCTTCCAGTTCTGGTGCAGTACCATGATGCGCAAGTCCTTCCCTAGACACTAGAGCAGTGAAAAGTTTCTTTCCCTTCAGCAATACCTATGTTTGTGAGAGCGGCTTCACAGCTATCGTTCAGCAACAGACAAAACAGAAAAACAGGCTGGACATTGAGCATGATCTCAGAGTTGCTTTTTCTACCATCATTCCAGACTTAGAGACTATTATCAAGAGCAGAAAACATCTCCAGTTCTTGCATTAATCCCTGCAAACTTTAAAATAAGTGTTACACCACATGTTTGAAATGTTACCTATTTTTAACAGTAGTTTAGGTATTTACTGAAAGGATAATTGGAAGAAAATATTATTTCACATAGCTTAATCTAATTCAGTTTAAGTTTTTGTTTGATTTATTTTAGTTTTGTGATTAAAACTGCTATGTTGGTTGTCATTGATACAGCGGATATCCTTAGACACTTTCCATCGATTAATAGAAAGTTAAAAAGATATGCTGCTTTCTCAGTTACACTTTGTTTTTTTTTTGTTTTTTTACAAAAACACGAACCAAGACTGATAGCTGATACAATTTTTATTGCAGCTCCATGCCTTTAGTTTGATTGAGTATCAGAGTGATTTCACTGGTCATGTAACATATTCCACGAACAGGTTTCTCACTATAAAGAAAAATCTATAGTTTGTCTTTTTTCTATAAGTAATTCAAACTGTAGCACTTTTATTTCAAAGATGAGTGTGTAACTAGTTTAAATACTCTTATAGTTTAAACCTTCATAGATTTTTAAACATAAAAGTTGTGCACCACTCAGGTGTATCTTTTTCCATTGAGGGTCTCGGAGCAGGTGTCTTTCAAAGTGAGGAAAATAGCTATGGGTAGTTGTTTGTGCAGTTTTTTCTTCTGGACGAGAATATTCTTATAACCACACATCCTAAATTTGGCAAGCAAAGGAAAAAACAAGACAGAGGAGATTGATATTTGCATCAACTCAATGAGGAGCGAGAGGACGATGCATGGTAGTATGCTGTAAAGAAAGCATGTAAAATTGTAGTATAAAAAGATCAGTGAAACAGCAAGGCCGCGAAAGGTTATACTGAGGGACCACTGAAGTACAATCAACTAATGTTTAGTAGTGATTGCAGGTTTTTACAAAGCGTTACGACTGTAGATGACGAAATTAGTAAATGAGTAATTACATGGGTTTGTTAACCTACTTTTTAAGATGAGTCAGCACAGGTCAGCGACCTACAGGTCAACTAACAGAAAAGAGTGAGGCATTTTGGCATTAAGATGATGTCAGGAAAACACCAGTTTATGGTGTGGACAAAGTTCTATTAACATTTGGTTTCCCCCACCAATGATCGGGGCATAATAATGCTAAGCTTTTCTCGCTTTAGGTTTTTGACGTAACGGAATGTTGGGAGTGACTAACTTGTATAAAATGGAGTTGATGTACTGACTGATTCAGTCACAGGCCAAGATAACATTCTTGGTCTGTTTCTCCTTGCTGCAGCAAGTAATAAAATTTAGAACTCACAAGAACTGTCTTTTAAAGTTAGCTTTTTTTTAAAGCTGCCATTTCAACAGTATAAGTAATAATCACTCAGAAGTTTAACTACAAGCAAAATCTGGGTTTATAGTGTGGGCACACTGATAGAGGCGAGACTGCCGAACACTGGTGCCACTAGGCCCTCTTTCCACCACCAGTAGGCAAGAAGGGAGGAAGTGTCTTACCCAAAGACACAACACCCGAGATGGACAGAGTTTGGATTCGAACAAGGAAACCCTCTGGTTACAACATGAGGCCCCCGCATTGCTGAGAGAGAACAGACAGAACCAGTCTCTCACTTACCTTCTCTATATGCCTGGTAAGACGGGGTTTTATTTCACTAGGCACGTGCAGTGAAGCTCTTGGAGGTGATCGCCTTATAAATACACACATAATATTTTTACACTGAACTGAAAGTAGCTGGATATGTGTACCTCCTTGGCTCTGAGTCTTTCGTTGTCCATGTTAACATCAAGCAGAGGACGCAGTCTGCAGAAAAGTTTCCACCAGCTCCATTTGGCTACAGTCTTTAGAACCCGCAGGTTCCTTTGCAAACATTGTACCGCCATCTGTTGCACCTAAAGCAAACAAACATGCAGAAACACAAATGTAAAAAGTCTGAGGTAAAACCACAGATGAGGTTTTAAAATAATTCTTAATGCATTTACAATGAGTTTATCTCAGTGCTGATTACAGTGGGACCAGAAAACCTTTAAAGTGACGTAAGATTGACAAATCAGCTGTATTATGCAGAAATTGTAAGATTCTATATTAAAATGATGGCTATTTTAGAGGCCAGCTAAATTACTGGGATGAAAGGACCAGTTCCAAAGCAGGTTACATATTCAAATATTTAACTAAAAATGTTTGCAAAGTCCTCCATCCATTTAGGTCTAGAAAATCTCTGATTAGAGATAACTTTAGTTATTGATACACATGATGTTGATCACTTCTGTGACCAGTTTAATAGCTCTTGATTCAAGATATAACAAATATGAACAAAATATAATTATGCTTTGACATATAGTTCAGAGTGAACTGGATTTTTTACAAACATTCTTAGTGGAGGGAAAATACACAGCTAAATATACTCAAAAATGTAAGCTGTATTCCTTAATACGTCCAATCAGGAAAAAGTTGCTACGGTAACAGAAGAAAAATAATAAAAAGAGCTGTCTGTGTATGTTTTATTTGTGTGAGCTATATATAAACTCAGAAAAAGAGATGTAAGAAACTATTTACAAAGAAACATACATGTTAAGAGATGTTTGCTTTTTACTTAGGCTATAAGAGAACAGAAGAGACCAAGACATTCAGTAGATCATAGGAAAACAGAAAATATCTTTATTTTGAATAAATACATAAAGAATTTTATTTTTGATTTAAATCTTTTGTCATTTTTACTACATGCTTATTTGCTACAGAACATCATGAATTTATTTTATCTCTCCACCTTACAAATCAGAACAGTCAGTGGGCTAATACTAGTAACAAAACAGGTTGCTAGTCTGCAGCTTAGTTGCTGTGAAGGGGAACCAATCAGATGTTAGTGTTTATTATTTGTGAAACATAATAAACAGTTAATATTTTTTAATTATGTATCTAGTGCAAAAACAGATTCTATGTATGATTAAGCTGTATACTTGATTCAAATTTTATTTGGTTATCTCAATTCTATTATGTCATTAAGAGTGATTCTCAAATTTGAGCAGGGGATCTCTTCAGCTCCTCTAGAGATACGTTAGGTGGACGTGTCTTGGAAAGTTCACAGTTTTGTATGCTTCCAATTTTAGCTGACGGATGAACAGCGTTTTGTCAGATTTGATCATATTTCCAAATCTGACCCGTTTGGGCAGATTTGAGTATTGCTTTATGACTTAATTCTGCTTTAAACTTCATAACAGCCCCCCTGAACTATCAACTGTGTTACTTGGTCCTCATGATGCTGTTTGCTCTCTAATAAACCTCTGAGGCCAGACACGAAGCAACTCCATTTATACTAAGAGTAAATTACACACAGGTGGACTAGATCTACTAATTAGGTGACTTCTGAAACTTGTACTGGATTTTATTTAGGGGTATCAGATAAAAAGAGGTTGATACATATTTATATGTACATTTTCTATAAATAAGAAAAATGTGGATTCCCATGGTGGAATAGTGTTAGAGTCAGACAACAAATCAGAAAGTAAATCTGTTGGGGTTATTCTTGGTACTCAGATACCGATTCTCAGTACAACACTGCCAGACAGGACACGTTGATAAAAGAATAGAGTCAGACTGCAGTTCCATATATTTAGCCAGACAGAGGCTCACCTTGAGCTTGCGGTACTTCTGACGTCCCAGATGTCCCTTACAGGCGGCCTGCAGGTAAACCAGCCATCCAGTGACCTGCCGATCCCTCTGCTGTTCCAGGTATTGGAGCACACCTCTCTTCATAAACACCTGAGACCCAACAAAGAATGATATCTTTCACTCATCACTTACTATATCTGGTTTTGTTGTCCGATAATTCCAAAGGTGTTCTCACCCTGCTGGCACCAACCGCAATGCTGTTTTTATCTACATCCAGCTCAACCAGCAGCTCCTCCACTGCCTGAAAAAAAAGCACATTCATTCAGAGTTTATGATCCTCTGGGTTAATGTGAACTATAGAGCAGTGTTTCCCAACCCTGCTCTTCAAGGCACACTGCCCTGTATGTTTTAGATGCTCCCCTGCTTTAGCATGCTTGCTTTATCTGATTCCAGTTCACTAAAAGTGTGTCAATCTGCCTTTAATTGAATTCAGGAGGGAAACATCTAAAATATGCAGAGAAGTGTGCTTTGAAGAGCAGAGTTGAAAAAATCTTCTCTTCTGCCCTTCTTACCTTTCTCTCATCATGGCTGACAAACTTTGAAGCGTAACGCTTCATAATGGGAGGAGATAGAGCCTGAAAATGGCACCTGAAGTCACTGAGCATCATTTGTTCTGGATAACCTGGAAAAAGAGGAAGACACTGGGAAACATGGGCTTTATATGGGTTCTCATTTTGATATTCTTATTGGTTTACAATCTGTTAACATTTCTTTCTGTATATAGTTGTTTTTAATGGAATTACGCAAATCTGTATTTATGCAATCATAAAAGTTATCAAAAGAGACCCTGATGTACCTATGAAGTAACTCACCGACCACTTTATTATGTACACTCGTTGGGTGTGCAGAATACCATTTCCAGATGGTAGCAAGAGCGGCAGTAAACCGCACTACATGCTTTTCCAATCAGCTAATAAGAGGAAACCAGAGCTACCGTTCATCCTGGCTCACCAGATGTAGACAAATCTGCAACATTTGTGTAATGATATTTCAATAAAAACCCTTATCTCTTAGGAATGAATCTGTAATCTTGTTGGAATTATAAAGAATTAAGGAAGCTCAAGAGAAAAAAGAATGAACAGGCTCAGACATTATTTTACATATTTGGGTATGCAATTCAGGTTCCTTGTTGAATCTTTGTACTTCAAAACATCTGTCACCAACAAGATCATAGACACACTGAAAAAAACTCATTTTCTAACCAAGAAATCCATCCATTTTCTGAACCCCTTAGTAATCCAGGGGTCGCGGGGGGGCTGGTGCCTATCTCCAGCTCTCAACTGGCGAGAGGCGGGGTACACCCTGGACAGGTCGCCATTTAACCAAGACATATAACCTCAAAATTTTTTATTGACTATTCATTTGAATATTAAGAGATTTGAAAGATTTGAGCTTTAG
Organism: Apricaphanius iberus; assembly: GCA_028564705.1. Classification (NCBI taxonomy): domain Eukaryota; kingdom Metazoa; phylum Chordata; class Actinopteri; order Cyprinodontiformes; family Aphaniidae; genus Apricaphanius; species Apricaphanius iberus. The sequence continues at coordinate 379,410 of JAPXFQ010002081.1, forward strand.
CATGTGTAGATTGAACTGAACTGAATGGAATTGAGGGACATAGACAGCATTTGAAGTCGCTCTAAAGTGTGAATGCATGAAATTTGAAATATCTTAACGTAAAATCCAAACTGTCCTTTACCATGGAGCTATTACACATATAACTACCGTAAGGATAATTATTTGACCTATTGTGCAGTAAAGATTTTACCTTATAATAATAGATTTATTGATAAGTCACCTTATTTAGGGGGTTCTCACTCTGGGTGGGTAAATGAATTTACTTTTTTTAATATATTTTTGAATTCATAAATAATGTACTCAGTATTATAAATATAGCTGTATTGAAACTACTGTAATCTGTAAACCTGCCTACAGTGATTTAAGAGCTAAACATGTTTACTGTGGGGAATCACTGCAAGGAGTTTTATAAATATTTTTTATAGCTGTGATAGTAATTGGGTTATATTTGAGCTCCTTTTTGATATTCATTTACTTCACTTTTGAGTTTTTTCCCCAATGGTAGTTGGTATGGTAGTTGTGAGGGTACACGTAGTGGAATATTTTCAATCTATGCATTGCATATGGATTTTTTGGTTTTACAAATGTCAATAACGATGATGTTTATCCTTTTGTTGTACTAATTACACACACAGACACACACACACAAATTAAGTTATCTGTCATTACTTGGTAACGTAACATTTGTTTTCATTGTTTTGTCAATGTAATGTTTTCTCATTTATTCTGAAATTAAAAACATTAAACTAAATTTAAATTTAAAAAATAAATGAATGCAACTATTTTTTTCAATACTTAGGATGCCATTTAATTTTTGGGGCGTAGCCTGAACACTGTATGACTGTCTGAAACTGGTCGGAGACCACCTAACTAGCTTACAAAATGATACTTGCTGATTTTAACTTTTTGACCTGTCTGTCTGTACTTGTTTAATTTAAGTCTTTATGTGTCAATAAGAAAAATGCTCCTCTGAAGTGACTTTGCCAACCTGTGCGGTAGAGCTGGAGGGCTGACAGGATCTGGATGGAGTTCAATTGCACTCTAAGAGCCGGGACATCAAAACTGCCACTGTTTGATTTTGCACTCACACACTGCAGGAACACTGGCCTGGCTCGACGGATCAGGTTCACCAGAGCATCCTGCAGGAAATGAATGAGACAATGGAAGGTATCACAAGTCTGGGTTAATCTAAAAACATAGTGACTGTTATGTCAAACTTACTGCTTGCAGCTTTACGGCTATACACTGGGAATGTCTACGTATTGCTGCCATCCCACCACTGAAGGTTTTCCGGATGGTCCCATTCCTTTGCAGAGCACGCTGGCTGCCACCTTCCAATCCGCCCAGGGATCGACACAGAGGAGGAAGAGAGATTCTGGGTGTGAACATGGTCTTCACCATTCCTCTGAGAAAGGCAAATATAGAAGCTGCTTATCATACATTACAAAACAATGTATAGTATAATGCGAACTCATCAAATACATTCCTGAATCTTCAGACAGAGCATCTGCAAAGCATGGGATTAAGTGTTTCTATAATTGGGTTATTGCTGCCACATTTGAGTTGTACGTTAGAGGGTGACAATTTTTTCGAGATTCCCACGGGTCACGAGATTCCTGCAGGATTCCCGCAGGACGGGAGTCAATTTCACCGTTGGTAACACAATTTGGACGGGACAGGAAATTCTCCACGGGTTCGGGCGGGAAACCGTAAATTAGAAATGTAAAATCTTTTTTTCACTTTTATCTTGTCAGATATCAGGGAATTAACTTTAAAAATGATGCTGCGATGCTTTGCCAATGTGTGTGGTTATTAACTCCGCTGCAAAATGCAATCTGACAGATCACTATCTTTAGTTGAATTCCATCAGGTCTACTACACCGTACGCACCAAAACTGAAACTGCTACGTTGTTGCTACACCACCTGGATAAACTGGTAAGCATATGATATCTGACTGAAAATGCGTTTGTCTTAATAGTTTGGTAGTCAGACGAATCGAGTCCATTCATGACGTGGTAAGGTGGCCAAACAACGAGAATGCAGGATATGGTTAAAGATGGCGGATAAAGCTAAATAGATGATCTTTGATACAGGGGGGGCGGGGTAGAGCGAGCGCCATAGGAGGTAAATTACTAATATACGGGATTTGGGTCGGGAGTCTTTCTCTCTGGATTTTTCGGGACAAGATTTTTTTGGGGGTGCGGTCACGTGATCGGGATGTGACGGGAGTATTTTTTTGGAATCGGGATGGGACGGGAGCGACATTTGATTCCCGTGTCACCCTCTATTGTACGTGTATTGATTCTGAATCAGTGGAGTATGTTTAAATGCTTATGCTGCTTAATGTTTCAGTGTCAAAAAAATGTATGGCATATCACAAGTGTAGGGAGTATTATTTTACCCAAGGCAATGTATCTTCATACAACACAGAAGGCACTATAGATATACAAAGGGAGTATAAATATTTTATTCCGTTTGCAGTTCTTGTACTGTTAGGCTGAACTCTGTACCACCGACTAACCACCCAGTTATCACTGTCCTTCACCCAAAGCCCGTTTCTTGTCATTGACCTATAGAATGCAAGTGCAATCCATTTAAGGTGCAATGAGCAGTATCATAAGAACAATGTCTCACAAAAACAGAAAAATAATAAATAAGAGTAAAACCTCAAGACATTTTTTAGGCCTTTCAATATTTGGAACACTGACTGTCGGAAAGATTTGACAGCAATCGATTAATATGGTCTACTTAATAGTGAAGATGGGTACAAGTTGCCTACCTTCCTTTGGCGTTTAAAGCTGCTGTCCGGAAAATGTATTTATGATTCAAAGTTTTCTAAATCTTTAAAATAATAGTTTGATTCTATACTATGGCATATAGGTGTTGCTCCACAACATTTGTTATTCTTCTTAAGTCCCTCCTTCCTACCACATACCCCTATGCGATTCACACTGACAGCTGAATTACTTTAGTCAATGGAATTTGAGATTCAGTATTGTCAGCTGTAAATCAATGTGTATGCGCAACGCGCAAACGTGGAGATAGGACCGCCCACACAGGCTGTTCCATGTCTTGCAGTTTACAGTCACCATGATGAACAGTCATGGAGAAGTTGAGGGCTACAACAACCTTGGTATGTTGGATTAAAAAAAACTATCCCACCAAATGTTTCTGGCCTGCAGCTTTTAGCAGATAAATTTATTATAAATCTAAAGCCAAACATAGAACCAACACAGATGAGTTTTGGCTTCCAAACTCACATGGTGGAGTTTTGGAGGAGAGTAATGGCATTGAAAGCAGATGGGTTGTTCTGGATCTGACCAAACCACCCTGTAAGGTCGTAACGGACAGGGTCACATCCCGTCAGGTGGTTCACCTCACACTGCAGTGGCTGTTCACACTGACGCACTGCAGAGACACACACTTAAATTATGTCACATTGAATTGAATCAAATCAAAATTTATTTATAAAGCACATACAAAGCATATCATTTTCATAAAAAAATAAATGACGCTCAAAGTTCTTTGCAGAATAAAATTACCCCACAAATACCCCCATGTACGGACGCTCTCGGGAGCAACTTAAAAACAACATTAAAATAGACATTAAAAAAGATAAAATATAATGGAATCACTTGCTAAATAGCCAACAGTTGCTCTTCTCATGCACAAAGGTATCTCTATGTTTTATATTTATGTCTGTGTGTGTGTGTGTAGGTGTGTGCGTGTGTGCGTGTCATACTTACCAGCATTGCTGTAATACTGACAGACTCTCTCCAGGACCACACCCTCACTGGAGGAGGGTGTCATCATCTCCTCATCCAGAACCCAAAGCAGTCCTCGAGGGTCTCCATCCGCTGCCCGAACCTGAAACACACAAATGCAAAATCAAATAGACATCTGTTCTGAGGACTAGATCTTTCTTAACACTTCAGTCCTCTTTAGTCATTTTATTTTCATTATAATATCTATGTTCTCAGACATGAACAGCAAATCAAAGCAGAATTTCTATATTTGGTGGTACTTAAGCTGCATCTGATGGTAAAACAATTTGGTTGTAACATAATCCTAACAAGCCCAGAAAGCTGAAAAGATAAGCTATTGAAGAAATCAATTTTTCCCCAAAAAGATTTTCCTCAGTGGTGAAGTATAGTAGAGGATATTTTCAGAACCACTCAGGGGGTGACCCGAGAACGAATGCTGTTAGCTGTGTTTCATAAGCCTCTAAAGACCGTATTTGGATAACGGAATAACATCAAACTCAACCATCTTCTAGCTGGAAGATGACAAATTACAAGGCTTATTTCTGTTAGCAAAGAAGCTAATAGCAAATAGTAATGTATATCTCAGTATTTTAGGAAAACACCAAAGGAGCATGCTCACAATTACAGGTGACACATGTATTTACAAACGGGAAAGATTTAACAAGATACAACTACTTTATTTTAGCAGCGATCTCTCTTTTAAAGGGCAGCCATGTTTTGGATGGAGGTTTGTTAGAAACTCCTTTCTCTCTCTGAGTTCTGATTTAAGAACCTTCCTGTGATTTTTTCCAACTTGTAATGTGGAAATCTTTACTTCACAAACCGACGTTTTTGTTTGTTTGTTTTTTTTCTTTTTTTAACAAAACAAATAGAAAACCTTGTTATTGTAATGTTTCATAAAGTCTTGACAGCATGGGTGCAAGTTCTGAAAAAAGAAACACTAATTTTGATTATTTACAGTCAAACACAGTGGTAAATACTATTTACAAAAGGCAGCTTAACTTTCTTTTGCAATGAAAGGTCAAACTAAGTAAAATAATTAAAATGTTCTCACAAGTGTGAAAGAATTTCAAAGACATTATGCATATGTGTGTGTGTTCTATACAATCCAGCAAGCAGGGAAAGAAGCAATGTGGTGAATCATTTGCTGTGTTTTACATGCAGCTGTACCTGCGGAGGTGCCTGATCGATGACAGACACTACTTCTGAAGAGCTGCTCTCAGGACACTCGAACTCCACACAAATCCTCTCCTGCACCAAAAAACACAGAGCTCTTGTTAAGACTGTAATTTGTCCAAAAGCTGTCTATTTTTTTATTTATTAAAAAAAATGTTTATTTGCTGTATGTTTTCTCATGTTTTCCTTGGGTGTCTTTAAACTTTACAGGTTCAAAAAAACGGAAATACTGTATGAGCAAACATACAGAATAATAAAAAAAAGGAACTCTACATCTCTGAACAAAAAATTTACAAAAGCTTATATGTCATGAAGTCTTGTTCACATTTGCACTTTCACTTCAATTATTATTACAAGGATTGTGAATCTTGCTTAGCAAACAGGGTGTAGCATAATTTTTCTGACTGAGATTGACCATATCCACTACAGATGTTGAAAATAAAATGTTTGTGAAATTTGTTTGGCTTCCAATCCTTTATTTAATACTGTCTTATTTTTTGTCTATTTTAGACTATGCAGCTGACATACTTTCTAAACACTTCATTAAGTATACCCGTTTAATTGCTTGTTAAAAAAAGACAGCAAATAACTAAATCATATGGTAATCAGTCAGTTCCTTAAGGCAGACGACCTCCTGATGTTTAAACTGAGTATGGGGAGGAAGTGCCAATTTTCATAGGCTGACCAAAACTCGAAAATAATACTTCCTGCTCTGATGAGTCTGAATTTCAGCTGCAAAGTTTAGATGGTTTGATCACAGTTTAAAGGAAACAACATGAAAACACAAATACATCCCACCTTGAGCCTTAAGGCTGGTGGTAAGGGAAATTTTCTTGGCAAACTTTGGGCCCTTTTGTACCAACTGAGCATCATTTCAACCCTACAGTCTATCTGAATATTGATGCTGTTCATATCAATCCCTTTACAACCACAGTGTATCCATCTTCTGATCTTCTCAAGGTAAACAGAGGTTCAACTTGATTAAATCAGTGTTTACTTAATAAAGTATCCAGTGAATCTACCTCTAGTTGAAATTTTCCTAGTCAAATGTTCAATAGGAATGACTAGTGTGACGTCACAAATCCCTAGGAATCACTTCCGTGTCCATTCATTTTTAGGTAGGTCACATAAACAACTATGGCTACAGCACAAGAACTGGTCACCTTTAATACAGTGACAGCCTGCTTTACTGACTTTCCAAAGTCTGTTCAGAAGGGTTTTAACTTCTATAATTCAAATACGGTTATAGCAGTTTCAATGACAGATGGAAGTCTATCAGGGAGTAGAGTCCAGGCCTCGATGAAGAAAAAAAAGGTACAATGTGGAGGTGAGAAAGTAAGGATGTTGGTTAGTGAAGAAAGTGGAGAATATTAATACTTTTATATGCTTTACATATATTTGGGTAAACATTTTTGTGTGTAGTGAAGTAGTAAGAACATATACTTATGTAAGGGTCATATATACAATTACATTTGAGGACAGAGCTGAATGTAACCAGAATCAGGGAGTGAAAAGGAAGTCACGAGAGCTGTGCTGGGAACTATTCAAGGTCTCGGGGAAGCGAAAGGTATGGAAAAACAATGAAGATGAACGGGGTGGTTGTGAAACTGATTGTTGTGCAATGGAAATTTACTGAGACATGTAACTGAAGAAATGATGTGCTTGCACTTTTTGAGATGTTGCTAACTGCTGTGTCTGATTCAATAAAACCAGCCTGTTGCGGGATGAGCCCCAGAACACATACTGACAGCTGCTGAGCTGTGGTGTTCTCTGCTTTGCAAAGGTGAATTGAAGCTGAGTCTCTGAGTGTCTTCTGTGAACAACTCTTTTTCTCTACGAGCCATATTTCCAATAATCCTGAATCTGGGGTGGTTGATTTATACAACAACAATTTGGGGGCTCGTCCGGGATTTTTGTCACAAAAAGGATTTTTTGGAAGTGATTTGGACCTGACCAAGGTGAAAGGAGACTGACACAAGGTGCGTGCATCAATCTAAGGTAAGCAGACCTTTTCTTCTGCTCATTGGCTTTGTCCAAAATCTGCTTGTGTCTAGACTCCTAGTAACTGAGGTTTTTGAAATTTGAAAGTAGTGGAAAAAGAGTTGTTATTAAGAATAAGTGTTTTGGGTTAGAGGCCCTGGGTTAAATTCCCAAAATTCTGTTGTGTGATTGTGTTGTTTCTCTCTGTCTCTGAGTTTTATTCTGAAAAGGTTCCGCTGAGGAGCGTCGGGTCCTCTAAAACATACAGATAACAGTTTCTGAGTGACGAAGGAGTTTATCCAGCAAAAGTAGTAAAGAGTAAAAGTTTTCAACCCTGACAAATGGTGGAGAATGCGCGGCTTGAAGAGGGATGTTTCTCCGGGACAGAGAGATAGCGTGTGAGTAGGCCCTATTGACTGAGTTGAAGTTGTTGATCGTTTGATTGGAAGCGGAGTAAGAGCGGACGCAGAGCTCCGGATGTGGGCGATCCTAAGTCTGAGGAGGCATCCTTGACTGAAAGGCGCAGTGAGAAACAAAAGGATTCGCAGAAAAAGGTTGTGTGCGACCTTCCTGTTGGGAACGGATTTCTGCGCAAGTCTGCGTAGGTCTGACGCATGGGTGAGCTCCGTGAACAGAATTTGGTGTGAGCTGGTCCGTCTCCGGAAATGAAAGAGGTTAGTGTGTGTGTATATGAGTACTGAGTAAGTTGAAATAATATTGACAAGTGCAGCTATAGATGACAAATTGATCTGGTGGGAAGATAAGGATTCCCAGATCACGTGAAGTGGATGACAAAGATGAAGAGATTTAACTGCAGAATATATAGTTGACGAGTGATTGTGAGAATGTGTGAGGGAATAGAATCACAGAGAGGAAAGAAAAAGAGCGGAGAAAGTGTGTGTGCGAGAGATTTCAGCGCTGGGTATGTGTGTGTGTGTGTGAGATTTCAACTTTATGTGAAAGCAGGAAGTTGAGAGGTGAGTTGAACTTTTTGGGTTCGTGTTAAAACAGGACTATTATTAGTAAAAACTTGAGTATAAAATATTATCTAAGAATATATGAATGGATAAGTGAAATTAAACACTCTAGAATATATAGATATAAACATTTTAGAACAGGCCATTGAAGTGGAAGCTTTTTTCCCGTGGAGAGAACGGGGGTGTTTACATTTTTGACCCAGCTCGGTGGGGAGAACGTCGGTGCTCGGAGCAAGGTTTTCATAATTTTGAGCTTAAAAGCATGGGTGAAATAAACAGGCTTTAAGTATATGCTTTAATATATTAATTAATGGTTATAGGGGGCTTGTGCCGTCTGTACATGTAGCCGGCACCGGGAAATCACTCAAACCAGACTACGGGATTTGTGGCAGATTGGTCTAAACCTCACCGGTAAAATAATTTAATACAATCTAAAAGTTAGTGCTTTGTGTTCTGTATTTATCATTTGTTTTGTCTGGGACAGTCATAATAGAATATACGTTGTTCCAAATGCGGAACTGATGTTGGGTACGCGTTTCAGTCCGTGCTGAATTTGTGACGGATACATCTAATTTTGTGCCACATTAAAATCTAGAAAAAGTGGTGTGAATTACGCTGATAAGAATTGAGATTGAGGTGTGGAGTTCTCTATTTACCGAAGGATATGTTGCTATTTTGTTAAGTAGTTTCGCGGAAGAGTTTAACTGTTTTAAGCAACGTTGGCCGAAAGGGGCTAACGTTAGCACCAGGCTGTAGGCTACGGTGAATTGCTGGGAGAGCTCGCAGCGAGCGGATTCTGTTCAAGACTCTTGGTTTTTTGATAAATCTCTGAATAAAAATAACTTGATGAGAAGCTAAACATCAGTTTATAAATCCTTTTAACTTTACTAAGCTTCGGCTTGGGGCATTCACTCTTAAGATCAATTGTGAATGAAAAATAGATACAAAAGAAGAAAAAAAAGAAAAAAAAAACAGCTCGAAGGAGCGATTTAAGGTTGGAATCGCCTCTTGAAAACGTCCAGGAGTAACTCATAAGAGATTAAATAATTTGCAAACAGCTACCTTGTCAAACTTAAATAAATGTGGATTTGTCTTGTTTAATTTGGATTTAATATTTTATTTTAAAAAAATAGAAGCTTGGTAAAGGGGGGATTAAGAAATATTATTAAGATAAATACTTGATAACATTTAAGTCAGTCTTAATTAAAAAGAAGGCGCGCCAGGGCAGTTTTGCTTGTATAGCACACTTTCAAAACAGTGCAATTTAAGGTGCTGTACATATGATTAAAATACAAATTGGCAGTTACAATAAGAAACTAATCAAGAAAAATACAACAATGTAGGGACAAATGAGTAAAAAACACAGGTTTAGTTCAATTACTAATTTTGCTGAAGAAAGCTCAGTATTTAACACAATAAAGCATTAACAGTAGGTAAGACAATGAGTCATGTGACAAAAACAAACAAGTAAAAGCAGTTACTCCTAAGCGAGTCTAATTTGCTAAGTTTTAGTTTAAGATTTAATAGAAGAATTCTGAATTCAAAAGCAGGAGTTTTTATAGTAAATTCAAGAATTTGCATTTTTTCATGTTGAACTGTCTAGATGTATTGCTATTTTTATTGTTTTAAGTAATAGAAGGATTTTTCAATGGATTCTAAAATACCTTTAAAGGACGCTGTTCAGAATGTGTCTGAACCAGCTCAAAAGAAACCGAAAATTCTCACTAATGATCAGATCTGCGATCCTATTAAAAATACGGTAGAAGAATCCTGAAGCTCGAGAGAACTACATGTAGCTGAAGCCAGCGACAAGATCAACCAAGTTGCAAAATGGAGGACGGTGCAAAAATTTGAATAGTTTAGGAATATGTCTATAGTTGGTTTCTGAAACAGGATTAAGTCTGGCTAACAACAAATAAAAATACAAGCAACATTGATAAAGGACAGATTGAAAAGCAAGCAGATTTTTAATTGAAATAAATATAAAATGGTTAAATCACTAAAAAGAACTAAGTGTGTTGATAAAAGATTGCGAGGTCAATCTTTATAAATATTTAATTTACACATGAGATGAAAGAGACATTTATAAATTGACAAAATAGAGAAAGGTATTGCATTGATAAAGTATAAAATATAAATTGGATGAAAAAATGCAGGAAACATTAATTAAAATAAGCAGGGGAAGAATTAGAACAACAGTTTAATTACACATATAAGGATTAATGATCATCCCTGTTGGAGAGAGCAAACCTATAAATTAGTATATTTTTACCATAACTAATACTGAAGAAATTATTGCTAACATAACTGATTAAAATAAAAGTAAAATGGAGCCCACATAGGCAGTCTGAGTGGAAAATATATTTGAATTCAGCATTCGAGGAAGGAGATTAATGAATATGAAAATAAAAAGTTTAAATAAAAGTTGATTTGAATAGGCTGAGAGGATCGACTCTCTGTCTGTCTTTTTCTTCCTCTATATTTTTTTTCTCTTTCCCATCCCGCCAACAGAGAACCCCTCAGATAACATTCTTGAGATGTAATTTATGTCCCTGGGGAGATGAGATGGGAGAGGGTGCGTGGGAAAACTCAGTGTTTATGGCAGGTGGTTATTTGGGAGGACAGAGCTGAATGTAACCAGAATCAAGGAGTGAAAAGGAAGTCACGAGCGCTGTGCTGGGAACTATTCAAGGTCTCGGGGAAGCGAAAGGTATGGAAAAACAATGAAGATGAACGGGGTGGTTGTGAAACTGATTGTTGTGCAATGGAAATTTACTGAGACATGTAACTGAAGAAATGATGTGCTTGCACTTTTTGAGATGTTGCTAACTGCTGTGTCTGATTCAATAAAACCAGCCTTTTGCGGGAAGAGCCCCAGAACACATACTGACAGCTGCTGAGCTGTGGTGTTTTCCGCTTTGCAAAGGTGAATTGAAGCTGAGTCTCTGAGTGTCTTCTGTGACGACTCTTTTTCTCTACGAGCCATATTTCCAATAATCCTGAATCTGGGGTGGTTGACTTATACCACAACATTAGCTAACTTTAATGTAAAGACGGGATGACGTTGCTGACTGTCATTTAGCCGTGTTTTGGTTTGGTTTACTCAACTGACATAGTTGATGATGACCAGCTTTAGAGGTATACCATTAATTTATTAATTTGATAATAGTTTGCACTGGATACAAGCACTAAAAGTTTAAGGTATTTAATATTTTACTAACCTGGGTCAGCATTGTTGCTATGTAACTGCATGATTAATTTACAAAACTACTAAACACGGATTAACAAACATAGTTTTTTATCATCATCCGGTAAACTCATATCAGATAGCCTATACAACATACTATAAACAGATGCATAAATGTTTTTAGTAAAGGTTTTTTTTATTAGAATGAAACAAATCAACCAACAAGTACAGCAAATGTATACTGTTACTATCTTGTCAAAAGCAAATGTTAAAATATATTTTTTAAAAGATTAGAGAAGATGAGGAGACTGAAGATGATCCAGGACACGGGTAAAGAAGATCGCTCGGAGCTTTTGGGAAGTCACATCAGAGCATAAACTCTGGTCTCTCCCCCCTGCATAGCTTTCTGCATAAAACAAAGAAAAAAGAAAGTTTATTCTCCATCAATCCAATCTTAGGGAAATGTTTACAGTGCTCTGTTTGATCATTAACGTGTACTGGGGTAAAATAATTTTATTACTATGAATTTACATGCCAAAATAGTTTATAAACTTTGAAGACACAGTTTATAAAATACCAATACACACTAAACAAGTATCACAAATTCCAGATAAAAATAATTTATTTTCTGATACTTGCAGCTATCCGTCACATTTACTAATACAAAACCCTTTGTATCACACTTTTAGCCACTACTAACAGATCAAATGTAGTGGAGTCAGGCAAGGTGAGTGGGGAAAACACACTGCAACCGCCCGCCGAGCCTGAAGCTCCTGCCGCCTATCTGTGGTGCTGAGCTGCCCCGAAAACGCCAGAGAACATTTAAAATAGGCAGATTCTTAATAAACTTACCGTATAGATTCAGTTAGAAGGTCTACTTTCTAAAAACAGCTTACAACTGCTTGATGTTACAAATTAGCAAAGTTAGCTCGCTAGTAATCGCAAGCTGGTTATTATTACTATTTCTGTTATTAATGTTCATCATTTGAGATCCAACTTACCGTATCAACTACAGACATCTCTTCTCTTTTTCGTGGTGGGGAAATCCGTAATAAGAGATCGTTCTGTTCACGTTTCTGTTATTGCAACACGGGACACAGCACTGCACGATTTTAATGCCGTTGTAGTCCAGCGCAGTGCTCTCAAGTCTCACGCAATGAGCGTGAGACACACGCATTTCACCGACTTCCCACGTTCACACGCCACACATGCCATTTCTTACGCTGATACATGATTAACCCTCTAGGCGCCAACGTCGCAATATTGCAACCAGCAACATTGCTGACTTTAACGAGCCACAGCTGGAGATAGGGCCACTAATTTAATTACTGCTTTACACCAGGAGATGGCCGACACCTTTAATCTTGGACACCTTTTTGGGTGTGTTACCATGGAAACTTTTGGAGTAAATCGGCCTTTAAGTCAGCGTCGCGAGCGGGGGACGCGATCGTGCAGCTGCTGCGGTCACAGTATAGAAAAAGCGAGTTTTAGAAAGATAAAACTTATGAGGCTGAGATGTCGGAGTTTCTCGGGAAGTATTGGCTTATTCAGATTCTGAAGAGAAATATTTACCTCTGATCTGTTCAGTTGTCCCGGGAGAAAGTAAAACTAATATGTCCCGCAGCAACAGCCAGTCCCGTTTCACCATGACGCTCCAAAAGCAGCAACATTCCAGCTCTGCATCACGTTCTCCCGGTGAGAGAAAGGTATGTGTTCGGGAAACGAGGTGTTCATCACAACGCTAATTGTGACCGAGGTGGGAGGGATGTAAAAATCAGTGGAAATAATAGCAGATGCGATCGAAAACAGGAGAGAAAAAATACCGCTTATAAGCGAGTAAACAGCAGTAAAGTTCTCTTTCTATAGTGAATAGAGTAATAGAGCCACATAAGAAAGGACATAAACAGATATATCCACCTGTTCTTGAAAAAAAGCCAAAAAATGAAACATATAGATGTAGAAAATACATATATATAAAAATCTAAATAAAAAAATAAAATTATTGATGAAAAAAAAAGTTTTAAACAATGTAAAAAAGCAAAACATTGTAAAAGTCATGCAATCCAATAGTGCCAACGCCTGGTGACGTCATAATATGCAAATTAGAATTATGATTTTGCTCGCGTCACAAACTTTTGATCATACAGAAGATTTTTCTAATTTACAGTGTACCTTTATCTATAACCATATTAAAGATACAATATTTTGAACTAGTGATATCAAAATGGAATATTTTATAGAAAAAACCCCGGCGCCTCACCTCCTTACTATGAACAGTCAATGCCCACCACGCTTGTACTGGACAGCTCATCGTACAGCTGTCTTAAGTTAGCAAATCAGAACATAGAATTTCTAAACCAATCAGAAAACAGAATTGCACATGAGGAGCGCCTAGCCATTCCTATAGACTCATTTCAACAGTCCGATTTCAATGTTTGAAACTTGATATTGAGATTAATGGCTCACATGTCAAGCAATGTGATGTGGAAGAAAACAGATAGATGGCTTTTAAACTTCTTTACAAATAACTTAAAAATAACAATCTAAACAAAATGTTGGAATGAATAAGTCAAAGTCTAAGACTAAATATAATCCAGAACCTGTGGCAAGATTTGAAAACTGATTCTTTAAGAGGCTATCTATCAAATCAGACTAAGCTTGAAATATTTTGCAAAGAAGTTATGCAAAAGAATTGTGCAAAAACTTCAGTCTCTAAATGTGCAGAAAAGGTTTGCAGTGAAATTTTTCAATAATTTTTGTTCCGGTTCACATATACGTTCTACTTGTGTTGATGTGTCACATTAAATCCAATGAATTCCAACAGATTTGTAGTGTAATGATAGAACAGTGCCGTGCAGTATTCCATGTTACCTGTGCATATCTCTCCAGTGAGTGTATGAAGGTATGTGAGTGGTAGTGCTCCAGCAGCCGCTCCTGCAGGTAATTGTGACACAACTCGGACCAGTTGGCCCCTCTCTCTTCTGCAGAATGTCTGGGGTTCCTCAGGCCCGGTGTGTCCACCACCATCACAGAAGCTAATGCCAGCTGCTCACCGTTCAAAGCTCTGCTCACAAAACAGAAGCAGCATCACATCTGCTCAGGTTTTTGAGAAGACGTACCAGAGTTGTCAGGATGTGAACTAACCTCAACATAATCAAATACTTTCATACATTCAGTCCATAAACTGAGGTGTTACATATCTGTCTCTAGTTGTGGTTTGCTTCGCCAAAACTGAAACTTTGTAGAAATAAATGTTAGGTTAAAGAAACTTTTAAAACAATCATTTTAACATTTGGTTTAGAGGACATTGTGTTTATATGCCTGTCTGTTCTCTCTCTAAGGAATCGCTCTGTAACTTAACTCCCTTTCTGGTTTACAAACTGTGAAACGGAGGATTCTTTTGTCACATAAACACCTGCACAAAAATGTCTTCATAAGGACCAGGGTTTGGTTTGATATGTATTCAGACCTGTTGATGAGGGATATTATGGCAGTGAAGAGTTCTTCATAGAGACCAGCAGCCATTCCATCCACACACTGAGAAGCTGATAAACGGGGACCTACATAAACAAGAAGATGAGGCTGTTATCAAAAAACCTGAGTGACTGTCTGTGGCTGTATAATTTCACTAAATATATAGCTTATTGACACATCTACTTGTTTTCTTTCAGGTAAGTGGTCTGTGATATTACAAAAATTGATACACAATTAAGAAGAGCTCAAAAGAAGTTTCTCTCATTGGCATTATGTGTTGCCAGGAAATGCATTGCCATTACGTGGAAATTGGACTTAAATCTTCCCTTAGGAAAATGGATTTCAGAAATGAATATACGCTCAGAAATGTTTATAATACTTTTCAAGAATTTTGGCAATCTTATTTGTTATATATAGATTTGCTGTCAGCTTCTGCGATAGTCATTGCAGACTAATAAGGCCCTCTCATCTGTTTTATTTATTCATTTATTTATTTATTTTAGGGGTGGGGGGTAAGGAGGGGTTTGGACTTCTGTGTCCTGGTGTCTTGTGTTCTATGTATGTTTGAAAATGCTGAGAATAAAATATTCTAAAAAAAGAAAAAAAAAGCTAAGTGGTTTGTTCTTCTATAGAGCTTTATCTAGTCCCAAGGTATGGGGTGCTGTTTGAAAAATTATAGAGTCCAAAATTAACACCAATAATTTGGATTGTTTAGCCTTTCATGAAAGAAAGAAGTAGGGGTTATTTTAATAAATTCATATTTGCATCCAATACGTTTTTTTTTATGCATGTTTATTTTACAAACTGAATATTTAGCATCCACTTTATAATTTGCTTCCTAAAGAAATAACAAACGTGCTTTGTATTGCTGGACTTATGTATCTCAGTCCTCTTTGTTTCATTTTTTTTTTATTTTGTTTAAAGCCATTCAGGATTGAACTGTTGACCCACACCATCACGCTTAGATAAACTGCCTCCATCGCATCCTTCCTCATTCTGCCTCTGTCTTCCAGTTGTAACTCTCACCCTCTTCAGTCTGATTCCTTCCTCTGCCGACGCCGGTGGCTTTCTGCAGCAGCTGTATCAGGTGATGTTTGAAGACGGCAGTGTCCAGCTCCTCCACCTCACATCCAAGGACTCTGCTGGCTGCCTGTGCGCTGTCAAAGTTGACAAACTGCCTCCTGCCCACTGCACAGACAAAGTAGGACTGTATCACAAAGTCTGCTCAAATATAAGTTCTTCTAATAGATCATTCTGTAGAACTAAAGTTTCTCTTGAAATCTATTTTTAATGCATGACTTAATAAAGTTCATTTAGTTTCAGACCGGGCCCAGATAGATTAGTTAATAATAACCTTTTTATTGGCCAATCTCCCAGAACTTTTATCATACATTTTCCAGCCTCATGGTTTGAACTTTTCACATTATGAGGATATTTGATCCACCTACAAGTTTAATCAAATGAAGCTTGTCATTAAGGCTGAGAGTGTGTTACAGATGTGCATAGATTTGTCATTACCTCTGGGAGATGCTTAGTGTGTGACTGATGATGCTGCCTATTTAATGTGTCACCTTTACAGGCCCCAGCAGCTCCCAGGTGGTAAATAGCAGCCAGAACATGCCAGATAGCCTTCTGCTCTCCGGCTGAGAAGCTAAGCGTTTCCATGGCAGTCAGCAGCTTGGTGAAGGCAACAGACGCTCGCTGCTTTTCTTCAACCTGTAGGCACATAGACAGAGAAAAAAAGGAGAAGGTTTGTTGACTGCCAGGACTGCCTCTGGAAGTGAGCTGCCTAAAAAAGTGGAATAACAGTTGAGTCACATCCCAGATCAGATAGATCTCCATACTTTTTCCTGTTTTTATTCTCTATTTTTAGCTCCGGAAAAAAAGAACTCATTAACAAAGACTTTTATCTAATTACAAGCAGAGGAGTGTAATCTAGAAATGATTGTTTTTTGTGTGTCCTTCACGCTGTGCTCATGAAAGAAGCACCTAACCCTTCCTTGACTGAACAAAAGCCCATTTTGCTCAGTAGTATTGCTTTTAAACCAATGACACAATCAAATGAAAAAGACACAACAGCAGTTATCTGGTTACAATCAAGTGGAACAGTAAAGTTACAGGGACTAGAAGTAGGGAAGGTAAAGGATTTTAGGTACTTGGGGTCAACGGTCCAGAGCAACAGAGAATGTGGAAGACAGGTGAATACGTGTGTGCAAATTGGTTGGAATGGGTGGAGAAAAATGCAAATGTTAGATGTTTTGGAGATAAAGGCAGAGAGAGAGGCCAGACTAAGATGGTTTGGAAATGCTCAGAGGAGAGACGAGGATTATATTAGTAGAAGAATGCTGAGGATGGAGCCACCGGGCAGGAGGCAGAGAGGATGCAGATGATAGGACTAAATCGAGATAGATGATTCACTGTGGCGATCCCTGAATGAAAAAGCCAAGAGAGAAGAAGAGGATCTGCTTCTAATCAACCCTAAATAACAAATCTTTCAGTTTATATTTATTTATGTTGTACCTGCAGCCCCGCTCATTAAATATGGCAATTTATGCTCTTCTATGAACCTGCTCCGTAGCAGGCTAACTGTGAGGCTTATTTTAGCTTGATCAAATTATTGGATGATCCATGTGATGTCACACTGCAGGGCTGGTATTCTACTGTTCTTCTTTCTGTAACCCTACCCTCCCTCCAATATAAAGTTATTAAATGTTTGCAGCAACATCAGTTTCTTTTTGTTGGTTAAATTATGAAATGTAAATTTTATATTTTAAAATGTAGTTTTAATTATTTAATGATGTATCTAATGATCTTTTGCCATTTTGATGAACATTATTGTTTTTAATATTTACTTGCTACCAGAAATTTCTTGTTCCACGGATGTTGCCCTAACACAAGGGTATTAATACTTACAAATAAATCACTTTTTGTCTAAGATGGAGCCATTAAATCATTGTACTGTCCTGTCTAAATGTGTGAAAATAGCCTTATAGTACCTAAAAAAATTTTTTATAAAAAATAAACATATACATTTAGATACTTTATTTATTTATGTACTGTAATTTTACAATTTAAACACTTTAAACTGTTCTTATTTAGTTGTTAAATCTCTTTACATCCCTTCTTAAATCATGTTTTAACATATTTAACCTGTTAAACTATTTTCTGTCTTGTGTTATAGACTGATTTTAATAACTAGGGATGCACCTATACCGATACTGGTATCGGGTATCGGCCCAGATACTGCCTAATGTACTGGATTCGGTATCGGTTAAACTTAACCGTTACCATGAACCGATACTCAAAATGGGGAAAATCTGCAACAAATTCACCAAAAAATATAAACTTTTCACTTGAAATGTTATTTTTGTGGTAATTTTATATTTTACATCTGTTATTTTGTCTCAGTTATGTTTAGTTTGTAAAGTCTGGTACCTTTAGTCTCTTCAAGAAAGGCACCAGAAGTTATAAAGTTTATTAATTCAACAATATGTGGCAAGGTACACAACGAGGGCCCAGGCGGATCGGTATCGGGTATCGACAGATACCCAAAATCCAGCCATCGGTATCGGTATCGGGACTGAAAAAGTCGGACCGGTGCATCCCTATTAAAAACTCACAACTGACTCCAGATTATCTCACCCTGCTCAACAAGGTAATAAGATTTATTAACATGAATTTAGACATTTACCTCAAGAAGCGCTTCTCAGCGCTCAGTATGTCTCTCTCTCTAAGCTGTCCATAAAGTACAATCACCTAATTTACATTATAACACAATGCAGCCTGACAAACTTTTATATGCAGCTGATGTTCCACTTATTGATTATGATGTAATTGTGATGCTCATAGGATGCAGTAATAAGTCTTTCTCAGACTTGGAGAAGAATGCTGCTTTTTCCTTTCCTTCTATACTCACTTATCAAGCATCGATTGACAGGGGCTGCCTGTTGACCTCACATGAGCCTTGCTTTGTTGAACTCACTTGTGAGGAATACACCCCCATGTGGCAGGGTTATACTGTTTATTAGCACAAAAATTCAAACTTATTTTTTTATTTGTGAGACTGAAATGATGTCCCTCTTTGCTGTCTACAAGACAGTATATATTTCTGTTTTTAGTAAGAGTCAGGAATAATAACATGGGTAATTTTTTCATGTCTCCTCAGATTTGGACTGGAGTACATATTTTAGCTTCTCTTTGTCAGTGAAGCTGCTACACCAGATAACAAGTTAGCTCAGGAGATATGGTGGTATGGTGATTGGTCCAGAACAAATACATGTTTAGACACATTCATTAAGCATCCACCATTACAGAAAAGGAACGACAGAAGCATGATCAAGTCCTGAATGTCAACCTAAAACATTTAAAACTGAATAGACAAATACAAAATTAATTAGAGAAACTCTGGATGTCTGGGTAGATGAATCTACAGTTTATGTAATGGAAGGGTTTTTACTTGGCTATTGTCTAGCTGTTAGATCATTATAAGATTAAATATATATTTAATTATTGATGTTTCATGCAAACAGAGTAAAAGAAAAGGAAGTAAAAAAATTTAAACATTTCTAGTTTTTAAACATTTTATACAAATGCAGTGAAAGAAAACAAACAATTTTTTTTACATATTTCTAGTTTTTAAATATTTTATGCAAATGCAGATCTTTATTTTTTATGACCGCACACAATCAGTGATCAAGCCCCCTTGGCGATCTCTTTGTTCCCATCCCAATGAGTCATCCGTTGACTTGAGTGGCAGCAGCATGAGTGGGAGCCCCGTCACCTTTAGTTGTAATCAGGGCAGCTATGAAAAGAGCTAACAGAGCTGATTTCCTGCTGCTGAGACTGCAGCTGTGTTTCACATGTTAAGGTCAGTGGGGGGGGGACACCAGCTGCTAATGAATGCTGTGGATTTCAGTGTGGAGACTGAGCTGGTTGAGCTGGTTAAATGTGTCAGCTGACTATAGTAAAGAGCCAGTTTTATTTTTAAAATGCACATGTTACACAGCAGAGATTATCTAGTGTGGGAAATAAAACTATTGTGTTTGACCTCTTAGATTGTGACAGCAGATCTGCTGAACCACCTTCTATGTGAGGTCAAAATTTTGTATGGCATAGAAAATGGAGTCTCTAGACCTCACAGAGTTCAAAATCGTGAAACGATGATTTTAGATGAACTGACCTTGCAATATAAAGCTTCTAGTGTCCAAAAGCGTCATTGACTACTAATTACACTGACTATAGAGCACTGTTCTGGTGAAATGATCTTGGGCTGATGTTGGGCTGACCAATTAAAGACATACGCACACCATTGCATTCAACAGCTGTTAAAAAAAATAGGCTCTACTCCATCTGTGGTTGTGTGCCTGTCAGAGAGTCCATGTGTCAACAGATGATGGCACTGCAGTTCTCTGCACCTCTGCAAATGGAGAAGTATAAACTATATAAACTAGGCTTAAGGGTTTTCAACAGAACATCACTGCTGTTCTGGATGACCTGTTGGGTAAAGAACATTTGGCAGGAAAATGAATGAACAGCCTTTCTGTGTTTTAATAAAGCTTTTGATAAAATACTTGACTTTTTGCTTCTTGCTCCTTCTTTTTGCGTTTTGAAGTGAAACTTAGAACCTGGTTGTGATGCGGCAGAGTGAATTCAAATACTTGTAAGAGATTTGTGTGTGCATTCCTCATTCATATTGTTAAACTATATTCAAGGCATTACATACTAGCAGAGTCCTTATGTGTCATCCTAAACATGTTCTAATCAACATATTTCTTAAATCAGAAAGGCAATGGAGGATCACCCGGTGTCTCTTCACACCTGACTTTGCTTTGTACAATATTTCTATGTCACACACTTTCACTAATTCCTGTATTACTTGTCATCTAGGGTCTCAACGCCCTGACCAGGAAGACCAGAGCGCTCTGAAAACACCACGCATGGCAGGAAGATGTTAAGATTATTATAAGAGCCACCCCAATAATCGAGGCGTATTGGAAGGCGAGAATCGGGGTAAAAAAGCCTAAAACTCCTGCCATGTAAACTATACCTAACACAGAATGAAGCACACACTGTATTTGCACTTTCTGTACCTTGGTAGGATGAAGTATACCAAAAGAGTTGGATTCAGTGAGTTGGTGCAGCTGCAGTTCTGTCCTGGAAAACAATAAACAGGAATTCAATCAGGACATGTTGAAGAGGAGCAACAGTAGATTTCATAAAATCAGATGCAAGAAAAATCTGGGACCTTCAGGATTTAGATTGTTTGCAGAAGTTAAAGCAGCAAGAAAATATTTGCACTTCTACATCATCTGGATTATACCGAATCATGACTTTGACTGTGATTAAATATACAATCCCAAAATAAAAGGACAATATTCTTAAATTCTTTGTAGGTTTTTTTCAGTCCTAACATTTTTTGAGGCTTTTAAACCAAAAAGAAAAGCAAAGCCATATTTTTACTCAAACATACAAAGTCAAAGGTATGTACAACTATCATCTTATTGTATTCTGTGGTAAATGCAGGGTTGTTTCAGCAGGGTCAAATGACAACAAGTGACAGAAATCTGATTTTGAAAGAGAACAAAAGTCTTGACAATGTGGAGTCTCATTTGGGTAAGAAAGGGAACCATCCATTCATTTGTTTTCTGTTCCTTTTTAATGTTAAAAAGGACAGAAGTATAAATCTGTGATCTATTCTGTGCGGAGTCATTTGCTAAGTATTTTTCTGTTTAAGGCATTGCATGCTTGGACAATTATTCCTCTGGTTCTGGATGCTGAAGAATTTTAAGCTTACTTTATTACTTTCTAACAGCTTTTATTATGGCAACAAGGTATTGCATTCACAACTGGGAGCAGCTGACTTACTTCTTAAAAACGTAAATAATACCTGAACTACAACCCCAATCAGTGAGGAGTTGAACATGAAGCTTTGTGGATGCATAGCAAGACCAAAGAGCAAAGAGAGGAGGTGGAAGTTCAAATCCTTCTCTTCTGTACATCCTAACAGGCAAGGATCATATCCGGATCTCCAATATCTCTCTGTCCATCTTTCTAACAAACAGCCAGAGATTTAAAGAGGAGAGGCAGAAAAACAAATGAGCTGGATTAGCAGTGTTTGCTAATAACTAATGCTATCATCCAGGACAAGTTACTGCAAAATATCATCTCTGCTCCTCACAAGGCAGTCATGAGACTGTTACACAACAACAGTCTTCAGTCAGAGACTTCTTCAGATTTGATGCAAGTCTGACTACTACCAAAGTTCCTTCCTCCTCTTGGCATCACCATCCAAGACAACCCTTTGAAGATAATTGATATCTTTCAAAAAACTAAACTTTTTTGTTTTGAATAATTAAATAATGTTTTAACTGAATGGAATTATTGGGGGAGAGGGAAGGTACATGCCGAACAGGTCACCATCACAGAGACATAAGCCTGTGAATATTCTCATTCATCCAGGTCATGGTTATCTCAAGGAAATTTCAATCGAACGCAACTGGACTTGGTAATTTGTCTTGGAAGACGTTTCACCTCTTATCCAAGAGGCTTCATCAGTTCATGCTCGCCGCTGACCAGGCTGGGACTGGTCTAACTAACTGGTGTTGCTAGCTGAGTCTCCACACCAGTTAGTTGGACCAGTCCCAACCTGGTCAGCTTGTACTTGGATAAGAGGTGAAACGTCTTCCAAGACAAATTACCAAGTCCAGTTGCGTTCGAATGAAATTTCCTTGAGATCACAGAGACATACAAACATGCACACATGGACTCATTCACAGGAGTATTAAGCACATACAGTATAATATGAGTACATATGTACAATCTCAATACATAAAGTGTCTGTATTGCAATTGTTGGAGGAAGCCAGAGTACCTAGAGAGAACCCATGGGAAGAAATACCCCAGTACTTCCCTTGGTTTTTCTACCTGCATATAATCGTTAGAACAGATGAATGAAGCATACAAAAGATGAAATTATCATCAGGTGTTTCTGTTTATTTCCTTCTTATTTCTAAGGGACAATAATGAATATAAACTTCTGATTTTATAGAAATTAATAAAAAAATAATAATCTACAGTGTTTCCTTCTAAAAATTGACTGACCCTAAAACACAAAAACCTTTTTTAGATTTAATGTCTAATCTAATTGTGTTGATTTGTTGATTTCATGACTGCATGAAGTGAGAAACTCCCACTGACAGGATCTGTTGTGAAAGATGCAACGCTGATAATTAAACTCTTTTTAAAAAACATGATGAGCAAAAGTCCTTCAAATCCTACTTTAATTTTTAACTTTACCTCAGTTCTGTGCTGAGTCCTGCCAGCATCTGAGAGAAGACCAGGAAGTTGCTTTCCCCTGGAGTTTTTTGACACACTTTCCATTTGTCCAGCATCATAGTCTGTTCAATGGAGAGCCACACAGCAGGAATAAATGCGCTACATCATGTTTGATTGTTAGATAGTGCTTTTGTTCATGCTGCATACCTGCAGGTGTCCGGCAGAAACCTGACCAGCATGGTTAAAGTCCAGAGATAAGACCATGGCAAATCGAGATGAGGCATCGCTGTGCTGGGAGCTGACGCAGCCGAAAGCCCTCAGGATGGTGAACATAGCATGCACACGCTCCACTAGTGAGGAAAACATTTGGATGAAACACTCAGAGAAGTGGTGTGTCTAAAGTTTGGTTCTGTTGTGATGTTTCCGAAGCTAAGTACTCACCACTGATGTTCTGTCCAGCTGTACCGGCTTGTTTGAGGAGGGAATATGTGAAAGCTTGGCAGGTTGTGGTCTTGCCTGTGCCGCTGCGTCCTAGCACACACACACTGTGGTCCCTCCTGGTTCCAACCATGGATAAATACACCTGTTTGACCAGTGCATCCAATGCAGGAGGGGCGTCCCACACAAAATCCCCTCGCCGTGTCTTTGGGGTCTGCAACAAAAAGAGGGGAGATAAACGGTATGAAAACATTTGCAGGAATTTTGTTACACAAGCGGTTGACATTTTGTAACTTACTTCATCACCATCTGAAGAAAACTCCAACATGCTTTGTTAAAAATGCATCTTTTTGTTCATGTTTTGATTTGATTGACAAGGTTTGGGATCTCACCTTGCTGTTGGTCTGAATTGGGGGCCACAAACTGACCAGGTTGGGTCCAGCATGAGTGAGGGGCATGTTGGCTTTAGCTCGACTGGTCAATGTATGCAGAACTCCACATTCATTCACACTTTGCAGGTCGCTTAGATCTTCACACAGGTCCAGCTCTGATGGGTTACACTAGGGAGACAGAGAGACACTGATAAAGGGCCACCACATTGATTCTGCACAAAGTGGGGAGCTCAACTCTGACAGCAAGTACTTCAAACGACAGTTTGCCATTGTTGTAGTGCTGAAATAAATATTAAAAAGTCAAATCATTTTATTAATAGTACTTGGCAAGGATGATTTATTTACATAAAAATATGTTCCAAAAACCCTTACAATCAGCAGGTCTGATGAACAAATTGCTCATTTTATCTGGGCTCAAAAATGATTACAAGAGTTCAAGTTATGCCTTACAATATTGCTATTTATAATTATTTAAATATTAAAGGTGGGGGGTATCTCAGGTCAGTTTCATACCTCAATTTAGACTCATTCTTTCTCCTTTCTAAGCTTTCTAATTCTAGTTAATACATGTAAACAAACCCTCTTGTAGCAATCCTCATCAACAATTACATATCTGTTGAATTTCTTCATTGCAGCTAAAGATTTTAAGAAAAAATAGCGACAAATGCTTACATTTTACATTTATTTTAATTATATATATATATATTCAATAAATGTTGTGATAAACACTCGTCACTTTTTGTTATGATCCTTGTCTGAACCGTCTAAATCCTGTTTAGTACAGTAGCCACTACTGGCTTGTCGATATTATCTATTAAAATTATAAACACATTACCACACATGAGATATTGACAAGATTATAAGAAAAATACTTTAAAAACTACATAATTTTTCAGAGAAAATTG
The DNA here is from genome assembly GCA_028564705.1 of Apricaphanius iberus. Taxonomy (NCBI): domain Eukaryota; kingdom Metazoa; phylum Chordata; class Actinopteri; order Cyprinodontiformes; family Aphaniidae; genus Apricaphanius; species Apricaphanius iberus. The sequence continues at coordinate 403,977 of JAPXFQ010002081.1, forward strand.
GAAATTTCCTGTTCCTATTTGTACTAAGTAATGATCACAAGTACACCTCTGAATGCTTAAAATAAAGGTTTTGCAGTGGTCTGGTCAAATTCTGGATTTAAATCAGATTAAGATGCTCTCTGACATGACTTCAATCAGACTGTTCATTCCATGAAAACCCAACCTTATAACTGAATTAAATTGGGCCAGAATTTTGTCAGTTATTGCTTTCAGGAGTGGCACTTTTCACTGGGTTAAGGTTACAGAACAGCTTTTTGTTCTTACTCAATTTGTTCAATACTTGTACCTAACTAAGACAGGCAACTGTGAAAATTAGTGTAAAAGCTGCTCTGCACCTTCAGAATATTTGATCAAAAACGCTTTAAAAGAAACTCAGGCTGCAATTTATAGAGAAATATGGTTAATTCACCACTTTTGCACATCACTGTATTTGCAATGTATGCAAATTATTATTGCTGATGTTGAATTGCCTGTCATAATGTGCCAAATAATTAGGGATATACCGATACTTGTATTGGGTATCGGCCCCGATACCGTCTAATGTACATGTATCGTATCAGTTAAACTTAACTTCACACAAAAAAGATACATTTTTCACTTGAAATTTAATTTTTGTGCTAATTTTGTATTTTACATCTGTTATGTTTAGTTATTAAAGTCTGGTACCTTTAGTCTCTTCAAGAAAGGTATAAGGAGGAAGTTATACAGTTTATTAATTTAACAATAGTATTGGATCTTATCGGTATCGACAGATACACAAAATCCAGGCATCGTATCGAAATGAAAAATTTGGATCAGAGCACCCCTACAAATAATATTTACAAATGTGGGCTTTCAAAAGTAATGAAAAAGTCACCTTCTCAACATCAAACTCTGTGACATCATGGAGCGACCCGTCCGTCTCAAGGCGGACTCTAACTCGACCATCCGGGAGTTCAGGTGTGCCTTCATCCGGCTTGAGCTGAATGGCTGAAAAGAAAAGAAGTGAGGAGCTGAAACCAACAGAAAATAAAAAAATCCCAAATCAACAAATAAGCATGTGCCTTTATTTCTCTTAAATATGAGCTTTCCATCCAAATCTCCTGCTCTCCGCACAACAAAGACAGGGTTCACAGGTTAGGGCTGCCAGGTTCTAACTGGATCAGTGCAGTGAGTAGATGGGGAGCTTGAGACAAGGGCAGGGCTGGATAAAAAGAGCAGCTGTAACTAATCCAGAACATGATATCCAGCCAATGCAATAGGCTGGATCACAGCAGCTTGTGTGTGGATTAACAGATGATTTTACTAATCTCAAATCGCATCACTGGAGAGATAGAGTCTGTTTAGACACAGTGGCTTTTCTAAACAGAATACATCTGCATGATCAGTTTGTTAAAACAATAAAAGTTTTGACTGTACTTTTAAATATTATTGATATAAAAAAATCAAATAATCTAATCTTTCTTGACATGAAGAGATTAAATTTGATCCTTTTGAAGTTGGTGTTTTGAACAATTTAAAACAATAATTATTTTTATTATTACTGCTACTCCTACTACTACTACTACTACTACTACTACTAATAATAATAATAATAATAATAATAATCATAATAGCAATCAGTCAGGTTTTACGGTGCGTACACACCGAACACGACAAATGCGGTGCAAAAAGCGCCACATGCCCCTTGCTGGTCACTTGAAAATTCGCACCTTGAAGCGTGTATAAAGCGAACTGGTCGCGCTTCAAAATATGCTATTTTCACGAGCGTGAAGCGGAAATACATAACTTGTGGAAGGACCTTGACCAGGACCACTCCGTAGCAGTCGGCTGGCCTTCTCTTCCTCCCCTATCTCTCCTTCTCCCGACTCTCTGTCGACTCTGGGCTCCACCTGACCTTGTTAAATGTTCGGCCTGGCCTCGGGCGATGCTGGGACCATTGCAGTGGGGAGAGCTATCAGTCGAGCTGTGGCGGAGGGATCCATAAACACCCTGGCTCCTCGCCGCCTCAGAGAATCTGGCCTGCTCGTCTAGTTTGTGACGCGAAGGTCCAAGCTCCGCCCGCCAACACACCAAGTACTAAGCTGAGCGGCTGTTGATCTGTAAGCGCTTAGTAAAAGTTTATAATATAAAATGTGAGTGGCACGGGACGTGCTGTGGTGGAGCTACCAGGCCTGGGTGTACGGGTGAGGAAGCTGTTCATGGCTCCCTTCTCTGCTGAGAGCGGGGCCTTTTGCAGACACAACGGCTCTTTTAACAGCATTCATATCTAAATAGTTTAACCTCTTTATAATGTTTATTTTTTTATTCTTGTCTCTGTAAAGAAAACAGCCGGAGTCATATAGTTCGGGGTGACTAGCCACGGTGTTTATAAGTATTTCCTCCCAGTCCTGCTGATGCAGTGGTTAGATTATCCTTAGCTATCTTTGTAGATATGCTGCTATTGGTTTAGACTGTTGGAGGAGACTGACCACTTTTCTTCACTCTTCTACTTTTCTTCTTTTACTACTTGTCAGATGTATCTTTTGCTATCATTTTGTTTGTTAACCTTATTTTCTTGCTCAGTGTTTTTCTCTCCATAGAAGTTACACCTGGTTTGGTATCCTGCTCAGCTACAATGTCCTGTTAGATGGGGAGAATCAATTCAGATGATTCTCCCAGTGACATCCTATATGTCCTGTTATCAATATGTTTACTTTATTTACTATAGAAAGTACCCTTGCATCAGTTCCTTTTGTTCTTTTTGTGTTTCTGCTCAGTCTTCTCAAACCGCCAGATGGTTGTGGCAGATGACCGCTTGTACTGAGCAAAGTTCTCCTGGAGGTTTCTTCTAGTTAAAGTTTTTCCTTTCCACTATCACAATATGTTTGCTCAATAAGAGGGATTACTGCAGTCTGCATGTTCAGGGCAAAACCTCACATCAACAACTCAACGCAATCTATAGGGATTCCTTAAATAGTAAACTTTTAACTGACTGCATGTCTGTAAAACTGTATTGAAATGACTTCTCTTGTACCTTGAGTTGGGATCTGTTTTGAATTGGAGCTATATAAGTAAACTAAATTGAATTAAATTTGTTAAGTATTTCCATTATTTTTATGGAAATATGCGTGCATTTGTGTGCGTTTCTTGTCTTTACAACTCACCGCGGGTGAAACCATCCTTGTGAACATACCATACAGGTCCAACCTCATACCACACGTCCCTCACCTAACAGGAAAAACACGAAAAGAAGAAATAAAGTCATGATACCTGTAAATAAAAAATGTTTTTAGTCATCAAAACCATTTTCTATAGTTTATTTTAATTGTTCTTTGGATTTTGTAGTTGTACATTTAAAAATCTCATATCTTGAATTAAAAAAAATATGATAAGCTTTGTCATAACACATGGTTTAATTAAAGTTTCAGCAGATTTGAGTTCCCTATTTAGATATTTTTTAACTGCTAAATCCTAAAACACAAGTTTAAGCGTTAGACACGTTTTGCTATCAAGCGTTTAGGTCATGTTATTTTCTGTTGTGTTTCTGAGTGTCATTTAAAATGTTTACTAGCTTGACAAAAAAGATACAAATGTTTTAATTTATAAGAAAACTTTGCCAAAAAGCTAGTTTGCTAGATTACACATATTCTTTTGCTGCGTAACTTTAGTACAGGATCAGACATCATTAGTTCATTTCACAAATAATGTCACGCTGAGTCTGAAACAGCTTGTTGTTGATTGGTTGTGATCTATGTAAGAAGTCATCATATCAGGATGCAGTTACGTACAAGAGGATTAGAGCTAGCTTTAACAATGTCATCATTGATAACGTTTAAGCATTAAGATGTTTGTATAATCTTGTCGGTAGCTGTGGAGTTTCTCTGTTTCTGCACCTCCATCATCAGTTTCAGTATTGTATTAGAAGAAGAAGAATCGCCACCCTGATAGAATGTAGGGAAACTGGTTATCTTTCTAGAGCGCTGCATACTGCTGAGTGTGTAATCCTGCACAATAATTTTAAAACAATCTGCTGGGATTTCTAGAAAACTTTTAACTGATTGGTATGTTTACATAATTGATTGGAATGGCTTTTTCTTGTAAATTTCCTTTAGATTACATCTGTTGTGAATTGGCGCTATATTAATAAACTGAAACTTTGAATTGAAATGTAATATTATAAGCTCTGTGCTTGTTCTTCCTCATTATTTCTCTTTATACCTGAATACAATTTCTGCACTTTTGTTTAAGAGGTCCATCTATTATCTACTGTCTATTCTATGCAGGGTTGCGGGGGCTGGTGCCTATCTCCAGTGGTCATGAGAGGCAGGTGGTACACCCTGGACAGGTGGCCAGTCCATCGCAGGGCAACACAGAGAAACACAAGACAAAAAAAACAAGCATGCACGTACTCATAACTAAGGGCAGTTCAGAGAAACCAATTAACCTAACAGCTATGGTTTTGGTCTCTGTGGAGTACCCGGTACTCCATGCAGAAAGACCAGAGGACGAGATTTTAACCCAGGGCCTTCTTGCTGCAAGGCAACAGATCTACCAACTGCGCCAATGTCCAGATCTTCCCAGATGTTTTCAATATTTCAATTCCTCCAATGTCTTCCAATCTCACAGCAAGCAACAGAATTTACAAGCATTTTACCTTTCTCCTCAGATGTGAAACCTAATTCTATTTCTAGAAGACTTTGTCAAGAACCTGTCTAAATCATTAAAATTCTGATTCATATTTAACAAAGTCTCTTTATCAGGTGTGAATTAAGGACTAAGGAGGAAACAACCAGAAAACACTTGAGAGCAAATATTCCTTTTTAAATGATTTAATGAACATACCCACCTCTTTCCTTTTCTCCTCTGTTACAGTTGTGTCTGTTTGCCTTCCCTCAGGTTCGTGTCTCTCCTCAATCCCATTCTGGTTAATTTCAAACTGCTTCACATCATCCATACTCTCATTTTTCTGTTCGGGCTGCTGTTTCTTCTTGCTGATGATTTCTTGCTTCTTTTCCTGCTGCTGGTTGTGCTTTGCTGGCTCCGGTGATAACGTTTGTTTGCTTTCCAGTTTACTGTCGGAATCCAGAGTCATTATGTGGCGCTGAGATGAGGGCCTGCTTTCTGACTGAACAGAGTTGGACCTTTTTTGTTTACTGTTGTTGACCTGTTCAGCTCGCAATGCCATCTCTGCCTCGAGGATTGGAGGAGTTTGATCTGGGACAAGAAACTGCTGCACCAGGTTGTCGTTCAGTTTGCTTGGCTGAATTTGGAAAGAAATTAAGAGTTGAAGTCTTTGGATGTAGCTATATTTCACATTTTTACAAACTGTTACAAAACCTCATTAAGGCCAGGCACAGACACAATGTGTTTAAAGGTGCTTTACAGAAACAACTACATGCTCTGTGATTTTCAGCATACATAAGTCTGATGATTTATAGTCTGTCTCTGATAAGCTGGAGAAAATGAGAAGTTAACATGGTCCGATAGTGACGCAGAAGTATAAAGCTGCTGTCAACAGCATATGCATGGTCAAATTTTTTTACTAGTAGATCTAATTAGAGCTGGCGGGAGCATATTGGTGTTCAGTGGCCTGGAAATGGAGCCTTGAGGAACTCCACAGGTTAAATTCAGAAATGACCATAAGAAGTTGCGGTCTGCCAAGTAAGGTTGTAGCCATTTGAGCTTAGTCTCACCGCATTCTATCATTCAGTATATTATTGTCATTGAGGTCAAATACAGCACAGAAAAAGAACCCCTAATGTAAAGGAGTCATACAGATGTCCAGTTGTTTTCCCTTTTTGTACCCACTAAAACACAAGTTATAGAGAAAAAACATCTTATTTTCTTTAAAGACATTCTCAAGGTGTTTCAAGAGTCTATTGATTATAGTGTATTGTTTCATTCAGCTCAGATTTTCTAAATTTGAGTCCAAGGGTGTATTCATACCAGAAAACTCCTTTAGTCCGGTTGTTTGATCCAGACAAAAGGCAAATCATTTTTTTTCCTTTGGTGCGGTTTGTATTCAGACTGTTCATTTTTGCAAGTGGACTATATTTTGTAAAAACATCCACGTGTGTGACGATCGGTTCTGCTATTGGACAGCGATGACCTGAGCGAAACTAGTAAAGACCCGGAAAAGGAGGTAAACAGCTGTGAAAACATATAGCTATCAGAGCTGCAGGAGTGGATGTGAGGGCAAAGATATGTTTCGGCGTTCCAGACGCGGAGGAGACCCGGAGCAAGATGACAAAGCGTTGACAAGCTGGGAGGTGAGTGAGCACCGGGCCGAGCTATGGAGCTGAGACGCGGATGAGACCCAAGAAGAAATGTAGCAGAGCTGCTGGAGGAGTTAGCCCCGGGGATCGGAGTTTTCAAGATGTGTGGTGACGCGGTTTGTTGAACTGATGCGTGGTTACGATCAGAGGCAAGGTTGGGACAATGACTGAGCAATGAGAGTCTTCAGACTGAAGCCAATGTCCTGTCCTGTTAATCTACTGCTCATCTGTTTATTCTATCAAAACTGTCCTGTCGGTGTCAAGATCTCCCGTCAGAGCAGCTCATTCAATGCAAGTTTCGCGATGCTATGTTTGAAAATTTAGAACAGCAAATGCGTGCAGTAAACAGAAGGAAACAATGCATTCTGCACACTCTGATCCCTGATATGTTGGCAGCAGCATGTTTAAATGGAAGACAAAGATCAGGAATTAACAACATTCACTACAGCATACGGGATATTGATTTGTGGCACTGTGAGCCAAACGAGTGGGTTAAATAATATGAATGATATGACAAAAAGGCGCATGTATTGTGGAGTTGGTTCGGATCAAGACTGTTAGTATTCAGACCTAAAGCGAAGCGAATCTCTGTCTGTTTGGAACTGGACCGGGACCACCTAAAAAAGGTGGTCTTGGTCCGTTTCTCTGATCCGCAGCAGGATTCGTTTGTGGGTAATTACATCTGCATAAAAGGTCCGGACCAGCGTTCCAAACGAACCGTGGTCCGTTTAAAGTGGACTAAACAGTGCAGGTCTGAATACACCCTAAGACTTCAAGAATTTAATACACAATTATATGACATTTGAAATGAGTCAGTGTGATAGTGTTTTATGGGTGCACTAACCAACTTAAACTTTTAGATGTAGTTATTGACTTACTGCTCTCTCCTCTTTGACCTCTTTGACCTCTGGCTCTTTGTGTTTGGTCTCCTTCTCTGAATCTCTGACGAGCTGTTTCAGAATGCCTCCTGGTAGAACTGACAGTGGTGGGGGGGGTATAGTGGCAGTCACCTGTTTGTTTTCCTCCTTTATCTGTAGTTTTAGGAATTAATGGAATCAGACAGAATTTGAAAAGAATAGAAAGTCATTGTGTGACGTATAATGACAGTACATTCATCTAATCAGCATGCCATACCAAGGTTTTGTCAAATCAGAGGCATTCATGTCACTTTTGACAAAAAGCAATCAAACAGGTAAAACAAACCCTACAGAATATTTAAAAAGTTTTTATAAAGTTTGTCACATTTTTTCATGTTGTATTCATAAACCAATTAGTGAACTGAGACTAGCTGTGTAATATCAGCATAAAGGCAGCTTTTCTGTGTCTGGCTTCAGACGTTTGTTAGAGAACAACCAACATCATGAGACCAAGGAACTCAGCAGATAGGGCAGCAAGAAAGTTGTGGAGAAGTTTAAAGCATAGTTAGTTCCTAGAATAATATTCTGAGCTTGGAAGATCCCACAGAGTTCATGTCAGTCCATCAACCTAACATGGATATAGTATGGCACAATTGCACACCTACCAAGTCATGGCCTACACTGAAAGGCTGAGCGTAAAGCCATGCAGGGGGCAGAGTATAAGTTATAAAGAAAAACATGTATTCCCTATGACGAAACATGGTGGTGAGAGCATCATGCTTTTTGACATCTTCATTGGAACAGGGAATCTGCTCAGAGTTCATTGGAGTTCATTGGAAGGGTAATCCTGGAATAAAACATGTTAGAGGCTGTACCAGACTTGAGAGTATACAGCAGTATCACTTTCCTTCAAGGCAACGGCTTTAAACATGCAGCCAGAGCAACAAAGCAATGGTTTGGATCCATTACATGAAACAAAAATAAGAAAAAATAGTATTTAGATTTTTTTTTACTTGTCTAATAATAAATTAACTATGCGAAATTGATGCATACAATATTGCAGTAGCAAAGTTAAAAAGGGTTTTGTATGTAAGCCTCATTAAAAATAGACATCTAGTTTCAAATTATGGGCTAGATTTAAAAAAAACACAGTAAAAACAAATCAGTATATTCTCAGAAATTAGAGCAGGGTTTGGGTTGCTCTGAAACTCCTTGCTGTTACTATACAGGGGGTCTCATTTATAAAGTTTGCTTATGCACATAACGGGGTCTGAAAACTACGTAAGCAACTTTATACGCAAAGTTTGGTATTTATAGAAGAAAATGTAGCGCAAAAATGTGCGCAACTTTAAGCACACCAAGGATCTTGCTTACGCACTTTTTGGACATGGAGGCACTGAGAACGCAGCAATACGGATACCAAAATTGTGAATTTAACCCACATTTTCAGACTTGTAGTGCACTGCACACACAAACAAACATAACCAACACACAAACTTCTCCCCCGTCCCGCCAATAGGAACTGAGAATAAAAATGAGAATTTGATAAAAAATTAATTAAGAATTATCTTCATATATATGTCTTCAGATTGTATAGCAATTGCATGTATTGGTGCATGTGTAAAGAACAAATATGCTGCAGCATCCCATCGTAATTCTGCACATTTGATGCGCTCACACTCATTGAAGATTCTTTTTTTATGTCAGGCACGCTGCTGCATCAACGCTGAGTCACCTGCAGCTCTTCCCTTTATTTTTATGACCCCAAATCAATATTTTGACATGGATGATAGCTACTTTTTAAAAGTAGTTTTGAAGTGCACCTTTTCGCCAGGTTTTAAATATCTCGGAGTGCTTAAATTTATTATATTCTATTGTGATTTGGTATTAGTTTTTTTAAATTGCTTTGATTCCAGTCTAACTGTTGCTAAAAGAGGTAATAATGACCTATAATTGAAACTTTATATGTAATGTTCTTATTTGTTCCATCTCTGGTGCTGCTGCTTTAATTTTTTTTTTATTTTTAAGTTTTTATCTTTTACTCTTGTCTTCTAGCACAACTATAAACTATATTATTGTTTTTTTTATGTGAAGCGTTTGACTGACTAAAGCTCTATATAGATCAATATTAATTGAAATAAAACGGTCTTCTGTGCCTCTGCATGCCTGCAGCTGTCTTTGTCCGCCTCTCGGTTGCCATGTTAACCTGTGAAACACCCCATATTAGCCGTCTTACGTCGATGCAGAATATTCACTAGACACTTTGCATTGACCGTTTATGGCAGAAAGTGGGTGTGTAGGAGGCGGGATATGATTCAGATACAGCTATGGGGAGCTTTATCAGTTTATCTATCAGTTTTACATTTACTGAGTACTAATTGTCATAGTCATTTCTATATATACTTTAGTTATGTCTTATAGAGGTCATTTTACATGGACACAGAGGTAAAGTTAAAATAACTAGCTGGAATGTAAGAGAGATGAACAACCCAGTGAAAAGAGGTTAGGGGTATGCACATTAGGCACTTAAATCGTACATATACTTTCTGCATGTGACGTACATAAAAAAAACAGCAAAAATACTCTGTCTCTCCTGGGCCTCCCAGATCTATTAATCAAACTTTAGTACAAAATCTAGAAGTGTTGCAATTATGATTAAAAAAAGAATACCATTTATTAACTCTCAAACAATTTCATACCAGAGGGGTAGGTATGTGATAGTCATTGAAACTCTACACTGGTAATATTAGTAAAGGTATATGGGCCAAATTTTGATGACACACTTTTTTTTTTTTTTTTTTTATCTTTACAATGCTTTGCAAAACTTATCGCCATTGTGAGTGGAGATTTTAACTAGGTTATAGATCCTGTTCCTGATCAGCAGCATTCCTGAACCAGTATGTGTAGAGACAGTGGCCGCTTAACAATCTTATGCAGTCTTATAATTTGGTAGATATCTGGAGGCTTCTTCACCCCACCACAAAAAAATTTTTCTTATTTTTTCACAGTACATACATCCTTCTCCAGGATTGATTTCTCCTTTGATGGACTATAAACTGCTAAATTCAATAATTGACTACAGCTACCACAATATATTCATTTCAGATCTTGCTCCTGTCTTGTAAAGTGTTTTGACTTGAATCACGGGAGAGGTGAGCATTGCTGGCGTCTGAATAATGTACTATTAAAAGATGAAAAATTCTGTACCTATCTTTCTGATAAAGTAGAACTCTATTTAAACACCAACGATGTAGGCGATGTAAATGATTCCACTCTATGGGAGGCCATGAAGGCTGTCCCAAGCGGCCATGTAATATCATATGAGATAGCAGAAAATAATAATCTAAGAAAAGATTAACTGAAATTGATGATCAACTGAACAAGCTGGAAGCTTCATCTAAAACTGAATGTAAATGGAAGTACTTTAGAAAATATCTGTTCTGTGGTATGGATATAATTCCAATTGCATATACTACATCATACAACCAGATCGAATTGGCACAGCAGACAGCTCAGGGACAAAGATGTTTAAAGCAGGTTTAAGTTCCAAAACAATTAAAGAAAGAGGTTTTGGTACAGCTGCAAACCTTGCAAGACATAGCCACCCACCTAAACTGAAGGGCTGGGCAGTGAGGGCATTGATCACAGAAGCAGCCACTAAGACCACGGTAACTTTGAAGGAGCAGGTGGGAACGACTATTCACAGGTCAACTATTTTTTGCCCATTCAACAAATATGCCCTTCAGAGAAGAGCAGCAACAAAATGTCAGTTTTGAAAAAAAAGCCTTAAGAAGTCTGGTAAGCAACAGTACAAGATACATGGGGGACACAGTAATAGGGTGTTCTGTTTGACAGATAACCGCACAGTATATGACCCTGAACACACCTTCCTCATTGTAAAACATACTGGTGGTAGTGGCAGCATCATGCTGTGGGGAAGTTAATGCAGGTCAGAGTTGATGGGAAGATGGATGGAGCTAAATACTGGAGGAAAACCTGTTGCCTGCAGAAGACTTGAGAATTGGGCGGAAGTTCACTTTCCAGCAGGACAATGATCACACAAATACAATCGAGAATCTGTTCCAGATTCAAGCTTTTATATTTTAAAATACTGAAAACATGTATTATGTTCCTTTATCTTCACAATTATGCTCTACTTTGTCTGATGAAATCTTAATAGAATACACTGAAAGTGTGTGGCTGTGATGTGAAAAGGTAAAAAAAAATCAAGAGGAATAAACTAGCACATTGCAAATACCAGAGTGTAACAATAAAATGTGCCCAAACACAACTTTTTCTGTTCCCTTCCCCTACAAAAGAAATATTTTTTTTGTAGACACACAAATTAAATAAGATAGATTACCCTATCCTCTGCCATAACTTTAGACTAATCTCATTTTTCAACTAACAGGTATTAGACTAGTTATGAATTTGACAACCATGACAACCTTTGTCAACCATAGTATCATACCTCAAGTGAGAGATACACAGGTGGTGTACGGCAGATGTGTAGCTCTCTATAACATTTGACAAGGAAACTTTAAATACCCAGAAAGATAACTTTAAAAAATCAAGACTTGTAAAGATCCTCATAAGTGAAACAAATTAATCTAAGAGCATTTCCTTTAAGTTTGGTTTGTACTTAAACTGTATTTGAAGGTTCGTGTTCTGATTACACAACTGCCGTGATTGCAGGAGTGCTTACCACACACCACCTCACACAGATTTTTTTAGTTAAGAAGCAAACACCACTTGACTTTAATGTTCTCTTTCTGTCAAATTAGGAAGAGGGAGGAAGCCCAGAAAAGGACTCAGGACACTTTGGGGGGAATATGTTTCTCGGCTGGTTTGGAAACGCCTTGGGATACCTACCAAGGAGCTGGCCAAAGTGGCTGGGGAGAGGGAAGTCTCACCGTGCAACCTGACCCCGGATAAGCGGCAGAAGATGGATGGATGGATGGATGGATGGATGGATGGATGTCATATTTTCCTGACAGCGTCTGTAATTGTTAGGCTGACCCATCCACCAAGAACTTGACCAAGGAAAACTCGAGTTTGGGCTTCAATTACCTAATTTATTTATTTCGAAGTGCTTTTTCATGTATTGAACCAGCTTGAGACCAACTTATTGCCCTTTACATGCTGGTAAGCCATTTTTCAAAGCTATAAATGGTGGTGTGAACATGCAGGATGACTAAAACATCGTAACTACACAGTGACATGCCACAGTGATTCAGCATCAGAACAAAGCCTACCAGTGACTGTGTAATCAATGCTTCATTCTGACACACACACACACACAGGCAGAGATTACATCCTTCATGGAGAATTAACACAGCATGCAGCCCTTCTGCACCTCCCTTCTGCTCCCACAGCTTTAAGCGTGAAGACAATGCCATGGTTGCTCCAAGGAAGAGGGAGGGGTTCAGGGATATGTGGCGGTGGTCGTGAGGAGCAGGGGTCACAGTGATGTCAGCCAGTGGTGGTGTATGTGTGAGACAACCTATCATTGGAAAGAGACTGTTAAAAAGAGGGAAGTTATGGAGGATTTTGGCACCAGTCAGACAGCAGCTGAGCTACAAGACAAACACACCCATCACCTGCGATTCAGACTGCTGTGGCTCAGATGTTTTACAGCTGCTTTTTTTAAAGAAAGCCTTTTCTCAGCCTGTTTCTAACAAGTTTTAATCCTAAATTGCTAATTTGGAACTTGTTTTTACTTTGTCTTCTTCTAGTACTCTGTTCTTCCTTCTAGTTTTTGCAGCAATTTAGACAGATCTTTTTTTAATTGCAGCAGCAAAATGTCACAGTGGGTCAGAAGTGAATGGTAAATAGTTAAATTTTCTCGGTTACATTTACTTGTTCTTTTAGTAGTTTTGCCATTCCATGAGTAATGTTATTATACAGGTATTGCTTCTCTTACCTAAGTAAAAGTTCGGAATGCTTTACCCACTGTAAGTAAATTCAATTGATGTGCGTCTCGTATTGGTTAATCAGAAGGGAAACTTTTTTTAACCCAACTTTTATCTGGCCTTTTTTTCTAACACACCTCACATCTGTTGATCAATATATATTGTAATTGAATAATCGCCCATCCCTACTCAGCATCCAGTTCCATTTTAACAAACTCCAGAAATGCTATTCTTGGAATCACTCTGGCAAATACTGGCATCAAATAGCATCCAATAATTATTATTAATCTCTTCTACATGAGCTGTTGTGTTACATCATACAGCATTTATACCCTAGGGAAACAAAAACGCATCAATCAATAAAAATTCCTAAAAACTCTCATGAACATAAAAAAGTAAAGCATAAATAAAGTTCTATTTCATTCATTGCTATTGGTTTATGTTTTTTGAAAATATATTTCATGTTTATAAGGTAAATTATTTAGTTAGAAAAAAATAGTAATTGTTACCTAACATTTAATGCTTTCTCCAGTAAATAAGTGTGTTTCCTCTGAAGGCCTAATTATGCCGAATTTAACACTGTGAGATTAAACAGCTGCAATCAAAGATTTGTAAATCACATATACCATCTACACCAGTGTTTCTCAAGTCCTGGTCCTCAAGGTACACAGCCCTGCATGTTTTAGATGTTCCCCCACTTGATGGCGCCTAATTCAGACGACAAACAGCAATAGCCTGTTAAAATCAGCAATCAATTGAAAGCAGGGGGACATCTAAAACATGCATTAAAAAGTTCTACAAGCAGTAAAACGATGGTAAGCAGGAAACTGGCGCATATTTGGAACATCCATCCAGTAAAGAAGAGCTTAGAACAACTACAGGTCCTAATCTGATGATAATCTGTAGATTTTCACCAGGATGAAGCACAGCGTCACAAGGCTAAAGAGATTATAATATTGTACAATGTTGGCATTTTGGACGTGTGATCGAGAAACTCCTCAAACCTTAAAGGTTTAAAACCAGCATGTCACAACGAATCATAAAAATGGTCACCTCTGGAAATTTGTACTCTTTACATGAATTCAAGTTTTTTTTTCTCTTCAAAAAATGCTTCTAAAACTTACAAAATATTTCTCTGTTCAGTGAGTTGAAAAACAAAAACTAAAAGTGTTTTAGCCAAAAATAAAAACTCAACAACACACATTAGTGGATGAGGTGGATTACAATTTGCCAACAACTGGTTGTGTCATCGACAGCGTCATCAAACAGTAATAGATGACAGTCATGAGGCTGGTGTACAGCAACAGTGTCTTCAGTCAGAGGTCTCTTCAAACATGTCTTAAGACTGACTGCTAGTGGAGATCCTTCCTGCTCACAGCATCAACATCCACCATGATTTATTGAAGAACCTTGGACAACATGAGTTACTGCAATATTTGATATACCATTTGGGATTATTGAATTTTTTTTTATTCAACTGATATTTAGTTCCCAATTTCTAAATCAAAGTTGCTTACTGAGCTGAGCCGATCATTTTAAACCTGTTAATCCATGACAGTTGTTTGTGCAGCTCAGCAGTAAATGTTAATGTTAAATGTAATGTTAACAATTTTCACGCAAACTGTCCACAAGCTTTCAGTCTTGTTGTTTCAGCTTTCTTATCTCAGAGAGCTAAAACAGCAGGGACGCACCAGCTCAACCTATAAGCACATTCGGTATTTTCTCCTGTAGGAAAATTCCTGCTGGGGAGCTTTCAGACACAGAATTCCCTTTGAGGACCCTCTCTCCGCCAGAATAAAACTCAAAGATTCCTTTACCTCCAACTGTGTGTGAACACAAAGCAAGTTCGGGAACACAGGGCTGGAAACCTTCCAAAGAAGCTTCTCAGAGATCCAAAAGGCCGGTGGCAGATCCAGTGAGGGCCAAATAAAAAGTCCTGCTGTCACACAGACACCACCACAGACTTACACTGGGTATGACTGAATGAGGGGGGAAGTCGGAATAGAACCAAAAATAGCGCAAACAACACACACACACACACACACACGTAAAGAAGCAGCACACAACGGTTGGCAGAACACTCTATAAATATCTGCTGGCACTGGGTGGAGGAAGGGGATACAACCCTGTTTGGACAACTGGCTGATATGGATCCTCAGGAAAACAGTTTAAAAAAAAGTCACTGCTGATTATCTGTATCAATTATTTATACATTTTGAATCATATGTAAGGAGATCCAAAGAAAATATGAGCAAAAAAAAAAAAAAAACACACAGAAAGCTGATATCAGTCCCACTTGGCAGTTTGGAACATCGGTTAAAATCATAAAGATGTTTTGGAAGCTGACAGATCACCTCTGGAGAAGTGGTAAAACCATGTGCAGAGCAGGGTAATAATGGACACCCTGACAAGACACGACTGCACATGTGCAGATCTGCAACACATCAGCTGTCTGCTGTGACTGACAGCTACAGCTGAAGGAAGGAGGGGTGAGGAGGGGAGGAGCCTTCTGCTTTCTGGGAGGAGGAGGAGACAAAGCAAGCAGTAATAAGAAAGAAAACCCACTGATTACTGGTGTTCTTTAGTCACAAACCAATCTAACCAGTTATCATTGGGTGGGTTTTCATATAGCTGACCAGTTTTCTGTTATTAATAGTTTGGAAAAAATTTCTTTGGGCCACACATGTTTGATTAGATTGTGACTTTGCTGTGACATGTTCTGCTTACAGGATTGTGCAAAACTATTAACACTCTTCACTTTGTTTTGTTATAGACTTTTTGTACATATTTTCCTTTGAATACAAACAACCCTTTCCACCCCAGGGAAAGCATGTCTTTTCAGATAAATTTCCAAGCTAAAGATATAAACACAGGAGATACAGTCTTAGAAATTATCTGCCCCCTTCATGATTTATAATTATTTCCATCAAACAAATTTAAGGATGGTTCCTTGGGAGGAACCAAGTAATAGGAAACCAGGGAACAGGGTCGGACTGAAAGAGGAGTAGGTATGGTTATTAATGAAAGGAAGAGGATCTTGAGATATGATGTAGGATTTTGGAACCTTACTTTCTGTCTGAGGAAGTGTTGCTTGGAGAGGGTAAATAGGAAACTGTAACCTGTGATTGGCTGGAGGTGGGTGTGTGGTGGCCGTAACTGACTGTTGGTCTTTGTAGGTGGATTACCAAGAGGAATCTGATATGGCCGATTTCCAGGATCGAGTGTGACAAGGGTACGTTTTCCCTTTCTCTGCTGGTGAAGTTGTTTCTGGGCAGACCAGCAAGCAGCTTAACCACAGCGTTGGAGAAGGTGAGTGTGGTGAACATTACCAGTTAGGGAGTGATACAGAGGCTGACCAGGCTGGAACCCAAACTGATGATTTGTTTCTTTGTAGAAGGTTCCGGAGTGAGGCCACTGGAATTCCAGGGAGAACCTATGAGGAAAACAACGCAGTGAGTACAGCAATCTCTGAATCTTGAATGAAGTTTCTTACTTGGTAATACAGGGAGTAATTCGGCCATGTACCACGCTAGAAGTGAGAACCGACTGGCATCAGCTAGCGGGATCTGTTCTCCTTTTGAACTGGAGAGTTGACGATAACCTGATGAAGAACAACTAGAGGCTGCCGCCTGCCACACTCCTCAGAGAAGGTAGGAGCAAACACCAGCACACCCACTCTCCAGCGCAGAACCACAGAATACTAACAGGCCCGCAGTCATGAGGGATGCTCTCTGCAATATCTGGTCATAGCCAATAGCCGTTTGCCCCCTACACCTCCTGAAGCTCCATTGTTATGACCAGACCATTATGGTGCACAAACCCACTTCAGTGTGTCGCACAGAAAACATCTCAAGTGGGATCTGCTTGTCATGCCAGTAACCATCAGGATTTTTTTTCTCAGAAGAGAATAAAACTTTCTTCCGCCTTTTAATGTCCAATTTTTGGTGTTCTCTTGCAAAGTCCTAAAGATCAGTTCTGTGGTGTTAAAGGAAACGAGGCCTTTAAAGACGTTTTTTGTTTTTCAAGCCCTTCAGTCTGAGATGCTATCTGATGGTTATTTTGAAGCGCTACTTGGAATCTAGACAAGATCCTAAAGATGCTAAATATGATTTTTCTAGTAGTCTTAAACTTTTGTTTAGGACTGTATAGTAATCCTAATTCAGTTTTTATATTCTTTCTCAGTCAATCTGAATTATTCAATTACCTGTCACTAAGTTTTCGATTCCATTCGCTTGAGTCATTTGTTTCAGCTGCTTGATGTAAGGGAAACATTGACTTGTAATGTTTGGTTTTTGAATGACTCTAGTCTCGAGGGCCAACTCTGGTAATAGTCCTCTTTTAAACAAAGTCAGGACACAATAGAGAGCCAGAGTGGTTGCACCACGTCTCGGGGTTCCGACGGGAGCGGAGACTGGGGAAGAACAGGTAAGTAGTTAGGGGTAGACAGTATCAAAATAACCTGAGATAGACAACCCCCTGATTGATCTTTTCAAATTCAAACTTTAAATTGATCATAGAAAGAAACATCTAAAACTAAGAGCTTAATAAGATTTCAATATTGATTATACTTACTAAAATGCATTTTGCCTTATGTAGACACTGCTTTAATTATTTCTTTCTTTATCTAATCAAAAGAAGTTATAGTCACAAGAGAACTGCAATGATGTAAAGTGTATTGAAATTGTTTAGTCTATAAAACAGAAATTGCAGCCATTAGAAAGATCATGTTTTATTATGAGGATTTTGATTTTGGTTTAAATCAATGAAATGTTTTAGTTCAATTGGGATCTTTATATATATTAAAAGAGGCCTTTTTAACAGAGAAATTTGTAATAATGGTTACAACAGAATGAAATCTCTGAGGCTTAGAGAAAAGAGGGAAGTACGAAGGTGCAAGACTAAGTGTAGCTTGGAAAAAGCAGAAGTGGAGGGCAAGCAGGTAGATTTTGTAGTCTTTGAAACAGTGGAACAGTTCAAATGTACTTTTCAATGGAGAGACCTAATGAATAATTCAATTCAAACGTACTTTATTGATCCCAGAGGGAAATTAAGTGTGAACAATTATAGTTATATCCATGGGAAAATCTGATGTTTGATGTGAGCTTTTGTGATTTAGATGATTACATTTTAAAGATATAATTCTCACCTAAGTTAGGGAAAGAAAATTGTGAAACTGTGATGAATCATCAAAAACAAGAAGTTGACCGAGACAGAGGGATATGGGGCAATGAAAAGGAAGGTGAAGACAGGATGATAAGTTTTAACCTGGAGCATAAAGAAGAAAGAATGCAGATTATTCTTATTCTACTATCTCAGCATCCAGCGCTCACAGAGAGAGAGATTTGATTGGTCCACCTGAAACAGCAGATTCGCTGCAGGAACCCGTTCTATTGCATGACTCTGATCTGTAAATTTAAGTTGAAGTTTCTCTGCACAGAACGAGCAAAAACAGCAAAGGTTGGAAAGGTAACGCATTTTATCGTTGCACATATTCTTCTGGGGCGGATACGAATAAATTTGCCATCTTTGTGCTTTACGTGGCTTTTTAATGTCTGCCATCTGAGAAACAACACGTAATCCTTTGGCTTTCAGCTGTTATTAATTACATAAAGATGGATTTTCAACACCTGTTTATACCTTCAGTGCTTATTGGGATGAAACTTGAAACAGAATAATAATAAGCTATGAATGGTTAATAATTAAAGTTATTAATAATGTTTGGCTGCCAGATGTGTGTTTCAGTTTAAAGTTGGCTCCTTATTTTTGTATGTATATTGTTTTAATAAAAGAATGCTTTAACATTATCATTTTCATATTCTTATTAGAACACTTAACAAAAAAATATGTTGCCTTTAAAAAAAAGTGAGTCAGTTGAATGCACAGAATTCATGCATGCGTTGGCGTATGGTCAGGATGGTACCACCTCTGGCTCAATTCAAAGCTCATAAAGCCATCAACGCAGAAGTTCAGCTGGTTGAACTTTTGACGGCGCTGACGGCACTGAAGCGGCGCGTTAACCAATCAGAGCTTATAATTGTAGTGATGTCTCTACACGTATTTTGAATGTAGCGGGAGCTGGAAAAACCTACATTTAAGTCTACAAACGCAGATATAAAAAATCATAAATAACACTTACCGAATACAGATGGACAGGTGCTCTTCGGGAGGAATAGAGCGCCTGTAGTTGGTGTCCTGGTAGGTGATTCGAGCTCCGATGCGGCCAAGGAGGTCGTAAAATTGGGCGCGGGAAAGACGGAAATACCGCTGAAACCGAAAATCATCCATACGTACGTCCTGGAGCAAATGGTTAAATTCCCGAACGCATCCGTAGAATAGGGTGTATCCACAAACGGCGCTTATGTAGCCGAAGACGACGTTGTCTAGCTTTACTTAGGAAATAAAGACACTGCACTCTCAATACTATCCGCCATAGTTCAGAATGTCCGGCAACAGAAGAAGCCCCGCCCATGCGCTCTTTTTTGCTCAGAAGTGGCAGACTTTGCAAGCTTCAACATAGAAGCGTCAAAGTAAATGCTTTGTGAGCTTTGCCTGATGCTGAGAAAGCCCTTGGTCTGAATGCACCATAAGTCCTCCAGATTTCGCAGGGGGGGGGGGCTTGTGCCTATCTCCAGCTGTCAACGGGATAGAGGTGGGGTACACCCTGGACAGGTCGCCAGTCCATCACAGGGCCACATAGAGACAGATAGGACTAACGACCATGCACTCACACACCCACACCTAAGGACAATTTAGAGTGATCAATTAACCTGACAGTCATGTTTTTGGACTGTGGGAGGAAGCCGGAGTACCCGGAGGGAACCCACGCATGCACAGGGAGAACATGCAAACTCCATGCAGGAAGGCAGAAAGGCTTGAGGGTCCTGCGCAGTATCTTTGCTGTTCCAAGTTCTGCACTTTACTGGACTGAGATGTCTGAGGTTCTTCCAGGGATCTGTGCTCCGATTACCACGGGTACTACTGTCACCTTCACCTTCCAAGCCTTCTCTAGGTCCTTCTCTGAGCCCTTGGTATTTCTCAAGTTTCTCATGTTCCTTCCTCTTGATGTTTTAGGGGCTTGTACCACCATGATAGTTCCTCCTCATCTTGCCATTGTCTCGGGCATTCACTAAGTACGTCATCCGTTGAAGCTTGTCCTTGATGTACTAATGGAGCTTAGATATTTCATCCTGGATAGTGGCTCTAACAATCATCAGTCCTCTGACTCCTTCCTTACGGCATCTCAGGGTGCTGGATTTGGGATGGAACCCGCCATGCATGGTGAGGAGCTTTCGTGTCTTAACATCTGCGGTCTGTATCTCATCCTTTGGCCAACTTATTATTCCCGCAGGGCATCTGATCACTGGCAGCATGTAACTGTGTATTGCCTTGGACTTGTTCTTTCTGTTGAGCTGGCTTCTTAGGACTTGCCTCACTCGTTGTAGGTATTTGGCTGTTGCTGCTTCCCTTGTTGCCATTTTCCTGTGGTATTCCCAGGCACTTGCAACTTTCTTCAATGTCTGCTATTGAGTGAGACCCCTTCAGTGTGGACTACCTTGCTTCGCTTTGTGACCATCCTACTATATTTTTCAAGCCAGAATGACATCCCCATTGCTTGCCAGTCTTGTTGATTATTTGGTTTAGGGGGTTCAGACCTAAGCAGAACAGCAGTGGGGACAGAGCATCACCTTGGTATATGCCACATTTGATGGACACTTGTGTAGGTAGCTTGCCATTGGCTCAAGGGTGGTTCTCCACAACCTCATCAAGTTCGCAATGAATGCTCTAACAGTCCTGTTGATGTTGTACAGCTTCAAGAATTCGTTGATCCATGTGTGTGGCCTCCAGTCATAGGTTTTCTTGTAATCAATTCAGGCAGTGCACAGGATTGTTTTTTGGGATTTGCAGTCTTGGGCAACTGTTATGTCAACCAGGAGCTGGTGTTTAGCAGCTCTGGTATCTCTACCAATGCCCTTCTTTGCTTTGCTCATGCATTGATCCATGTGCCTGCTTATCTTGGCTGCGATGATGCCTGACATGAGCTTCCATGTAGTGGAGAGACAGGTTATTGGGCGATAGTTGGATGGGACTGCACCTTTGGTGGGATCCTTCTGGATTAGGACTGTTTGGCCTTTGGTTAGCCATTCTGGGTGACTCTCCTCTCTTAGGAGCTGGTTCAGTTGTGCTGCCAGGCGCTCACGGAGTGCTGTGACTGTCTTAATGCCAGTAGGCATGGATCATGTCAGGGACTGGTGCTGTCCAGTTTTTCATTCCTGGGATTGTTTCTTGGATGTCTGCGACTGTGATGGTAACTGGATTCTGGTCAGGGAGGTTGCTGTGCGCCTCTCTCAGAGAGGCCAGTCATTGAGCACTGCTGTTATGTGCTGCCTCCTTTTCTCATAATGCTCTTCAAGTATCTTTCGTTTCCAGCCTTGGTGTGTCTACCCTGCTGCTATTGCCCTGCCACTGAGCGTACACCTTTGCTTGTTGGATTGCAAACAGCCTGTTTAATCGTGTGGCTTCATTGTATTTTGTGTACCTCTTTAGGTGATAGATCAAGGCTTGGAGTTTTTGTTTGGCAGTTTTGAGTGCTTCAGGTATGGACATCTGTGTGTACCTATTCAGTATTGGTCGTCTCATTGCACCTCTTTGGGCCTCCGTCAACTAGTTTACTTCTCTTCGAGCTACCTTGATGTTAGCCATGTTTTCCATGGTGGGTATTGTTTCTCATGGTTGCTCTTATAGCCACGCATCTCTACGAACACTGTTACTGAAGTGTAGATCAGCTCGTAGGTTTCAGTGGTTACTGCTGCATTCTCTGTTTCCAGGAGACTTTCTAAGGGTACTTCATTTAGCCGTTGTAATCAGCATCGGGGGGGTGGGGGTGTCTTGCGCTCATTCTTGCCATAATCTTATCTTTCAGGTCAGCCACTTCCTTGTTCATATATATATATATATATATTAGAGGGTGCAGAATGAAAGTACATTTCCTTAAAAAATTATATATGAAATATAATAAAATGTATATTTGAAACAGGCACAACAATTATGTTATGTTTACATCTACCAGCCAGTAGTGGCCGTGGGTTGACAGGTACGGTCTCTATGATCCATCATTATGGTCTGCACAGCTGGCTGGTAGATTCTGTGATAGATTGCTCTCAGCCAACTAGCACAGCAGATCATCCAGCGCTCAGCGGATTCGAAACGGGGAAGGAGCGGATAGTTCTGCCATTGGTTAGAATGCCGTGGCTGAGGGGGAAAAGAAATTTGTCTAATCTTAACAATCAGACTGTCTTAGTTTCAACATTCATGGGTCAGACCCAACACAGATTCAGCAGGAGAAGCAGCATGCACTTACTCTGGATCAGTGGGAAAGATGCACCGCTCTTGAAATGTCTTCTTTCATGCATAGTAAATCTAGCCGCACAAAAAGTTTCTCACTTGCTGCATTGGATGCTGAGCAACAGTTGAAACATTTTTGTTGAGTATAATTTAATATAGCAAACTTTGTACTATGTCGATTTTAAAAATCCTTTCCAGCCAACAGCTGATGGAGGTTTTCCGTACTTTATGAAAAAGACAAACCATATCTGTCCCTGGGGTCCTCAGATATTTCTTTGGTCTTGCTATATTGGATGTTAGAGTCTGACAGTGTGGACAGGTGTCTTCTATACAGATAACACCATAAATACAGGTATTGGGGAGGATAGAAGAGCTTTTAAAGCGGTAACGGGTTTGTGAAGGCAATAATTATTATTTGTAGGTGCTAAATACTAATCTTTTGCACCTAGATTGCACCTGCATCTATGCAAATAAATTCTTCAAAAATCATACAAAATGGTTTTCTGGAAATTTCTTTTTCACATTCTCACTCTCACAGTTGAGTTTTAGTTTTATTTACAAAACTATCATATTGGGGTAACATGGGGGCTGCCAAATACTTTTTTGCTCCACTCTGTGTATTGTATAAAAAATATTATACATTTGTATTTATGCAGTAAATATGACTTGGAGAGCTGGGACCAGAGAGTTTGGTTCATGTAGAGAACTTAACTTGTTGGCAATTATGTGATTAACTGTTAAGAATGAAGATTCAATGTCTCAGAAAATATAGGATGACATTTGGCTTGACCCATCGTCAGTCAACACCCGTTCTTCTTTGTACTCTTTTTGATGAAAGTAAAGTTTGAATTCCATTTTGAAATTAAGATCCCATTGTTTGGAGGAAGAGGTCCAGTGTGAATTTTCCAGTCATGATCTGAAGAACTGTCAAGTGGGTTTCATCAAGTGAGGAGTAAACAGGCGAATCTACCTGAATATTTTTAAGAGCACCTCTTGCTTCCTTCTGCTGAGAAGCTTTTTGGAGATCCTCTTTTCATGTTCCATCAGCAGCTTTATTGGCCAAGATATTACTCTCAGGAAACCTACACATCTTCATATTCACATCCTCCAGTCCCAAACGTCCAGAAGTAAATTATGGAAGGATTACTGATAATTATAACTTCTAGACAATGTAAAATAGAGCCATACCCTTTTCCACACAAAAATGCTTTGAGTTAATCAGGCAATAAATCCGGAAATAAATACATGACAAGAGGTAACACAGAAAAAGTCATTTTTATTCTTGAACTGTTCTTACAAGCAGTCCAACACGCAACTTGCTATCTCAAAAACATAAGACTGGTTGAAATAAAATAAACTTTTGAATGTTCACTAAATAATATTAGTCAGATAATTTCTTTTAACTTTAATTCGAATAACCAAAAAGCAGTAGTATTTGTGTTTGTGGCGTGTGAAAACAAAGTTTCAGATTGGTGTAAACTGGAGGGTTTTCTACAGTAAGCCTCGGCCGACAGCTCCGTGTGGAGGAGAGACGCAGCATCCCGGCTCCCCATGCACACAATAAATATGAAAAAAAAAAGCACAGAGTCTGATGTCTGAACAAAAATAATCATCTGGAACTTGCAGGTACAATATCTCTAATAAGTCTTTATGTGCAAGATTCAAGCTGAAGTCATCACCACACATAATTATACTCACATCAACATCTCCAACCTCCTCAAGTTTATTTTGTTTTCTACATTAAATCTTTTAAATAAACCTAGAGCGTTTTGTCATTTCATATACACATATATTTATATATACTTTTTCCCCCTATATGCTGTCCTTTTTAAAAAATTGTGTTGAGCGTGTGTCAGAGCAAGAGAATATGCGTGTAACATAGAAATTATGAGGCGTTAATGAGGCTCCCGTATACTTTCCAAACTCACATGACTTACAGATGATGTAAAGAAGAAAAAACAGAAAAAGACTTTCAGGAACAAGTACACAGAAGTGAGTGGTGTGTTCAGAATCCATAATGGCAACTTGAACACACACACTCAAAGAAAAAAACCAGTGGAGAAACGTTTGGTCACAGTTTTATACCCTTCCAACAAAACCTCCCCCTGAAAGTTTAAGTGAGTTTTCATTCACTTTGTCCACTCATAGGTCCGTGATGACAAGCAAACGTCCAGCTTCCGGTTAGCTCCACTCGTTCACTTGTAAAAAGTAAGTTATTTGGCACATTTAACAACTGGTAAGTAACACATTGGGCTAAAAAGGTGCAATAACATAACTTTCAATGAAAACAATAAAAACCATTTTGGTTTATAAAAATAAAAGACACCTTAAGAGGTGGCAAAAAATCTCTACAACATAAGATTTTCCCCTGACAAAAAAGGCTATTAGAAAAAAAAGCTATTCACCCAAATCAACCCTTTTTCCTACCAACGCTCTTGCATTACAGCTCTTAAACTCCTTAACGCCACGGATGAGGACACTATACTGCATAAAAAAAATTTTAACCCTGAAATTACAAAAGATTTCTCCTTCTATTGCTCATCCTAGAACACTGCGATTGTGCGACACTCTTGTCCCGTAAACACCCTGGTGCTGGCAATCTTCCAGCCTCATCTGAACCGGGTCATAACAAAAAAATAAAACAAACCCTCACAAATTACCGGGAACTAAACAGACAGCTGATGTTTTTGTAACATGAAATGATTTACAGGTGAATTTTAGATTCAACTTTCTCACCTTTGCTCCAGATATGGCAGCAATAAGATCCAACTGAACAGCTGCAGATGCAAGACTGCTGCTTTAAAACAGCATGCAGTATTTGAGATAGAATAGACTCCCTATGCTTTGTATTGTTATAGACATGCAGCTGATGCATAACAAATTAGAGACAAATCTGAGGAAATTAAGTTAAAAAAAGACTTAATTCGATACAAAGAATGGAAATTACAGACAGAAACGGGAAAAATCTAAATCTGATTTAGTTTCAGTTGGACCTGAGAAAAAGCTCTGCTTTAATCCTCCATGTAGTTGGACAACCACACTTTTCAGGACATTTGCTTGAAAGCAACAAACTGAACAAGTAATTAAAGCAGTTACTGACAACTACAGTCAAATGTTGTTACTACTGTGAATTAGAGTAGATGGTGGTGCATTCAATTACTGGTGGAAAAAAAAGGTAAGACTTTTGGCCAGGAGATTTGCTCCAAACTGAACAATATTCATCATCTAAGCAAAACTTGAGCCTGGGCTAACTGTCAGCACTTAAGAAGCTGATGCCCCATTTAAATAGGTTGCGTGGAAGCATTTTAGGAATGAAATGAAAAAGTAACTGCAAAACTGCTAGATACTAATGATGCTAAAGTTGGTGTTGGTGGCTTAAGGTACTAACGATACAAAACCACATTAGCGTTAATGTTTTTAATGTTAGCATTATTAGCCCCATTAGCAGTTAATGCAAGCTTGGACTAGATGTGATTTTTTTTTTGTTAATGAAATACTTGGGCTGAACCTGTACATGATAATTCTACACTGAGATTCTTTAACAATGTTATGTATGAAAGCTTTATTCTTTTAACAATTAACATTTTTAGCATTAAGAGAATCTTCAATCTAGACCAGTACAATTTCTTAAAAACAAATTTTGTGATTTGTGAAACTTTTACACTAAAAAGGGAAAAAAACATAAAGGGAATTTGTAGTTTTACCAAAAATATAGCTAAAAATCTGGAACCCAATATTATTAATATATTTGTTAGCTGGATGTGTTGTTGTAGTTAGGTGTACCATATTTGGATTTGTCTCCAGATGCCGGACGAGGATGTTGTATGCTGCAGGTCAGAGTAAAAGCAAAAAAATTAAAAAGCCAGGTTGATCGTAAAACTTCTTCTCAGCTTCAGCTCCTGCTCATCCACCTTGTGCTCACTTGGACAACAAACACTGGCTGAACCTGTAAACCCACCAGAATGGGTGTCTACATGATGGCATCGTCTGAAAGCAGCCCAGCAGACGTACACACAGCAATGGCACCTGAGCGAGCAGTCTTGACTCTTGCTCTTCCACCCCACCCACCCACCCACCCAGAAAAGAGAAGCCTCGTTCTCCTATGGGGAAAGCCTTGCAAGGTTTTTGGACAGGCAGACAGAAAAGTCCTCCAACGTTGCAAACACACTGGACTAAAACATCAGAGATGCACAGAGAAAGGGTTGCTTATATACATTGAATATACCCCACTCTGCTGCTGCCCCGTCCTGCAAGCCTACATACATTATAGTCAATGGTGACCCATCCTCAGGTACACTGGTCTTCACAGTTCCCATGGCAACCCATCGCTGTTTGACAGCCAATGGAATCTCAGTCACCATGGAAACTGACTGCACGGGAGCCAATCTGAAAACAGTCTGTGGTCCTGTTGTTTTTCAGGACTGGAATGATAAATTACTGCCAACAAACACCCCTGTGAAGGTCCGGAAGGAGGGGGCGGCTCCTCCCAGCCAATCCGGTGACTCAAGTAAAATATCATGTTGGCACTTTGCACACTTCAGTAACTGAGAGGGGCTGAGAAGAGGGAGGGGTGACAGGATACAGTCGAGCAGCAGGCTTTGTTGTCTTTTCCTAATGTTTTTGTTTTTACATTCCCCGCAGTGGCCCCACCCCTTCTGCACCGCCTTCGAAAGAGAAGCAGGAGGAGGAAATCTCTCCGATTGGTCGTCCTGCTCTATTTCAGGTTTAAATGTTAATTTCATCTTGCAATAGTATTTCCACTGGTCCATGAGAGCCAGTCCAAGCGAGGGGGTGGGGATGAAGGGAGGAAGGAGAGTTGGGGAAGAAAGAGGAGCGGGTCAACAGTCCTCGTCACATCCTGCAGAGGTTCTGTGTTCCCCAGAGTCTCTCTCCTCCACTCTGCCCCGTCTCTCCATGACTGGCAGAGTCCCATGAACGAAAAAGAAAAGAAATCAGTAAACCACCTCTGATGGGCGTGGTGTCGGTATGCAGTGTGGGTAAGGGGCTGGTGAGTCCATACACACACTGCGAGGCGTCGTGGTGAAGTTGGGGCTGATGTCTTGCAGAGATGAGGTGGTGCGCTGTGTATATGTGTGTCTACATGTTTGTGTGTGTGCATCTAGAAATGTGTGTGCTCCTTTTATTCACAGGCCGTTGCTGTTGCGGTGTGTGAGAGGAGGTTTGGAGAGCTCCACCACGCCGGCCCGGCCTTTGCCTATCACTTTGGGCGCGCGGCGCAGCAGCTTCTGTGCTTCTGTGAATGCCTCGTTCAGCTCCTTCTTCCACTGCACAAACTCGGGATCGCTCTGAGGACACAGAGGAAACAAATCAGTCTGTGGGATCATCAAAGCTTTACAAACAAGAATGAACAGAACAAGGAAGCATCCCACCTCACACTGCAGAACAAACTGCTTCCCTCCTTTGATGCGCAGCAGAATGCACTTCTTGTCTTTAACCTGCGTCTCTTCCACCGTCACAATCTGCTCCATCGTCAGCAGGTTTTGCTGTGGACAAAGTTGAGCAATCACACATCAGGTAACATGAAGTAGGGCAGCAATTTTCTCAGGCCTGTGCTGATCTTTGGTGACAGCATTTCCAGTGCTGGTTGCTACTAATCTCAAGCCAGTCTAACAGACCTCAACATAGAGAATCACTACCCACTACATGGTTGAAATCACACAGGAAGTTTGTAACACAGTAGGGATGTTGCCTGGAAAAATCCAGGATTTATTCTATTAAGATTAAGGGCCTGGCAACGAGTAATGAAAAAGGCCAAACTTGAAGGGCGGAACCAAGCGTGCCTTTGAAACTTTCACTGTACGTAATTGGATAATGCCACGACCAATCACAACACTACACGGTGTGACGCCCCATTCGCTTAGCTACCAGCAGAGCTGACTGGTAGATTTAACTATTGCCGTATCCAGTCGGCAAAACAGCAAAAACGTCCTCCATGCAAAGGAATGATTAGAGCGTGGTTTTCTGTTACTCTTTTAGAGGAAAATCCAAGTCTAACTCGTTCATTGTAGCAGCCAAAGCTGTTTCAAACAACTGGTGTTCATCTGTAGCCATCT
Source organism: Apricaphanius iberus (assembly GCA_028564705.1). Classification (NCBI taxonomy): domain Eukaryota; kingdom Metazoa; phylum Chordata; class Actinopteri; order Cyprinodontiformes; family Aphaniidae; genus Apricaphanius; species Apricaphanius iberus. The sequence continues at coordinate 432,398 of JAPXFQ010002081.1, forward strand.
TTCAATGTTTACTAAATGATTCTGGACATCGCAGCACTGTTATCATCTTAGCCCGGCTCTGGCACGCCTACATCCGATACACCAATTTGATTGGTTCCCCAAACTGCTCACATAATGCGGTAACGTGAATCTTTGCTTGATGCCAGAAGGTCTTGCAGAGACAATTCAAATGACGCTCTTGCGAGACCTTTGGATTTCCAGGGTAGCAAGGAAGCTTTTACACTGAAGCAGTGACACCATGTTGCAGTGCTCTACAAGCCTTATGAACAAACTTCATTAAGTTTTACTGGAATCTGAAATTGTAAGAAAATACAAAGCAGTGCATTCTTGAGTACATGACTGTAGGAAGCAGAGGAAGGGAGGGAACTAGCAACTATGAGCTTTTTAACAGGAAACCAGACATTCACACTAAATGTGATCTAGCACATAGCTGATCAACAACCATCTCTTTTAGAAAAAAAAATCTAAATATCTCCAGTAATATATTTATACCCAATAAGATACTAATGCAGAAACATTAAAAAAAAGAGAAAAAACCATTGATATTAAAAAATATCATTTTTTTAAGAGATGCCCATCTATTAACCTACAAAATAAACTCCTTGATGGAATACAAATATTTGTACCTTTGACCAGAAATTCTTTTTGATTCTACTATACATGTTTTGGGTCTGAAATTGTTTCTGCATAGGTTTTATGTTTAAATACAAGATTCTAAGTGCATTCTAAACACATAAACTGTAAAAAATGGTCTATCCGAACTCAGATTCTTCAAGGCAGTGTAGGAATCCAGAACGAACAGGTTGAAGATGGAATTAAACTTGTGACAAACGTTTTATTGCTCTAGAGTCTAGACTAAGGCAATCAAAATGACTGATTCTTTGATATAGTAGATACTAAATAAATAACTATTCAAAGATAGGCATTTGTGTCACAAATTGATAGAAACTGACTCATTTATATTATGCCAAATTTTGGCACTTCTTCAGTAAGCAGCACTGCTATAACAATCACCCCTTCCCAATAGGCTGCTGAAGGTATTAAACTCTGCTAAGGTTAGTACATCCAGAATGAAACATCTACGACTCTGTTTAGTTGGCAAAAAAAAAGCCTTGTTGAGAGATAATTTCCCTCTGAAACAGACAGATGCTGAAAGATTCCATATGCAAGCTGTGTTAACACTACAACACAGGTGCTTAGAGCAACTTAAAAAAGGTCAGTAAAGCACCTGTAGCTGCTACAGTGAAGTAATAAACCTCCGGGATGACATAAGGAAACACTATCTGGTTAAATAATAGCTTCACAGAGACGGATAGCCAAGCGACGTTGCTCTGTCGGTCTGAGCTCCCACGTCAAGAGGTGCTTCCCAGGTGCAAAGTTCTGAATCCCACAACGGCCCTTTCTGCTTTGGAACAACTAAATCCAGGGAATAATAATCAGCTGACAGCTCAGTGAGCTGCTAAATAATGAAGCAACGAAACAAACCAGCACTCTGTTACTCTTGTTTGATAGTAAACGGATTGGAGGCTAATCTGGCTAACAATAACAGGTTACGGTAGAGCCAAGTTGAAGATGACAATTAGAGCTGAAAAGCTATGAATCCATGGCATCCATGTAGTTGTTCATTGAAATCTTAAGCAACATTTTCAGGAATACAGAACTTTGTTCTGCCGCTGAATACATCTGACTGGGCCAGATACACGTTTGCATTGTAATATGTTTTAATAATATAGATCCAAGTTTCTTTTGAAACAAAATTTTAGAATGATCCTTGATTTTTCTGTCAGTATTAAAATCTATTCATATCAACAGCAAACTGACAAACAACAGCACACACTAAACATGAGTAGATATATATTTAAACAAAATAAAAACATAAACATAAGTGGCAGCCACCAACTGTGCCAGTTAAACCACTTAAAAAGATGAGAGGTCTGTATTTTGATAACATAGGTAAACAACTGTGAGACAGAATGTACAAAACCAAAATCCAAAAAATCATATTGTATAATTTGAATTTATTTGCACAATGATGGAGAAAATAGCTGTTTGGTCAATAACAAAAGTTCATCTAAAAACTTTATAATGTAACCTTTGGTGGCAAAGACAGGTCAAACGGTTCCTGTAGGCCTTCACCAGGTTTTCACACTGTAGCTGGTATTTTGGCCCATTCTTCCATTTAGATCTTTTCCAAAGCTGGGATGTTTGACTTTCAACTCCCTCCCCATTATAAATTCTGTCTCTCACAGTTGAACTGCACCGATGATAAATATGACAGACCTCTCTCAGCTTTTAAAGGGGGACAACTCTTTTACCCACTGAATGTGAATGAAAAATAGTAAATGGCAGTTTTATGCAGTGTTTTTTCTAGTCATACTAACCACTCAAAGTGCTTTCCACTGGATCTACATTCATCCATCGCCCTTACATGGGCATATGTACACAAAGATAAGCAAGCAGGCCGGGGATGTCTACTGAAGGAAGCTGAAATTGAACCTAGAACCGTCCGATTGCAAGACAACTACACTACCCGTCTAGTCACTCACAGAGTATGACATAAATACCTACATGAATAAATGAATGAATACATAGTGAAGTGCTGATAGAAACTGAATGCATATCAATATGCTATGCTAATATGCTAATCAGAGTTAAATATTTTTCATTTTCCTTTAGAAATTTGTTTATTACTATGAAAAAAAATGTTACTAAATTTCTTTCATTGATGAGCATCACCCAATGAGCATGCAGGTCCAACTCACTGACCTTGAATGGCAGCTAAACTCATTCAGTTAAAAAGTGTACTGAAATAAAAAAGCCACTGGGGGAAACACCATAAAATAAAATGTGACTTTGTGATAATGACATTTCTGAATAAAAAGTGATACAATTAAATGAAAATGTCTAAAACAATAATCTCTATTAGGAAAGCAATTAAAGTAAAATATTTTATATTAATAAACACATGTTAAAGGATAATAAAAACTATTTCATACATACATACGTCTATATTTACTGGTTATTTTCCTTAGTACAGGCTGAGAAAGCCTGCAAGTTAAATCCACCAGGGACCGTTAAACTTATTAGGACGGTAAGAGGTGTGAGCTCCTGTGCAGCACTATGGGAAGGCTGGAAACATATATGCTAAGTGGGAGGCAGGGAGGGGAGCCATGGCTCTGGACATGTTACAAACAGCACTGACACTCACCCCGTCTTTTAGCATTTTTAAAGGTTTTAGCCACTTCTCCTTCAGAGGTGAAATGGGACAAATGGGCAGAAAGACAAACAGTATTCTCAAACAGAGAGACAGACAGCCGGACTCCAAAACAGTGTGAACATTAATAGAAACGTGACAGTGTGAACATGAATAGTGACGTAACTGTGTGTACATTAATAGTCACGTGACGGTGTGAACATTAATAGAAACATGACGGTGTGAACATGAATAGTCACGTGACGGTGTGAACATTAATAGAGACGTGACGGTGTGAACATGAATAGTGACGTGACGGATTGAACATGAATAGAAACGTGACGGTTTGAACATGAATAGTCACGTGATGGTGTGAACATGAATACTGACGTGACGTTTTGAACATTAATAGTCACGTGATGGTGTGAACATGAATAGTCACGTGACGGTGTGAACATTAATAGAAACGTGACGGTGTGAACATGAATAGTCACGTGACGGTGTGAACATTAATAGTGACGTGACGGTGTGAACATTAATAGAGACGTGACGGTGTGAACATTAATAGTGACGTGACGGTGTGAACATTAATAGTGACGTGACGGTTTGAACATGAATAGTGACGTGACGGTGTGAACATTAATAGTAACGTGACGGTGTGAACATGAATAGTCACGTGACGGTGTGAACATTAATAGAGACGTGACGGTGTGAACATTAATAGTGACGTGACGGTGTGAACATTAATAGAAACGTGACGGTGTGAACATGAATAGAAACGTGACGGTGTGAACATTAATAGAGACGTGACGGTGTGAACATTAATAGTGACGTGACGGTGTGAACATTAATAGTGACGTGACGGTTTGAACATTAATAGAAACGTGACGGTGTGAACATTAATAGTGACGTGACGGTGTGAACATTAATAGAGACGTGACGGTGTGAACATTAATAGTGACGTGACGGTGTGAACATTAATAGTGACGTGACGGTTTGAACATGAATAGTGACGTGACTGTGTGAACATTAATAGTGACGTGACGGTTTAAACATTAATAGTGACGTGACGGTGTGAACATTAATAGTGACGTGACGGTTTGAACATGAATAGTGACGTGACGGTGTGAACATTAATAGTGACGTGACGGTTTGAACATTAATAGTGACGTGACGGTTTGAACATGAATAGTCACGTGATGGTGTGAACATTAATAGTGACGTGACGGTGTGAACATTAATAGTGACGTGACGTTGTGAACATTAATAGTCACGTGACGGTGTGTGATGGCTATACCAATAGCCACACCAGTTTAAGTTTCATGTGGAGCTGTAGTTCAGCGGTGTGGCCAGAAGATGGCGGTAGTCCAGGCTTCTACTGAAGAGGTCCCAACCACTGTCTGGACTCCATGGGGGAGGGAAATGGCATTGTATGTTTGTTTCATTTGAGTTTCTGGTCTCATCCCCCTCATATGTCATTAGTAGTATAGTCCACTCCCTTAAAAACCTCCCAGCTGTGTTTAATGGGAGGTCAGTTATATTGAGTTTTCTAGGTTACTGTTTCTTTGAGTTTGAATAAGTTGACCTCTTTTAATGGCCTCCTTAATTCTTTCTTTTTGGTTGCAAGTTCATTTGAATTTTTGTCATTAAAATAATTGTTTTGAGAAACCTCTGCTCTTTGGCTCTTTTGACTGCCCGGTACCCCCACACGGTGTGAACATGAATAGTCACGTGACGGTGTGAACATGAATAGTGACGTGACAGTGTGAACATGAATAGTCACGTGACGGTGTGAACATGAATAGTCACGTGACGGTGTGAACATGAATAGTGACGTGACGTTGTGAACATGAATAGTCACGTGACGGTGTGAACATGAATAGTCACGTGACGTTGTGAACATTAATAGTCACGTGACGGTGTGAACATGAATAGTCACGTGACGGTGTGAACATGAATAGTGACGTGACGGTGTGAACATTAATAGTGACGTGACGGTGTGAACATTAATAGTCACGTGACGGTGTGAACATGAATAGAAACGTGACGGTGTGAACATTAATAGAAACGTGACGGTGTGAACATTAATAGAAACGTGACGGTGTGAACATTAATAGAAACGTGACGGTGTGAACATTAATAGAAACGTGACGGTTTGAACATTAATAGAAACGTGACGGTTTGAACATTAATAGTCACGTGACTGTGTGAACATTAATAGAAACATGACGGTGTGAACATTAATAGTCACGTGACGGTGTGAACATTAATAGTCACGTGATGGTGTGAACATGAATAGAAACGTGACGGTGTGAACATTAATAGAAACGTGACGGTGTGAACATTAATAGAAACGTGACGGTGTGAACATTAATAGTCAGGTGACGGTGTGAACATTAATAGTCACGTGACTGTGTGAACATGAATAGGGACGTGATGGTGTGAACATGAATAGTGACGTGACGGTGTGAACATTAATAGAAACGTGACGGTGTGAACATTAATAGAAACGTGACGGTGTGAACATTAATAGTCACGTGACGGTGTGAACATTAATAGTCACGTGACTGTGTGAACATGAATAGGGACGTGATGGTGTGAACATGAATAGTGACGTGACGGTGTGAACATGAATAGTGACGTGACGGTGTGAACATTAATAGTCAGGTGACGGTGTGAACATTAATAGAAACGTGACGGTGTGAACATTAATAGAAACGTGACGGTGTGAGCATTAATAGTCACGTGACAATGTGAACATTAATAGTCACGTGATGGTGTGAACATTAATAGAAACGTGACGGTGTGAATATTAATAGAAACGTGACGGTGTGAACATTAATAGTCACGTGACGGTGTGAACATGAATAGAAACGTGACGGTGTGAGTAAACGTGACGGTGTGAACATTAATAGAAACGTGACGGTGTGAACATTAATAGAAACGTGACGGTGTGAACATTAATAGAAACGTGACGGTGTGAGCATTAATAGTCACGTGACAATGTGAACATTAATAGTCACGTGATGGTGTGAACATTAATAGAAACGTGACGGTGTGAATATTAATAGAAACGTGACGGTGTGAACATTAATAGTCACGTGACGGTGTGAACATGAATAGAAACGTGACGGTGTGAACATTAATAGAAACGTGACGGTGTGAACATTAATAGAAACGTGACGGTGTGAACATTAATAGTCACGTGATGGTTTGAACATGAATAGTGACGCAATGGTGTGAACATTAATAGTGACGTGACGGTGTGAACATTAATAGAAACGTGACGGTGTGAACATTAATAGTCACGTGACGGTTTGAACATGAATAGTGACGCAATGGTGTGAACATTAATAGTGACGTGACGGTGTGAACATTAATAATCACGTGACGGTGTGAACATTAATAGAAACGTGACGGTGTGAACATTAATAGAAACGTGACGGTGTGAACATTAATAGTCACGTGACGGTGTGAACATGAATAGTGACGCAATGGTGTGAACATGAATAGTGACGTGACGGTGTGAACATTAATAATCACGTGACGGTGTGAACATTAATAGAAACGTGACGGTGTGAACATTAATAGAAACGTGACGGTGTGAACATTAATAGTCACGTGACGGTTTGAACATGAATAGTGACGCAATGGTGTGAACATTAATAGTGACGTGACGGTGTGAACATTAATAATCACGTGACGGTGTGAACATTAATAGAAACGTGACGGTGTGAACATTAATAGAAACGTGACGGTGTGAACATTAATAGTCACGTGACGGTTTGAACATGAATAGTGACGCAATGGTGTGAACATTAATAGTGACGTGACGGTGTGAACATTAATAGTCACGTGACGGTGTGAACATTAATAGAAACGTGACGGTGTGAACATTAATAGAAACGTGACGGTGTGAACATTAATAGTCACGTGACGGTTTGAACATGAATAGTGACGCAATGGTGTGAACATTAATAGTGACGTGACGGTGTGAACATTAATAATCACGTGACGGTGTGAACATTAATAGGGTGTGGTGTGTTTGTGGGTGTGTTGAAACGTGACGGTGTGAACATTAATAGAAACGTGACGGTGTGAACATTAATAGTCACGTGACGGTGTGAACATGAATAGTGACGCAATGGTGTGAACATGAATGGTGACGTGACGGTGTGAACATCAATAGTGACCTGACTACACACTCACCCGTGACTCGCCCTCTCCCCTCCACTCCACTCGGTTGGGGAACAGATAGAAATAGCGGCGCTGCCACTGGGTGAGGAATGGGTTCCCCAGCTTCAGCATGTAGCCGTGCATGATACAGTCCTTCCCGAAGGCATAGTCTGCGTATACACACACACACACACTTAGAATGTGACTGAATTAGTTAAAGTGTGTAGAATGCTTCCTGGGAAGGTCTCATTACCCTCCTCGTGGCCCAGCTGCTTGTTCTTGGCCCTCTTGCGAGCCTCTATCTTGTCTGTGTCTAGGTTGACCGCCTCGTAGACGGTCTCGGCCACCTCCTGCTGCCAGCGCTCCGATATGACCAGAGGGAAGTTTTTGTACAGCTCCTGGTCACTGTCCAGCAGCTGAGACAGAAAGAAGACAAGCAACATGGTTAGTAACAATGTCACCATGAAGGCAGGAAAAACGACAAAACTGGGTATTCTGTCTGATGCTCGTCTCTGTCGAGTCAACTGCTTCATCAGTGAAGACATCAGACTCAAAATCCAGCTGCTTTGCTCTAGTAATTAAGTAATGGCCTTTTTAGGCATGCTTGGTTAGCTGGTAGGAAAAACAGCGCCTGAAAACAAATTTATTAGTCTAATAACCTATAACAGTTACTGTTGGATGCTGCATGATAAATGTAAAAAGTACATCGTAGTGAAGCATTCAGTCAGTAGGTGGCTGGATTCATTTCTTTACCTTTCCTTTGCCATTAGCAAGAAATATGTTTGATACTTGTTGATTTTGTATTTTTTTGAGAACATAGAATTAGACAATTATCTGACACGCATCCAAAGTTTGAGGTAAAAGGCTACCCACCCAGGGTGCCCTTCCATCCAGGAGAAGCACTATCTTATCAGCTGTGCTGTGAAGTCGGCATCCCCACTTAGTGCAAAAATGGACTATTTCACAGTTTTGATTAATTTGTTGATATTCAACATTTTTAAATACTTAAATTAATCACACCAAAGAACTGTTACCCAATTGCCTACTTTACAGTTGACGTCACAATTTAGCCACGCAAGCCGTGCTGGGTGCTAATACTGGACAAACAAATCCCATTTACCAGCTGAAAAAATACACACAGAGCGCTTTGACGTTAATGTGAAGGCAGAAATTAGATGTGAAATTTAAATGCATCTCACAATATAAAATGGAGGAGGCTGTTTTGACACAAAAATACTTACCAGGGGCTTTTCTTGAAGGCGACTGTGTGGATCACCGATTATCAGAACAGAAGCGCTGGCTCGAATGTCACAGTCAAAGTAAAAATCTGCCACTATGAGAGGCTATTGAAAGGGTGTGAAGATTTATTGCAATGAAAATTAAGGTTTATCCTAGACTGGAAGGTAGCAAATGGTATGAACTGAAATATAAAGGTCTTGCTAGCCAAAAAACACCTGTTAGCATGACAACGGCAGGCAACTGCTGGTCCACAAAGATATAATTCCATCGAGTAAATCAAAGTGGCCCGAAAAGCAGTGATGAGTTCCTTCCTGTTTGAACATCGTGGGGAGACGAAACTAGAACTTTGTGATGATCGGAATGACCAGGACCCATAAGCACCCATGCAAAGTGCACACTTGTTTGTCTAGAGCTACCTCCCAGCAGGCATTGCAAGGTTACATCACAATCCATTTTTAGCTACTGTGTAAATCGCTATTTGAGATTTGAAACCTTTATTTGTGAAAACACAAAATATCACAGCTGTTCCTTTTAGTTCCATTATAACTGCCTCAGAAAGAGGTAAGACTAAAATAGGGAAACATGAGCTAAAATATTACTAATTAATAACCGATTTGTGACACCGTTGCTTTTTGTGAAATACAGGGGGTCTAGGGTGGCTGCTTTACAAACGCCAGCCAAGAGTGTCAAGTAGCATTAGACCTAGGTATTTCAGCTTCTGAAACTGCGTTAGAATAAGGGCGCTTTCACATGGTACGGGAGTCCGTACTCGGGTACGGTATTTGGTCAAAATCCACTTATTTCGTACCATGTGAACACAGACTGTACCGTGCCAGGATACGGCCAGAGAGACCTGCCTTGGAGGTAGTATCGAGTCCAGGTACGGGCGTCCACGTACCATGTGAACACAACGCGTCTCTGGCCGCACTCAAGACAATAGACGCGCTCCATGACGACTCGGCGGCCGAAATTACAGAATCACCTCGCGACCATAAAATACCAAAACACGTGATTCAAGCATCCCAAGTAACACAGCAGGTTACAAAATGGCGGGTTTACTACAACACTCACCCTGTAGATGGCTTCAGGTAGCAGTTGACCAGTAGACCAATTTGTTTACATTCTAGGCTGTCGCTAGTTTTATGACGTCGGTATTCTACTCCCTTGTTTGTTGGAGAACTACAGACTTTTTGTATACCGTCACCTGCTTTTATTTGTAGTAAAAACTGAATTCAATTACGGGCAGAGATCCGTGACATGTGAACAGAAAAAATTAGCATTTTCTCTGGCCGTTTTCTGGTACGGCCACACATGTGAAAACGGCCTAATTTACGTATAGGTGACAAAAGAAATTGTGAATAGGCAGGTATCCACGGTATTTGGGTATTTATAATTACCAAATTTATAAAGAGTATAATTCATTTGCAGAAGGATTTTATGTGTAGACTTTAGTCAGATAATATTGTGTGTTATTTTCACTGCCTTTTCTACCTTGCTGCTTCAGGTAAAACCAGGAGTGTCTGATTATGAAAAGTAAAAGCTGTGTCCGCTGATGGAGCCTCCCAGGCCAGTCAGCAGCTGTAGTGTACAATAAGAGGATTATAAATGTAACATGTGGATGCTCCAGGAGTAGTTGTACCTTGATGCCCTTGGTGTCCTCTTCATCAAACGAGCCGATGTCGAAAGCATCTGCAGCGTTCACCTCTCCCCTGGGTGGGATTAAAGGAGGGGGGTACTGCAGTAGCAAGAACAGAGAGGGGACTGTCAGGTGATGGAGGGGAGGTGCACAAAACAAAAACAAAACACAGGCTAGGAAAGAAAGAGAAAACATAAGTAACAGCAAGGCTACAATTCTGTAGTGCTTGATTCCCGATTCAAAACAATTTACAATCAATACTACTAATAAAAAAAGGTGCCAATTTGTAGGGCTGAGACAATATGCTTTTCTCCCGATTCAATTACTTTATGATTTTTTTTTATTATATGGCAGATTTGTAATTCACTATAGTATTGAAAAGATATATAATTTTCTGAATGTTCTACTTTCCACATCTTAAATCTTTACAACAGAATGAATGAAAAGTAAAGACTTTCAGACATAAACTGCTACATACTTAAATATACTTCATAACAAAGTGAATTTAAACTGTTTTTCCAAGACTGGCCTGCATGTACATTTTTTTATTTTTTATTAAAAAATTTATTCAAAATCGATTTATTCAAAATGATTGTGAATCGATTTCCCCCCACTCCTATTCATTACAAACTTTTAGTTTCAAAAACAAAACTGTTGTATTTCGTATTTGTCTTGTTTGACACTGTAGGCTAAAGAGACGGATGGATTTTTGCCTTTTGTAAATGTAACATTAGTAAATATAATTTTGATAACCCCACCCTTAGACACAATTCTACTGGTTTTAGAGTCTGATTGCTGCTGGGAGGAAGGATCTACAAAATGAAGCTTCCTCAGGTTCAGAAATCAAAAGGAAAAAAAACAAAAGGAGAAAAAGTGATAAAGCTCACTCACCTTCTGCAGGTAGACCTGCTGCCAGTCGATACCTTTGAAAAACTGATGCTCCTTCACCTCTACTGCTCTGTAGAAGACGTAGAACAGATGGAGTTGTTATATTTCCTTAAAACACAAGGTGGCAGTGTTGTCCACGTCACTTATCTATGAAAACTTCACCCTGATATACAACTACAGCACTGATTTCACCCATCAGATAACTCAGTCCACCACTACTCATCTACAGTTTCTGACTAAAGTGAGTACAACTCTTACGATCGTATAAATATTGTATACATTTTCTTAAGAAACACTGAAGATTGGACACTTTGAAGGGAGTTTACACTGTTACTGTCCAAACTGTTACTATTTTGCATTGTTGCAAAGTAACTCAACACACACATATAAAACAGCCTAAACCTCAGGCAACAAAGGTCAGTACACCCCTTAAAGAAAACTGTGCCCAAAATGTAAAGTATTTTATGGGGGCAACATTATTTTGCAGCACTGCCTTAAAGGGCCGATATCATGCATATTAAAGTTTTTGGATTTTTCAAACATCTGCAATTTTCTCATAACCATAAATTGATGTAAAAGGGGCCCAAACACAGTACAGAGTACATAAGCATGATTATACTTTTCAGAGGTCCCACATTTATTTAAAATTCTCGCTTTATTCGTTTCACGCAATATTCTAATTTTCTGAGATTTTGAATTTGGGGTTTTCATAAGATTTAAGGCATAATCATCAAAATTATAACAAATAAAGGTTTGAAATATCTAATTTTGCATGTAATTAATCTAAAGCATATGTTTGTTTCACATTTTCTTCCAAATTAATGAAATAAATGAGCTTTTGCATGATATTCAAATTTTTCAAGTTTCATTGGTATTGATCCTGGCCTGGAAAGAGATGTCATGTGTGTTTTAGTCATACCCTCGGCCCTGGCAACCAAGCCGCTTGGACACGTCTCTTTGCAGCAAGCCCTCCAAGAGATCTTTGAGCTCTGGGGTAAATGAGTCTGGCAGCTCTACATTCTGCAAGAAACAGAAATAAGGCTGAGAGGTAAATCAGAGTGAGACATTATTTAAAGATCAGCTTTGCTGAAACAGTTAACCCTAAAAAAATAAAAAAATGAAATAACTTTAAGCCATCTGCTCCCAAAGAGAATTGAAAATGATTCTGAATGAAACTTATTAATATGAAACCAGATATTTGCATACACTATGTAAAGAGATCCAACTTTTTTTCTAAGCACATTTTTCTAAACCTGTTTAAGGTTAGCTGTGATTAGCAACATAGCAACATTATGTTTGCTAAATACCAGAATAATGACTTACTTTCATAGATTTGTATTTTTACTTCTTTCAAATACAAAAATCTGCACACATTTTCTTTGTATTTTGGAAGAGAAGTTCAGTAATTTGGACTGACTTAAAAAAACAACAAACATTTAGTCTGTCCTGATTGATTGATTTGTCTTTTAACTATCTGGTTTCAACTTAAACAGTTGGGGTTGTGTTTCACAGATTTTTGGCCAACATCTTTCTTCATCCCCACTTGGGAGAATTAGACAGGTGTTGCAGCAGAGTTAATCCTTCAGGCAGCATTACTGTGGATTATAGAGATGTAACAGTGGATTCCTAAAATCAAACGTTAAAATGTGATTAGTGTGGAGCTCAAGCTGCATCGTCCTTCTAAGCAGGACGTTTATTTGGGCTGCAGTTCAAAAGTATGCAATCATTTTAGATTCCATTTTAAAGGCGATTAAACAGATCGTTAAGCAAAGATCAAATTATGTAAACTGACCCCCCCCCACCCCCCAAATATTTGGCTTGATTGTTTTTCGTTTATAATCTGTGATAGAATAAACATTTAACAATTTCAGCCTATATTTTATTCTATTACATAAAATTGTGCTAGTACCTTAAAAAAAACCCAACAACCTTTAATTCTTGCGTATACTCTTGTTGCAAACCACATGTTAAAAAAATAAATAGTATCAAAGGCGACTTCAAGCTGATCAACCATTAATATAGTAAACAAACATGCTACCGGGTAGTGTGGTATTGCTGTGTGCACCACACTGAGTATGGATCAGCAATGCCCAGTTGTGTTTGAGGATCTCAATATCAGTCAACAGTCACACAGACTGGCAGATAAATGCAACATAATAGAAAGATAGGAGCTAGAGAAAAACAAAAACAAGGGTAATTTACCGTATTTTCCAGACTATATATATCGCACCTAAATATAAGCCGCAACACCCTATTTTAGGGAAAAAACACAAATGTGTATAAACAAGCCACACCCGATTAAAAGCAGCAGCTTTTTTAATGTCTAATTACCATATGTAAGGTCCGTGCAGAGAGGATTGTTAGGAAAGTGATTGGTTTTTGGGGAAGCTTTGATTTGATTAACATTTCAACACAGTGGAAAAACCTCGGCCGTCCTTTCTCTGTGTGTTCAGCCAATCTTTAAGAAAGACTTTAAGTTCGGGCCATCTTGAAAGCTTTTTTTGGTCCTATTTCATTGAGAGAGTTTCTCCTACTGGCGTCGCCAACGTCTCACCATTGATTCAGTGCTGCTAACGGTACATGAAGCTGCTGGCGCCCTGTTTCCTTCTTTAAAAGCCAGATCGACTACATTTAATTTAAAAGCGGCATTTCTTAGTTTGTTTTACATAGTGAGGGTTTGTGCGTGAAAAACTATTTTCACAAACTGTCCCACTTATGTCTGTCTGGTCAACTTTGCTTTCATTGTTACTCAGTTATCTCTTACAGGTAACACGTTGAGCCGTGTTGTTCTGTTGGCCAGCGTGAAGCCTCGACACACACTTTCCAGACTTACGCAGTAATGTTAACACTTCTGGTGGATTCTTCTTCATTGGTATTCTGTGGGTTTTCTTCTAGTCGGCAGAGTGGATATCGAAACTAGGAATCTAACATGTAAGATCAGCTGTCCCTCTGACGTACCCATTCCTGATCCTATCCATCCTCCTCACTACCAAAGAGAATATCAGTATTTTGAATTCTGCAACCTCCAGTTCTGCTTCCCGTCTTTTCCTCATTGGTACCTTCTCTAAACTATACAAAAGTCTTACTACTTTCTTGAACACCTTTCCTTTCATTCTTACCCTTTTATCACACCAGACACTTTTCTCCACCCATTCAAACCAACTTGCACTTCACCTTTTTTCCATGCTGTCCTGTTGCCCTTGACCATTGACCCCAAGTCCTCTACATTCATACGTAAATACAACCGTAAGGGTCATGAGCCAGTGATTTCTTGAGCCGGTCCCTATAAGCCATATCGGTATTGCGAATGCGCATGCTCATGATAGGTACTCATTGTGTTATGGTTGGCTGTGGAAACGGCAGTTACCACATTGAAAGGTGGAGAATGCAAAACGCACCTGTGTATGAATGATACCGACTCTTGCAATGCACGCTACGTGCTAACTGCTAGCCATAGCGTGTATATTTAACAAGAAAGAAACACCTGCGATAGGATGATACAGCACACCTTGAGTCTATGAGCTCTGGGATGAAAAGTACCTGAGACCACTTCTGCATGATAACATTCCCTTCTTCCCAGCCATCTAACAGCGTTTGTGGGTCCAGGATTGTCACTCCATAGAATGTCAATAAGCCCGGTATAATCAGCCTGAAATATGCCACTTTCATCCAAAAAAATCAGTAATTTTTGCACTATAGCTGCACACGCTGGTGCACATAGTTTGTTCTTATTCTTCACAGTGTACATATAATCGCCCTCTACGGCGCATATATGTTTAAGTTAGTCGGCTTTCCACCGTTCAAAATAATCAATTTTGCAGCTTTCGCTATCTATATGTGTGTTCGCTTCTGCCTGTTTGGGGTCCAAAACCCCAGAACACATTGCGCTCATCGCAATACTGAAATGGCTTATTGGGAAAAATGCTGAGGGGTGTCAGCATCTGATGTAAAAGCTGGGCCAAATCAAATATGAAAATCACATAAAAACACCACAGCTAAACCTCAAAAACATGATACCAACAATTATTGTTTATTACAGAAGAGTAAATGGACTTATATATATATATATATATAGTGACCACTGCTACAGACCACAAAAAGCCCTTCACACCAGAGTCACATTCTCCCAGTCAGCGCACACACATTCACATGGCGATAAGCAGATCTGTAGCCAACTTGGGGGTAACTGACTTGCCTAAAAAGGCACACCAACATGTGACAGGGACTTAAACTGGATTTGAAGTAACAGCTTTAACCACAACACTACAACTCATTTGAGCCAATCAGCCTGTACCAATATCTCTGTTCATGTCAAACATGCAAAAAAATATACTGTACGTAACAGAGTAGTCCCACAAAAAACAAAACAAAAATTAAAATGCATCAGCTATCGTCTTTCTGTTTTCCTCAGAACTGGCACACTGTCCACCACCCTACAGTATCTCAGCAGCGTGTTTGTCTGCTGCTGACAGTTTTATCCGCCGTTTCATGGAGACATTTCAGAGAGCAGAGGTGCCAGGGACAGGGACCCGCTCCATCCATCTCCTCCATCCTCAGTCTTCCCAGGTGTCTGCTTCCTCCTCGTTTATGCAACAAGGTCATTCATCATGTTTAATAAACACAAAGATGTAAAGTGTTGGATTTCTAAAGGATTTCAGAATTGTGGTCTTTCATCTAGTCAGTGGTGGCTTTCTGTTTTACACCCAGACCAGGATTAGAGGATAACCCAGATTAAGTGGCTGGATTCAAATCCGAATCTGGATTTATGGTGATAGGCAAAATCAGACTTTCTCTGTTTAGACATCTTGATCTTCTAAACGGGGGTGGGGTAGGGGGGGTGGGGGGGATGACAACTTGCCCTGTGGATGCACAACCGCTGGTGCTGGCAGAGCAGCTATGAAGCTTCACTCTGCAGCTCCTCACTGTAAACTTGTCTGTGTTCAGTGGGAATGGAGAGGGGGGCGGAGGACCGAAAGAGGTGGTCGCGAGCACATATGTCACTGCGTGGGCTCAATGGATGTCATTCATCCTGAGTGTGACCCATGACATCAAAAAGGCTCGGCAGCATATTCCTCAGAGAAGCTATGCTGACGTAGGGATTGTTCTGAGGGCATTGCTGGATTGGTTCTTTAAATCCTGAATGGTTGGAACATTTACTTCAGGGAATATGAATCGGGAATTTTCTTTCACACAATTCTTTTAAAATGGGGTGCTGTCTTTTTACACCTACAACATGTATGAAATAATCATTAGCATTAGCAGTGAGGCTATTGGTTCTATTAACTCCTGCAGGATCTCCAGCCAGCAGACCATTACTATGGTTTTGGACACAAACACATTTTAGATTCCCTTCTGAGAAAGATTAGTCTAAAACCAATCACACATTGGAATCATTGAACAACACAATAGGGATAATATGAGAATATAAAACGAGCATGGGAAGCTACTAATACTCAGCTCAATTGCCTCAATAGTCAAGGGGTGGGAAATGACATCACACTGGAAGTGAATGAGTTCCAGCTGCAGCAGAGGTTGGGTTTGGAATATAGTTCGTTGAACAAGTAAAAATCCTCAGCAGATCAATCTGTGATTTTTCAGTCAACATTAATAAAAAAATAAGCTGCTTTGAAAATGGAAAATATTCAGTTAACACGATGCCTGGTCACTAATAAAATATGTATGTGTAGTCCGTTCATCTTCTGCAACCTCTTCAGGAAAGTGAACACACAATCAGGTGCTGGACAATAGAAACCGTTTCCCATCTGTAGGTGAAACCTAAACCTAATTACTGCTCCTTTGGAGTCTGCTCAAATCAGTTGTTCACATATGTTCATAAAATCTGTGTGCATTTTAAATTAGTCAAGGCAGATTAAAGAGTCATATTGCCTTCTGTGTTTATTGTATGTTTACAAAGAGATGGTTTAGTGTATAACGAGGGTGCAGGGATGCATTCTTACCATGGTCAGCGTCATGCGGTCTATCTCATGTTTGTCTTTGGTCTTGTGCTGTCTGAAGGGGCTGTGCCTGAAGAAGACAGAGAGAGGACACCCTGATAACACTGCTGAGGACGAGTGGAAACAGGAGGAAGGAGTTGAAACGGGGAAAGTAAGAAGATGGTGAACAGATGCATGCTTGCACACACACACACACAAACAATGGTTCTTTTAAAACTAAGCCACGTGTCAACCCTCTGAAATAAAATGTTTTAATTGTGTTCATAAAACTTAGAATAATACCTCAGAAATGATAATTGGAACTGACCCAGATTTAACTAATTCTAATTAGGATGTGAAGGATAAGATCACATAAGTTCACATGCTAAAAGAAAATTTAGTTCTTAAACATTAACTCTTTTCTACAACTCACACTGACGTTACTTTTGATCTGCTACTAGTCGGATGCATTTGAATTACTATAATAAACCTTAACGGCTTCAAAAGTTGACTTTTTTTAACAAAGCAGATCCAATGTGTGAAGGTCCAGCGTAAATCACCATCAATGTAGCCAATAAACGGATTTCTATAAAAAAAAGGGACCAAATCAATCTCTTCTTTGTGTTGCCAATGGTTACCTAAAAGAACAGAGCTGAGTAATGGTTGCTTAGCATTGAAATTGCCTCACACTGAAGGAAACACCTGCTAAGAATATTATGTAAAAACAGAACAACTTTGTGGATTAATGAGAACTTCAAGGATAGAGTTTTGGCCAGTTTGAGAGTGACAGAGAATTGAGCTGCAACTGCTGCAGCAGGGCTGGTTGGTATAAACGCATCTGCATGGCACTGGTGTCCAAGAAGATCAAAGACAAACCAAAATTCCACAGGAAATACGAAGACAGCTAACAGAATCCTGATGCAAAGCCATTTTCCCTCAACAATCTTCCTTCTGATTTTTCTGAAATTTGGAAAACTCTTTTTAAAAGAAAATCCAGACAGTGAGAGCCACAATGAGTCCCAAGCTGATTCTCATTCAAAAGAGGGCTTCTGCTGAATTCTGTGGTAACGCAACGGGCAAGGCGGGATCTGAACGGTCTCCAAAAGAAACTTATTCCAACAAACCAGGTACCACTATGATCAGGGTATTTTAATGTATCACAAGGCTCAAGGACACAGGCATTTTGGACCTATGACCTAGAAGTTCACCATTTTAACCCCACATAGAACCTTTGGACCTGTTAAAAGGCAAGTGGAGAAACAAAAAGCCTGCAAAATGTGGTCAACTCCCAGCACAAAGAACAGAAGAACGGTTCATTGTCAGGCAGGATCTGGGAAAGTTCACATCCATTATGTCAAAGAAATTTTATACTTTAAATATTTACTCTGTCCAAGAATGTATATTTGTTATGAAACCATTTGAAAATTCTCTAAATCAATCCATCTGTTCTTGTACCCCAAGCATGTAAATATGAAAACGTTTCAGCTCCCTCTTTGTATATTTTTTTCACACTTGAATGTTCTGATTATGCTAGTTGGGAAAATGTATGGGAAAACAACTATCCAAACCAAATTGCCGCATATAAACTATGAAACGGAAAAGTTTGTGGTAAACGGATAAAAACGATAGAGATAACTGGTTTTAACCCAGATTGAAGCCCCACCTCTCAAGTCTTTTTGCAAGCCACTCCAAAAGGTGGCTTTTCCTTCACAGTCCCTGTGAACTATCTGACGATCTGGTCTTCAGCTCTAAAGTCCAGAAGATTCTGATCCTCTACATCAGCCTGAATGAACTCCCCATTTTTTATTTCATAAATACTGTTGACAGCTAGGCTCAGCGCACATTCCACACACCACCATGAAATCATCCTCTGTTGCAGCAAGGCATGATCTTAATTCATAAGTCCAGCATTGTGGCAATATTACTGTATTATTACTATCGAGTATACCGGTACGAATGCTGCAATATGCGTGTCTTCCCATGTCACCGCTGCACATTTAAAATGAACACTGTGCCAGCAATATTACCCTAATGTGCTGCCCTGGTGAGTCTTTTACATCAGTGTAGAGGAAAATGAGCTCAACTTTAGTTGGCAGATATTGTTTTAAATTCAGCCACATTGGAGGGTTTTTGAGCATGAACGACCTGTTAAAGGTCATGTTACAGGAGCTTGATTGGATTTAATCCAGACTTTGATTAGGCCACTTTAAAACCTTGAAGGGACTATGCTTAAATTCAACCACACACAAACACACACACACACACACATATATATATATATATATATATATATATATATATATATATATATATATAAAATATTATATATGTATAATTTATTAAGTATAATTTGTTCTTTATACACTCAATGGCCACTCTAGTAGGCACACTTGTCCAACTGCTTGTTAACTCAAATTTCTTTCTTCTAATCAGCCAATCACATGTCAGTACTGCATTTTGGCATCTAGACGTGGTCAAGACGATCTGCTGCAGTTCAAACCGAGCATCAGGATTGGGAAGAAAGGTTATTTAAGTGACTTTGAACGTGGTATGGTTGTTCGTGTCAGACGGGTCTGAGTATTATAGAAACTGCTGATCTACTGACTACAACTACTGACTGGTCCGAAAAAGGGAAAATATCCAGCGAGGGGCAGTTCTGTTAGCGAAAATGCCACGAAGGATTAAGGCCAGTGTACATGCTCCAGCAATGCCCTGGTCAGCAGAATGAGTCCTGGTCTTTTTGAGGTTGTTGTAAAGTAATGCGTGTTCACGCTCAAGTATAGCGTTTGCCACCTCCATCATAAACACCGTAGAACGAGTGGTAACTTTTGCTAGATGGATTCACTGGAGCATAGGAAGAGGCTGGCTTCAGGCACCGGCGAAACTTTAGTCCAGACCCCAACTAAACTGACACGACAGTAACATTTCTTACCTCAGTTGAAGTCATGCCCGCAAATCTGTAAATTGTCCAGGAAGGGACGGACTCAGCGTTGTTTCTGATCGTTCGTCCTCATACGGCATGAACGCATCATGCACAAGTTTACCAATGAGGCTGCAGTTACATGTTTGGCCTAAGGGGGCAATCAAGAGTTGAAAACTTTCAAACTTCACAGGGATCCTTTAACTGTTGAGAGGGCGATTCGCTGGTGTACTTAGGGTCATCATCCCTATTACATAATCCAAGTCCACTTTATTTTAAACTCCAACACGGATGGGTCTATACTCTCCTGCAGGGTTTTCTGATGGAGAGCAAAAAAACAAGGTTATCTCACCTACAGCAAGTTATCCAGATCTCAAGAAGCAAAGCAGCCCTATAGAGTACCTTCTGTGGCCTAAACCCAAAGTCTCAAAGGTTTTCCTGCTCCACATTGAAGTGAAATGCTCACCCATTTGTGTGTAATCAGATAGTGAGACTGCTGCAGAGGTTATTGTCATGAGGTTTGGGATTTTCACCTCAGACAGATCACTTCATATGGGGGTTTAGATGTTGTTATGCAGGCTGAATCTGCACTCTGCTGCCACGCTGGAGACTGGAATTACAAGCGCCTCTTCAGCCAAAGTTTTTAAAAAAGGGAATATTTATCCAACTAAAATGATCAGCAGAATCTCTAAATGAGCCCTTTCCTGACCTGCAAGTTACTGCTTCAGTCCCACAGCCTGCTGTAGTGGTTGGCACGACACAGTATTCTTAGGAGTGATGCGCTCCAAAGCCTCAGTAACTCTTCAGTGTACTTCTCCAGGTTAGCGAGATACTTTGACTACAGGGTCCAGGTCTAAGATGATGGTCAGATGTTCTCGTGGAAATCTTTTTGATTTAGTTACATGTACTTTGTGCGTTAAGTAGAAAATGTCTGCATATTTGCCTCATGTCAGATGTGTCAATACTAATCTGTCAAAATGATCAACAACCTTTAGATTTTTCCATCACCTTTTAAAAATCTGGTCAAATACGGAACATTTTCAGTTAGAAACAACCCTGATGGGCACCCTAAACCTTAGAAATGTCTAAATAAACCTTCATAGAATTATTAATCTCAGTAACTTTGCTTCTCATCCATTTAAAATCTTTAAATTGGGGCATGTGTTGATTTTTGAGAGGTTTTAGGCTAAATCATCCATTTAGTGAAGTATTTCTGGATTTTAAAAGTCTGGCTTCAGTGTTGCTGGTGAAAGCTATAAAGCTTTTCATAAAATGTGGAAAAGAACATTGAGATTATGATTTAAAAAAATTTGTGTGATAATTTCAAACATTTAAGGGTAACAAAAAGGAAAAACACTATAAAATGGGGCAGATGATTCTCTTTAGCAGTTTATTTATCCAAAACCTCTTGGTAATGACTTTATATTTTATATTCATATGCAAGGAGGAAAGTGTCCTATAACCAGAAAGTATATTTCCCTTCATACTTGAAACATCCAGGCAGCTTCTCTTTCTGTTTGTCACACAGAAACTCGTCCTCTTTAAAAACGTGGATCCAAACATCAATGAAAGACCCCTCTCTCTCAGTCTCTCTCACACACACACCCTTTACCTAGATTTTGGCCTGCTGGGACCAAACCTTTGGCATTTACACACTCCTGATCAAACACACGCACACACTTGCTCTCATACACAAACAAGATCAAACACACACCAAGCAGAAGGCGGGCAGGTGGATGAGAGAAACTCAGAGAGAAGTGGAAGTGAGCAGATTCAAAGAGGCCTGCAAAGAGTGCCAGAAGAGGTTTCAAAGTGGACAGGACGTCAGGATAAGGAGGGAGCGGAGAGCACGGAAGAGAAGGAAGATGACAGCAGCGAGGAAAGTTGAAGCTTTTACCCTCTGAGGAGTTTGAAGAGCATGCAGCCTAAAGAGAACCAGTCTGCACTGCTGTCGTACGCTGTTCCTTTCTGAAGGACCTCTGGAGCCATGTAGCCATGAGTCCCACTGTGGCAAACACACAACAACTTTAAGTTGCACACAAGAGATTCATAGTGCAAGATAAGAGAACATGGTAAGGAGAATAGTGGGGAAAATATGACCGGATTGAAAACAAACGTTCTAGCTAACCTGTTTAAAGCAGTATTCCCCCCTGAGTAAAAAATTGCCAAAAAAAAAAGGTGCCCAATAATTCCCCTGATCTTGCAGCAAACTCCTTGCCTTAGCTTAGCACAAACCAATGCAAGTGAATGGTAACTACTAGCAGTTCCTATTTACTTACATTGGTTTATGCTAAACTAAAGCTCAAATTAAAGCAAACAGGATGCTGCCAGATCAGAGGAATTAATAATGATTAAAAAAAAGAAGCTTTTTTTCTCTTATCTAACTGTGGGGAATTTTTACGTAGGGGTGGAATATTCCTTTAAAACAGTCAGAACTTTTTTTTTCCATCTGGTCTTTCACAACAAGAAAAAAATCAATGGAAATAAGATGCAAGTTCAACAGAATTTTACTGTACAGACATCAGGTGTCTATCTTGGTAATATTTTATTATAAAGCAGCTTGTTTTGATTTTGCCAGTAAAAACAAACAGACACTTTAGTGGCACAGTCTTATAAATAGTATAAATATAGAGAGAGTCAAACAGCTAGTTAGAGAAGGGTCCTTAAAATGCTGACTGCGATTTCTGAACTTCACCTCGAATTCAAAAGCACTGCAACCAAAGGTACACGCATTGTTCCAAGAAGTATTCATAAACAGCAGCTGATATCCAAACAGCCAACTATGATTAGAAATAAAGCTTTATGCGGTGCAGTGACCACCCTTCATTGTGGAATGGGCCGATTTAAAAAAGGCAGATCAGACATTCAATTTAATTTTTGTCCCTGTTATGCCAATTCTTATGTATTACTTACCTTAAGTAAAGACTAGACCTGGAAAATATCTCGAGTAAAAAAAAAATAAAAAATAAAAAAAAGTCATATTTTCATTTAAGTCACAAGATGACAATATTGTCTATATAGATATAAGTATTCCAGTATATCTTCTTGCCTCTCCATCTATCTCTGGTTACTTCACCTTACTCCACCTCATTCAATCACATTCATATTGATGCAGTTTAATGCTTTTTGTTTTAGTAAAAATAATTATAAAAACCTGATAAAACCCAGGGACAGGTGGATTGATGCATGAATGGGGATTTTCAATAAAATAACAGCCAGCACATTTGTTCTTTTATATTTCATTATTGCTCCAGGTAGAAAAACATGAAACCACCTAGACATCAGATATAAGCAGAGATCAGTATCGGCCAATAAAAAGTCTGATTAGTGTGTTTCTAAAGAAAAGTCACATCTTTGATCCTCACTGTACTATCAAACAAGTCACAATATTAAAACCATCAAAGCAACAAACCAACAGAAAAAAACCCATATCTTCATAGAAGTAAACACGAGTATGAGATGTTTGCACTTACACGCTAGCATGGGGCTTCTTCTTGGAGAAGTCACAGGCCAGGCCGAGGTCTGAGATCCGAACGTGGCCGTGTTCGTCCAGAAGGATATTAGCCGGCTGATGGAGGAGACACAACCAGAGGTTACTGCTTCCGCCACATGTTGGGCAGATACAGACAACAGAAGAAGGCCTCCTGTCCTGCTTTTCATCTGTGACTCACACACTCTTTTCCCTCTCCAACACTTAGCATCAAAGTATCATTTGGGTTGCACTCGATTGTTTATGGAAGCCCTAAAAATTTTCCCTGAACTCCTGCAAAATATGGCTATTATTATGGCAACCCGTCCAAACAGGAGAATCAGAGGTAAAACAGGGAAAGACTGAAAACAAGGATTTTGCTAAGGAAGAGTGTGGTTAAAGCTCGTTGTTCTCCTCTACACAGGCATAGTTTGCATTAGTAGCTGGTAGAGGAGCTCACCGACAGCCCTTTCTTACTCATCTACTTTTTTTTTCTAATGTATTTTAGGCTAGATGAAAAGCATTATGTCATCTGTCATGGTTCATTCCCTCATCCAGTAAAATGATTTCTGGGTGGATCCGTAGGGTGTCAGTCTGCCTGCTGATAGGTGAGGTGATCCCACACATGTTGTACTAAGGAATGATAGGAGGGGCCCACCAGAACACACAACAATCTCTCCTCATGGGTCGTTTATGACTATAAAAAAGGTCGATATATTAATCTAAAATGCAGTGACGCCACTGTCTAATACCTGATTCTGACTGCCAGGTGCAGAAAGATCAGGCCGCTGTATACTTCTCGACCCCGCCAATCTCCCAATAAGATCATCCAGCTTCATGCAACACAACTCTTATCAAACTCCTTCATTAGGGAACAACAGTGTCTGAATGGAGGGCTCTCTGCTGACCTTCAGTTAGAGCTTTGACTTTGTTTCACACATTAGACACCGCTCAATGACGCCATCATTCTCATCATGATGCCACCACTTCTGCCCTCTTGTTCCATTCTATTTGAGCCAGTTTTGCAGTTTAGATCATCTACATACTCGATTGTTGGTCTGAGAATTATATACAGATCAGGCAACTGTCTCTGCGTGTTTTCATTTGTCTTATGAATTATTTACACTTTTTTACTATTAAAATATGGGATTATGGTCATTTTTTTAGCATTATTCCAAAAATGATGAGGCAGTTACTGTATTAATACATTCTGTCACACTAAAGGCAATAATTATAAAAGAAGGAATACTTCCAAAACTGGTCAGCTGAGATTCTAAAGTGCCGTGGCCTAATTTATACATATATATACAATATATAATATATTAAACTTTGCTCAGTATCCTTATAAAACACATAAAAAATTGACTAGCTCAGCAAAAGAAGTTTGCTTTTGCAAAGAAATATTCAGATTTATAAAACCCTGAGTATGCACAGGTAAGGCAAGGCAATATTATTTTTATGGCACACTTTCAACTAGGGCTGCATGATAATGACCAAAATAATAATCACAATTATTTTGATCAATATTATAATCATGATTATTAATCACGATTATTCATCCAGTCTTGCAAAATATCTATTTTTAGTGCAAAAAATAAAATGCAAAAAAGAAACCCAACCTGAAAACAAACTCCAAGACTTTTATAAGTACAAAATAAATATGTTATTTCAGAGTGCAATCTCAAAGTGCAACTTAATGAAAACAATTACAGCTTATACAGAAAAGGCCTAGGACATTCCCTGCATCCGAATCCTTAGTATGTACTACATGCTACGTAGCAAATACTACTCGCCTGTTGATGTAGTAAATACTACGTAGCAAACGAGTGAGTAGTAGGTATGAAATCAGACATATTGTAATAAAGTTAAAAAAAAAAAAGAGAGAGAGAAATCAGACGTATTGCTTCACCATTTTGCGTGTCTGTTGACCCGGATGTTTATGTTACGTTCACCTGTGGTCCTGCCATCCACTAGCGGTTATTTTGTCTGGTATAACTTCACTTAAATGTTTAATCAACCCTTTTCACCTGCTACGTTGTCGACATATTCGGATGCAGCCATTGTGAGTGCTGAGTGGCGTTTGCCCCCTAGATGTTGGCAGACTATTGGTTGAGGCCGTGTATGATAAAGAGGTAAACAGTGAAGCTCGCATTTTAAATGTAAATATCGTTGACGATCAGGTTCATTTAATTGTGGCCACCAAAGTCGTGAACACGATCAAAATCCGATTAATTGTGCAGCCCTACTTTCAACACAAGGCAATTCAAGGTGACAAGGTCCATGTATTGAGATTACATATGTTGCAAATTGGCGCTATATAAATTAAACTGAATTGAAATTGAATGTAATTCCTGTTTTATAAATCAAACCCTTCCTAGAAATGTGCTCAGGTGATTTTGCATCACATCCTATACAATCGAAAAGAGGATCACAATCACCTCCTCCCATGTTTACATAGGTACTATAGCTGACTAGCGTCCCACTGGGAATTCATAGCAACAGTTAGCAGGCAACCAACTATTTCCTCAGATTTCCTCATCACAAGGAACCACACATTGCATTTTCCCTAACAAGTAACTCTCACCAGTTCTCATAAAACTCACAACACCTGGTTATATTATTTACAGCTACATAGTTAACAGAGCATACTAGCTGAGGCCAGCTAGTAGCTATTAGCTAAGCAACAGTTAAACCATGGCGAGTGCAGATAAAGAACAAGAAGCAGCCGGACCGGAGCTCAAGCTGCTCCTTCTACTCTCAAATAGCCGGTGAGGAAATTTTGAGTTCCTGGTGAGTTAAGCCGACATTCTACTTGCAAGCAAGAGGACCACTGTTTGTTGCATATTAACTCGTTTCTCTGGCAAAGCCAGAGCTGAAAGTTTGTTTGTTTTTTATCCTGGACCTTATTTTTATGTTGATTTACTCACCGAGAGAAGTTTAGAGCCATTGAGCAGGGTTTATATCCGCTTGCAATCAGCGTATATCCAGAGTGGTTGGGGCAAGAGTTCGCCGCCTGTAATAAGGCATGATCTGCCCCAAAACTCCTTCATTTAACAATGTTTTGTTATTATACTTTAGCACTACTCCTGGCGGAGTTCAGAACGTGTTTTTATTTGTTCGGTTTCGGGGTGATTTAGAGGCTATAATTCAACTACACTATGGTGCGATTACAACATCAGCCACTCTCTGATAGTAATAATTTCTGTTATTTATTTAAACAAGATTATTACACTTGTAAGTGTAGTTATTTATTGTAAATACATTATATTGTCAGTACATTGTAAATAAATGATTTTAATTTCACCATTAATGCCTAATGTGATACAGTACACAAGAATAATAGAAAGTGCATCACTTGTATGTCATTTGAAATTAGATTTATCGTACAAAATGTAATGCATAAAACCAATGATTATAGACTAGACTAGTCTAAAAAAGGAAATAGGGCCCTGTACTGTAAGAAAAGAAAGAAAAAAAACGATACTGAAATCAAATCGTTACACTAAAATCGAAAATCAAATCGAGGATTTGGAGAGTCATGACACCCCTGCAATTATTACAACAATAAGTGCAATTGCTATATAATCTGAAGACATAGCATGAACATACTTTGATCTAATTCTTAAATGCAGCATATTTTTATGAGGAGATTATTTTTATTTTCAGGGGGTTGGTATGGTTTTTTGTGCGCCTGTATCAGGGTCTACGAGTATGAAAATAATCCTTAAATTCAATACTTTGCCATCTCACAGGCTGTGCGACCTATGTCCCTGTCTCCAAAATATGAGTGAACAAGAGTCAGAGTTTGCTAAACTTTCCCTATCACGGTTTTTGTTTTTTAAACTATAAATCACAAAGTTTGCGTAGAAAGTGACTTGCACATCTTTTAGACAATGTTTTGTGCGTAAGCAAACTGTATGAATGAGGCCCCTGGGCTTTAACTTGAGGAAATAGTTTAATGTTTCTGAAGGTCAGTAAATTAACGTTGCTGCCTTGTGTTTGGACAAAGTAACACAAATACTGGATATGTCTCAGACCTTTGATGCCTGCTCAAGTTGGAACAAAGTTTTAGCCAAAACTGTCCAGAATATTCTTTACGTGGTTAATTTAAAAAAACCACACATGCACCTTTAGATGACACACTCTGTATAAGGTTGTGTGGTTTCATCAGTACTAACATTAAAGAGGAACTTTATTAAAAAAATGGTCTGCATGTCCAATTGAACAGAAAAAAAGCTGTTATTACATCAAGCCCAAAAAGCAGAATCATCTTAAAAATTCCCCAAAAACATCAGAAGTTCTGCCACAGTATGTAAACTTATGACCACAACTGTACTCATGATCCTTTTCATTGAAAAAATGGTCGGCTGTAATGATTGGGGATTCCAGGATCTGCATGTTACCTTCAGGTCTCTGTAGACTACGAAGCGGTTGTGCATGTGCTCCAGACCCAGGATTATTTCAGCAGCGTAGAACCGCATCTCTTTCTCACTAAACACACCATGCTGAGAGAGGTGGTAGTGCAGGTCACCCCCTGAGGACACAGGAAGAGATACAGTGTACTGCATTATAACCTGACTTCAGGTTTATAGGTATACAGTGGAGCGTAACATTGTAAAAACATGGTTCTTGAGTTTAATCTGAGAGGTCAGGATCTTTGTGGGAGAGAGGAATGACCCGATCCACTGGTGTTAGTCAGATTATGTGAGCCAATCAGGGAAGGAGGCTAGAGTTTAATCTAGAATGATGAGGCGGCGGTCAGCCTACCATTCATAAGGTCCAGGATGAAGCAAAGCTTGTCGGGGGTGTGAAAAGCGTACGTCATACACACAATGAATGGGCAATCCTGGAAGGAAAGGAAGAGAAACAGATGTTCAACTATTATCATTAACACACTTGAACGAGCTATCACTAATAAGCGCCGGTCACCCTTTCAGATCATAAAATACATTAGAGGTCAGACTGAAATTCATCCAACAAGAGGGCCTTGCAGGGGATAGTGAGGGGAGCTGTTCCAGAGCTGCTGCTGTGACTGAACCCTTCACCTCTGCCTCAACCTTTCTGACTTCTTTAAACACAACCACACCAAATAAAAATGTGAACCAGCAGACCGCCACACAGCTTCTTCCTCCAGCTGAGAGAGGGCTTAACCACACTTTTATATGTTCAATCATATTTCACTCTAATCTGTTTACAATCCCAGTCAAGCCAGCTATCCTGTATGGTTTTCGTCATACAGCTAAATGAAAATAAGCACATTTAATTTTTCAGATAAATGTAAATGTCACTAAACCTGTCAAACAGGCACAATCCGAACAGTTCTCCAGCTGATTGGCTACTTTCATTCAGCTCTGTTAGCATTCCTATGAAATACTGACATATCTCAGAACTTGATTGTCTCTCTAGGAATGCCTTCTAACGCAAATCTAGACAGACATTCAAGTCTTACTCCTGTCCAGCAAGTACTTTTTTAATTCAGGAGTGTCAGATTGTTAGAACTTTGATCCGAATTCATTTCATGATGATCCTACAGTCCTTGTTCATATCACCATGGTGATGATCCTCCATACGGACAGGAGATGGCTTGGTTGGTACCCTGGTGTGGGCGGTAACCAACTAGATTTTAACCTAATCAGTGGACTTCCAGCAAACACCTTCAACACTTCAGCGCTGACCGTTTGTCCAGCTGATTCTTCTGCTTTGGCAGTTTATTAAAACAATGAGGACTTGATCAAAAATGGCCACATGAGGTCTCAGTTCATCAGAGATAAGGATATGAATTCAAGGTGAGAACTTGTTTTGTACAAATAGGTGGGTAGAGTACCCAGAAATTGTAGTAGAGCATAAGCAGCACTACTTCAATATATTTTCACTGAAGTAAGAGAGTATTTGGAAAAAAGGCTTCCAATTATCATTAGCTAGTGATGTCATCAGATGGAGAAACATATTTTGATGTAAAAAATGCTGGTATGTTACACAGAAGAAAAAAAAATCAGAAAAATGAATTATAAAAATAAATATCAGTGTCAAGTGGGAATGCAATAACACTGATACAATACTGATACTTGGATCTGAGTACTTGCAGATACAGAGCAACAATGATGATATTTCTACACCAAAAACAAAAATGAATTGGAAGATTTTTTTTTTCTTCTCTACTTGTTACAACAAGTATGGTGAATTAGAAAAAAAAATAAATTTATAAAAATTGCTACAAAACAAAAATTTCAAGTGAAAAAATAAACATTTTCTGTCTAATTATTGTAAAGTTTCCACATTTTAAATATCAGTTCATGGTATACTTGGTTCGGTACATGATATTCATGGTTAACTAACTGATACCGATACAAGCACATTAGTATGGTACCGTCCCCAATACCAGCAATGGTATCAGTGCATCCTTAGGAACAAGTATATCCAGTGACTGTAGTATTTACTGTATCAAAAATGGTACACAACATAGCTTGTGTACAAAGAACAGGTCTCACTTTGAAGCTATATGCCTGTGACTGGTGCATTTTTGGTTCAAACATGTTTGCTTCAATGAAGCTACTCACAGTGGGTACAGTAGCCACAAAGTTTAATCAAGCAAGAGTCACAATACTTTATAACATTATTCAGGTAAAAATAAAGTAAAGTGTAGTGCAACTACTCTATTACCCTTAGTACCGTTGTTCACGCTGGATGATAAAACATTCTAAATGATCAAATCTCGGTTACCCACTCTGCATTAAATAAACACAATGTATAATGGGCTGTTTACACTATCAGAACGTTTGGTGACGATTTTTGAGTAAAAATTTAAGATCAACTACAATTCAAGTCAACTCTAAATTATTTTAAAATTATTAACCTAATATGGTTAAATTGATCCATGTTGCTTCAATACTAGAAAACCTCTCATTACCTTAAAGCCTAGTTTATGATTCTCCGACCGCAAATCTGCACTCAGACGCAGAAGTATTGAAGGAGACATTTTCTGTTTATAGTACTCCGCTCTTCCATTCCATTCTCTATTGTTTTCTCAGCGTTGCTCGACCAGGACAGCAGGGGGTGCTACGTTTTCATGGCGTCTCTGCCTACGATCACACAGCGCGCTTTCTCTGGTCAAAAGACATGATGACAAACACAGAGGAACGCTCAACGGCTCTTTGGCAGGAAGTCAGCTGTTTCATCCCTTACTGTAAATATTAGCATTTTTAATAGGATGCAGCCTGCTGCTGGAATGCTCAGATTTCTATGCTGACACAGTGAGTTTTACTATTCAGGGATTACAGCTGGTTAAATTACCCTTAATATAGTATTAACAATCATGATCTATCAGCCCTCCTTTCCACCAGACGCGTCAGCAGCACGAGTTTGCCCTGTCGCAGGAGCGTCGTGTCGCAGCACTTTTCTAAATATACGCGGCAGTCCTATTTTCTACGTGATCCTCCTCTGAAACGTGTATATTTCTACATTTTGGATAGGGAAAGACAGGAAATCAGGCAGCTCGGCATACGGAAATTTTCAAAATCAAAGAAACACGCTGCTTTCCAGTTGCTTTACTTTGCTACCTGTGCAGCTTGGTGAGAAGTCAATACCTTGCAGGAGGGTCTCATTTGTGTTTCATGACTGGACGACGAATGGTTGATCACTGAAGTGGAGAAGCACTCGTCAAAAATGATAAAGCATGGAGTGACGCATCTGCTGTTATGGAGCAAGATGGTGAGTTTATCCTACTTATGCACATGAATCTTCATGAGTTTATCATTAGGTGGTTTGTGACTAAACTGCTTATTGCAAACTAGTCCCCACAAACTCCAGTGAAATGGGTGTGAGGCATCTTTCCTGATGTTTCTCAAATGAGTTCACCCATCTGTTTAGTACTGGCCAACAGAGCTCATCTGACCCAAAAATGGAGGTCACAGCCATGTCGAAATTGTTGTTTAGAACCACAATGTCTGCGTTTAAGCATCTGCAGTTGCTCATATTAGGGGGATATGAGAAGTGTCTGTGTCAAACAGTTGGTGTGAATCTGTTTCATAGGCTGGTTAAAGGTTGTTAAATTCTGAGTTAAATGTTGAGTGTCAAAAAATGGCAGAACTGTGTCTAAGTCCCGGTTCACATGGCAGGATTTTATAATTGTCACAAGAGCTTCAGAAAGCACACGTGGCAATAAAAAAAACTGATATTCTTGGTTTAGTCCTACAGTTGTGGTGTGGGGACACATAGCAATTACGAGACACCACACACGAACCAATTTCACTAACAAACGTTCCAAGCTGAGACAGGAAATTAGATAAAGGAGTGGATACAGCAGGAGCAGGGGCTCTACTTACTATACAAAAATATGAAGGGGATTTATTATTATTTTAATTTCCAATGGAAATATCGCTATAGACTTTGCTCTGAATGGTCTCCGTTTCTATACATTTGGGTCCTGTGGTCAAGTGAGCCAACAAATAATAATAGACAGTTCAAAGGTGCATCGCTGCCAGTCACCTGGCTTTCTGATTGGCTACACGCTGCATTCAACGGGTTGCATGCTCTTTTCTCCTTGCAACACACCACACACACTGTGATATCAGGCCAAGACAATCCAACATGCTGAACATCCCCGATTTGCAATCGGAATGGTCCCGACATCCTTCCAAGCAGACCAGAGCGCTCTGAACACACCACACAAAGCACGAATATCTCTTAGGCTTATCTTAAGAGCCATCCTGTTAATCGGGGCAAAATTGGCTTAAAAATCCTGCCCTGGGAACCAGGCTTAACCAGCAAAGTTCAGGAGGAGGAGATCAGAGCAGCTCACTGCATGAAAGGAGTGCAGTCAGAGATGGAGACGTTCTAAACTCTAAACCCAAAGCAGGAAGTGTTCTGACCTGACCCAAATGGACTCAGAAGGTTGAGTTAGCAATGCATAATCTGTTCCTGGCATTTCAAAGACTAATGTCTAAATAAAGGCCATGCAGTGCCAGCTCTGACAGCTGGCCTCAAGACTCACCCCTGTGCTGACTAATGACAGCATGATTCTCTCGTTGAGCGCCAGAGTCTCGCCCTGCTTCATTTTGATCCTCTTCTTGTCCAAGCACTTCATGGCGTACCTGAAGTGTAAAAAAAACAAAAGTTTTTTAATATTATTTGTATTTCACAGCAACCACAATTCAGGAAGACATGGCCACCATTCTAAGGCAGGTTGGCATCGTGTACTTGTCTTACATCTTCCCTGTGTCAGCCTTCCTGCAGCCGTACACCTCGCCGAAGCCTCCCCTGCCAATGATCCGATGCACGCTAAAGTCGTTCATGGTCAACTGGGGACAGCAGAGGAGACGGTCTTTAAAGAGGGCAAGGCTCAAAGAGAGAACATCCTTTAATACATTTTCTCTTTACTCTAAATTTTCTGTAATTGGGAACATTCATCTGAAACTTTTATCTTAACTGAAAACCAAAGTTCAATGCTGATCAGTTATTTTCTGCTGTAATGTGAAAACTTAATTGTACATAAGGGGAAAGTTAATAAATTAATACAATCTACAGTCATGTCCTACTCAACATAAAAACTGAAATGATTGGTTACAGTTTTGATTCTACTGTTAGTTTCTGCAAAGGCCTTTCAAACATACAAAACCCTCACATCTACCAATGGTTCCCAACAACCAAAGAGCTCAGCTGAGCTAAAACAAATATTTTTTCCACAGTTAATTTATAACAAAAGCTCATAATTTGAACTTTTTAACGTACAATTACTGAAATATGATATTGACACGATTTAAACCATCACTGTCATATGGCTGAAAAAAAATTAAAAAAATAAATCAGACATGATAAGGGCAAATGTTAGAATTTGCTATGTCCCCTTTAGTCAGACACCTTGAATAAATGAAATAAATAAATGGATAGAATCGTAAACTAAACACGGCGATGGCAGAATAATGCTGTGGATATGTATTTCTTCATCTCAGACAGGTACTTTTTACAAAGTAAGGGGGGCATGAACAAAAATGTACTGATTTGATTTTCTAAAATCTTGAAACTGAATAATTTTCCATCCACTTCAAAACGATGCTCAACTTTGTGTTCATCTATCACCTAAAATCTAAATATAATCCATTGCAATCTGTGAATGTAATGTGATAAAATGTAAAAGGGTTCAATGGGGATAAACACCTTTTTGGAAAACACATTTCTAATTACTGATGCCCCACATCTTTAATCAAACTACATGTGTAAAGCGCATATCACAAACTTGTCCTCACATGGATGTTGAGTTCCACGTTCTTCCACTGGCAAAACCGAGTAAACTTGTCACTGAGGACAGAAAAGAAATCAGGTAAAAATCTGATGCTACAAGCAGCCAAAAACCAACGGCTGCATTTTCCCTTCCAGCTCACCTCTCAATGAACTTCTGGAAGATGTTTCCTCTCAAGCTGTCGCAGATCTCCACTATGTATGGCTGCAGAAGGAGACACACAAAGGTCAGCTCACACCTCCTCAGATGATTTCGGAGAAAAAATTCTTTACAAGATGCACAACTCTGTTCCTCAGTTGTAAATTTCCTCTACCAACTCACAAAAGCACTAAAGACTTAAATATTAACGCCTCTGTTTGAATGACAGGTTCTGGTAAACAGTAAGCTGATCCAACTGAATGCAAGATGTAAATATTGAGTAATAATGCAGAAAATATTGGCAGGTCAATGATATACATTTGAGTTAAAATTAGTCAGAGGGAATAATTGAGTAAACAGCCAGGCTGTGGGCTAAAAGAGGAATTGGACTGCATTAAGATGCAGAACTTATGTGTGGCTAATTCTACATAGTTGTGCTTGGCCGTTCATTAGTTAATGCCTAAAACCTTAATAGGTAAGAGTGACACAACAAAATATTCCTGGGTACACATAAAATAGACTTTATTTGTTCTAAAAGCATTAATCCAGTGCAGAGAGTTTCTTAGGTTAGCAGAGAAAGAGAGAAAACCAAAACAAGAGGGGTTCTGTTAACATCGAACAGACGCTGCTCGAAAGTCTGGCTTCATTTTAATTTACAAAAGGAGGGATTCGCAAAATGCAACACCTGTGATAAACCAAGCGCCAACGGAGGATGTACAACAAACATGACAAAACACCTCTGGCAGCTGTGTGGTTTACAGTATGGTAACGAGTGTACCATGTTTAATGTGTTGCAAGCCGCTCTCCTGCTCCCTCCACTTCAGAGTTTTAACCGTCAGCCAGCAACTCCTCGTTGGAAGCGGAATCAGGTACATGAAAATTATGATTGTTTAATTCTTTACAGACTAGCTTAAGTTTTAATATACTATTGATGCTAGCATAAGGCAGTTTGCTGCTGCTGCTACGCTAACCGACCAGTGACCCCATCCAGCAAATAGACAAACCCCATTCACCATGGCAGCAAGGGGAAAGCAGTCAGCGGAGCAAATTGCCACGTGCCGCAGAAAAGTAACAGCGTATCTGGTAAAAAGGCTGTATCCCCTTAGCGATATAGTCGCCCACATTTAGGTAATGTTAAGTAAATAAGATCTTTAAGATAAATAGCTTAGCTGGTAGCTACCCCTGGCTTAAGTTACAGTAACAGTTCAGGTTTAATTTTATTGACAGAACAAATAAAAATGGCCTGTGTAAAGGCTTTTTCAAAGAAAGTTTTTTTTCTCTTTTATGCAATGAAAAACGCATTCCCAAAACAGCGCCCTGTTTATATTTCAGCCCGCAACACATCAGCAGCATGTGTACATGTTGTGTAGCAGCATGTGTTTGTGATCGTTAATGACATGAGAGTATATTATTAATACCATACTGGCTTTGTGGTGATATAAGTTCATAAGTTGTCTGTGAGAGTTATCCATTTGCTTCGGATAACAGCTTTGGTGTGTGCGGCGCAGAGTTTGCGGTGTGTGCGCTGCAGAGTTTAAATGCTCCGTATTTAAGTTGATTTAAGCATGTTGGCTCACTGTATAGCTTCAGTACATTTCATAGTGAGATATCGCTGCGTTAAAAAGACGGAATTATTCAGGTAAAGTGATGTTTTCTGTCTTAAATTAGTGCATCTACAAAATAAGAGTCTTTATTTCCTGTTATGTTAAACTGGAGAATCTGCTGAGTGTTTACTTTTGGTAAACGGTCAATTGTGACATTAGATTAGTCTATATTACATTTGATTTATGTGATATTTAACACAGACTGCTGATATCCAAACATTAAAGGAAATGTATGTAAGCAATGTATTTTAATTAATCATAAAATGGCCCCGATATGTCACTAGACATTAAGAAATCATGTTCTTTTGAAATACTTATATCACTGTCAACAGTGGTCCGGCCAGGATATTGTTATGTAAAAGTGAAAGTTGCAGCCCTCAAGTGATGTTATTGTTGTCATGTTCTGTTTTGGTCTGAGGCTCCACCCTCAAGCTATCTATAAATCACGAAGTCAGTAGAGTTTCCTCATCCAGGTTGCCAGCTCTGCTCTGTTTACCACAGCTGAAGCTCCGAACGTTACGGACAAAACATGTATAACGTTACGAAACCTAAAAGACCTCGTTATCAATCCGAAATACGTTGTGTCAAAGTCCGAAATAGAACAAGGATTTGTATAGGAGATGCCTTTGAAAGATGGAGACGGCTGAAAATGGAGAAGAATTTGAATACAGACGTCAACGTCGCCAATTTTCTCCTGGACAGGTAAGATTCACCTATGTTTGGCTAACTTACTTGTACTTAATGTAAATGGACATTTCAAATATTCACGACATTCGAACAAAGTTATGCATGTTCGTGGAAAGTAACTTTACGTTAGCGCATATGGAGGAAATTGGTCATCAAATTGAAAAGGTAAGGAATTGTTTGGTGGATAAAAACGACGAGTCGTCATTGCTAACATTAGCATCAGGGCCCGTTTCTTTGTAATTATGCTGAACTGTCGAGGAAAAACACAGCACGTTGATTCTGGCAATGTGAAACGTACTGGAGACGTATTGAGTAGCCTATTCCTCGGTACAAATAATTCCTCATTTGTTCTTCGCGTACATTGAGGACTACACATGCTGCAAGTTAACCTGTATGACCATTGCTAATGTTATTTAGTTAGGGTCAGCCGTTCCTGCTGATCCTGCAGCAGCTGGCAACCTCGAGTCAGGAAGGGATACACAGTTCTGCAGTATTTTGAATGTGACTGCAGTACCGCTTTTGGCCACAATCCTACGTAAGTTTACTTTAAGTTTATACCTATATTTTGTTTACTTGTACCTCTATTTGTTATTATTTTTCATATGAGACCGTACAAACATTGTGAATGTGATTGATTTCTCCTATATTTAATTTTTTTCAAGAGCAACTGCATCGAGATTTGTCCTTTTATTTACACTGAAAACTGTAGTTTTTTTTGTCTTATTTAGGAATGGTGATTAATTTAAAGCTACCCTATGATGAATTAGATCACAATTTTTTATTGTTTGACAGCCCTACTAAAAATTAAAAATAAATTATTTTTTTTGCATGTTTTTCATTCTTTAAGCACCGTTTCAAAAGTACTGGCTTGGCACCGGTATCGGATAAAACCTAAACGATACCGATCCCTAGTTCTAAAGGTGTTTTAAGAAAACTAACTGGAAGAAAGGAAAACTGGTCTCCGAGAAGAAGAGCTGATGCAGGTGTAGGAGCGTGTTTACATTGACACCAGTTTCCGTTTCAAAGAAACTCATTGATCATCTTGAACTTGTTGATATCTTAACTCAGATTTCCATCTCACACCCACAGTCTTCACAGTTGTGGTGCTGTGAGGTAAAATAAAGACCAGGCTTCTAAACTCTGGAAAGGAGCCAAAAGGCATTTTCAGAAGATATTAGGGCACAGTGTGTCTTTTAAATGCGCCATGGCAGCATAGCGATGTGGGAATATCGTAGCATTAATGCTGGCAAGCTTTTTAGTAATATTCCTGCAATATTCCAATATTCCCCTAGCCCTGGAAAGATGAATTAAAATCACGCCTTGCCCCAACAGAGGCTGATGTCGTTATGATGATGTGTGGAATGTGTGCTGAGCAACTGTATTTATAATGCAAGAACACATGTTAAAAACACTTGATGATGCTTCATTGCCGTCACAGGGTGACCACTCATGAATGATCAAAAGGCCCACTTATGCTGGCTGACAGTCTTTTGAAACAGGCTAAAGAGTGAAACTACAGGACTTGTCCATCTCCCATGTCCTTCTGTCGGGTTATGCTTTAACATAATTTAGCTACTGGCAGGGTTTGCATACTGGACAGGTGATTAGCATTGGGGCCTCTAAGACAGGAATTCAGTTTCACAGTCAGTTTCCTCTCTGCCTCTCTTTGTGGAGTCAGCACCTTCAGCCAACAGTCCAACATAACGAATCTTAGGGTGTATTAACACCAAGAAGGACCGTTAGTTCCCTTGCTTTGGTTCAGACCAAATGTTGTTGTTTTTTATTTTCATGATTGTTTTTTTTACGGTTCCTATTCAGAGTGCGAGTAAATGTATCAGGACATCACAACAACATGCTCTGGGAATTGTCATTGGGGGACAAAAAGTATTTTGAATTGGAACATGCAACATGGTGGACCATCCTATACCATGACATAGCTTCAGTGTTTCGGTGTTACCGTGGCGCTCCGCCAAAGCTGAAATTCCAGCGCCACGGCTACAAAATTTAAACCAGCCAACCTGTAGGCTACCTATTTTAACATCTACATACACTGGTGCGACTTGCCCCTCTAAACTACGAAAAAGCTTAGGAATATTATTTCTGTGCTAAATGTTTGGTACTTATGTCTGACAACACGATGCAGCAGTGCGTTGAACCAGTTTCAGCTAGACATTGTAGAAAAACAGAGACTAACAAGTCTACCGATTGTAAGACCTGAACATAAGATGTGCATTTAAGGGACATACCACTCACTTGCACAATTGCTTCCCTAGTGTTAGGTGTTAAAACGGTCACGTGCTGGAAGTGTGTTTTACCTGGAAGAGAGTTGGGGGAACTTGTTTCTTTGCCAGATGAGTCTGCACATGGTCCACTGCCTTCTTGGAAAATGGCTGTGGATAAAGCGAGGGGCCATTAAAGATGCAGTTTGAACAGTAGTTTCAGTTCTGCTTCCTCCCTGCATAGAAGTGTGTCCCCTAAGTTAACATACTTCTACTACTGTTGCTGGGAAGCTCCAACAGGGCTGGATGCTGGTGTGTGGGCTGTTTTTAATAACTCCCAACTTCTTCTTACATCACCATTTGTTGCCAGATGAATATGGAGCTTCATGATATATCAGAATTCAAAAATTATGTCTATCCACTTCACTATCACTTAGCATATTAAGTGAAAAAGTTCAAGTAGAATGAATGATGTTGCAAGATGCTGTACACTTTAGGTCCCTTATGTCTGTAAAGTTGTGCTGACTAATCTAAATACATGAAAATTTATGAAAATAAAATAAAAATTCTTACTGATAGTAGCTACAAAACTGTGAAAAGCACACTCATTCTCAACTGGGATCAGCTAAATGCATGGCTGGAAGCCTCTGCACTAGCAAATCCTGACTTTATTAAGCTGCAACTACTATCTCAGAGCCTCAGCCCAGAGTGGAAAATGAGGCATCAGCTGGATTTGGGTTTAAGATAAGCTAATTCATGACAAACCTCCAGTCAACAGAAATGAGGCAACCTTGACGGATGCCGGAGTGACTGCAGCATCCCGTTTAATCTGGTTTTAGTGTTTCAAGTAGTAACATTATAATAACCTTCCTGCATCTTTTCATTGTTCGGCTTAGTGGTTACAAAAATCAGCATTTAAGTTCTTCCACACCTCATTTCTGACAAGGACATTTACAACATAAACTTGTTCCTCCAGTTGAAAAATAAATGCTTCATGCAGATTAATAAATTATGCTAAAATGGTGCAAACGACTTTCATTCCATAAAACAAGCAACATATTTAGAATTCAGTTTAAATAGTAACTAACATTGTGAAGAGATTCATATAAATATTACAAACAAGCCTCCAAGAGACCTCTGTTTGAGTATTACTTAATGCGACTAAAAGGGTAAGATGACACCCAATCATCTGCAAAGTAAAGTCATGTTGACCTGCACAATAAAGGTTATTGTGATTCTTATGCATGATCAAAGCATTAAAACCATTTCTTAATATACTTGGTGCTAGGGATGTAAGAAAAATATTGATATGCCAAAATATTGCGATATTAAATGTCATGATTAGGCCTGGGAGAAAACAAATAAAAATCGAATGAAGGAATCAATTCAAATATTTTGTTTTAAGTGATTTAAAAAAAAATTAACCAATGGGCAAACAACCCATACCAAATGTAAAAAATTGCCTCTCACAAAGGCAGCAGCAACACAAACCTATTCCTACACCTGAAACAGAGGCATCCAGGCGAATATTAAAAATACCAGTTTCTCTGAGACAAACAAACCCACAGTGATCAACAAACCTTAGCTAAATACAACTGCAGCACAACTGCAACAACTTTGCACAAGTTGTTTGCCGAATTAAAAAAAAAAAATCTGAGATTTTATTTTTAGGCCATACTGCCCAGTGCTAGTCACGATATTGTATCAATATTCAAAAGCAAAGTATTGATTTTTTTAAGAATTTGAATAGAACCCTTAATTATGATGATTTTTGTCTGCTAGTTTGTGCCTGTTTTCACCTTCTTTGTTCCAGTGCATCAACTGCATATAGTAATAATAATGTATGTACTGTGTATGAACCAGGCTGGAGTGTTTAGAGTGCTGTGACAGTTTTCTACAGTTAAATTCCGCTTTAAGAATCACCATACATAGTCTTGCTCATAGTATCGCAATATATCACAATATATTGTATTGCGTAAAAATCGTATCGCCAGATTCTTGCCAATGCACATCCCTGTTTGGTGCATTGTACCATTTTAATCAACCATGTTTAGCTGCCTGGGCAACGTAAAACCACACGAACTGACAAGTTCTCACCTCAACAGGCTGGAAAAGCTCAAAGTCAGTAATACAGACTGTAAAAAAAAGTTAATGTTTTCACTTTTTAGAATAACTGAACAAAGACGTTAGAAAACTGCCCGATTGATATTGGTAAACTGTGCGAGTAAATCAAGGTTATGAGATGACCTAAACAAGATGGCAAGACTACAACTGAAAATCAATATAACATCAAGTTCACTTTCTATAAGAAAAAAAACGCAATAATCAGTGTTTCAGTTTAAGTGCCATTTTTTTGTACATCATGATTTAACTGAATAAAAATCACCCTTAGATAAATAAATAATAAAAACAACCATCAACATTAAGGCTATGTGACTAAATAGTAGGTGTTGGTCTCAATATGAAGTATTGCTATGCAAGACTTGTGTGCTTAAAGTGCAATATTTGTGATTTCACTGTTTCCAATTCAATTCCACAGTTGCTCTTCAGACTGCTTTATTTGTATTCAGTTGCGGGAAAACCCCTGAGCTACATGCTGAGAACCGGATAATTCAGCCATGCAAAGCACACACAAGTGGCACACTTAGAGGACCAAGAAATGAACAGAAACTAATTGATTTTACTTACAAGTAATGTCTAAAATATGTGCACAATTATTAGGCAAGAGAGGATTCTGACCATATTGTCATTTTTAGGCAATATTTCAGACTAAGCTGGACAAACTTGAATGCTCAATAGATTTAAGCATGCCAGTTTTTGTGTATCTGTAATGGAGGGTGGGGCCTAAGGAGGTCAACACCCTATATCAGGGGTCCCCAACTCCAGGCCTCGAGGGCCAGTATCCTGCAAGTTTTAGTTCTTTCCCTGGTTTAACACACCAGAATCAAAT
This sequence comes from Apricaphanius iberus, assembly GCA_028564705.1. Classification (NCBI taxonomy): domain Eukaryota; kingdom Metazoa; phylum Chordata; class Actinopteri; order Cyprinodontiformes; family Aphaniidae; genus Apricaphanius; species Apricaphanius iberus. The sequence goes on from JAPXFQ010002081.1 coordinate 473,684, forward strand.
GATGGCTATTTAGCAGGCCTCTGCAGAACGTTGCCATGCTGAGGAGGAAGTTGGACAATTTGAATCAGCTCTGTTGGAGCAGAGACACATCTTGAGGCCTGGAGTCAGGGACCCCTGCCCTATATCGATATGTGCCTAATTTTTAGACTGCTTCTTTTCTTGAAGCAAAAAAAGAGGTTTAACTTATTCTGAAAAGTCAAAAATGATACGAAGTCTCTCCGAGGGATGCAGTCACTCTTACATGGTCATAGAACCATCAAATGTTTGGCTGCAAATGGACAACTTTGCAAGAAACACATAAAAAAAGAAGAAGCAAATTGACTCAGATCCTCAAAAACAAATCTTGTGTATGCACACAATGTACATAAACATGTGACCAGGGCCTAAAAAACATCATCAGCAACCAGAAGGGTCAGGGATGATCAGCAGGGAGACTGACGATGGGTCCAGTCTGATCAGCTACAGTGCATCCGGAAAGTATTCACAGCGCTTCACTTTTTCCACTTTTTTTTTGTTACAGCCTCATTCTAAAAGGGACTACATTCATTTTCTCCCATAAAATTCATCTCACAACACCCCATAATGATAATGTGAAAAATGTGTCTTTGAAATTGTTGCAAATTTATTTAAAAAAAACTTGAGAAATCACATGTACATAAGTATTCACAGCCTTTGACGTGAGGCTCAGAATTGAGCTGAGGTGCATTCTGTTTCCACTGATCATCCTTGAGGTGTTTCAGCAGATTAATTGCATTCCACCTGTGGTAAATTAAGTCGATTGGACATGATTTGTAAAGGCACACACCTGTCTATATAAGGCCACTGTGTTGACAGTGCATTTCAAAGCACAAACCAAGCATGAAGACAAAGGAATTGAGGGTAGACCTCCGAGAAAAAGGCTGGGGAAGGTTTCAGAAAAACTTTTGAATGAGCACAGTGGCCTCCATTATCTGTAAAAGTGCAAAAAGTTTGGAACCACCAAGACTCTTCCAAGAGCTGGCCGGCCTTATACGCTGAGTGAACGGGGGAGAAGGACCTTGGTCAGGAAGGTGACCAATAACCCGATGGTCACTTTGTCAGAGCTCCAGCTTTGCTTTGTGGAGAGAAGGACAACCATCTCTGCAGCAATCCACCAATCAGGCCTGTATGGTAGAGTGGCCAGACGGAAGCCACTCCTTAGTAAAAGGCACATGGCAGTCCGCCTGGAGTTTGCTAAAAGGCACCAAAGGGACTCTCAGACAATGAGAAACAAAATTCTCTGGTCTGAGACAAAAATTGAGCTCTTTGGGGTGAATGCCATGCGTTACATTTGGAGAATATCAGGCACCGCTCATCACCAGGCCAACACCATCCCAACAGTGAAGCATGGCAGTGGCAGCATCATGCTGTGGGGATGTTTTTCAGCCGCAGGAACTGTAAGACTAGTCAGGATAGAGGGAAAGATGAATGCAGCAATGTACAGAGACATCCTGGATGAAAACCCGCTCCAAAGCGCTCTTGACCTCAGACTGGGGCGACGGTTCACCTTTCAGCAGGACAATGAGCCTAAGCACACAGCCAAAATATCCAAGAAGTGGCTACAGAACAACTCTGTTAATGTCCTTGAGTGGCCCAGCCAGAGCCCAGACCTAAACCCAACTGACCATCTCTGCAGAGATCTGAGAATGGCTGTGCACCGACACTTTCCATCCAACCTGATGGAGCTCGAGAGGTACTGCAAAGAGGAACGGGCAAAACTGCCCAAAGATAGGTGTGCCAAGCTGGTGGCATCATATTCAAAACGACTTGAAATTGTAATTGCTGCCAAAGGTGGATCAACAAAGTACTGAGCAAAGGCTGTGAATACATATGTACATGTGATTTCTCTGTTGTTGTTTGTTTGTTTTTTAACTAAATTTGCAACAATCTAAACATTCCTTTTTAAATTGTTATCATGGGGTGTTGTGTGTTGAATTTTAAGGAAAAATGAAATTAATCCAATTTGGTATAAGGGTGTAACATTAAAAAATGTGGAAAAAGTGAAGCGCTGTGAATACTTTCCAGATGCACTGTACCATCAGCTGCTTGATCAGTAGAATCAGATTTGAATGTCCTCTTTATAAGTGGCCTGCTGTTATGTCACTTTAACAGCAGCAAAGTAGGCTGTTTATAAGTAGAAAACATGGATGGAAATCCAACAAATGAAGAAAATGAATAGAAAAAGATGTAAAAGTTTTGCAGATCATCCTCATCACGACTTGTTTCAACTTTTGTTTCATGTCAGCGTCCCTAGTGAACATAGATCCACAAGCTCCAACATGCAGGACAAGAATGCTTTCTCTGTTGAAGCTGTGATATTCCTCAATAACAAAATAAAAATCAATTTGACTCGACAGAATTGCTTCAGAATCCACATCGTTTATCATCCAGCTTAGTGTTTTGCAGAACCTAACAAATCAACTTATAATGGCAACTATTGTGTCAGCCTGTATTTATATTTGCTCTGGTCATCCTAGGGACCTGAGCAACGTCCTCTTGTGTTTTTGCAATGCACAGATATTTTGTAAGAAATGTGCAGAGTTTAAGAGATGCTGTACTTTATGTAAACACTACAGCAGAGGAGTGACTTAACGAGTCATGATGAAGATTCTCAGATAAACTCAAAATGAACAAGGAAAATCAGTCAAAGTTGCACTTCCACCAAACTCAGTCTTAGCTGTTTGAGCAGGAGCTGAAAAATCCCTAAACCATGTAGGATGGATGCTATGGTTGAAGCTCGCCTCTACCAGTTCTGTGACATACCAGATACAGGGGCAATGTATGCAGATTTGAAACACACACAAAACCAAATTTCCTTTGGGACTTGTGAACAACTAAATCCTTAACAGCTCTCAGCTGCTACTATTATGATGGTGTAGGCTGTACTGCTGGTGGAGAACCAACTGTGATGGGTGATGCAACAGTTCTCCACATCCCAGCAGGATATGTCACTGAGATAGAAAAACAAATGTTCAGTTCCAACTTCCTAACAGTGCAAAACGGTCAAGTCTTTTTGGTTTTTTTGAACAACATGGCTAAAAATGAATGTTGGCAAATGATTAAAAAACCCACGCAACGTTCCCTCAGATGTTGCAGCCAAACAGAGTCAAACCAAATACTATCTGAGATCAAATTAGATCATGGCAATCGGGGGGAAAACAATAGTAAAAATGGACATGCTTCCAAGCAGCTGATCACATGACCACCTTCTCAGGTGACGACACCAGAGGAATGTGTCCTGGCTCTAATAATCTTAAACGGTGTACAGATGTGGCCAAAAATTTTGAGAATTACATAAATATTGGAAATTGGAAAAGTTGCTGCTTAAGTTTTTATAATAGCAATTTTTATATATCAGATGAATTGCATACATGAAAATTCCACTGCATTTCATTGCTGTCATTAAAGGAGCTGCTGAGATCATTCCAGTAATCGTCTTGTTAACTCAGGTGAGAATGTTGATGAGCACAAGGCTGGAGATCATTATCTCAGGCTGATTGGGTTAGAATGGAAGACTTTACATGTTAAAAGGAGGGTGATGCTTGAAATCATTGTTCTTCCATTGGTAACCATAGTGACCTGCAAATAAATGCGTGCAGCCATCAACGCGTTGCATAAAAATGGCTTCACAGGCAACGATATTGTGGCTACTAAGATTGCACCTAAATCAACAATTTATAGGATTATCAAGAACTTCAAGGAAAGAGGTTCAGTTCTTGTTAAAAACGCTTCAGGGCGTCCAAGAAAGTCTAGCAAGCACAGGGATCGTCTCTTAAAGAGGATTCAGCTGCAGGATCGGAGTGCCACCATTGCAGAGCTTGCTCAGGAATGGCAGCCGGCATGTGTGAGCGCATCTGCACGCACAGTGAGGCAAAGACTTTTGGAAGATGGCCTGGTGTCAAGAAGGGCAGCAAAGAAGCCACTTCTCTCCAAAAACATCAGGGACAGATTGATCTTCTGCAGAAAGTTTGGGACTGCTGAGGACTGGGGCAAAGTCATATTCTCCCATGAAGCCTCTTTCTGATTGTTTGGTGCTTCTGGAAAAAGGCTTGTCCAGAGCAGAAAAGGTGAGCGCTACCATCAGTCCTGTGTCATTCCAACAGTAAAGCATCCTGAGTGGGCTCACTTACAATTCTGCCCCAAACAAATAGCCATGACTAAAGAATGGTTCCAAAACACCCTCCAACAGCAACTTCTTTCCACAATGCAACAACAGTTTGGTGAAGAACAAAGCATTTTCTAGCACCATGGAGCACCGTGCCATAAGGCAAAAGTGATAACTAAGTGGTTTGGGGACCAAAACGATAAAATTTTGGCTCCATGGCTTGGAAACTCCCCAGATCTTAATCCCATTGAGAACTTGTGGTCAATCCTCAAAAGGCGGGTGGACAAACAAAAACCCACTAATTCTGACAAACTCCAAGTAGTGATTATGAAAGAATGGGTTGCTATCAGTCAGGATTTGGCCCAGAAGTTGATTGAGAGCATGCCCAGTTGAATTGCAGAGGTCCTGAAAAAGAAGGGCCAACACTGCAAACACGGACTTTTTGCAAAAATATCATGTAATTGTCGATAAAAGCCTTTGAAACGTATGAAGGGCTAGTAATTATATTTCAATAAATCACAGAAACAACTGAAACAAAGATCTAAAAGCAGTTTAGCAGAAAACTTTGTGAAAACTAATATTTGTGTCATTCTCAAAACTGTTGGCCACAACTGTGTATAATAGTCGATTTTATCACCATAGAACAAATTTAACTGCTAGTATTTTATAGAACAGACCGTCTCATAGCTTTCAAAACAAAATATATAACTTAAAACAAAAATGTACAGCAAAATGGACACTGATCAGAGCATTGATGAATAATTCATAAGGAGAATTTGACTAAAGGAGATGAATGACATCCACAATTAAACGATGTTCACTAAGTAGAAACATAATAGAAACGATTTACTTTCTGCTTTAGATTTAAAATTGTTGATGACACAATCAACAGGTTGCTGTGAGAGATCAACAGCTGCTCTGTGCGTGCCTGCATGTAATGCACAAGTAACACAATGTCTGACTAAGAGGTGTATCCTCACATGTGAACAGGACAGCAGCTCCTTCATGATGTAGACGTCATAAATCTGACGGCTGCGGATCTGGCGCTCCTCTTCGGAGTCCAGCTTCTCGTATTCCTTAATCTGAAGAAGAAGGGAAAAAAAAGGAAAAAAGATACAGGAACTCAGGCTCACGGGGCTTTCTGGGAGGGTTAAATGTGACGGAGCAGGATTAGGGGGCCTAATGCCGCCTGCGCGCACACAAACACTTCCAACTTACCTCTTCATAGAACTTGAGCTGAGGCACAGCCTCGTCAATCTCGTTCAAACAGAAGTCCTTAAACAGCAGGAAGCCTGTGAGACACAGAACACAAGCTGGTGAGAAAAAGGAGCATGTTTACTACTAAAATTGTTCTCATTATTATATTGATAAAACTAAGCTAAAACTCATTAATGTTCAAGGTCCTGGTTTAGAACCAGTAAAAATCCTTTATCTTTGCCAATTCATTTCCAAGCTGACAACTTTCTGCATGAATGTTCACAACTGAGAGTAAAATCCCTTCAAACTGGCGCTCTGTTTCCTTCTTTAAAAGCCAGATCCAGTGCATTTAACTTTAAAGCGGCATCATATCTGTTTCTTTTCCATAACGTGGGTTTGTGCATGAAACTGTCCCACTCTCTTAATGTCTGTTCCACCTTTGCTTTCATTGTTCGCTCAAACTTCTAGTGGCTGTTGGCTGAAAAAAATTCCATAAAAAAAATAAAAATACGCATCGGATTATAGGCCTCATGGTTCAAAATATGAGAAAAGAGTTGCAGCATATAGTGCGGAAAATACTGTAGTTATATTACGGTCGGGGATGGATGGACAGACACAAACAACAGGACAGGATGTAAAGTGTCTCAAAATCCAAATATTTTTCCATAATGTAGATATTTTTTAAATGCATTTTCTTTGTGAGAACAAGCAGCAGCTCTCCAGAGTCTGTGAAGGATTGCTGCAAACAAGGAAGAGACGAAGGAAGGATGAAGCCTTTTTTTGTCACTGGCCCACTATGGTATGTTTGGTGTCAGTACAAACAACTGATGCACTCGGGATCATTACAGAACAATTAGCATTCAGTATTTTAGAATGAAATCAGTTGTCTGCATTTTTTCTGTACATTTTCCCCTTACTCAATAAAGTTACTTTTTTTTTTAATGAACATTTCAGATTAATGTATAACTTTAGGCTTTCTAAAAATGTATGTTAATGTATTTATATATCCAACTATCTGAAAATCCATCTTGATTCCTACATGTAAGTCAAAACTAGAGAAGTGCATTGGCAAGAATGTGTTGAAACGATATGTATCACAATGCAGAGGGATGTTAGGATGCATTGTGGTGTATTATGATACTAAGAGTCAGACTACATATTGCGACTGATTTTATCTGTGGAATGAATGTCCCAGCATTCTTAACACTCCAACCTTATCCAGTTTATTACTGGGTCTAGTTGAGCCACTGGAATAAAAATGGTGAAAAAAGCCACCAACTAACAGTCATACTTTTAACTTTACTGGAAAAAAATGCTTTCAAAGAGGGTTTCATTTAAATTTTAAAGAGGAAAATAAAACATTGATACCTTGCTTTTAAATTATGATATATTGTAACATAAAATATAACAACATATCCATATTAAATCGATAATTTCTTATATCCCTACTGAAAACCAATCTTCAGAGACCTCACCAACAAAAAGAAATTCTTAATAATGACCTTGTGGTTCATATCTTGGCGTTATTTGAGACATCTTCGCTGCATCCTTGAACCTAAGCGGAAATAAAACCATCAACCACCATCTAAGCTGCACACATGAACATTCACTGAAGCAGCAGTGGCTTTCTTTATTGTATTAGTCTTAAAATCAGATTGGCTCCAAGACAATAAAGAAATGACTAAGCTAAAAACGTTGGCGTCTCCAAACTTGCTAACAAAGGACACAGCATGGCGTCACACCCAGTCAGTGAAATACTATGAGGAGCTTAAGAGGTGAAGAGAATAAAAAGTCTCCCGTGCTGGCTACAGAGATGAGACACACTGTTGCCATGGTAATTGCTTCTGTGTCTATGGGCAATGTGTGAACAATGGTGTGAAGACACAGATTGGATGTTCAAACGATCATGGTGCTCTCTGGGTGGCCTGGTGGGATATTACGGCCAATCATCGAACAGCTTCCTAGAACCTGCAATTTAGATGTTTTATAGCTCCCTGAATGGTCATAATGAAGATGCACATCAAGAGCGAGAGAAATAAAACCAGAGGAAAAAAATGAGATATTTAATGAACTGAGGGGCTCACTGTAATATCTTCCGGCTTTTATGTAACAGGACAATATTCTCACTGCATCCTGAAAGTAAGTCCGCCACAACCGCAGCCTAATGCGGCAAGAGGGAAAGATACAGCCAGGTGCTGCTGATCTAAAACACAGAGTGTGTGACCACCTGGAGAAAGCAGTTTGTGGAGCATCTAGGTGGCGCTCAACACAATGTCCAGAAACAAATAACATGCCACTCACCTTCCCAACACGCACCGTGTTCTACAGCTCAAACTCTGCACCAACTATATCCATCTCCGTTTTTGGTGCAAGTTACATTTCTACATGGAAAATCATTTCCTACAAGGTATAGTAGAGTGATAGAAAACCACCTGACCTCGATAATTATGACAAGCATGACGAAGATCCTGTTTAAATGTTTAATTTTAGTGAGGTGTTCAAAGTGTCAGATGGAGTCCAATCCATAAGGTCATTGATTTTCTGGCCTCGTTTCAGACACCGTTCACAAGACCAGCATAGTTTGATTTAAGGGCAGGAGAGAGGGAACATAAACAAGTTCTTGACTGGTTCGGCAAAGGAACGGTTTGCTTTTCCATAACCCAAGAACCAAGTCAGAGTCACGTGATTCTATACGTCTCATGGTAAATGGACTGCGTTTTTACAGCACTTTTTCAGACAGAGAACAACAAAGCGTTTTACACTACATTCAGTCATCCACACGCCGGCGATGGCAAGCTACCACACAGAAGCCACAGCTGCCCTGGTGAACACTGACAGAAGCAAGGCTGCCATCAGGCCCTCTGACCACCACCAGCATGCGAGGTGGGTGAAGTGTCTTGTCTAAGGACACAACAATCAGGAAAGACAGGGTTAGCATTCAAACCCGTGTTTTAATGGCAGGTGGAAAGGTATGAGGGTTAAATCCAACCTTCAAAGCACCAAGATAATATCCAATAAAATACTTTTTGGTTTTAAATGAGTGCATTTATGGATTCAGTCAAGAATAACCAGTTGTATCCTACTTGTGCTCAATGATAGGAGATATCAAAATAAACTGCAGGAAGACAGGAGACACAAATATTGTGCTCTAGTTTGGTGTTTTAATAGTTTATTTGTTTCTCATTTGAAAAATCAAGAACTAATGCTCAATTTCACCTTGCATAGATTTTTATGCCCCCATTTCTCTCCCCTTTCAGCACTAACCACTGTCAGTAAAGGCTGCTGTGGCCACAAAACATTGTAAACAAACAATAGAAAAAATGCTGCTCAAAACATTTTGATTAGTAGCTGTTCTGTGAAATCCCTGCTCTAACTCCTGTTTAAAATTGGTTCTCTCTTCTAGACCCGCAGCAAACTGCCTGGATAAGCAGCCATTTATCCAGGGCCAGAGTCCAAGTCTGCATGGTGGAAACAATAACTAGTGCCAAAGAAGCAGCATGACCAGTTTGGTGCTGGAACCAGTTTGGCTAAAAGACTAAATGGAACCCAAAAGGAGAAAGATGTGGAAGAAAAGTAAAAACTACCATCTGAATAGGTCAATAGACTTCATGGGAATAACAGAAGAGCTATAGTTAAGTACAAATAATAAAACAATTAGAAGATACCCAGGTGTAGCCAAGGTAAGCCCCACAGAGTCCCATGGCATCAAACAGATGCTTTCTGATCAAAAGATTAACTAGGGAATGCACCATTAATAAAAACCACAAACCACTTTCAGAACAGTATTGTTCCTTTTCAAGACAAGACCAGAGAAGAAACAACAGGCCACAATGAACACAGCAACATAGAGACTAAGCCAGCAAGGGTTATTCAGCAGGAGAATGATACCAAACACAGGAAATAATAATGGCGCAACATCAGCTAAAAGGAGGAAAGATGTTTATGTTCTGCAAATCAGGCTGAGATAATCCAACACTGTGTTCTTTAAAGCTTTCGTGCACGTTTCCATGTGTTGCAACTTACTGAAAAATCCACACCTCATCTCAACAGAACTGCCATTGTGATATTATGATAGATTTATATAAAACAACACCTGCAACACTTTATAAACTAATACAACCCTTATCAGGGATAACTTCTTTAAAATTGTCAGAGACTAACAAATTCATAAGAAGCTCTTTACATGGCACAGCCGCTCAACAGCCACAGCTTAGATATGTACTTTTAAAAGCTACATCTAGATTTCGGCTGAGTGCTATTAAAGGACATGGTTCAACACACCTGGCTTGTTCTGCTAACTATCAAAGATTCTGCTAATTTAAGGTTAAGATAGGGTTTAATGCTCGGACATGAAAAACCATATAATTCAAAGGTTAACGTTTAATCTAGGCGCAGACCCCCCCCTTAAGCGTTCTTGTACTTGGTCCCCTGTGGCTTCATCCGATTAAAGGCAGGTATTAGTAAAATTAGACTTCTAATGGGATCCAATTGTTGACACCAATCCTGATCTAAACGGTACCTTTTCCTTTCCCATATTCCATGTGACCACTTGAAGGACAAATTATTTTAAGAAACAAGAGTGTGGACGCTCCCGTTTTAAATTTCAATTTAAATCTAATTTGTTCATCCAAAGAGAAAATAAAAGTTGTAACTAAGTTCATTTGGTTATCTTTAAAGAGTCCTTTTGGGGGTGATGGTGTGGGCAGAAGAGATTTCCAGTAGCAGTCAGTCCAGCAATGAATCTGAGGAGGCCTCTGACTGAAGACTGTTGCTGTATGATTGTCTCATGACTGTCTGGACATGCTAATAGCTCAATTTTCTGGCTGAAAAGATTGTTTCACAGTAGCATGTCCTGGATGACACCATTAAGTGTTGATAAGCACTGCTAATCCATCTCCTTTGCTTTAGTTACTTCTCTTTAAATCTCTTTCTAGCTGAATAGTTGGAAAGCCGGGTAGAAAGATGCTGGAGTCGGGAATATGCTTCTTGCCTGATAGATGGAAGAAATGGTTTGTAACTTCCTCCTACTCTCTCTATTCTGCACCAGTGAAGCCTCCCTTTTCCTTCTTAGTTTTGGGTCTAAGTTCATGCATTATTTGGAGATGCTAATGAGCTGCTCTTGGAGATAAAATAATACCTTGTTGCCACAGTTGTTCACCATACCTGTCCGAATGTCAAAAGGCAGGAAGCACCAGTCGCACAGCATCCAAAACCAGAGGGAGAGGGAATAACTGTCCCAATATGCAATGTTTCATTCAAAAAATTATGAACAAAAGTCTAGACAACGAACCAGTCAGAACTAATGTGACAGAGCTGCTCCAACGTGCCGTCACCAGTAGAGTTCTATTCTAGAACTCTATGTTTAACACTGATAAATCAAGTGGAAAGCACCACTGACCCACAGGGCTAACAAAGTTCTATGATCACATTAATTTAAACACATGAGCACAATCTAATATACTTGGACTGTGACACAGTTGTACTGAGATGGAATCAAACAGGATTTTATGGATATGGATCTGAGCTTGGGTCCGTTCATTCTTTTTTCCCTTTTGTATACTAACCATTGATAACTTTTCTTTGTTGAATCATAAAATGTCTTCCCTTACCAATGAAGCTAAGCACCCAGATAAAATGTACGGTATGTGAATAAATTGTAAAGAGCTCCTAAGTCTTGAAAAACCACCACCATGAAGGAGTAGTAGTAATCAAAAGGGGATCAACTGTTACAGGAAGTTACTGGAGAATCTGACAGTCAGTCAAAACCCATGAGTGAAGATAACGAAACTCAAGTGAGACACACAATACAAAGGATTCTCCAGCATTATATGGAATGACAGTGATGACATTTTTGGTTTGTATGAATCTGTGTTGTTATGGTCAATATCTCAGTATTCCAGTATGTGGACCAAAATGCATCTATAGAAGACCAGAAAAAGACAAGTATACTGGGCAGTTGTACATGCAACCTACCTCATGCCAATTAACCAGTCAGCCGTCCCTTAGCCATTACTTAGCGGCGCAGGTATCACCAAGCCATCAACAAAAGCATTCAGTCATTCAGAAAAGGGAAAAAAATCATCTGCCATTTCTGAATAACTGTTAGGTATTCCTCTAAATGCCTTGAGCACACTGTTCCACTAATGGTACAATCGGTTGTGCCCTCCGATCTCTGTTCCAGATATGACCTCTTACTCCAAATCAAATTACTTACATTCGCTACTCACGGTCAGTGTGAGGACCAAATAACATCCAAATCAGTGCATTCACTCAGTCAGTGAGTGGAAATAAACTGAATCTAGGGATTAAGTCAGACTCTACTGGTTCAATCAGCTTTCAAGACATAAAATGAACTTTTCCAAGAAACGACAGAGGCAGAAAAAGATGAGGTGTCAGCAGTTTTAAGACAAATAGAAAGCCAAAACAAACCACAAATATCCTACGACATCTCCTGACAACTTTAGGTTGGCAATAGGTGGCATTACAAGGTTAAAACGTATTTCATATGGTCATTATGTCTACACAGTATATAACAAATATGCATATCTTAACGGACTGTTTGGAGGGTAGTTATTGTTAGCCCATATATTGTAAACACTAACTTTCACTTTTTCATGCTAATATATTTATCCAGGTGGACAGAGTGTGGCAGAAGCAGATGCTCCCACTGGACACTTATAACATTGCTTAAAATGGTTAAGGTTAGAGTGATGGAAGCAAAGGTGAGAAAGAGAAAAAGGAAGAAAACGGGCAGCGATCGCAAACAATTACAAATACTATTGCTGGGACAGGATGTTCTTTATCATGCAGACACAACTTGCTACAGCGTGTGGAAGGCACTTCAGTCTGATTATTTGCGGTAAAATAACACTCTTTAAATAGCACAGCTTTAATAAGATACAATGGCCGCTGGCTGCTCTGCTTTGTGACCGCATACCATGGAGGCCGCCATCGCTCCTCCATTGCTGTAGTACATCCATTTGGCCGCTAGGCCCCCATTGAAAAGCACTGGACTTTAGACACGTTAAAAACAACTTTAATGCCTGGTTTCAAATTTTTTTCAAACTTTCTATGGCTACATATTCCTCCTGAGATAACACTGGGCTAGTCAAAAAAATAGAAACCAGGCTGGTTTTCTTAAGATAATTTTTGGAAATCTTGCATAAATAATGAGGGGCCGGACTTTGATTGACGGGCTGTTTCGTTTTAATTTAATTATAGTAACACTACATTTTAATAATTATTTCAAGTTACTAGTTCTTACCTTTTGAGGTTTGAGAAATAGGAGAACCGTCGGAGGAGTGCAGATACGGCAGGAGTCAGGAATGGGGCTGTTAGCCTTTAGCTTAGTTAGCCAAGTTTAGCGGTAGAGCTAAAGACGCGGGAGCAGAATGTGCGTGATTACGACCGAACTACACGCCCCGCAAGGGCAGAGTCTACAGTGAAGATCCCGCCCCTATGCCCTTTTTAGGAACATGCTTCGTCAGAGCTGTGAATCCGCCATGAATTCCCCCATGAAAGTGTGTCATTCTGGTAAACAGGGAGGAGTGAGGAGGCGCTGTCTATTCCTTTTTGCGGTCTATAAGATAGTTTAGATTTTAGTTTAAGTTTGTATCGTATACAGTTCCTTAGAGTTCGCTAGAAGCTGTGATGCCTTCACAGAAGAGCTGAACTAGGTTTATAGCAAGATTTGGGGGCTATCAATTCATTTGTGGCCCAACATAAATGAATCCCACACTTATGAATAATGAACAATACAAGTTAAAACACACATCTGCCTGTGACTGCTGTTGTCTGCTTTTTCAGTTCATCACAAACTCCCAAGTAATTTGAGTACTAAAAACACTCAAAATTGTCATATCACTGTATTTTTAAAAAGTATATCAGTATTACGGTATCTTTTCCATACAAGACTGTTCATATCCAGATTATCTCAAAATAATTAAGTAGATAAAAATGTGCTTAAAATAGCCCATTTGGACAGTCATATGGACTGCATCATGTTTTTTCCAGACACAGGTGGATGATATGAAAAGAATGAAAATGAATATGATTCTAGTAGACATTCTTGATGTTCTAAGGCTGAAAGTATACTTGGTTTTTAACCTCACTTTGACACAAGCAGCACATTGTATCTTGTACTGGCTTTGCATGTAGTACTGAAGAATTCCGCTAGGGGACAGAGTAAAGACTCAGACTGGATAGTGTCAAAGAAGAAGTAAAAACCGCTAAAAACAAGTACCTACATAAAATGTTCCGGAAGTTGTCTGAGCTATTCACCGGTAAAGTGGTATATTAAAAATTCATAACGAAAATAAACACTGTTTTTTGGGATGAACTGGTATACCGCCCAGGCCTATATGATGCCCTTGCTTACGGTGACGTTAAGGCTGGATGATTATTTTAGTTGCACAACACAATAACATAGTTTATGCTGCAAATCTATCTAAAACATGAAAGGATGTCTGACAGAAATTAACGCATTGAAGAAGGTAAAGAAGAAATGCTGGGACCAGGTCAAGCTAAACCAGGAGAAAAACACAATAAAGTGTGTTTTTTGCTGAACTGAATTAGCTTTCCAACAAAAGCATGTCCTCAATGCTGAAACATCGTAAAAGAAAGCATCCATAGTTATGCCGCAGCTTCACCAGCCAACTTGTTGCCTCCAGATGACAGGTGATATTAATTTCAATGTTGCAGAGTCAGATAACACAAATTAGTTATTGCAACCCAACCAAAACACGTGTAAATGTATGTATGTAATTACTTGTTTTTACATGTTGTTCTTAAAATAGGCCTAAATCAAAATGTTAAAACCTGCAAATGTCTTTCATCTCTTTAATTGATGACCCGATTGTCCGAATGATCACAAGAGTAAATGATTACTAAAATATTGGATAGCTGCATTCTCAAAGTAGAGGAACACATTTCAATCAGCATGTAAGAAAAATGAAACATAAAAATTGGAGATTTTTTTTACCCTGTTGCAAGAGGAAATATTTATTTGAGATTGTCTGGTGTGAGCTGTTTCATTTTCTCTTATTAATTTCACATGTTGATTAAACATACTATCAATAAACTTTGACTATTCATGTTTAAATATCGTTGGCTATATATCAATTTGACAGTAGGGTAAAAGGGTTGTCTTTATGTTAAACTTTTTTGTTCTCACGCAAAGCAAAAAACGTGAAAATGTCCTCTGACTTTAGTCAGCTCACTGATTCGGTTACAGACATGTTGAGACCAGAAGCTTTTTGTTTTGGATTTCACACCCACTATCACCCACTCTCATGTCTTTCCTTCGTCTTTATCTCTTTTCCAGATGTGACGCATCATTTCCCCTTTGCTCCTGCTGCGACACTCGGGCCCGTCCAAATAAACGGCCTGAAGCGCATCCACACATGGTATGTGCCACAGCAAAGTACATGGGTGTGCAAAAGCGCCGCCTCGCCGACCTCCTGGCACACCGCTTTCAACAGCAGGGACTGAATGTGCGCCAGAAGCCTTAATAGATGGGGAAAAACAACCCTTCTTACATCACCAAGACTCAAGGATTAACCCTAATCTGTGAACACTTCAACACTACCCAACTAATTCAACAAATAGCCTCTTCCAGAGAAGTCTCTCACTCCCTCTCTCTCCCACACACACACACACCCTCGCTCACCCCTGGTTGAAATCAGACATGGCTTCCTGTGAGCTCCGTCTCATTACTGGGATCAACGTGAACAATCTAAAAATACCAGTTAGCTAGCTAAGACTGCCTGTGTTCTGTCACCTGCACACACATGCAACAGTAGGCTGTGAGAAGGATGTATTACTGCTGGATTCTAACAGCACAGCTCCGCTGTGGGAAAGGAAGCCACCACCAGAAACTCTCCCACTAAGGATTTCAGACCAAACAAACACACGACATATAGCTCCCAAACTGGTTACTGGAGTTACAGGTTAAACTCATCCATGTGTTTTTCTTTAGTTGGATTAATTAAAGCAACAGTGTCTTCACAGGTCTGCCCACAAAGTCAAACTTAACTTGATGTGATGAAGACACAGTGCCTTTTCACATTTACCAGGAGATGCATAAGAGCCCTTTTTGCTGGATGAAAACCATTTCCTCAAGTTTTAATGGAATTCCTTTACCATATCTGTGTCAAAATGGAACAGGATTCCCATGACAGAACCCTTTATATAACCAGACTGCTGAGTCATTTTCTCTTAAAATGTCTTTAGGAGCCAGACATTTTTGACTCACATCCCCATTGTTCTAACAAGCGACCCTTCGAGTGGTACAATAATGATAATAATGATAATAATAATAATAATAATAACAACCTTTATTTACAATCAGATGAATCAATTGAGAACATATTCTGTTTAAACAGACTCTCAGCGAACGTGGGCCTTCTCTCCTTTCCATCATGAAAGGAAGTGATAACTTTTAATCTTCTAACTGAAGAAGGAAAAGATAAAATAGACTACAAAAACTATAGGCTGATTTCACTTTTAAATGTAGACTACTACTTATTTACATCATGTCACTCTTTAATTAAGGACTCCTAGTTTCTTAAGATAAAACTAATTCACAACCACTTTTAGGCCTAAAAGTAGCTCCTTTCATCCAATTCAGGGTCGCGTGGAGGGGGGGGGCGCGCTGGAGCTTATCCCAGCTATCAGCAGGCGTTAGGCAGGGTAACATGATGCATTTCACGTTTTTTCGTTTTTAAACTTCACCCTCTCTGTAAGTAGGCTATTTTGTGTAAGTTGTATGAAGTGTCAGTCTCGTGGCCGACACGAAGATGTCATCATGCATTATTTCTGCTATTTGCGCTGTTCATAATTACGCTTTTATCGACATTATTCAACAACCAATCACACTGCTGTCCGTCTATTTACTCATGCATAGGAAATGACGTTTTCTATAGCAACGGGACGTCACTCTTAGCTTACTTTTAGGGATTTGTCCTACGTAAAAGTAGCTCTTAATGCGTTTGTGAATAGGTTTTAGACGACAACTCCTACGTAAGACCTTTTAGCGTGAGTTAGGAGTAACACCTAGCGGTAAGATAAGAGTCTTTGTGAGTACGGCCCCTGATTAATAAGACCAAACCAGTCTTATTAAAGGACGCCAAATGCACAACAATATGAGAAAAACTCTTCATATTTTAGACAACACAAAAAAGTGGTACTGATACAATCTTGGTTAGTTTGAATATAGAAGCAGCAATCGATAGAATATATATCTTTTTAAACATATATATTTTTTAATTAATTAAAAAGGTACAATATATACATTTCTATTCTTTTAAATGTATTTTTTATTTAAATATTTTTGCAACAGTCAAAAAAAGTAAAATAAAAATGGAATTTTGATTTTTAGGATTATTCTTACAATAATTACTTTTAAAGAGCGTTGCCTAGTTACTACACAAATATAAACAATTGAACATTTTAAAAGAATCTACACTGAAACAAAACTCATATAGAGTAATGCAATACTCACATTTTCATAACTTTTAACATTTGGAGTCTCTGTTTAATTTCAACATTCATGGGGAGTGGCACGGATGGGTTTAGGTAGCCCTAAGCAACCGCTAAGTTCGCTTTTGCCTCGGGCCGGCTCTGGAGTTACGTGACGCTTTTTGATGAGGTATTAAAGATTTGTGGCTACACTGCAAGGGTAATCTAATGTATTAAAACCATTTATCAAGAGCCCACAGCTATGATCAGAATAGGGAACCCAAGTCTCCTCCCCTTCCGGTCGGCCCATGGGTCCCCTGGCCCAAAAAAATAATGAATGGAAGTAAATGGAGTGATAAAAGTTATTTTCTGGTCAGCTTTGTCTTACGTCCTAATCACATATATGTTGTACCCCAATTTAAATACCTAATGATTTGCATTTTAGCTGTCAAGGGATTTACGATTTATTTGATTGTAAATATTTGCAGTTAAAATGCCTACAAATCAGAAGTGGCATATATGACGTCACGCAGCTAATGCAAGCTAACACCAGCTACAGCACGTAAAACAATCACCAAAACCTTGTAAAGCTTCTCCTGCATGCTGGCTCTCATTCCGACTGTTTCTCCCCCAGCATAGCTGCCACTTTCCATATGGTCAGATTTATATTGGTTTTCTCCGCATTTAATATTCTTTCCTTCTTCCTGGAAGCTACGACCCTCTGCCTCCTCCTTCTGCAGTTATAGTCCGCTAAGTGTTTTTACACAAAACTTAAAGTATCTTTTGTCGCTGGTCGAAAATCAGCGTTTTGTTTGCATCAACATTTTTCTTTAAAATTCAGGGACATCATATCTTGATTCCATGGCGCGTTTCAAACTGGAACAGAAAATGATTTTCGTCGCTCCATTGACTCTCATTCATCTTTTTTGGCAGTAGGGGACCCATGGACCGGAGGAGGAAGGACATGACTTGGGCTCCCATTATCGCTTCAATTCAGTTGGGGAGGGAGACAAGACAGGGCTGTAGTCTGTCAGCAGCTTTCTCCGCTTTCTACAGTATGTTGAGCTTTTCACATATGGGAGAGTAAGGAGAAGCAGTGCGTCACTGTGGGAGGGACTAAACATAGTGGCCTCTTTGCAGATGACGTCATCATTAAAGAACCGGATGTGGGCTTTCCGTACCCAATATCTATTCTGGAACAATGTTACTACTATTCAAGATATAAAGTGAATATATCAAAAACACTAATTCTGATATTAGTTTGCTTCCCGAAAAAGGAGATGTAACATGTAACATGAAATGGAGTTCTTTAACATTTAGATATCTAGGTATAACTCAGGAAAACACAGTGAAATTGAACATGGCACCCGAAAAGACACTGAAAGTTGCCTTACATTAGACTTCCGTGCTAGAATACCAACTGTGAACATGAATATGCTACCTAAAGTGCTATATTTATTCCAAGCTCTCTCAATAATATCTTCCAACACAAATTTATAACCTGGGCCAGAATAACAGATTCATTTGAAATGGTAAAAAAATAAGTATAAAGTACAATTATCAAATTTCTAAAAACAAGGCAGGATGGCTAATCCTAACCTTCCAGAGAATGTCTATGCAGCCCAACTGTTATGTCTGGTCTGTTGGTGCAGACCTGATTATAAAAGTCTAAACAGAAAGAAAGGAAAAATCAAGTACAAGGCTACCAAATACAGATATTGGTGGGTGATAAATATTTGATAGGTTCTTTTGAAGCATGTTATGAACCCAATAGTAGCATTTAAACTAGAACTATGGAACATTGCATTGAGAAAATACAATCTTGAAGGGATATATGAGCTCTAAAGTGGTTCGGTATGACCCAAAGTTTAACCTAGGAATGCAAGAGCCAACATTCAATGAATATGAAAAGAAAAAAGGAATGACGGCAATGTGTACACTTTCAGACGGTGGAGAATTCAAAGTTTCCAAGATCTAAAGCAAAATACAGCCTTGAAAATAAAGACTTGTATAGATACTTGCAGTTGAGCGATTATGTCATTAAAGAGATCAGGCCAAATGAAACTATAAATAAGCTGAATAGAGTGACTATGGATTCATATAAACAGAAGGTGTCTCGGTCCATCTCTGCTTTCCATCGAGCTTTGGACGAGAGCAGGGAGGAGTCAACGCTTAACAGAAAAGACAAACTCTGAGCAG
The DNA here is from genome assembly GCA_028564705.1 of Apricaphanius iberus. NCBI lineage: Eukaryota > Metazoa > Chordata > Actinopteri > Cyprinodontiformes > Aphaniidae > Apricaphanius > Apricaphanius iberus. Next base: position 492,660 of record JAPXFQ010002081.1, read on the forward strand.
ATTTAAAATCTCAAACAAAACAGGAGGGATAGCGTGACACAATGCACATCAACAAATTCATTAACACTGAGTTCTGTTGGAAAACTCCAACTTGCTATTTTTTAATAACACAAAAGATAAAATCAAGACTCCCTATTCAACAAGACTGAAAGCCGACCATCCACACATCTTCTGGAGCTGTTCAAAAATGAGAATACATTGGCCGAATGTTAAATCTGTTGTAAAATAAAAAATGTCTTGGGTAATGAAAGTCCAAGTGCTTTTCCAGTTATATACGTTGGGAACATCAATAGGGTAATAATTAAGGAAAACCTGTATCTAAGAAAAAAAAAACATTAATCGTAACCAGCAAAAAAGCGATTACAAGAAACTGGCTCGGTGTTAATGCTCCAAAACAGGAATAATGGTTAGAAATCGTTCAGGAAATCTATGATATGAAAAGCATGACTGTGCTTTCATGATTATGCATACGTGAAATATTAAACATTTAAGTTAAAAAAAGAAATGGGCAGTGTCGAATGGTTCATAAAGTAGCAGGGAAAATGAATCAGGATGTTTAGTGAACTTCTCATAAAAAAGATAAGCTCTAATTGATGTTTGCCAAACTGAAAAAACACTTTTCACTCTTTTTCAATCCTACCGTAGGAACATTAATAACCACTTTGTTTATGTTTCAAAGCCTGATTTATTGGCAGGATTATTGCGTACTGCTCAACAGAATAAGAACACTACTTGATGTAAGTGGAACAGTGAAGTAGCCCATCAGCTAATGGAAACTGTTATTTTCAGAGCAATATGAGTTTGTGAAGACTCAAATGTTTGTGGTGTCAGATTTATAGCTAAAAGCCTTTGTAATATTTATCACTAATGTTAATACATCCTAGAAAAAAAAACCTGACAAAACTTGGAGCCTAAAATAAATACTGTCCTAATAATACATCATAAAGCATACATATTAGAATCAGGAGTGGAATTGCGTGATTTTTACTGTACGAACTTCACAATTCTAATGTAACAGAGTTTACTCACAGAGATACGCTTATTAGTTGGTATTTCATATGATGTTTATTATCTTGTAGATTTCAGAAATACTTGTTTCGCCAAAGTCTGCTCAACCATTTCAAATTGGGGCCCCTAAACTTCAGATAAAGGTGTGGTTTTTAACAATAATGACATACTTTAAATGGGCTATATCATGCTATTTTACAGCCTTCAAAGTCTGGGATAGACATATATATATATATAAATGTTACCGTTGGTGTTTTATATTATTAATTTGTCCTGAAATTTTAACATGTATCCTAGATTTAATGTTGGACCAGGAAGAAAACAGCTTTTTTCTCTATACTCCCACCTCCTGCCCCCCATAACATACGCCAATATGTTAACACTCAGTCGTTTTCCAGGAGAGGGCGGCGCAGCTGCTCAGAGAGCAAGATTCAGGAGGATAGCTCAGATATTCGTGAATTAAGCCAAAAACCACTATGGCTTGGGGGGGGGGGGTTATGAGAAAATTCCATTACCAGTTGGTTGAAAACTCACAAAAATTTATTTTGCATGATATAGGCCTTTTAATATATTTTGCTGATAGCAGAAAATATTTGTGCAGTTGTGCTTACGTCCAACAAACTATACTATACAAAATCGAAGATTAACTACACTTTCATATTCCAGTTTCTAAATCCAACATAAATAATAGTTCATATTCTATATAAATATAAAAGCGAATTCCCTGCGTTTGTGTAGCACTTTTTCAATAAAAATAAACCAAAGAATTGACACAAAATTAACCCAAAGCAGTTAGGAGAATATCAGCCATCTAAAAGAATATCGAAGTGACCAAGAACCTGTAGAAAACTGGCTCTGCACGCAGAGGATGCACCATCTGAACAAGATCAAGATCATCACTGTTGGAACAACCCTGAGACCCTTGTCTGCTTGCTGCTGTTCAACATCAGGCTGTGTTTCGAAAACAGTAACCAAATGTGACAGGCTAGCTTTCTCTTCACACAGCATAGGTTAGAGGTAAAGGACACCCAGCCATCTCTAGCCTCAGGTAACTAAAAATGTCAAAGACCTGCTGCGGAGGGCGGGAAACACCTCCAGTGTCCTGAAAACACGCTTCAGATCTAAAGCAGATGAGGGGATGCAGGACAGTGGCTTGAGCTGGTTGGTCTTGGAGATACAGTTTCCCTGATGTGTCTAGACGATGTTTGATTAGAATAAATGGAGGATCAGTTCTTCCTTTAAAAGAGGACAAAAATGAACACACCAAGTAACTTATGTTTATACTCAAGGGGATGGATCCCTGGTGAAAACCATGTGACAGGAAATGACTCCAGTTCAGGCATTTTAAAAGGCAACAACCCTGTTCTGTTTGTTGGGCTGGTCGAAAGCTAAATCCTGTTTCCCATGGTTACCTTAACTCCAGTCACTTCTCCACATCCCATCATCTAAAATCCCTCAAGCTCATTCAGGTAATTTATTCAGAGCAATTGGACACAACTCCGATAAGCTGGTAAATTATCAGCAATACATCAAACTAGACTTCATGCATGTTGTGTTTTCCAATAATACAACACATACTTGAACAACACATTATGACAACTGCAGTGAGGTTTTCAATAGAGAAATGACTTCTTTTGGCTTATTTTCATGCTCATTAGGGGATTTACAGCCATGTCAATTGTAATATATCAAAACTACACATTCCTTTATTTACAAATACCATTAGAAATAGTTTATACTGGAAATGTATGAGCTGCCTTTTATTCATTACATCTCTAAACAATAGACTATGAAAAATGAAATGGAAGATCAAAGTTCAAACAGAAACCCTACTAAATAACTGAGGAAATCTGCGTAAATATCCAATTTTCTAACAAAGTTCATGAACACAATTGAAATTGAAGCTAATTAGTCACCAGAAATAGTGAAGAAAAGCTGACTGAGTAATTTAAGCACCTGTTGAAGTAATTGGACATTTATTCACATTTCTTGGCATGGCCCTGTCGGTTCTGTACGCACATATACCGAACAACTCCAGTTTTCTACCTAAACATACGCAGAATGTTTGTGTGGAGGGCAACCTTCTGCAACGCATCTTTAAAGAAAATGACAACAGGCTATAGCTATAGAGCGGAGGCTACAGTCGGCGATGCGGCTGTCCAAGCTTTAATTCCCAGCCTCTGTAGTTGTGCTAAATGTCTCCCTCTCTCCTCCCCAAAATAAAGAAAGAAAGAAAAAATGACACCAAAAGAAAACCAAAAGGACTCCCAGCTATTACAAAAATCTTCTATTTATGAACATTAATGGTTTCTCGTGCAGCTACAGTAGAAAAGAAAAATGAACCAAACCAGAACTTAGTTCCACAATAATAAGGTCCATAACATTCTCTGCACTGAACTGAATGACTCACATGAAACAATGAAAAACTGATTGGAAACATCACTGATGATAGAGAAACAGCGGAGGATAGAATGCAAGTTGCAAAATCCCTGTTTTTTGAGAAGGGGATTTTCCCAACAGCCACCAATGCGGCATTCAAGTACAGCTGGGAGACAAGGCAATCAAAATGTTAAAACAACTCCAAAGTGGTTAAAGCATGTTTTATTCTGAAATATGGGCAAAGTATTATCAAAACATGTCTACACATCAACACTGACTGTTTCCCAAGTGGGTAAATTGTTTTCTACTCTGGCTATGTCTGTTTGTACTAGTTTATTTTTAAAAATCCAATCAATCTCCAATCAGTTCCTTACCTTCAAAATTTTTAAGTTATAACATTTCAGGAACTGGAATGAAGGGATTCAGGAAAGGAAAAAAGTTATTTGCTTAATGCTGATCAAAGTAAAAAAAAAAAAAACATGCCATTTGTATTTCTTTTTCTTAAAGTATAACAAAAACGTACTGAATCATGATTTTAAAACCCAAATGTGTACTGAACCGTGGTTTTTGTGCAACTTTACACCCCTTAAAACAGCGCAAATTAAGTTTGTGCTGTGTTTTTTCTTAATCGTACAAAATTCTAAAGCCAATGTTCTCTGTTGGCCATTTCTTCTGTCCCTGACCCGAATGTGGTAATGGTATCACTGCATGGAACAAACTAAGCTGCTGTTAAAGACTCTGCTAAACACTGAAGCTCAGAATGTCATGTATTTATCACAGACACTAGGACAGGTCAGTAAATACATCTTTTTTTGTGATGTATTTTTCGTTTTCAGTCGAAGGTGAAAAAAACAGCTTTGTTTCATTTTGAGCCAATATGGGGGGGAAAAGATCATGTGAGTCAGGGGACGAGTTGACTGTGCTGCATTATACATACGCTGACCTTTATAAGGTCGCACAGAGCCACCATTTCTCTGTCTGGGGTGTGGGTGTGTAACACACAATATGACAAATATTCGTCCTGCTTCAGGATTCAGCAAACAATGTTAAGTATTCCACTGACTGCGCTGTTCACTGATGGTCATTAGCAAGTGTTAGCAGAGAGCATGCATCAGTAGCTGCTAGCATGCAAATCATAGGTCTTACAATGAGAGTAATGATTTTATGCGGAGGGAAGGAGCTAAAGAGGCACCTGCTTTCTTTGCATGTTCCACTAACAACCAGAGCTCAAAAGACACCCAAGAAGCTTCTAATAAACACTTTTTTTCACTTAGTAAAATGACTGTTAAGGATCGTTAAATCAAATAATCTAAAATCCAAAATGAATTCAATTTCAGTAGAGTTGAAAGAAAAGCTTTTCCAAAATACTTCTCTTCAACTCATGCAACGGATATGGAACAATGAGACACCTTTAAACACCTTTGTTGATGTCGTTAAATTACCACACTAGTCAAAACCATTTATGAATATTTCAATAACCCAAGCAGAGGGAAAAAAATCCACTAATTTGAAAAATCATTTCCGTTTTTAATCATGTCAAAAGGTCAAAACTTCCAATTTGCATCCAAATGAGGATGATTACAACGCATAAGCAATAGAATGCCCTTTTCTTTGTCAATAGGTCATTTTTCATGGTACCTCAAAGTTCCTTTTTAGGGCCCCTCCCATTTTAGTAGCTCCCGCTAGCTCCAATGATAAGAAATTATTTTTAGACCTAAAGACAAACAATCCAGAAGATCATGTATTCGGTTAATACAGCTGGAAACTACTGATCAGGCCTAAAATCTGGGTGAAGCGATGGACTCAGACCTGAAACTTCAGACACAAAGATTTACAAAGTCAGCCTTCCATTTACTGAAGAACAATTCCAGGACTCAAGTCCCTGCACTAAAATATATTACAGATCTGTTGTCATATCAACCTTCTAGACCTCTCATGTCTTCTGGTTCTAGTCTGCTCTGCTTCCTCAGAATCTGAACCAAACATGGATAAACCGCATTCAGTGATGCTCTTCTAATCTGGAAAAAACTTCCAGAGACGTGCAAAACTGCTGAAACACTGAGGCCATGTATACACATATCCAGGTTTTGTTTTTTTTTAACTAATATTCTGCTTCACTCAAAAAAAAATCTTCATCCACTCATTACCGGATAAATGCTTTTTGAAGAACATTCACAGATGTGGCAAACCTGTAGGGGGCAGTAGTTCTACCAAATCCTATTCCTCTCAGAGTAACTTTCCACTCACAGCAGTGATAGAGCTGGTAAAAACAAGCCTGCAAAAAGCGCTTAGACAATCGATATTACCAACCTCTGAGGGCAGAAATACTGTTTCTCAGCGTAAACACATGATAAACAAATGATTTTGGTGCTTTTTTTTATGTTATGGTACTTAAAACTCTGGTTTCATCTGTCCACAATCAGACACTGAAAACTGTGAAAACGCAGATTTTCACTTTGGCCGGAGTTTTTAATAAAATCTGCGTTTACATGTGGATGACAGGCCAAACCGTGGAAAAATATCTCCGTTTTGTGAGAAGTTCTTTTAAATCAGGGCTACTAACCAATCTGTTTGGAGCCACTTTCTATTAACAACTGGAATGTCATAAACTGTTGTTTATGTTTTTATCTGTAATTTTTGTAGTTTTCCACCTATTATTGCTTCCCATTACTTTAAGTGTAGTGCTTGTTTTTCTTCTTTTTTTTCTTATGTGAAGCACTTTGAATCAGAGGTGGGTAGAGTGTGTTTTACGCCATAGAAAGAAAGAAAAAAATACTCAAATAAGAGTAAAAAAACATTTAATAGAAAGGCTACTTGAGCACAGAGTAACTTCTGATTGAAGATCAGACGAAAAAATAACAAAAAAGATACATAGAAATTTTTTTTAACTTTCCTAAATCAATGTTCTTTTTATTACATAAATGTGATGAATAAATAGATCTTAGAACAAGGTAAAATGTACATTTAGAATTTTTTCTTGAGTAAGAGTAACAATGCTTCATAATCTTACTCAAGATAAAAGTATGGCAAAACTACTCTTAAAAGGCAAGGCAACTTTATTTGTATAACACACTTTCAACAATATGAATTCAATGTGTTTACATCATTGGGGATCAAATAAAAGTAGTAATAAAAATAGCATAACAAAATGAAGACAACATATGACATCAAAACTTTTTTTTCAATTGTTACTCAAGTGAATTTGAGTAAATGTAACTAGTTACTACCCACCTCTGCTTTGAAGTGCCTTGTTGCTAAAAAAAAAAAAGCGCTATGCACATAAAATTGCTTAGCCTATTTCAAACATTCACGATTGTGCGAGGTGTTTTTCCGGCAGCCAACCGGAAAGAGCCGACTAACCCTCGGGAGGTATCACCATCTACCCAAGGCTCCTAACTTTATCATCACTGCACTGTTTGACTCTGCAAGTCCTGAACAAATTGACACACGGATGTTCAATCTTGCAACAACTAGGAATTTTTGTAAAAGCTGCTCAACGCACGCATAAATATGAACACACTGTACACGTTGGACCAAATCCAGCACCTTATATCAGCATGAAACTACGTCTTGTTTCTATAATGATAATAAAAAAAGAACAATAGCCTGAGAGGAGAAAGCACAGCTCTGCACACGGCATGATTCATACATGTGCTTTACAACTTAATTAGCGAACTGGATAAATTACAGACCAGGACATAAGGAGAGCATCTGTAAAAGGAGCCATTGCACGCGCTCAGTACACCTTATCCGGAATGATGGCACCAATCTCCGACGTCTGCCCGAAACTGAAGCGTCTAACATATGGTGTGGCCTTTAACGCATCAGCAAGTTTCAGATTCTAACCAAGGAAGGCTAAAACTGACTGTGGCATGATGCATAGAGTAGGTTTTTAATCAGACAGTTCTATGTACGATTCCAACTTCCTGCTTCATATTTTGAGATACTCATGGGCAAGGCACTTACCCAAAGTTGGCTCCTGATCTTCACATTTGTGAATAAATGTGGACGCCTTTACGTAGCTCCAGTGTAAAGTGCTTTGCATGGTCAGCATGACTAGTAAAGCGCTATATAAGTTAAGTCCATCTGAAGGCATGCTTTAAAAACCTGTTTATCCAGAAACTCCAACAATGAAGGGAATAGAGAGTAGGAAACTTGCTGCAGCAAGTAGGAGAGGAGATGAGCAGCAGATCCATGTTTCCAGAACCTCACTAGATCTCCTCAGACACTAGAGGTTTCACACTATTGCTTTAACATATGCATCAGTGTTCCCGGAGGTCCGGAGACACACCCTTGTGCTGAAAAGTCACACTGTCGTGTGTGAGTCTGAAAAAAAAGTGGAAAGTTTGCTTGCAAGGTGAAAAGGGTTAAAAAGGTTTTAAAAATGGTAGCTTTCAAGCAACCAAAAGGGGGGGGGGGGGGAAATCAGAATACAGAGTTACATTTATTGTTTTCCAACAATTCTGAGGACATCTGAGAAACATTTACCAACGTGGGTTTTATCATCTGCATGTTCTGAAAATGTCAGCATCAAACTTTGGATCGGTCCACTATTTTTGTTGGGGTTTTCTTTATTGGCAACATATCAGAATCAGTTTTTTTAATGTTTCCAATTTAGAGTTTACGGATACATGCTTTGAAGCATAAACTGAAGTAATTTTGTACTGTAATTCTTTCATATTCTGTTTTTATTTAACCCAAATTCATCTAAAGGATGAGCAGCATTTCTTATCTCTGTTGTCGTGTGTTTTGGTGGATTATGACTAGATTTAAATTGGTAGGTCAGAGAGAGACGAGCATCGGCTAGAAAAAGTCTGCTCATATCCAGGTATCTTCAGGTTAACTTTTACAAATTGCATGGGGTTGTCCAACAATTAACAACAGTATTCTTAAACATTTTGATGCCTTTATTCAGTTTTTACAAAATTTCCTAAACATACTAGGTAACCTGCTTTTCCTATCCGATTCCTGTTAAAAGAGAGTGAAAACCAAAAACAGAGTTAAAAAAAATAAGGTTATGATATCACACTATCAAAATAATGATGTAAAACAAAATATTTGTACTTTTTAGAGGATAATGGAACAAGAAACAGTTTTAATTTTCTGAAAACAACTAAAAATACTTCTCAAGTTTGTGTAACAACAGCCAGAGAATGTTTGACATGTCCAACATAACATCCCCAAGAATTTAGCAACTTTAAGACATTTTAGAGAAGTAACAAGTTGGGAGGAGTAGGAGTCAGCAGATCTGTTAAGTGTCCAAAAACACACAAAGGGTTGCCAAGGTCTTTGAAAGGTTTCCCAAAGGTAAACCTAGCCAATCTTTAAGCATTTTCAACCTTTGCAATCTTTAAAAACATTACAGTGTTGATATCATAAGATGAAAATGAATATTGATTTATCTGAAGAAGGTAGATGTTTCTGTGTAAGGAACCAGATTTTTGTTTGTGACAATAAAGTTGGCATCCGCAGATGTTAGTCATGTTTATCATTCCAATAACTAAAACTGGACCTATATTTAGAACCAATGTTTCCATCTAGTTGTCCTTTGTGAGAGTTTCTTAAAAGGGGGGGGGTGTTAGGATTCAGCCTCCAGAACAACAACGAACCCCCATGGGAAGTCTTCAGCAAAAATCCCAAACCTCATGACCGTACCCTCTGCAGCAATCGCACTTGAAACATATGATCTCGCACATAGCGAAGGGTATCGCTACCAATTTATCGATACTACTTCTCTTAACGATACTCCTTATCGATCCGGTACTTTATCTGTATCCTTATCGGTATTTTTTTTTTTTAAGACTAAATCAAAAGGGGAAAAACACAAATAATGAACTATATATATATATTTTTTTTTATAATTTGAAACGGAAAGCACAGAAAACAAATACAAAATGAAAATGATGAAATTTATAACTTAATTAAAACACTATGTAAGCATTATTTCATATATCAAAAACTAAAAATACTATGTTGTCCATTTAAAAAAGTTTAAGGTATTCAAATAAAAAATATCAAACATAACTTCCCTATATAACAATGCAAGTAAGAGCCAAAATGCCAGATTTGGAATGCTAAAGTGTATAGTGCAAAATAAGCCCTAAGAACAACAATAAACCCCCCCCCCCAATATCCATTTTCTGTACCGCTGCATCCTGCTGCAGCACTCAGGCGGTCAAAAAACTCTGCTTGTTTTGGTGTATTTCAGCAAAGTGTTTGGTCAAACTACTCATGTTCTGGCCTTTGAAAGCGAAGCTTTTATTGCATTTGTGACAGCGTGCGTTGTCGAAGCCAAAGTTTGGATCGTTTGTTTGCTCCTTCATTGTGTCTGTAACTACTGGTGCGCGGAGCTTGCGCAGCAGTCGCTCCTTCGACCATCAGTTCCCACGGCGTGTTTGGTTTTTAAGGGGGAGCGGGTTGCCAATATAGTGTTTGGTTTGTGTTTATATGTCCCGCAAAAGATGAATACGACCTTAATTTTACCGTTATGAGCACCAATAAGGCTAAAGCTCATCGGTCCGGGTGGAGCGTCAGAATCAGCTCCTCGGCTAATTTAATACCGGGTTTCGGTACCCATCCCTACTCACACACATTTAAGTTCCACTCAGACCAGGAGGAAGTTGTGAGCCTGCATTCAGGCCACACTAGATGAACTGTTCTCTTATTTTAAGGGCCATCTATTAATTTTATTGATTATAGCCTATGAAGTTATCTTTTCAGCCTGTTCAAATTAATTAATTTAAATTACATAAATGCTATTGAATATGATATATTAAAACTTGACAGGGAAAAAAATTATTATTTTGACCTTTTTGGTCAAAAGTGGATGAGAAAAATGTCGACCTCTACTATACAGATGAATAATAATAGGCTACATCAATGTCCAATGATCCTGAGTGATATTATAATGCCATAAATACTAAGTCAATTCCAAATGAACTGAACTGGATTCATTGTATTTTGATTTAAATGTGAATCTAACTGTTGGTGATTTGACTGCAAGAAGCTCGAATGAAGAAAACTAATGTCTGTCTACTCGAGGGGATTGTTAATCGTTGGCCATAAATTGGACTCCTCTATCTACTAATGTGCCTTGGGGTGAGGTTTGATGGGAAATGTTGTATAGATTAAGTGAATGGAATTGATCTGCTTTCCTTAAAGCCATCTTTCTGTTATGCAACAGTTTGCAGGACTTGAGCAATGATGTTGATTTGTGGAGCAATACCGAAGTGTATATTGTGCCTGAATGGAGGGATGAAACATAGCCCAGTAGTTATTAAAGCTTTTACAACCAAGATGCATGGTGAATTGAGGAGAAGTCAATCTCATACCACAGCTGTAGGGGGAGTGGAAGTGCACTCTGTGGCGTTATTTTTGCAAACAACCAACACTTAGCTGCTGTAGAGCGGCAACTGTTAGACTCAGTAAGTCGGACCGGCTGCTATCAGATCCTTTGGAATAAAGATGGAGTGAATCATGATGGATGAATAAACGGGCAGGTGGCACAGGCAGTGTGTTGACATCAAAATCAAAGCCTACATGAGCTGTGGTGCTTTCTGGGAAAGGCAGACCTCGAGAGGCTTCCTCCTTTAGTATGGTCTCCTTTAACAGCCCCCTAAACAGCCGCCTGCCCCTCCTTTCTCCCCTCAGTTCTCACCACCTATTTTATTCCTCCTTTAATCAATTTCATTTCTCTCCGTCGACTAGCAAAATGCAGCAGTTCTGGCACGGTTACCACAGCAACCACAGTTGCTAAGCAACCCACAACTCTCCATCACCCGCTCCAGAAGTCTGACAGATGGAGAGGGAGAATGCCAAAGCAAAAGTGAGAGAAAAAGAAAAAAGAACAAGGGGGGGGGGGGGGGATTAGGAGAGAATAGAGACAAAGTAAAGAATAAAAATGGAGGAAGAGCTGCAAGGAAGGCAGAGAGGCGGGAAAGATGAAATCCAAATCAACTGGTGAATGACCCCCTCTTCACATGAATTCCCTCCCCTGCCTCCAGAGTTTATGGGTTTCATTTAAGAAAACTAACCAATGCTGTGATAACTCACGCCCAAAAATCCCTAAATATTCCAGTAATAATCAAGGAGTGCAGGTCCAATTATGCACAAGGACATGATCCTAACCCTGGAGTACAGTAGATAGCAACTGAGTCCCACCATCTTCTAGAGTAAATCTACCTTCTATTAAAAACTACATTTAGCGATAAATAAGCAGGTTGGAGAATGTTTTTGGTCCCTTGGAGATACAAAAGACTAGCCAATCGCTGAAGATCTAATCCAAAAGAAATGTGAGCTTTTTAATGTGTTTTTTATTTGGTTTATATAATGCTGCAGATTATAACAAGAATAATGAAAGCCTGGGATGAAAACAAACCAGTAGTAAACCGAGCAGCGTACATTAGTGAACTAGCCACAGGAGTGAAATCAATCATCCCTGCAGAAAACTAGAATTTACTGGTATATTACAGAGGAAACGGCTCCCAGTTCTCAACATTATCATAGGAAAATGCTACCAACACTTGCTTGTCTCATTACTAGCTTGTAAATATCCTAAAACAACGAATGCACTAGGGGAGTTTTGGGAGTGTGCCGACATTTGGTGAGGCTGCCAAAATATTAATGACTGAACTGCTCTGACTCGAACACTGTTCTGCTTCCAACCCTTTTATAAAGAATGTACAAAATGGTGACCAGTATGATTTACTCACAGCTTACAGACTAGAGATGTCCACATAGTGATCCAAGTCATTGAAATATAGGTATTAAAGCAGTGCCACGTAAACAAGTGGACGCCTGTTGTTGACAGTGGTTAGGAGCCACAGCCTACGGAAGAAAAATGGCCTTGAGTTTAGCTAACTTTCCGTTTTTCCTGGATGTTTAGTTGAGCGTTTCATTTGTCAATAAACCAACTTAAAATTATATTCTCCTGACCATAAATCCATGAACAAAGTGTTCTGCAATGGTTTCTAAGGCATTTGTATAGTTGCCCTGAAAGGAGGGTTTTCAGGTTGAGTTCGTAGAAAATCTTGAACAAGACCATCAACCTGTGCATGAACTTACAAACAGGCTACGAACACTGGATTCTTGGAAGGCTGTCTTAAGGAAGTGGTAGGAAATGGTCCAAAAAAATAAAAATCATTCGTTGGGTGTTTCCCAGCCGTTTGGACGGGTCAATGTGACCATAGCTTTAGCATGCAGAGCATAATACAGAAATAAATTTCCTTTTTTCAACAAAATGCCCTAAACAACTACAATAATCTACCCTTATGTTAGTCCAAATGTATTTTATCCAACTACATTGTATCAGCTGACTTTTCCCCAATTTTATCTAGATACTTTGTAATATCTGTTTTGATAACCAACTTTATTAATCATATGATATATTTTTTTAATATGAAGACCTTCTTTTGTCCTGAAGCTTACAAATGCACATCTGGTGATGAAGCTGAAAGCACAGATATTACATGTTTGGTTCAACAAATTCAAACTGAGTTAGGTTGTAGTGTACCAATGCAAAAATGAATCCTATTTAAATCTCAATAATACAGATTAAGCTCCTCCACAAGCAAAGGATAAATGTGCAAGTGCTCTTTTAAATCTACAGCTCTGAACGAAGGAGATATTGATGATGACGTTAATTAAAGCAATGTTTGTAAGTCTCAGCTAACTGAGGAGGTCAGTGTCTGCGAAACTAGCAAGATGTGCTGAGATCTCTGTTTTCTGCAACACTGATATGAGCTGATGGTAGTAAAAAGAGGGGGGGCCTCTCTGCACTTCAGCCCTGCTATGTGCACAAACACTTAACATGCTGATTATGAATAGACTGGATTTCTCAGTTTTCTGGTTATTTTTTTTAATTTTTTTTTATGTGGCAACATGATAAATCAGATCAGTATATGGAAATCATTTGAGTTATTTTAGTTTGGAGAACAGAAATTTAGATGTGTTGGTTATGTTTTAGCTGCTAAACAAGCTGCCATTCTCCACTGTTCCAGAAGATTTTATTAGAAAGCGCCTAAACGGCTATCTTATGCCAGGGAAACATGTAAAACAACACATTTAAATTTTGCATATGCAAAACAAACACACAGCTTCATAACTGTTTGCTAAAGCCAGGAAGCTTATTGCAACACAGCTGAAGAGTTTCATATTCTCTGAGCTCGGTATTAAAAGAACTGGAGGATTGGGAATGTAATAACTAGACATGACAGATTTTGTTGGTAATTTCTGCTTATATTTTTGGTCAGTTACACCATCTCTTAAAGAATAAAAGCACTTTAAAGTTTCATCAACTCACAGGTAAAGCCTAGTTTATTCTTCTCCATCAGCAAGTTTGCATCCGGACCCAGACGTTTTTCCGTTTATAGTTCTCCGTTTGTAAAGCAATTCCCCATCAGAACAGCAGGTGGTGCTGAATTTGAATGGTGGGTCTGCCTACCATTGCAGTGTCGTTACTGCTTAACTAGAGTCTATTTTCTTCAGCTTGAGAAGGAGCAATGGATGACAGTAAGCTTTGAGCTGGAAAACTTTTTACTAGAAGTACAGCTCATTAAATACTCTAAAAACTCATATAAACAAACAGCGGTCTGTTTTGTTTTTTTCTGTACACCTCCTTGGAATCAAATTTGCCAAACTGACTTTTCAATATGAAGCATCTATTGCCCAAACGCTGCATTGACTACTGATCACAGCAACTATAGAGCATCCAACTGGGGAAATGATCTCTGGCTGTTGTTGAGCTGACCAATCTCACGCATTCGCTCACCTTGCGTCAACAGAAAATGACGTTGCATCTATTTCTATCTATTTCTTGGAAAACAAGACCGAAATTTAAGCAAAATCTGATCCATCACGTAACAGAGAATTTCATATTGTGCTTGTATAGGTGAGTAGAGGAAGATGTATAGTAGGGTCTGATGTATTTTGCCAGCTGCAGCCCCCTGTGCCTCATTACCTGCTTGGATCTTATCTGCACACAAAGGACAAAAAAACAGAAAGAAAAAAAACTATTTGGCATGAAATAACAACCAATTACCTCCTCTAAAAAAATTCAAAAACTAGACGCTTAGAGGAAATTTCCAGACAGAAGAATATCCCATACATCCTTATGAAATGGGACAACAACTTCTCTGTATATTTTGTCAGCACTTGATTGACTGGAAATTATAAGGAAACATGACCCCCACGTACGGTCAGACTCACATCACAAGCGGAGAAGCAGAAAGCTAGTCACACTTACAAAAGTTTACTGTCAAGTTGGGGCACATGCAAGAACACACGATCTATATTAGTAACCCCAAGGTAATTTTATTTTACAAAAAGACGACTTTTCTCTCTTTAAATGTAATATACGTGAGCTTCTTTGTTTTTTACATGTTTTTTGTTCTTTACAAAAAAATGTAAAGATGCTCTGCTGAACCTCAGCACTTTGTTATACATGTAAATGTTGAACAGCCGTTCAATGTGGAACTCTACGGCCATTGATTTGTTGGATTACCCTTTTGTGTAAGGAAAAAAAAATTCTACAAATGAGACTTATTTTGAATGAGAATGACTATAGTAACAGGAAGTAGCATGCAGATGTCCCTACTTTACTGCACATGTAAGCAGCAGTGTTCTGCAGAGAGTGAGACCAGGAGTTTGAATATCAGCCATGCTTGTTGTGTGTGTCATACGTAAAGCTCAAATGTTTAAACAGAGGTAAAAAAGTGCCTTGAGATGATATCTGTTGTGAATTAGAGCTATATAAATAAACATTAAAAAAACATTGGAGGTTTATCAGTTTTATGAATATATATGAAGGGGGTCTGAGTCTGATCTGGGTAAAAAAAAAGAATAGGCTACTGGATATGGGTCAGATATGAGTCATCAAATTGAATTTGGACCACTGTTTAATAACAGGCCCAAAAAAACAACACACACACACACACACAAAAAGGATCCTTTGGTTCCACATGGTTTTACAGAAATGTTTTTACCACCTGGCACTGAATGATGAACTTTGACTGTACTGAACTGGACTATAACAGAATATGGAAATTCAATCTAAATGTAACTATAGGACTTGACTGATTCCATGAATTGTGTATGATTTGAATTAAAATTGGCCCCACTGAAATGAATATGAATTGGTTTGGCTGGTAGACCAACATGGGCTAATGTGTTTGGTGCTAGTGAATAAAAAAAGAATCAAACTGTATTTCATTTCTTTTCCCATTCTGGACTGATGCATAATCCTGTCAGGGTCTTGGAAGTTCATAGTTTTTTTTTTCTTACCAATTTAACCAGATATTTTTCTGACGAGATCAAACCTATTTTGGGCAAACTATCCCCAAGTACTATGATGTTATTAAAAGAAATCCATCTAAGATGCATGTCCAGACCAAAAAGGAAAGGATGGCGGAGATGAAACTGAAAATGACAGACAGAAATTAAATGAATTTTAAGCTTGGCAAAGAGAGAGAAACAGAGAGAGAGAGGGAGAGAAGCTGAAGACCAACACATAGCCAGGGACAATTAACACAGCCTATTCTCATGGGATGGCGAGGTGGGAAGAGTAAGTAAAGCTAGCACAAGCCTGCAGGGTGGCTTTGGTCCCCTGGTAAGCCACAACTGCTGGCATACAGCCGGTCAGCTCTGAATAGAAACCGGCACAAGATGGAGAGCCCTGCCTCTGCTGGGCCCGCCAGAGGAAGCGACTAGCATGATGCCAGCAGAAGAACCAACCAACATCAAGCTCTCCATCAACCCCACAGCATTACAGGTCAGGAACTTCGTATGAAAGCCTCTCGGGTGACTAGGGCTGGGACGTAATCGATTACGTCGACACGTAAAATACGTCGACGCAAAAAATGTGCGTCGATGCGTCATGACTTTCAAAACAAACACGGCGGGACAAAGTGGTGTCAGCATGAGCGAGTCAGTTGACTTAAAAATACCTCCATCCAAACTCGCAGTTCAAAGGTATGGAACTATTTTAAAATAAAGGGAGTGATTTTGTCGTCTGCCGGCTAATAAGAGCACGACGGCTATGCACCAGCACCTAAAACAGCGGCATCCAGGAGCAGGTCCAGCTAATGATTAAACACCGTAACTTTTCAACTTTTTTACTAACGCTATGTGTTTTACCCTAAAATCACCCAAACACCCCCACGTAGAGGGCACATACTCTTACACAGCTGCGTTTGGTGAATGTTACTGCTATCTGTTTTGTTGGTTTTTATTTGTGACCCGTGTTGGCAGAATGAGTCGGAATGCGCACAGACTGATGATGAGTAAAATCCAAAAATGTCAGAGTGTTATTTGGTCGCGGTAAACACATTTAACAAAGGTAATGCACTACCTACCCACTAAACGTAGCCATCGTGGACTTCTTTATTTATGTGGTTTCTTTGCACAACATTTAACCTCTTTTTAAATGCAACCTCTAACATAAGATTGTACAACTTTATTTTTTGGGATTTTTTTAAACAATTAAGATATGTTTAAATGAAGAAATTTGTTTATTTCATGGAAATACATAAATCAACAAATAATAAATAAATAATAAATCAAATAATAGGTAAATAATCAATAATCTAATGGAATCAAAATCGAATGGAATTGAAAAATGTATCATTAGATTAATCTATGTATCGAAAAAATAATCGCTAGATTAATCGATTACAAAAATAATTGTTTTGCCCAGCCCTACTGCTCCGACCCCGGGGTTCAAATACCTACTGATGCTTCACAATACAACACCTTTAATAAAATAAAATGATAGGGATACTTTTGGAGAAAATGTTTGAAACGCTACATGAATAAACGACATGCACAGCCAGGTATTGGTTCCATCAAAAATCATCAAAGTGTCAAACTGATCCATTTTCACATTATGTTTCTTGTCATCAACAGAGCTGCTCTCACATCTAAAGATATAACTCTGAGCATTTATTGTTGAGGATATTAAAAAGTCTCTGCCTTTCTCCTCTATTAATGAGTCACTAAGTAAACCTAACTTCCCATCCTCTGAATAGTAGCATCGCACCAGTGGTGATTTCATCTTCTGGTTTTCTCCAACTCTCCAATGGCTCTGATACAGGCAACATTCTATTCTAACTGCAGCAGGCAGTCTACCCAGATAAACCAAACCTCTTTACATTAACTGACAGAAATTAAATCACATGATACATTTTCATATCCCATTTTACTTCATATTCGCTCTTGGTTTAAACTTCTACTCCTAATTTCAATCGTAATACCAGAAAACAAGTATTTGCAGTGCCCTCTCCATCCATAGGGACTTCTACTAATGCACACATTTTTCTTATATGAATTCATCTTTCTTTAAACAAATTGCATTTTTTCATTTCAGTAGGTTTCATCTTTTTAACTGTTTCTCTGACTGGTGATTAGATCACACTTAGGAGCCTTACTAAAATATATTTTCCCATCTTTCTCATTTAAGCTAAATAGACCACGTCACCAAAACATACTTAGACATGACAGCAAAAAGAGAGGCATGGAAAATGTAGAGCTTAAGCTATATTTATTTCATTGAAACAGTTATTTCCTATCCCGGGAGATTACTTTTCTATTGAATCAACGCATGCTAGTAGGGTCATGTTTTTATTTTTTAATTCTTAGTGTGAAACCAAACTAATACAAGACAACCTATTAACTCTTAAAGCTTTCACACATTCACCAGGGGAGCCATTAATGTGGAGGGTGTTTTTTTTAAATCTTAATGGAAAAAACGAAATTATTATCACAGAAGCTGGAAACCAGAGGGAAGAGTGGACTGAAAAACGTTGATGCTGCGAGAGGCCCCCCTTTATCTTTAAGTGCGGAAAGCATTACTTTGACTTACCAATTTTCTGGTTGAACATTTTGTCAAAAGTGAGTTCATCCCTCTCCTCCAGGTACTTCTGCATCACACTGCGAATGCTGTGAAAACACAGAGGGTTGGGAAGAGAATCAAAATAATAATTAGTATAAATGACTAAAGCCAGCCTATACATCCAAGTGTCTCATGAACTCGGTCCTCCTCCAGCTTCCTCAGAGATCCTGACCCGGGTTTGAAACTCGCCCTGCCCCCTTCCGCCGACAGGCAGGAAATGCTAGGAGGGAACAGGGACACATGGGAGGCAACTAGAGGGGGGACCTGGAGAGATACATGCTATCCTGGGACTGGGTGTTAATGAGAACAAGCCGAAGGGGAATGAATCAGTTAACACTATTCCTCATAGGCGCATCAACACTTTATCAGCACCCTACACACAGAGGAGGAAAGGAAGAACAACAAACATAGCAGCAGGCTGAACAGGGAAGAATCTGCTCTGTTGTGACCAAGATCAAACTGGAATATTTCCACGAAAAATGTGAGGGATGCTTATAACTATCATTTTTAACATTACATTTAGAGCTGGGTGACTAATCAATAGATTGGTTTTTTTTTTGCTTCTGAAGATTTAACTTTAATTAAAATCTGCATTATTTTTTCCACCAATGGACTCCTTGGGTTTCTGTAGTTCAGAGTGATGTCCGCCCGCCGAGACTCTGTTATCTTAAGAGGTTTTACAGCTTGTATTAATTTGGACTTTAAATTGAGTTCAACTTCCAAGAGCTTATGAATTAAATGTAAAATACGTTTTTAAAGATATTTTCAGTCACTTGCAATTTGTTCTCACATAAAGATAGATAGGTAAAAATGAAAAGAAAATATTGAAAATATTATTTGGCATGAAAAAAAAATATGGGATATCATTTTTAAGCCTTATTGCTGTAATTACATTACATTTTGTGTATAAAATGCTTATATTTAGCTAGGCAATCAAAATGTTTGGTATACTTTGCAGACTGCCAAAACATCAGATAATACATCTAGATTATTCTACTAATTTAAATTCTAAAACCCAATGCAGAGATCTGAGCAAAACCACACAGAACACTTCCGTGCTACTGTTTGAATAAGCGAATGGTTCTGAGACTCTTAATGATGACTATCAGATAACATAAGTACAGAATAAAAAGCCCATCCTTCCCTCCAAGATAAACTGTTGACCAATAGCTGATAGCAATATAGCTATCCCTAGTTTACGCATGCAATCATTAAAGGAAGACGTTCGTTGAAGTTTTTTACATTGTCACTTTAGTTCATAGTTTCAACTTTGTTCTATATTTCCACAGTGGTGGATATAAAAAGATATAACATATTACCATCAGCTGTTCAGAAATAGGATAATTCCACTGAATGGTGGAAGCTAAGAGTTAATCAGGCCATCTGTTTTCACCGATGTAAGAATTCAGAACAACTCAAAATCAACATGTTTCTATCAGTGGAATATAAAGTATGCTAGTTTACGACCCGTCACTACAACAGAACTTTTTTAAGTTTTGAACCATTTTGCTCTGCTGAAAATCATCCCTCTGGTTCTGTGTGACGTTACAATGGCTGTGCTGCTAAAACCAAGCAGACCAGCACCAACTCCTTAGCTCCACCATAAAGGATCCATTGATGCCACTCAACACAAACTTCACACAGTGTACATAGAGGGCTGAAGAAATGGGGAAAAGAAAAGAAAAATCACCTGAGAACACGAACAAACAAATGTAACTCGGCTGGGATGCTGCTCCCAGCAACTCAACGTTCTCCCTCTCCTGTTAACTTTTTACTTTCCTTAACATAGAAAATACACCTAATTCAGTTCTTCTGTTCTTTCAGTCGCTCTGCTTTGTCTTCTCAAACCCCCAGTCAGTTGTACTGAGCCTGGTTGTGGTTCCAATGGGGGTTTCTTCCAATTAAAGCAGAGTTTTTCCTTTTCACTCTCGCCACATGCATGCTCAGTATGAGGGATTGCTGTTAAATGTGGTATATGGAACATTTTCATAAAAATCTACATTGAAAAAATTAATGTAGGGGCTTTTAGAGGGATGCTGAATGAAAGTACAACATTTCCTTTATTTATATTTGAATTAAAATATAATAAAATGTACATTTAAATTGAGCAGGACAATGACGTTATGTTTACATCTACCAGCCATAGTAGCCGAAGAAGAATGTTGGACTCAGCAAGTCAAGCCGCTGCTTCAGAGACCCGAATATATTGTTATCCATCTCAGGAGAGGAATGAACGCAGAAGAACAGAAACTAGAGTAGTTTTAGGTCAAACCTACAGTAGATGGACCCACATAAAACATTTCTACAGCATCAAAAACACGTGGAAAAGGCGGCTTAATTCTTGGATTGGTAAGCTAACTCCCTAGCTAACATTGGCTGTCAGTTAAACTCCTCTAAATGATATTACTGACTGGACATAGTTCAGGCTGGTCACTATAAGCAGCGAACCAGGCAACACAACACCTGGTATGTTTTTATTGTTGCAACTAAAAAAAAGATAAACTAAATGTCGCTTTCATACTTCTGTCCCATATACAACCTTTAAGTCAACAGCAAAAGACAGGTAATTGTCTGCTGTCGCTAATTGCTCGTCCAGAAGGAGAGAATGCTGCAAGTCCATGACTCGATGCAATCTGCTGAGTGTCTTTAAATAAAAAACTTTCCAATTGATATGTATGACTGTTTTGCCTTTACTTTTTTGTAAAATGCCTTAAGACGACCTTTTGTGGATTGGTGCTGTATAAAAAAATTACCAAACAAATCATGCTGATCAGATATTGTTAGGGAAACGTATGTCACCATAACTGGCTGCTTTCTGACACACGAGGACTCGGGCATTCTGTGCTCCAAACGAGAGCAGTGGCAGAGGTTCACACAGATCTGAAAATGAAGGAGACGCATAAGAACGCAGCAGAAAAGGTAAAACGGATTTGGTTTTCACTACAGGAAATGTGAAAAATCTTGAGTTGACCTGTGAAAAAGGTCAGCTCTTAGGTCAAAGGTCACCAACCTTTTTTTTTTTGTCAGGAGCTAGGTTTATGGTTGTTGTTTTTTTTATATTCCGCGGGGGGAAAAAATGTGTCTGTGGAATTGAATCTAATATTACGTGCTACAGCAGTCATTTTTTTTCCGATCATATCACAGCCTTCTAAATGATGATCAGATCATAATGCAGCATGTGAATTTCATTCCATTCATTTTTTGTGATTTTTCATTGAAATATTCTGCTTCAAATACTTATGTTTTATTGATTGACATTTTAGTCAATACTCGGACCTTCGTGTGTGTTTTCTGAAGAAGCATGAAATACCCAATGAAAACCTATTTTATATAATGCCAAGTAGTAAGGTTTGTATTTTACAGGGTTTTTCTACAGGTTTTTTTTTATTTTATTTTTTTATAGCAGGCATTCGGCACCATTTCTTTCTCTAAATGTTACTTTTCCAACAATAAACCACATCTGCTTTCACTTAACTTTATCCCAAAATACTAAAAAAAAAAAAATAAAAAAAATAAAAAAAAAAGAATACAGCATGCTTATGGAGGTTTTGATAATAAAAAAAATCTTTATGACAGACAACTGAAGAATGTTTAGAAAGTTATTGGTAGATGACTGGACTGTGGATGCAGGAGGTGTCGTGGACCAACTATTTGAATGGAATACAATAACTGGACCCTCATGAATGTAAAAAGAGAGTTTTTGTTTGAGACAACTGTTCTGTCGATGATATGAGGCTACAAAAGGTGAGCTGGACATTGTATTTCCCAATAGTTTGACAAAAGTGTCTACAGTTATTGATACAGTTATCATCTTAGCTTTCTACAGATATATAATATTTATGAACATAAAAAAGGAGACACAAAAAATAAGCATAACTAAAAAGGCTAATGAGTAAATTTTTTTACATCATTTTGGGGGGAAAACGCTTTCTATTTATGTAGAAAATACCCAAGAAGCTTTAGGTATGAACTTGGCCATTTTGTTCCGATAAGGTGATTCCTTCTTGGATTGTTTTTTATGTTTTTGTATTTTTACAGAAAAGCTGACACATTCCAGCTGGAAGTTCCTTTCATCTAAATAAAACTGGGGATTTTTGTCTTAGACATCAATGCCAGACTAATTTCAGTCGCAACTCTGGACTTAAGCTGAATGAAGATTTGACTCGGACTGAAGATTTGAGAACAGAGCGCTGTACCAGCTTTATGTTCAACCATCAGGGCTGAAGAGAAATTGCTAAGTAAGCCATAGACTAAAGCTCAGGAAGTTGTGCACATTCTCCTGTGAGAAAGCTAGTTTGATTCATCACACAGGACGTGGGTTAATAATGGTTTCTAACAACCTGTTTGTGTTAGCTGTAGCGTCTGATAGGGCAGCACTTCATCGATAACACATGGGAGTAAAGTTAGACTAAGAAACCTCAACTTAGAGATGCAAATTTCACATTGCAAACATTTACTTCAGATCCAACATGGGAGCAACCAGATAAGCATCTGACTGAATATAAACACAAATAAAATATAAAATAAAAACACACAGAGCGTTGTGAGTCACGGAGTGCTCTCCCTTGAGTCTGAGTCCTAACATTATTAAAGAAGTGTGGGTTCATCTTGACAGAAAGGCAAACAAAAGGCGGCAGACATCAAAAAGAGCTTTGAAACGTTCAACGAGTCTCAGTGACTACTTCCAATCACTACAGTGAGAGAAAACAAGAACACGCTTATGAAGCAATTCAGTGGGTTTTTTAAAGAAAATTTGCCATTTAAACGACTCTTCACCGCCATCACCACCCCACAGATTGTGAAGCAACGTACACATTGCTTCACAATCTGTGCGTTTAATAAAACGCACCTACTTTGGTGATACAAAAAGTAGTATCGGTGGCTCAAGACGTCTGAGCAGAACTGTGTTTCAATACCTCATCGAGGCTAAGGTTTGACTTCCTCCTGCTGAAGCTATGTGACAGAAACCCCCAGCTAATAACGGTGAAAATAACGCAGATGTAATGTTTGGTCAACATTGCATGCAAAATTTCAGCTTCAGCCACAGCTGCTGAAATGAGAACTGAGGAAGTGAACACTTCCTCTTCAGACAAGGCCTTCTTGCCCCGCTGAATCATTAGCAGCTGACTAGATTCTTTGCTTAAAACCAGCCATGCACAACAGAGACTGTAGCATTTTCTAATTTAAAAAAAAACGAAAAAACTAAAACAAGTATTACAGGATAATAAAACAAATGTGCAGCAGGTTGTTCCAGAATGCAGGGTCTGCAAAACTCTGAAAACTAATGGTTATTACAGTTATGAATCATGCATCAGATCATTTGGACCAAAGGCCATGCAGATAATCAGTCTCTACCTGTTAACATATTGACTCTCCTCTACAAAAGGCTGAACGGCCATTTTCTGTACATTATCAATAGAGTTTAAGCCTATCAAAGTTCAGCTGGAGACAACAGTTGCAGCATTACATCAACATTAGCTTATGGGGGCAGATGACCGCAACAGAGAGGTTGGAATAAAGAAGCTCCTGGTGTGACAGTGTGCTTTGAGTGACAGACTGGCTGCCGGCAGAAGGCCATAAATAAGGCTGTGTTGCCTGCAGTGGATTGACATGATGTTGAGAATTTATGAGAGGTGGGCAGGCGACAAGTGCATGGCTCTGGCATTGGTTCTGCTGTTCATTCGCTGCATTCAGAGCATCACTCGTTGTCAGAGAGCTTAAAACAATCAGCAGCAATGTCCAGAGCTAAGGCTAATAAATCCCGCTTTCATTGGCTGTCATCATCCCACACACAAGAATTTTCCTCCACTAAGAAAGCTGTCAATCAGCCAAGTGATGATGGCCAATATGTTTATTGTAGGAAGAAAATTAATATTTTCTTTGTCGTTCATCTTTTGTGACTCATTGTTTTCATGTAGCACTTTTATCAGCAAACACCACACAGTCTCCTGCAGGATCTGTGGTACTTTCAGCAAGCTCCAAAACGCTGTCTGTTCTCTACAAACCTGAAAGGATCAGGTTGAGAATGATTGGTTCCATTAATGGTTTATTATAATAAGACTGAATGGAGCAATTGCACTCAAACATAGTGCATAACTCAGCCGCTAGCCAGACCAGTAAATAACCCAGAGCTGTTTTCTGCTGCAAAGCAGGCCTCTGTGTCATGTCCCGCCTTTCAGTCTGTTCCAACTGACTGGTTTGTGCGAGGACAACAGAATGGACTAGGGCTGGGCAGCACGGCAAAACTTTCATACATTTTTTAACATATAAGTTTTACAGTTTTTGACTGCATTTTTCCATACAAGACCATTCCTACCCATGTTATCTTAAAAAAAAAAAAGAATGAATGCACTAGCTTTGCTTTAAATTGTCCAGTTTACTTTCACATGGACTGTATCATGTTTCCATTTCCAGATAGTTATGAAAATAATTAAAAATGATTATGATTGTAGTCAAAATAGAATGGACATTCTTAACTCAAAGGCTGAAAATATACTTGATTTTTAACCTTGCGTTGACGCAAGAAGCAGGTTGCTCTTGTACAAATACTTGCTTTTCACTGCACATAGTACGGGACAATTCCACAAGGAGGCAGGGTATAAAACTGAGACTGGATAGAGTGCCAGATTTGTGGAGTAGAAAAAAAACAAACGAGATCATCAACCAGTTAATCTTCGGATTGTGACATAATAAAGACGGCAGCAGAGTCGTAGGTGGTGTATAGGACCATACTTGTCGCCATCATTGTTTTCTTGTTTTGCTGCTGTTTACACCGTGTACCTACTGCCGGTGGGCTATTCAGCGGTATATTAAAAATTCATATCATAATGGAAATAAACACCAGTTTTCAGTATGAACTGATATACTGCACAAGCCTAGGATTGACTGTTTACGCCTGGAAGTGTTTGTGGAGGATCTGTGACCTAAAATGATTGGTTTGTGGGCTAATCTTTAATATTTAAAGCTACGAAATACTGTTTTGGGATTTTGGGATTACCGTTTTCCTCAAAATGCAATTAAAAACTAAAAATGATGATTATTTTTATCCAAACTCCACATTGTTCATGTGTTTATAGAGAACTGATCATTTGTACTTTGTATTTCTGCTATGGTGAAGAACAAAGCTATTGGAAAATTTGATCACTTTCATAAAGAACAAGAAAACTATTATTTTTACTGGAACTAAACATTATGCATTAGGACTCCAAAATAAAAACTAAAACAACAATACTCTGACCTTTAGCATCACCAGAACAGTAATCAGTGTTGACTGTACACTAGGGATGGGTCTTTCGGATTGCGACAGAATAAAAACGGTCATAGTAGCAATAAAAATACTTATTTGCTATGCTAACTATGCGTGCATGTCACAGCATTCGTAGCCCCATAGACACAAACACTGCTTCCCATTTTCTTCAGGACAACAGGCGCAGGAATACGTGTTTTTCATATCAGTAAACTGCACACTGTGAATGCATTTAATCATATTTAAGAGTGTATTGATATGTAATTATGCTCTTATGGAACCCACAGTAGAAAAAAAAAAACTGTTCTCAGTCAGTTTTGTGAGATTTTCATCATTAATATCATTAATTAGAATTCATATTTGTCACAGTAACTCCTAATTCTTGTCTTGAGAATTTTTCCAAGATAAGATAAATGCCCACCCCTAATACGGGCTTACAAATTTATCCTGATATTTTTTGCCTTTATTTTAATAAAAGTTATTTCAAATACACAGCAGTCTTCTTTCCTCTGAAGTTATATGCCTGTTACTTCATGTTGCAGCATTCCAAGCCAGAGAAACATCAACACTGCTCTTAAATAAACAGAACATATAGATTTCATAGGTTAAAATACCTGATATTGGTATATTTTATAATACATTAATTCTTATTGCTGGCTACATGAATCCAACAGAGTAAAACAGAGGGACGAAAATAACTATCCTAACAATACAGTTTGAGTTTTTGGATTGTAAATATCAAAATGCAGAGTTTTAGAAGTTATGTCACCTTAAGTGTGTTAGAGCTGTCCGACTGAAACATGGTCTTACTATTTCAAAGATTAGATAAAATGATAAGACTTACATTTTAGTCCATCTTATGTTGTTGACTGGCACAACTAGCACTGCCAAAACACCATCAAAAACACTTTATGGTGAGATTAAGGACCATCCCCTATGTGTCATTCCAAGGAATGACACACCTGTGGAGGATATGGGGGGTGGCTCATGTTGTGGTTTATAAATGGGACTCAGAGCTCAGAGGTGATTCGTCTTTGGTAGTTAATGGAGGAATGGTTTGTTAGGCTCCTGTTTGTATTCTCCCAACATTTTTAAATTTAACATAGCGTGTTTGAAAAGACACTGTGGCTGCATATCGGGGTAATACTGGTGCCAAGGTCATTTAAATACGCCATGGTGGCATGACGAGGCACAAACCTTGCTGCATTTGTGCCGCCAAACCTGAGAGTAATATTATTGCAACGTTAAACTAGACCACTTATAAAGGAACAAAGGCTTCCTGATGCTGCCTCTGCTTTGTGGCAAAGTGACACCTTTGTTTTTTTCTCCTTTTTTTAATAGACCAATGTTCCATAAACAGAATTTCAAACTAATATAGATGAAAAAGGTTACATGACTGTACCTGGCATAGCCTTCCTGTAGTATCATCCAGTTTCAACCTTGAGGAAATGCAGTTCAACAGGCTAGTCTTCATACAAGGGCGACCAAGCTCAAAATCTGCTCGTAAGCAGCTGATTTGTTAGACCATCTCACTTTTCTAATTGACCCAAACATTTCCATTAAATACTGGTGTAATGATACAGCCAGGTGACAAGAATGAGACAAGACTTTCCAATCAGAACGGTTCAGATGAGGTATCTGGTATCTCAGTTATAACCATTTTTGTACTAGAGATGCCTAAATACAGACCAGAATCCTTGAGGGGGAAAAAATGCTCCTTTAGCCCAAGCAGAAATGTGAGAATCAGAAGCCAGCCGTGGTGTTTCTGAGAATTGTTCATTTTGGGTCTGTTGTA
The DNA here is from genome assembly GCA_028564705.1 of Apricaphanius iberus. Taxonomy (NCBI): domain Eukaryota; kingdom Metazoa; phylum Chordata; class Actinopteri; order Cyprinodontiformes; family Aphaniidae; genus Apricaphanius; species Apricaphanius iberus. The sequence continues at coordinate 519,972 of JAPXFQ010002081.1, forward strand.
TCTGTTATGGGGGGTTTTTTTCTACTACGCGCCCAAATGCTATCAGTCATACAAAAACATGAAGACTTAAAAACTACTTCCTTTCTTACATGAAATTAAACAGTCTCAAATATGGATACAGGATATAAAGCTCAGTGTGCACACACACTTCAAAGCAATAGTTTTCTCTCATTACCAGATGAAGTTGCAATCCAGGCACAGTTACTAAAGTTCAGGCAATCTTCGCTTTGGCAAGAAAACCAAAATATTTCTTGTCAAATCTTCACTTAGACAAAAATAAAATAGTGTGGTTTTCCTGTCAAACACCATTAGGTCTCGTTTCAGCTCTAGATATTTTTTGTACGTTTACAAAGACAACCTAGGACCGGGGATAAGATGTTATGTTGTGATATAATCTACAGATGTTCCCCAACGACATTTATTGGTATATATAGATTCTTTATCCTTTTTATATACGTCAAAATGACAGATCAAGATACATCGCAAAACAGCTCCCAAAAAAAAGTATATAGTGCATTTTAAAGAACATTCAATGCGTAAAAATGCATTTAAAAAAATTATTCAAATCTTCTTCCAAAAAAAATGAAACAAAAATTATCATAAGATAAAGATGAAGCTATGTTTAATTAAAAAAAGGCTATACATTATGAAAAGACACTTTAAAATTGTTTAAATTGAAGTACAAAATGTAAAGGAAGAAATCACTTTCTATATGTTTTTCAAGTTCATCGGGTTTCTTGGCCTTTAAATAGAAAACAACACATTTTAAATTTGCAATATCTGGTGTAAATACAAACACTAAACATCAGTATTTATCAATAGATCAAAATGTGCAATAGGGGTCGGCCGGTACAGTCAAAAAAATAATATCACCCTTTGGCTAAATTAATATTTCTCCCATAAACAGTTTTATAACGCCCACTACTTCTTCAACCACTAGTATACCATTTTCATCCGTTTATGATCGTCTGTCAGTTGGCAAAAATATTTTATTAGTCATTTAAAAGTTGTATTTAGCATAACTCCTTGGAGCTCAATTCAAGACCACACTTCCTTATTTGTGGTAGGGTAATGTGTTTTCTTTTAGAACAAACAGCAACGTTCAATGTGTTATGGTTATGGACAGTATTCTTGAGTTAACAAGTGCAATGAAAATTAACATTTGAGTACAACACAAACAGATTAAAATAGAGAACTTCAGCTAATTTCATTCACCATCATCAAAGAGCGCGTAAACTCACCGTCTGCAACATGACAAACACTAGAGTTCCTTCTTAGGGTAGAACAACTATTTGTGAGCTTTAAACTGTATTATAGGTGCTGAAGTTAGAAACCAATCAAAGTCAAAGAAACAAAAAAAACTGAACCTGAATTTTGTATTATGTTTTTGTTTATATATATATATATATATATATATATATATATTTATTAGCTAGGATCAGTTCCAGCTGCATCTCAACCCAGCATCCAGCTATTTAACCAGAGCTGCATCACCCTCCCCTTACACACTCATTCTGCAGAAATTGTCTGTATTAGGGTTAACGGTACTTAAGAATTAATTGTAACCTATTTCTTAAGCCTTTCGTGACACATAAATGTGACGAAATTAAGTTTTGAATTTTTACCCTGTCGTCTACTCCCACGCAGATTGTCCAGCGTGAAGAATAGTTCCCCTGTCTGTAAGTTGACAACCGTGACCAGAAGAAAATAAAAGCACGCTCTGAAGAACATCATAGTCCTCCATTTCAAATGGGCGCAGCTAGGGTTGGGCATCGTTTGCATTTTAACGATTCCAATTCCAATTCTCACTATCAATTCCTGTTCTAAACGGCTCTCAATTCTGATTCTTTGAGGTGCAGAAGAGGGAAAACAAAACAAAAAATGTCCTTTGAAAAAGCCTTTACACAGGCCATTTTTATTTGTTCTGTCAATTTGTCAATAAAATTAAACCTGAACTGTTACTGTAATTTAAGTCAGGGGTAGATAAAGTAGCTACCAGCTAAGTTATTTACTTAACATTACCTAAATGTGGACGACTCTATATCGCTAAGGGGTTACAGCCTATTTATCACAAACGCCGTTACTTCTCTGCGGCACGTGGCAATTTGCTGGCTGGGGTCTCTGGCCGGTTAGCGTAGCAGCAACAGCAGCAGCAAACTGCCTTATGCTAGCATCAATAGTACATTCAAACTTAAGCTAGTCTGTAAAGAATTAAACAATCATAATTTTCATGTACCTGATTCCGCTTCCAACGAAGAGTTGCTGGCTGACGGTTAAAACTCCAAGTGGAGGAAGCGACGGGAGCAGAATAGCGACTTGCAACACATTAAACATGGTACACTCGTTACCATACTGTAAACCACGCAGCTGCTGAAGGTGTTTTGTCATGTTTGTTGTACATCCTCCGTCGGCGCTAAGTTTATCACAGGTGTTGCATTTTGCGAATCCATCCTTTAGTAAATTAAAATGAAGCCAGACTTTCGAGCAGCGTCTACGCTCCATGTTGTTTAGAGTATTATACAGTTTATGGTTCAGAGAATTGACATTATGCGGGGCTCCCTGGGCGGAATAATACCTAATACAAAACCCAGAAACAAACTAGTGCTTGCCCTGGAAAAAAAAAAGTGTCTGGAAAAAACCTGATGCAGTCCATATGACAGTAAAACAGGCTACTTAAAGCACATTTTTATATTATTCATTCTTATAAGATAATGTGGATATGAACGGTCTTGTATGGAAAAAATAAGAGTTAAATACCGTTATACCGATATGTTTTTTAAAAATACCGTGACACGAACATTTTGCCATACCACCTACCCCAAGTATCGGAACATCTATAAAGAGAAGTAATGAATTTTCCAAAGTTCTGCATATTGCTGCTAATAAAGCTGACTGCTACATCCTTAAAAGTTGTTTAAAAGTGATTCAATGAGAAACTTTCAAATCACTCCGAGTTTCCTTCTATTCATCTCAGTGAGACTTTTAGGCCACGTCCACACTAAGCCGGATAACGCCTTAAACGTATAATTATTTAGTGTACACCCCCCTATCGTCCACACTAACCCGGCGTAGTTTAAGGTCTGTGGCCGGATAACTATTAGCCGGGTAAGAGAGCCGTGTAAATCTTAATTCAACGCCTCAACGACCTAGTGTGGACAGCTTCCCCGGATAATGAAAGGAAGTGGCGTCTATGAATACTGCGTCAATAACAAGACGACACTGCAGACAAAGACAACAGTGAAGAGTAATAAATCGATCTCGTCGTATGTCCACAGCAAAAACTCTCTCTTCTTCTGAGCAGCTATTGTTCTTCGGTTAACAGGACAAGCAGATATGTACTGTGCTGTAGAGCTTCTTGTATATATTATGTAGGCGCTGGCGTCACGTAGATTATACGCATTTTTCGTGCGTCTTTTGGCGCATACCCAGTATTTGCACAGGTCGGTATGGGATTGCGCAATCATGGGACCTTAAACGGACCTTAAACGGGGCGTAAAACTTCATGTTGAGAGGATAACATAAGACGTCTAACTCCCCGTATAACCTTATTGGCTTAGTGTGGACGTAGCCTTAAAAGGCCACGAAGTGGGCAAAGGGAAGAGGTCATACAACAGAGTAGAGGAGTAGGTGTGAAGTGGTGGCTTTTAATTTTAGGGTATGTTGGGAAAACATTGATTCTGAATCCCTTTGTGTAAAAACACACAAAAAAAAAAATGTAATTCAGACATCCAAAAATCTATTTAATCATTTCACACTGTTCACCCTTTTTACAGCTACAATAGGAGGGAAAAGTCCATATGGGTATTTTAAGGCTTCGGACTGAAAGGGTTAACACAATGAACTGACCTCATCCCCCCACCCCCTGGGTTGCATCATTGAATTACAGGCATAAAACTAAGGCAACAGCTAAAAAAATAGTTTTAATAGCACTGACCCATATCAATATCAAATTGGAAAAAATTAGCTTGGATCAGGTCGTATTAATCTAATATAGAATTTAAATTGATACCCAGCTTGATATGTAAATCTTCATGATCACAGGTTATTGCCAAACAGACTTCGGAAATGCTTTAGAGCCACTTAACGATGTTGTTAAAGGGGCCTACTTAGAAGAACGCAAACAGTTTAGTGATGGTCTGAATATATAGTTCTTATTTACAGTGTTTGACCTAATTGACTATCTTTGGAGTGGTCGTAAGCAATAAGGGTAGACGACAATTCAAAAATCAGGAATGCATCACAAGTTAATACAGATCCAGTTCCAGCAAATGAAGAAATTTTTGCTCCTCCAAAGTTAAAGCAAAAACTATTATAATAAACAGCAAAAAAAGAAAAAACACGGAAAGACCAAGAAACAAAAGTTATTTAAATGATTTCACATGGGAAAAGTTTATGAACATGTGGTATTTTTCTTCTTTTTTTTGTTTTTGTTTCATGTGAAAGCCAATTTGTTTGCTTTTACAAATTTACAACACTAGTAAACAGGTTGTCATAGTCAAGGACTGAGGATCTATGAGAACAGGCAGATGGAAACTCATTCCCAGGCAACTTTAAATATATTTATGGCAGTCGTCCAAAGATCTTCCCGGAAATAAAGACATTTTCAGAGAATCCTTTCGCCAAGACTTTTGCAAACCTCTGGCTCTTCCTATGATTTGATGGTGACTGCATGTTGAGAAGCAGACTGGATCTAACACAACAGCACATTTTCTTCTAACAGCACAAATACCTCAGTTCAGCACATTAGATTAGATTAGATCAAAGTTTATCAATGGGTTATAAAATGTTATCGTAACTCATGTCGTCTTAGTATCTTCAAACAGTCATTCTGAATGGTGACACTGTGGACAGGAAATATCTCTGGTTGCGGTCAGTCCTGCAACAAATCTGAGGATGTCCCAAACTGAAAAAGGCTGCTGTTTGAGTCTCTTATGAATGCAAAGACATGCCAACAGCTCAATTCCCAGGCAGCAGAGACGATATTCACAGCAACATGTCCTGGATGACCTCATCAGCTGTTGGCAAGCACTGCTAATCCACCTCATTTGCTTTTGCTGCCCATTTTGAAATCTCTTTTGCTGTATGATTAGAAAACCAAACAGAGGACAGAGCCTTCCATTATGATGGATGGAAGAAAGAGATAGCCTGAACTTTCTCCTCCTCTTCGTCTCTGTCTTGGGTCGTGCTTGGAATTCATGAAGCTTCCTTTTTAACTCCTCTGGGATTTGGGGTCATAGTTCAGGTATTATTTGAGCTTTTGCTATGATAATCAGCTGCTCTCAGTTGTAAAAAATAATACCTTTTCGGCAGGGTTACTCATCATAACTGTTCGCATGTCAAAGAGCAAAAATCCTTCCAGCTGTTCAGCATCCAGAACCAGAGGGAATAATTGTCCAAGCATGTCAACAATCAAACCAAATAAATTATGAACAAGTTTAGAAGAACAAATCAGAGCTAACGGCGCTGATCCAGTAATGCATAATTGTATTTAATTGAGTTTTCTTGTAAAGTGTCTTGAGATTACATTTGTTTTGAAACCGTTCTATATAAATAAACTGAATTGAATCCATCAAGCTGCCACCACAAGCGGCGCAGAAGAGTCAAATTCAACGGACTAATTGATGCCTTGGTAACCACCGAAACAAGTCAATCTAGGAGCGGCATTTATTGTCAATGGAAGCAATTGGTTGTACCTACAAGAGCAGAGATAAGACAGGCCATGACTGTTGGCTTCTGCGGTAGCACTAAGATGGTTTCCACCGTGTGTACCATAGGATCTGTATCATGCTGTTTTACACCTCTCACTGTCTGGGTTAGGCACGTATATGATCCAATGTTACCTTTGGCATTATGTAGAATTCATTTGTCTTGAAATATAGCATATTGTGGAGTTATTCTTCGACCCACAAGTGAGACGCTTGGTTTCAATGAAACCCAGTCCCACCCATTTCTTACGATTGGACTATTCTCCTAGAATCATGAATACACTGCTGTACCTCTCACAGTCAAATGTGCATATTTGCTGATACATTTTTGTGAAGGTAAATAACACAATGCTTTTCACTAAATGCAGCTCTGGAAAAAAAGGGTTTGTACGTTTACTCTGCGGGGGCGGCGTGGACAAATCGGGCACTTCCTGGTTTGACGCTCTTAATGAAAAACACACAACACTGTCCTAAGTCAGTCGGTTACCAGGAGATGGCGCAGCAGCGGCTCAGAGAGAAGGGTTCAGGACGATTTCTGAGAAATGCGTGAATTGAGCCAAAAACCACTGTTGTTTTTTTACTATACAGAAATAGCATAACATCATGATTAATGGATCCAAAAAGTTGATTTTGCTTGATACATAACCTTTAATGCAGGTTTAGATATATTTGGTGTTTGAACAAATTAAATAGGTAGTTCTTAACGCTGGGAGTCCATTGTACAACCTTGCTCCAATCTTTGACGGCACCATACCCAATTGCCACCAGTGCAGGCAACTCACTTCTCTGCTCGGCATGGAAATTGTTATAGGAAGAAGACTGTTCTATTCGGTACCAGTGAGGTGTTGTGGAATCAGAGAAAGCACAGAAGAGAGAAATCCTTTTGGTAGTAGACTTGTACAGACTGATTTCAGCTCTTTATCGTTTATTCATTTAGTTATCTTAATTTAATCAACTCTAGTGTTTAATTATTTATATCTGTCTAACTTTAACCTCTGTAAAAAAAAAAAAAATTAACTCACGCTACACTACGTCATAAAAAAGCTCTACTAATTAATTGATTGTTCAGATTGATTCTTGGGAATGCATACTGAAACGGGGGTTTAAAGTATTAAGATAAAATAAGATGCCAAACTAGATTTAAAATGTCAGTGCTGTAGTAATTTGGTTTTGATAAATCAGTAAACTCGTTAAAAACAGTGACTTCTTCCTCTCCCACAACAATATGGTAGTTCTGGTCTTGTGCAGAGCTTTGACGTAAAAAAAACATCTATATGTCTACTTTAAGTTTCAAAGGTTGTACCTGAACAAAAAGGGATCATCCTCCAACCCTCCCCCATCTACACAACTTTCACTATTGCCATGATAATCTCACGTCTCTGCCAGAGGACTTAGCCCCAGCTTGCCGAGAATGTGGCAGCGCCACGCTATCCCCAGAGCGTCGCAGATGACTGCAACCTTCCGCCACCACCATGAGCATTAGCCTAAAAGCCTACAGCATGCATACAGCAAGGTTTGCCTGCTTGCACCTGTTTTTGAAGTTTGTCATCTCCTATTTACAGGAAGCGGTTTTGCAGGTGAAGTCCGTGCACTGACAGTCTGCTCTCACTCTGTGTTCATCCTCTGATGTTTTACAGAACAAATCCAAGTAACTCCGTTGAACCTTTTTAGGTGCTGTAAGCATCAGGGTGACACTACACAAGAAGAAAGCATAATGTAACCGTATCATTCTAACATAATGGGCATATTTTGTATGTTAATGGAGCTCTGATTTACTCAACAGCTGTAATAATGTGCTTCCATAAGTCCATTAGTTGATGCATTTATCTGGGCAGCTTCAATATCATTGTGTGTAACAACTAATGGAACTCATTTATAGCGCACAACCTCTAAGGTCGTGCTTTTATATTTTTTAAAAACCTTTGTTCTTTAAACAAACCCCCGTACCTTCAGGGCTTTCCCTTCTCTACACTGGTTTCTACTGTAATTCCCACTCCCTCATTTTACTCTACATCTTTGATTTGCTGAGATTCACCGTTTTAGGTACAAAGTGAGATCGATGTGAACTCCTTGCCCCCTCTCTGCTGTTATGCAACAGTCGGGTAGCTGAACCTTTAAAAAAAAAAAAAAAAAAATCATACGTAGAGTGAAGCTTTCATTTTTCCTTCTCATCTAGATTATACAAGTCTTCATAAACAATTTCTCATTCAATCTATCAAGGGGCGAACAAATGTACACTGAGACTGAATCCACTTATGACCACACAAACTACTCATTACCAGTAAGAGGAACACTTACAAACTTCTAGCGCTGTTTTAAAAAAACATCTCTGATTAGAAATCAACTCATAAATATTCCTAAAGATCGATTTAACCCTTTAACATTGTCTGCCTTTTTACAGCTAAAGTAGAAAAGTCCAGATGGACATTTTGAGGTTTAACTGTTGAAAGGTCAATACAGAGGCCCCTGGTAAACTTTAACCCTACTTTCGCATTATTAAATTCATACATGTGTGTTAGGTGTGAAGTAATGTAAAGAACATGGTCTGGGACACTAGCGGTACTATTAGCCTTGTGCTGGCTTTGAAAACACCCACGCTAGACTGAGGTCAGGCACCGTTCTGGAGTTGTAAAATAGACGAACAGGAAGAAGAGTTTGACTGAAGCAAAGTGATTCAATGGCCTGCCATTTGGAGGCGAAGTATTGCGGAAATATGACCGACTAGGTTTCTAGGACTTCCTTCTTCACCTCTGGAAAATTGCTAAAATTAGAAGCATCCTTTCCCAGTATGATGCGGAAAAACTAGTCCATGCATTTGTTATTTCAAAGCCGGACTACTGTAATTATTACTATCAGGAAGTCCAGAAAACACAAATAAAAGCCTTCAACTGATCCAAAATACAGCAGCAAGCGTTTTGATTAATTTAAAAGATTGATCACATTTCTACTTTTTTGGCTGCCCTTCACTGACTCCGTTAAATCCAGAACAGAATTTAAGATCCTCCTCCTTACATATAAAGCCCTTATAATCAAGCTCCAACATACTCTCAGACTACAGGGTTAGACTGTTGGAGGAAACACTGGCTGCTTTTCTTCAATCTTCTGCTTTTCTCTTCTACTACTCTCCAGTTGAAATATTTGCTTTTATTTGGACTGTTGACTTTTGTTTTTTCTCAGTGTTTTTCTATTCATAGAAGCTACACCTTAGCTGCTCGTACTGAGCCAGGTTCTGGTTCCGCTGGAGCTTTCTTCCTGTTAAAGGGGAGTTTTTTTCTCTCCACTGCCGCTGCATGCTTGTTCAGTATGAGGGTTTGCTGTTGGGTCAATGACAGAACACAGGTGACTGTCTGCTGTCACTACATTTTCATTCAGGAATGAATGTTGCAAGTCAATGACTCGATGCGATCTGCTGGGATTCCATAAATAGGACGTTTTTTAACTTTTTAATAATTGAATTGAAATCACTTTTCATGTAAAGCGCCTTGAGATGGCATTTGTTATCAATTGGCGATAAACAAATAAGCTGAATTCAGCTTCAGGCGCCACATGTTGCTCCTGTCTTAACCAAGAGCTCATGTCCAAGCAATTCTGTACGTTCTCTCTAAGTAACTGTGGTGAAAGTTTTTGTCTTACATTAGCAGGGCCCTGGGCGCAATTCCAGCTTGCTCCTGCCACATGATGTGCCCCTGGAAAGGTACTTAACCCCAAGTTGCCTACTGAGGTCTGTATCTGTGTATGAATGGGTTAATGTGGCTCCACTGTTGGCCCTTTGAGTGGTCAGTATGACTAGAAAGGTAGTAAATAAGTTCCGTTCATTTACCATTCGGAATAGAACAGATACCCAGCTCTACAAAAGTCCTTCTACAATAACACAAATCTTACTTGATTAGTTAGTGATTTATACTAGCTGGTGACTAGAAGCTGCCCAGTTTCAGCTTGGCTGGCCCTGGCCAGACAGCTTGACCAAACCAGGTTTCACTGACCAGAAAGATTTTTGGATTGGAAGTTGTTTCAGTGGGGAAAAAAAACTCTGATTTAGCTGCTTCCAGTATTGATAAGGTGTTTCAAACTCAGGTCAGTTCACTCGACACAAGGGATGCTGAACATATTCCAGCAAAGTTGCTCTCATTTATCTTTCTGAGCTCTCAACCACGGTTTCCTATGGAAATATTGATAGTCTCCTGATAATTTCCCTGTTAAACCAGAAGGCCGGGGGGACACAGAAAATCAAAGTCACTTAGCATATACTTCACCCTGTGAGAAAAAAAAAATATTTATTATATATATATATATATATATATATATATATACATACACTACCGTTCAAAAGTTTGGGGTCACATTGAAATGTCCTTATTTTTGAAGGAAAAGCACTGTACTTTTCAATGAAGATAACTTTAAACTAGTCTTAACTTTAAAGAAACACACGCTATACATTGCTAATGTGGTAAATGACTATTCTAGCTGCAAATGTCTGGTTTTTGGTGCAATATCTACATAGGTGTATAGAGGCCCATTTCCAGCAACTATCACTCCAGTGTTCTAATGGTACAATGTGTTTGCTCATTGGCTCAGAAGGCTAATTGATGATTAGAAAACCCTTGTGCAATCATGTTCACACATCTGAAAACAGTTTAGCTCGGTACAGAAGCTACAAAACTGACCTTCCTTTGAGCAGATTGAGTTTCTGGAGCATCACATTTGTGGGGTCAATTAAACGCTCAAAATGGCCAGAAAAAGAGAACTTTCATCTGAAACTCGACAGTCTATTCTTGTTCTTAGAAATGAAGGCTATTCCATGCGAGAAATTGCTAAGAAATTGAAGATTTCCTACAACGGTGTGTACTACTCCCTTCAGAGGACAGCACAAACAGGCTCTAACCAGAGTAGAAAAAGAAGTGGGAGGCCGCGTTGCACAACTGAGCAAGAAGATAAGTACATTAGAGTCTCTAGTTTGAGAAACAGACGCCTCACAGGTCCCCAACTGGCATCTTCATTAAATAGTACCCGCAAAACACCAGTGTCAACATCTACAGTGAAGAGGCGGCTGCGGGATTCTGGGCTTCAGGGCAGAGTGGCAAAGAAAAAGCCATATCTGAGACTGGCCAATAAAAGAAAAAGATTAAGATGGGCAAAAGAACACAGACATTGGACAGAGGAAGACTGGAAAAAAGTGCTGTGGACGGATGAATCCAAGTTTGAGGTGTTTGGATCACAAAGAAGAACGTTTGTGAGACGCAGAACAACTGAAAAGATGCTGGAAGAATGCCTGACGCCATCTGTTAAGCATGGTGGAGGTAATGTGATGGTCTGGGGTTGCTTTGGTGCTGGTAAGGTGGGAGATTTGTACAGGGTAAAAGGGATTCTGAATAAGGAAGGCTATCACTCCATTTTGCAACGCCATGCCATACCCAGTGGACAGCGCTTGATTGGAGCCAATTTCATCCTACAACAGGACAATGACCCAAAACACACCTCGAAATTGTGCAAGAACTATTTAGAGAAGAAGCAGGCAGCTGGTATTCTATCGGTAATGGAGTGGCCAGCGCAGTCACCAGATTTGAACCCCGTTGAGCTGTTGTGGGAGCAGCTTGACCGTATGGTACGCAAGAAGTGCCCATCCAACCAATCCAAATTGTGGGAGCTGCTTCTAGAAGCGTGGGGTGCAATTTCTCCAGATTACCTCAACAAATTAACAGCTAGAATGCCAAAGGTCTGCAATGCTGTAATTGCTGCAAATGGAGGATTCTTTGATGAAAGCAAAGTTTGATGTAAAAACAATCTTATTTCAAATAAAAATCATTATTTCTAACCTTGTCAATGTCTTGACTCTATTTTTTATTCATTTCACAACGTATGGTGGTGAATAAGTGTGACTTTTCATGGAAAACACAAAATTGTTTGGGTGACCCCAAACTTTTGAACGGTAGTGTATATATATAAAAATACACTTTTTTTTTGCTCTGTTGGTTAAAACATTTCCCCCGTGGTAAACCAAGCTGTGTTCATGTCACTGATAACACAACTTAATAGATCTACCATATCATTTGCACTGCAAATAAAGTTTTGCATTCCATGCGCACAGAAACAGTCTGCTACTGTTATAAGCTGGGGGGGGGGGGGGCAAAACCGAGAGTCACAGTTTAGTGGAAGGCTGACAACAATCAGAGCTGACCGACAACAGCCCCCAGGAGTTGAGCTTTGTCCATATCACTTTAAAGATGTCTTTAATAGGAACTGATATGTGGGATAGGGTCGGACTTTGCCTCGTGTTAACAGTGTACGGTTACTCAATCTGACCAGAAATAACCCACTAAACACACAATACTGGGTAGTATGATACTTCAAAGAGCAGTAATCTTTCATTTAAACAACAAGAGGAAGATCAGAATTTGGAGATTTTTCTTTATTCTGTTCTAGTGTTAATCTAAAAATGATAGTGCAAGGATAAGCCATCTGACAGCAGATGAATTCCAGTTTCCCCTCAGCTTCCTTTAGAGAACAGTTCCGACCAACCTCAAGAAGTACAGAGCAGAACAGGAATGTCAGAGACGACGGTCTGATTGCTGCACGTCAGAACTCTGTAGTCCCTTTATCACATTAGGGCAGCAAACTTTTAGCAGCCAGCGCCGTTTCCTAGACCTGGATACATTGGGGGATAAGCCCACACCGTTGCAGAGGATTCTGTGGAGGAGGGGGAGCTGCGCCGTATCGTTACGAGCCGTTCGCGGTATAGAATGAGCGCCGTCTCTTGACTGGTACATTGTTGGCAGTATTTGAACTCCAGTGAATTGCAGTGCAGTTTAGTCGGTTAACCACTTGGGGAACTAAACTAACGGTTTTTGGTACAAAAATAAATATTTTCACTAAAATGTACTAAAATATATAAAATAATTACTGGAAATGTGGATAGTGCTATTATAGACTCAATTATACAGTTTATCAACCAAAAAAAGTTGATTTTGGGGTGAATTACTCTTTAAAACAAAATTGTGCATTATGTACTTCAATATGTATTCATTTGCAAACTCGGATATGACAATGTGAACAAGATCTCTAAAATCAGTATTGATATTAGGCAAGACAGGATGGTAGAAAAACAGTTATTTTCAAATTTTGGTCTTTTTTATTGCCCTGACAAGCACAAGGTTAGTGCTGTGTCATGTTGCATGGTGGACCTTTGTGTCTGCCGCTCTTTGTCTCATTCTCTGTCCTGTCTAGATCATCTGTAAACTATCAAAAATAGATATCAAAACGTAATCAGAAAAGGGAACTGACCTTTGCAAAATGATTAGCATTTAAATGTCATTAACTGGGAGAAATTGGCTCAATTATATAGTTTGAACTAAAAAAAGCACTCCAAGTGGAGACCGCCGCAAAAGGCAGCTCAGACTCAGTCCAGGCAGCGATCTTTGTACTCAGAACAAAAGTTAAACTGTTGATTTAATTAATGGTGTAGCCTAGAGCTGGATTCAAATTTCAAGAATGGATTCAATTCAGATTCCCAAGCGTTAGAACTGATTATCATGATCTGATTCATTCCAATTTGATACTGATATAGACCAGAGCTATTTATTTATTTTTATTTTTTAGCTGTTACCTTAATTATATGCCTGTAATTCAATGACACAACACTAGGATATTAACAGTTTACCAGGGGGAACTGTATTAACTCTTTCAGACAAATGCCTTAAAAGGGCTGTCTTGACCTTTTTTTCCCATTTTAGCTGTAAAAAGAGCAAACTATGTTAAAGGGCCTAAATCATGCAAAATCAAGTTTTGGGAGTTTTCCATCATTTGGTAATGCAATTTTCTCATTAAAAAAACAACAACAGCCAGAGTGACTTTTTGGCTTAATTCACGCATGTCTGAGTAATCTTTCTGAATCCTGCTCTCTGAGCAGCTTCACCGCCTTCTCCTGGAAAACGACACAGTGGTAACATAGTGGCGTGTTTTACGTATGCTGTATGTCTATGGTAATGCCTGCCTCTCTGTCCCTGAACCACTTGCGCAGCAGTGGGAATCCGGATGAATCGTGGCGTAACTTCGGAAAAGCCCATACTGTCATGGCGTGCCGACAACGGAACGCTAATGTTTTGGATAAAGATTTCACAGAAGCGTGTGTAATCCAAAATCCACAAGGTAGAACCTGCTTAGCATGGCAGGACGACTGTGATGCTCCAGCATCTTAACAAGAACCCCAGCACGGCTGACTACGAACAGTCAGCTGCACCGAGCCCGCTAAGCTAATTAGCACATTAGCTGCTAACGTAAACACCAACAGTAGGCTGACTGAACATCCTCTTTTAACAAGTCAGCTTTGCGTGTTCTGAATGGGGCACTCTTAGATCAATAAGAATGTGCAGGTTTTTATATTTATTGCAGCTTTTCTCCATGTCCCCAGAGCCTAGATGGTGGCTGGTTCTGTTTAAAGCAGACAGCGTAGCATTGCTGCTGTCAACAAGACATCAAAGCATAGGTGTATGATTGCATCAAATGTGAAGGAGTGCACATAGCTGGCTCATTTATTACACTTTATGGCAGCATCCCAATACCCCACTGGTCTCATGGACGCAAAACTATGAAAAGGCTGAACAAAATGAGAGTTTATTAAATGGAAAATTTTATTACTTGTATTGATATCTGTAAATCAACAGTAGTGACTGAATTAATTTCCCTTAGCACATCATGTGTCTGATGTAACATTTTTTTATAATTATTTCTAAAATGTTGAATAAGCAATCATTTTAACTGTTAGCATTTTAGATAGCACATAATACTTCGAGAAAAAACTTCCAGCTGGAAGCTAATTAAGCAATATTACATGAAAGGGAGTGCTGTTGTGTTGAATATCAGCACTGGTGTGATTCGGTCGTAGGCACAAGGATGCAGGCTGAGTGCTACAGATAATCACACCCAAGATTAGTACGACAACAGTTCAAGCACATTTTATTATTTAACAATAGCAACAACAGATTATGATCTGATTGTTTATATTTAATCATTTATTTAGCTCCGCCAACACAAATAGTTCCAACTGGAAGGGAGAAATGGCTGTTACCAGGCAACACAATCATTTCCTACACACAAACATTTTACAAGTCCCAGTGCTGCTGTACTCCAATATTAGCACTCTTGGAAAATCTCTTGTCCAATCAAATTGCTTGGTCAGAACTAGCTGTTATACTATATATCTGAGCAGCTGCTGCAATAAGATACAATTAAATTTCCTCTTTTTGGGAATGAATAAAGTATCTATCTAATTTATGGGTGATCCAATTAGTAGACTAATCACCAAAATAATAGACGATTAGTCGATTATCAAAATAATCGTTTGTGGCAGCCATAAACAACACCCACAGCTTTTTTATATACTGGGCTGGAAAGATTGCTGGATTCAGCTGTGTTGGTTTGGTCTCTGGGAATCATATACAGGATTGTAATTCATCGTTTCCTCTCTGACTCTTTATACCATAATACCTCTGTTGCATTCACTGAAGCTATGAAATTACAACACTGTCTTCTTCATTAATGTCATAGGAGAGCTTAGTTCATTTTAACGTATTCTGTCTGAAGTTAAAAAAATATTAGAAGGCTGACGAGAAAAGTTTGGGGCCAGGCCAGGCTAAAACTTCGTTGGCAACAATCTGGTTTTCTCTGAACACACGCACAAAAAAAACTGAGGTGTTATAATTCAATAGGTGTTCAGCTCTGAGTTAATCTCTTACTAATCATCATAACAGTGAGGTATCATTCATTATGGTTATTAGGCCTGAGCAGAAAAAGCATTGCAGAGGCCTGTTTTTTTAGTTTTCTCTCTTTTGCATTCAAATAGCTTTTTGGAGACCTCAAGAGATATGAAAACTCATTGAATTTAGTACAGCGTTAGTCATGCATGAAAATGTGACTCTTGAAAACTGACATGACGCACATATTCGTGCCGACTATTCCGTAGTCTGTGTGAATCAGACATTACTCTCTTTTATCAAGCAGCGTTGCTGCAGTGGGCTCCTCAGAGTGCTTACAGCAGGCGGCCAGTCCAGCAACAGTTAGATCTGATGTTTGCCTTCACTGCGTTCGGAATGAAAAGGATTTCTCAGACTTGAAGCTGCTTCTGGTGGATTCTAAGCACTTAGTAGGAGCAAAAAAATTATTTGAGTCTAAAATAAAGGACTGCACACCAAAATATCACCGATTTTCCTCACTCACCTCATCCACCGTGTGTGGCCTCTCTGTATTAGACAGTAAACAGTCATCAAGTTTCAGCCTAAACTGGACTTTCAGAAATACAGAAAGGAGTGGGATCGAAACCTAAATTAAAACACGGCATAAGCTGTTTATTGGAAATTTAACACAAGCTTACTGCCTGGACTGTAAGGCTCGTTTATTTGCCAAACTTAGAAATAAAAAATGATATGTAAAAAAAAATTAACTCAACAGCATACTCAAAATATAGTGACCAACCCAGGGTTTAAGAAGCTAATCAACATTTTGGATAAACGGTATAAATTCCTGTCTCATTGCTAGTATTCTGACTTTATAATCAAGAAATTTGTCTTCATTCGTTAAAAACGCTTTTAATCCTAAAAACAATATTCTGATATTGATATTCTTCAATGAATTAGTATTATCATCATTAATTAAAGATTGATGTAAATCGAGATCTTAACTTCAGTAGGAATAATTATCATCGAGCAGCTTTGCAATAAAACCACCTGAATGCAATTAGTAATGGTTCTGTTTACACTAATAAAATGTTTTCACTGTGTTCTTTATGACTCAACAAAAATGCAACCTAAAGGAGGATGCCTGCTTTAATAGGTAATCTGACCAGAGAAAGCTTTTACAATATGCAAGCCAATATTCAAAAGTATATTAAAAAATCCAAACCCACAGATCTATTCAACTGCAAAGCATCCGTTAATGAGTTCTGAATCAAATGGCATTAACAAAAAAAATAAAAAGATTTGTTTACATTCAACTGCTGCTACATATAATGGATGTACATCTTCATTGCAAACTATTAAGTTTTGTCAGAATTAAGGCAATTTAATCTGTTGAACTTTAAGATCAACAGCGATGACTACAATATTTATTTTGTAATTATAAAATCCCCTTTATATATGTTCCGATATGGAAAAACTACATATTCATTTGTGTATAGCGAATTGTCTGAATCAGTACCGGAAGTGACTTAATTTATTCATTTGTCATTTCTTTTGGGTTTGAAGAATGTGAGAAAAGAAGAACAGCCCAGAGAACTACTCTGCACACAGCAACCTAAAGCCTGACGATGGTACAGTCACATTTACAAACCTCCCAATGAAAGCGACTCAATAGCCATATTTCAACCACATCCTGTTTTGCCCAGCAGCATGCTACGGCCTAAAACCAAGCGCTCTGAAGCCGCCGACAACCTGCTACAGGAAAGCAGCACGCCTCTGGAAACGATTAAAAAGGAGAGAAACAAAGCGTGTCATTTCAATCAGAAAGGGGGATTTAGTGTTGTCTGACGGGCTACTAACAGTGGGTGCATGCAAACAGCGTGGGTGAGTGGGGGAAGGGGTGGAGGGTGTTAACATCAAGAGCTGCAATACACTGGCAGCGCAGCTGCACCGCATCACAGGCAAGACCCAGCAGCGGATACTGGAAATGTTTGAAGCTAACTACATCGTACAGCCATCAGTCAAACAGGCCTGGGAGCGAATGACAGCTATGAGACGCTACACTGTGGAGCACAAAACATTGAAAGGACGTTACCAATGCTTTCTATTTGCCTCTGACTCACCGGCTGGTCTGAAGCCCACACAGATATTTCAGTCAGGCTAACACTAGATTAACCTCATAGATAAAACAATCAGCAAAAGATCTGAATAGGCTAATCTTCCATTAATCACTAGGGTCAATTTAAAAAGTCCCACTCTATTCATTAATTAATAATAAGAAGTATATGATTTATCACCTAACCACCAGCATGACGTTTTTAAGATTCACATAAATACATCTTAGATTCATATTAGGACCAGATCAATCGGTATGCCCATTTTCTACCCACTTGATGTCATTTCCCTACTTCCATTTAGAATTTATGAAACCAACCTAAACCACTGCATATCACTATTTTTTTATATTGAAGTATTTTAGTCACAAATTTGTCATAAACACGTTCAAACGGCGCAGATAAGTTAATTGTAGGTCCTTTTCATAAAACTTGGAACTAAATTCTATGAGCACATACTCAGATTTGCACCAAGCAACTCGTGACCTATGATTAAGCCACCTAATCAAACAAAAATACCAAAAATCTCACTGGAGTACGGTTTTCTTTTTGTAGCATAACCGCAATGCAAAGATGGGAATATGAATGTGTCCCCTTAATGATGTTTGCACAAATACCTGCAGTCTAAAAGTAGAACCCATACAAAAAATTTAACACAAACTACAAAGTTATGAAGTGATGCGCCCTTTTAGGGACATACTTGGAATCAAAACTAACAACATTACCAAATAGGGATACACAATTTATCGGCATTGGTAGGGCAATCAGACGAAGTTAGGCATTTTTTATATGCCCCTTGGTTAAAATTGCGTCGAGATTAATAACTGATTTATTTCTATCTCGTTGCCCTCTGTGTAGGTTTTTCAGTGGGGGGAGGGTTGTGTTCATGTGATAGTGATGCAGAACGCAGCGGTGTGGTCATTTACCCCCAGTGTCAAAAGTGTAAGGAAATATATATAATATACAACACATAAATCGGTATGTGTAGGGATGCACCGATACTAATCCTGGCACTGGGAACGATACCGTTCTAAAGTACTGGTATCTGTTACTTAAATACCATGAGCTGATGCTTAAACGTGGAAACTGAAATAATTTCACAGAAAATGTCAATTTTTCACTTAAAATTTTAGTTTTGTGGTAATTTCTATTACCATATTTCAGAGTCTGAAATTAACACTTGCCAAATGCGAGCAAAATTTCAGTTTTGGGAGTAAAATTTGGAGCAATATCTGCCACATGGCGAGTTAATGTTTGCACCAAATTAGATATGTATATTAATCCTCATTTCTAAGGATTTTTGTGATGCTCCTCTGCTGTCTGCATGCGATGTACACAGGCGTATGTGAAATGTCAACACCGCACCATAGGTAATTTACAATTATCCATGTAGCAGTTATCTTTGGGCTAAAAGTAGCAGGACAACATGAATGGGGTCGAGTAAAACAGGTGTTTTTAGTGTGCAGTCGTTTATTTTAGAAAATCTTTTGCTCATCATCGACGCACAGGTAGGATCAGCCAGGGGCAGCTCCAAGCTGTGTATCAACATACAGGGGCCCAGCAGGGTTAATATCTACTCCCACTAAGCAGGACCTGGCCTGGCCGCACTAGCATACTGGGCTGAGAGTGCTCTGGGTCGACTGCAGCTCTGCTGCTGAGTTAAAGCAGTAACAATAATACGTGCTGCACGGTAGAGGATCAAAGTATCCACTAGCGCCATAAAAAGTCACTACATTTGTCGCTAGTCGCTTTTTTGTCAAATAGTCGCTAGAGGACTCCACTAACCACTCACTAAATATAGAAACGCAGTCGCTGCGTTGGCAGCACTTTTCCCTTCTGGATGAGATGAAGTCACATAACTGCATGTAATCATGAAAACTTGTTTTCACAAACTGCCCCGCCCTCGTAATGTCTGTCCAGTCAACTTTGCTTCCATTGTTTGCATAAACTTCCTCCTCTCTCTCTTCTGACCTTCTTAAAGGCACAGAGTCACAAAGGTATCCTTCGGTGAAGACGTGACTTGTACAATCCATAGACCGAGGAGGCCCTCTAGTGGCCGTTATCTATAAAATCCATAAATAAACCGCTCCGGATTAGTGGCCACATGGTTCAAACATGAGAAAAAAGTGGCTTACAATTCACTGTATTTTTTGTGTGATAAATATATCGGCATTGATACTCAGTATCGGCAAATACTCAGATCCAGGTATCATTTGGTTTGAAAAAAGTAGTAATATAGCATCCCTAGTTTTCTGCCAGAGCAGTAATATCAATTTTGGCAAGAGCTGGATGATGGGTAATAATATATATCAATTGAAGAAAAAAAGTTTGAGAAAACGTTAAATAAAAATAAATTAAAAAATACATTTCCCTTCCTTTTTCGTTATAGCGGCTAGCTTAATACTACAGTCTTTCTCCACACCAATCACAAACCGACTCAAGCATGTCATCACCAAGCCCTGGCTCTTCTCAAACTACAGAAGATTATAAATGACTTCAACTGTAATATGGCACCACAAGGAGCAGCAGAGGAAACTGTCCCAAAAAAAAGGTTCCAGTAGTTCACCATTAGGTACATGTTGCGTCCTGTTTTACACCGGCACCAAGCACACATTAACACTGAATATAACAATCATAAATAAAATAAAACAAGGCATACTACTGTCACCAAAATTGTCATGGCAGGACCCAAGCAGTGAGGACGCTGTATACACTCAGCCATCGGTGAGTGAGTAGTTTGTTACCTTTAGTAGCTCAACTTCAATCAGAATCACCCGTTTTTGTACACAAACTAAACCAAATGTCTCAGCCATTAATTAAAAAGTCATAAATCATTCAAAAGTTATTAGAAAAAGCATCAAGATAAGCACTCAATCTAAACTATGAACAACTAAAGAAAAGCTCAAAATAAGGATTAATAAATATTTTCTTTACGTTTGTCAGTATTTACTGATGTCACTCAGGTCTTTAGTTTCTTACAAACTGTTATTGTAAAAAAAGGTTTCTGAAACAAGAACTGATTTGATTAATGAAAGAGTAGGATTAAATGAGCAGGGCTGCATTTAAAATATTCACACAAAAAAATTGGCCATTATAAATAATTATCGTTGTCCATCAATATGCCCGTTCCCTTCATTGACGTGATTTTTTTCTACATCTTCCAGTCCAATAGGGTCTGCTGTGCATTTTGCTTAATTTCTATACCATTTATTTCTAGGGGGATCCAAATTGGAATGGGTAGATCAGGCCTAACGGAAAAGAGAAATGGGGTCCAGGCAGGAAAAACCTGATCTGTGCATTTTTTATTAGTATTACTATAGTAATCAGGGTATGCAAAACGTGTTTGTCCTCTTTGTTTGGTGTCTGATTGCAGAGGACAGGGTCGCATTGTGGTTTGCAGAAATTTAATCCGGCAAAAAAAACAGCCTTTTTTAGGTAAACCTGTACAGTAGGGGACTGGTTCAACAGTAAGCACGCCTCCTTCCTCCTATGCTACCAAATATGCTTCACGGAGAATCCATGTTAATTGCAAACAGGCACAACCACTTAACATCGTAAGGCCTCAGTGATGAGCTTACCTGGGCTCAGGGAGGATGATTTTCTTACTGGCACGGGCCGCAGGAGTAGATTTGCTCTTCTCCATCGCCATCAAATAGCTGACATCGGCGAGTACCGCTTCGAGGTCCGCCATTTTTCTAGCCTTTGGACGAGCAAATTAGTTTAAAAAAGCAGGCTTACTTTGGTGTTTTAAAAAAATATTTGGGGGATTTAAAAAAACGTTTTCTCCAGTGGAGAGGGCCGACATGAAAGGCCGAGGTGCGATGACAGGGGCTGGTCAAGGGAGGGGGGGTCCGGAGGAAGCGGAATCGTGTTGCTGTCTGCGGCTGCTAACCTCAAGCCAACATGATTAAGACATGAAAACGAAATTTACAGGGGAGACATTAAGGTTGGCTGATCGGGTTAAAAAAATGTAAGTCGATCAGCTCGATCGCACTACTTGCAATCCCATTTGGCGCAAAACAGCAGCCGGATTGCGCTGCGAGCGCGGGGAGAAAGTGCGCTAAAATAAGCAAGAACAGGCTCGTTTTTGGTGTCAGCGCTTCCTCGCTTTACGAAGCTGCGGTGATATGCAGCGTTAGTGGACAGCTGTCAAATTCTGCACGTCTCTTGGGACTTCTTTGCGGAAAATGTGCCCAAATGATCGTTTTGTCTCCAGGTCCACATGGATTTCGATTAGGGCTTTTCCCTTCAAATATGTAAACAAATGTGCAGGGGGGGGGGTCCACTTTTAGGGAAAGGGCAGGATGAATCCTCAGTCAGATCGGAGATGTGACTAGATTCTTTTTTGGCCTCGACAGCAGCAGGTTTGTCTTGCAGCAAAAAACAGGAACACGTGTGGATCGTTTTGCTCCAACCATCACATTTGGGGAGGGGGTGAGGGGGACGATCCTCCGGGACAGGTTCAATGTGGCGAACCGTTGTTCTAGTCTCAAAATGTTAGGATCCTTTCAGCGAGTTTTGGCACAAAAGAGCCCTTGCGATCTGAAGATGAAATAATGATTCCGTTCAATCCACTCTCTGTCTGGGCGTTTTCTGCTCCGTCCTTTTTTCGTTCGGCTTCCTCCTGTTCCAGCTGAAAAGCTCCGTGTGTGGCACAGCAATCACGCCGAAAATAAGTTGGAAAAGACGTGGATAAACACGTTGAGCGGGTTAGCTTTAAATCCAGAGCGGTCACGGTGTGATCAACTAATCACAAGCCAAATCCACGCGTCGTGGAGCTAACCTGCTGGTGTAGATATTTGGGTTCGCCTGCTAGTTAGCCAACATGCTAGCTAGCAAAAAAAAAAATAAAGCTGCTAGCCGGAAGGCTAAATTAACAGTGAGCGAACTGCTGGGTTTCGACAGCTGCATTAAAATGCCCGTAATGGCACTTGTCCACACGGTTACTACAAGCTGGATGACTAACAGCGGCGCTGTTCCGTCTCCATGCAGCAGTTTGCCTAAAAAGCTAACGGCTGCGGGTGTTCTTGCTTCCGTCTCCCTGTTATTGGGGAAGTCTTGTTGCACTTCCGAGAAACAGTCCAGGAACTCGAGGGAAAAAAATATCAGTAAAGATGACAGATATAGTCTATAGCTTCTTGTTGAATAATCCGAAGCATGTGGAGAAACCCCAGCAAGGAGCTGCAGAGGAGGGCGGGAGAGAAGCTCGGCTGGCCAGCGGTGGTTCTACCTAACTGGGAGCCGAGGTTATTAACCGTTAAAGCGGGTGATTGTTGGGGGGTATTGTTATATTTTCCCACACCAAGCAAAAACGAAACACGAGTATCGCTGTTGTTTGTGACGTATTCTCCCACGGAGAAGTACAAATGCGAAAACCAGCAGAGTGAACAGGTCGAGGTTTTCCGCGCCAGCCAGCTCCGAGCAGTCA
Organism: Apricaphanius iberus; assembly: GCA_028564705.1. Classification (NCBI taxonomy): domain Eukaryota; kingdom Metazoa; phylum Chordata; class Actinopteri; order Cyprinodontiformes; family Aphaniidae; genus Apricaphanius; species Apricaphanius iberus. Next base: position 542,884 of record JAPXFQ010002081.1, read on the forward strand.
CTGCCTAGAAGGCTGTCCGTGATAGGGGAGCGCTGTCCCTCACTCTGCCTGTGAGGACTCGGAGCACTAACGGCGTCCCTCCGCTGTCTCGGCGACGTCTACCGGTCAACAGAGCCCGCTCCTTTTGGTCATGCGTGTCGTTTCCCAGCAAGATTATGGCACATGTTCGCTTGAAGAGCCTTCTCGCTGTATTTCTGTAGTTTTTTCTCCTTCTGCTAACACGGTAGCGTCTCTGCTTGACTCTCGATTCGACTTCCTCTCCCACTGCGGCGGAGAGAGGCTCGTAAAACATGGAGCGGAGCCGGAGCTATGTGTTTGGAGAAGGAAGCATTTGTGTTTCAGACAGACCCTTATTTAGGCGAAGCCAAATACATGTCGAAAACAGTATCCCTTACGAAAAGTACATCCCATGCATCTTTAAAAACTGCCTGTTGACGATGAGAAAATAGATAGTGAAATATCTGCGACGCGGCAACTTTTATATTCGTAATATGTTTCGTTTGGATGTTCTTCTCTACAACGATCTGTTTCATGACAGAGCGATTTAAAACTGATAGTTTTGACACCTTTTATCTGAATGCTTTTGCTTCTATTGTTTGAACGTCACATTAAATGTACTGAACTTTTTTTTCTTCATCTGATCATTGATATGCTCTTATAACTGAGTGTCATCGCTGTAGTTTGCTACCTGTTTTGGCCTGATATCACATGGAGTACATTTTTTGGGCAGCAACAGTTCAGATGCTTTATGAACTACTGATGCAAATTCCAGCTCTGTAGGGCAATTGTTGGGGTTTTAAAAGACAGGAGGTGTATTTTTCAACAGCCTCCCATTCTCCATTGCCAACAGACACCCTGCTATTTTTAGAGGAATAGAGATTTAGGTGTGGCACAACATTTCCCACAAAGCAGGGTGTGTTTCTTTGGCTGCTGGTTTGATTCCATACCTGTCACATATTTTAGGATTAATAAGGAGAGTTGAATAATTGTGGCTATTAGTTTTTTACCAACTGATAACAAAATTGTGCACTTTGCTATGAACAGCAGATAAAAACCTTTTCTCACTTACATGTTTGCATCCCATACCTGTTTTTAATTGCTAGTTTGAAAAACTGTATATAATGCTTAAACTATTATGCTGTTGCTAGACGAAGCAGAAAATGTGACCTATAAGCCATGGAGCTCCAAGAAATAGTCTTTAGACCAGGGGTGTCCAAAGCGGGGCCCTTGGGCCAAAAGTGGCCCCCCAAACCATTTATTTTTGCCCGACAGAGGAGGACCCTGACTTTATATAAAAATCAGCATTGATCAGACACTCAACATAAAATGCATAAGGATTATGCTTCCACTTCTTTTACCACGTTTTATAAATATTAATATATATTTGAAATACATATAAAATATTCAAATCCAAAGCCTTTATTATCATATGCACAGGACAATGCAATTCTTATATTGCAAATAATAAATATCACAAATTAGGTTTAACATTTAAATACAAGACACTATATTGGGCACGTAGAGTAGATTTTTGCACATATTTACATTGGCACACTTTAAAAAACCATAAATAGTTATGTCCAGTGAGCCTTTGCTCCAGGACCAGACTGGATTGAACTACCTCCGAGTTCATGGGTCACCATGCAGGCTGCTGGTTTAAGCAGCTATTACCAACATTGAGCAGTATGGTCAGTGGCACAGAGACAAGACATTTTAAAAAATGTTGAGAGGAAAATAATTTTAAATGAATGAAATACTGATGGTTAGATACATGTTCTAAATGCCTATGTATGACTAATTTGTCATATTTTGTGTAATTTTCCACAGAAAGTAATGTTAAATAACTGTATAATAAATAAATTACTATATTATTAGTATCTGTATTTTGTGTAAAATATTAGATTTGGCCATGTTGCTATGATAGAATTTAATTTTGGCACTCTGAGTGAAAAGGTTTGGGCACCCCTGCTTTAGACAATGTTAGGATAAAAGGTGTCAAAACTGTCATTTTTTAAATTGATCTGCCATTTTTACTGAAAAGATTCTGACAATTAGGAGGTTAATCTGTACATCAGCACCAAACCTACTATGTCATTCCCATTACTGACAATCTTTAAGTCAAAACTTAAAACTCATTTGTTTAGAGCTGCCGCTGAGTAAGCGATTATGCTTTGTTGTGTATCATATGTTGTGTCTGTTTCACATTTAATTGTTTTTACATTCTCTAATGTTGTATTCTATGCTTTTAATTGTTTAATTATGTCATATGTTTTGTTTGTTTCTCTTATCAAATCATGTAAAGCACCTTGAATTACCCTGTTGGTAAAAGTGTGCTATACAAATAAAATTGCTTTGCCTTGCTATGAAACGCCACATTTTTAGGACGTACATGCACAAGAAACACGGTAATGTTACAAATTAATTTCAACGTTGCTACATTCCTGATCAGATTTCTCATCAATATTAAGGAGTTTTGAATGTTACACAAGATGATATTCCGCATGCATTCTGTAACACTGGCACAACACTGTCAATTGAAATTTGGCGGATACACAAATCATGTGAAAATACATGTATTAATGAGGTCGTTGTTTACCTTACACTTGGTACAGAAAGTATTACATATTTCATGCACCTATTTTCTAAAATCAAAAAGGTTAATTTTATTTTTCATTTATCAAATCAAACTTTATTCATAAAGTGCTTGAAAATAGCATCTCAAAGTGCTTTACAGATTAAAATGACCCCACATAAACCACTTCCCCTCTCCCTAGGTTAAACACATGATCACAGTTATACCACCCCCACCCCCTACTCCAAACCCATCGCTCATGCACGGACACCCTAAAAAACAACAGTAAACAAGGACATTGGGCCGAGTACAGATGAGCCAAATAAGGTAAGGAAACGCATCAGAGGAGCCATCTGCATCGGCAGCAGCCAAGGCCCAGGGTGCCCCCACATCCACCCAAGCACTACCTGGATAGAACCCAGGTAGCCATATCCTACCACCGCTTCCAATCCAAAAGGCTCCCACTTAGGAAACACTGGAGGGAAGATTAAACTAACAGGTTAAAATATTTTTTTAAAACAGTAGATTGTGAGATTAAATAGTAAAACAGTGCTACATTTCTAACACTGATAATATTTAGAATTACTTAGTGTAAAACATTGATAACATTTGTAAAACAATGATAAGACAGAATCAAGATAAAAATGCAAAGCAGATTAATAAATAAACAGTTAAAAGCTAAACTAAAAATTCTATCAAATAAAATATGCAGAGCAATTAAACAGATACTGATAAAAAATAATCAGTTAAAAGCTCAGCTAAAGGTGAATCCTGACCCTCCTCTTAAAAACATGAACGTTCTCTACGGCCCTGAGGTCCTCTAGCAGCCTGTTCCAGAGGTGAGGACCATAATACTGGAAAGACACCTCACCATGAGCGTGTGTCCTGACTTTTGGGATGATAAGGAGACGGCTACCAGAGGAGTGCATAGACCACAAAGGTCCATATGGTAAAAGCAGTTCTGAAAGATAAGAAGGCCAAAGACCTTTAAGAAACTTAAAAGCTATTAAAAGAACCTTAAAATCGACCCTAAAACATACAGGGAGCCAATGCAGTTATTTTAATACCTGTGTAATGTGCCCCCGCCTCCTGGTCTTCATCAGGACACGTGTTGCTGAAATTTTTTAGAAGCTGTAAGCCTGAGATACTCTTATCGCAAAGACCAAAAAGCAGGGTATTACAATAATTAATTCTAGTGGTGATGAAAGGATGCATCATTGTCTACACATTGGCCCAAGAGAGAATGTCGCAGACTCTGGCAATATGCTTTAAGTGATAAACAATTTTAGTAATGTTTTTAATGTGTGGAATAAAAGTCAGCTCAGGGTAAAAAATCACGCCAAGGTTCACTCAGTGTACACTCAGCACCCTATATAGACAGAAAAAAAATGTCGATTTTTAGCAAATTTATTAAAAAAAGAAAAACTGAAATATCACATGGTCATACAGACGTGGACAAAATTGTTGGTACCCTTCATTAAATCAAAGAAAAACTCATAATGGTCACAGAAATAACTTTAATCTGACAAAAGTAATAATAAATAAAAATTATATAAATGTTGACCAATGAAAGTCAGACATTGCTTTTCATCCATGCTTCAACAGAATTATTTAAAAAATAAATGCATGAAACAGGCCTGGACAAAAATGATGGTACCCCTAGAAAAGAATGAAAATAATGTGACCAAAGGGACATGTTAATCCAAGGTATGTCCACTAATCAGCATCCTAGGTGTCTACAATCCTGTAATCACTCAGTGGGCCTATATATAGGACTCCAGGTAGTCACTGTGTTGTTTGGTGACGTGGTGTGTACCACACTCAATATAAACCAGAGGAAGCAAAGGAAAGAGTTGTCTCAGGAGATGAGAAAGAAAATCATAGACAAGCATGTTAACTGTAAAGGATATAAGACCATCTCCAAGCAGCTAGATGTTTCTGTGACTACAGCTGCACATGTCATTCAGTAATGTACGATCCATGGGACTGTAGCCAACCTCCCTGGACGTGGCTGCAGGAGGAAAATTGATGACAGATCAAAGAGACGGATAATCCAAATGGTAACAAAAGAGCCTAGAAAGACTTCAAAATAGATCCAAGCTGAACTTTATGCTCAAGGAACATCAGTGTCAGATCGGAACATCCTTCGCTGTTTGAGCCAGAGGACAAATCATTAAAAAAAAGACTGGAGTATGCCAAACTACATGCTGACGAGCCACAAAGCTTCTGGGAGAATGTCCTGTGGACAGATGAGACAAAAATGTAACTTTTTGCCAAGGCACATCAGCTCTATGTTCACAGACGGAAAAATGAAGCATATCTAGAAAAGAACATGGTCCCTACTGTGAAACATGGGGGAGGCTCGGTTATGTTCTGGGGCTGATTTGCTGCATCTGACACAGGGTGTCTTGAATCTGTGCAGGGTACAATGAAATCTCAAGACTATCAGGGGATTCTAGAGAGAAATGTGCTGGCCAGTGTCAGAAAGCATGGTCTCAGTCGCAGGTCACGGGTCTTACAACAGGAAAATGACCCAAAACACACAGCTAAAAACACCCAAGAAGGGCTAAGAGGAAAACACTGGCCTTCTATGAGCCCTGATCTCAATCCTATTGAGCATCTTTGGAAGGAGCTGAAACGTGCTGTCTGGAAAAGGCGCCCTTCAAACCGGAAACAACTAGAACAGTTTGCTCATGAGGAGTGGGCCAAAATACCTGCTGAGAGGTGCAGAAGTCTCATTGACAGTTACAGGAATCATTTGATTGCAGTGATTGCCTCAAAAGGTTGTGCAACCAAATATTAAGTTGTGGGTACCATCATTTTTGTCCAGGCCTGTTTCATGCATTTATTTTTAAATAATTCCGTTGAAGCATGGATGAAAAACAATGTCTGACTTTCATTGGTCAACATTTTTATTTTTTTTATTTATTATTACTTTTGTCAGATTTAAGTTATTTCTGTGACCATTATGACCATAATTTTTTCTTTTATTTAATGAAGGGTACCAACAATTTTGTCCATGTCTGTACGTATTCAGACCCTTTGCAGCGACTCTCATTTTTAACTAACATACTGTCCATTTCTTCTGATCCTCCTTGAGATGGTTCTGCTCTTTGATTGGAGTTCAGCTGTGTTTAAATAAACTGATTAAACTTAGGAAAGGCACACACCTGTCTATATAAAACCTTACAGCTAACAGTGCATGCCAGAGTAGACAGAACCGTGGCAAGGCACAGATCTGACCAAGATTACAAAATCATTTCTGCAACACTCAAGGTTCCTAAGAGCACAGTGACCGCAATAATCCTCAAATTGAAGAAGTTTGGAACGACCACAACTCTTGCCAGACCTGGCCGTCCAGCCAAACTGACTAAACGTGGGTGAAGAGCCTTAGTGAGAGATTAAAGAAGAACCGAAAGATCACTGTGGCTGAGCTCCAGAGATGCAGTATGGAGATTGGAGAGAGTTCCACCAAGTCAACTATCACTGCTGCTCTCCACCAGTTAGGGCTTTATGGCAAAGTGGCCCGACGGACTCCTCTCCTCAGTGCAAGACAAGAATAAGGTTCCTTGGTCTGTTGAGTTCAGGATTGAACTTTTTAGCACTAATACTAAGTGTTATGTGTGAAGATAACCAGGCACTGCTCATCATCTACCCAAAACAATCCCTTAAATTGTAACATGGAGGTGGGAGCATCATGTTGTGTGGGCGCCTGTTCCTATGTGCAGGTGGATCACTGACTTCCTGACGGACAGGAAGCAGATGTGAGGCTGGGGAAGAATGTCTCAGACTCCCGGATCATCAGCATCTTCTAGCTCCTCTGTTCTTCTCCATGTACACCAACTGCTACACCTCTGACTACCAGTCTATCAAGCTAATTAAGTTAGCAGATGACACCAGATAACACATCTGGTGTCCTGGTGCAGCCGCAACAACAACCTGGTGCTTACGCCCAGAAGAGCCCCCCCCCATCATGACTTACTGACATTCCCATCACCACTGTGGACTCATTACGCTTCCTGGGTACCACCATCACCTCAGTTGTAGAGAAGGCCCAACAGAGGATGTTCTTCCCATAACCGCTTATGAAATTCAAGCTGCCAACCTGACGATGATGATGCACTTCTGTAAGCATCGAGTCCATCCTCACCTCCTCTATCACCATTTGGTATGCTGGAGCCCCCATTAGGGACAAACAGAGACTGCAGCGTGTGGTGCGCTCTGCTGAGAAGGTGATGGCTGCAGACTCCCATCTCTAGAGAGCCGGTACACCTCCAGGACACTGGGGCATGCAGCTCAGATCACAGCTGACCCTTCTCACCTGGACACAGATTGTCTGACACGCTCCCCTCAGCATGAAGGCTCAGGTCCACTTGGAGCAGAACCTCTCGCCATAAGAACAGTTTCTTCCCCTCTGCAGTTGGACAAATGAACAATGACCCTAAGACTGTTCCCAATACCTGCTCTGTCCCAATCACATACCCTGTGTTGTGTTTTTTCCATCTGTCTGTTTTTTGCGCGGATCATCACCTGCACTCATGTATAGATGCTTCCTGATGGATAAACTCATCAGGAAGGCCAGCTCTGTTCTAGGATGCACCCTGGATCCAGTGCAAGTGGTGGGAAACAGAATGATTCAGGTCAAAATAACATTTCTGATGGACAGAGTCTTCCACCCCAAGCATGTAAATGTTGCTGAGCTGCAGAGCTCCTTCAGTGACAGACTGCTGCATCGTAGATGCATGAAGGAGTGTTTCTGAGGTCCTTCCTCCCTGCAGCTGTCAGAATGTACAATCAAAACTGCTCCCAACAAACATAGATCTAATTGCACTCATCAACCGAACAACATCACTACTGCTATCACTTGAACATTATTTTCCCCAGTCTATATGTACTAACTTATTGGAAGTTTACAGTAAGATTACAGGTTTACCCTTTAATGAACAGTATAATGCACAATCTGTACTTTTCTAACTTTTCTAAATATATTCTGATTATTTAAACATCTTTCAGTATCCTACTCTGTTTGCACGCTATAACCTGGGTTTACCACTTTCTCTGTACGTAACCTTAATAACTGTACAGTACTCTGTTTTTGTTACTCTTGTGCATGATGTAAAATTTTTTCTTCTGTAAAAATTGTGTGCGTTTCTGTTCTGTGTGGTGTTGTGTTTGTATATGTGTTTTTTTTGCTGCTGTTACAACCAAATATCCCCTTGTGGGACAATTAAATGATTATTCTATTCTATTCTATTCTAGTCTATTCTAGTCTATGTTTGCACAAAGTACCAAAGCAATTTTCTAATGTTGTAAATCTGCTCAACATTTGGCAATAAACCCTTTCTGATTCTGAAGTAAAGATGAATGCGGCTAAGTACAGAGATATCCTGGGGAAAAAACACCCTTTCAGAGTGCCAAGGACCTCATTGGGCCTAATGTTCACCCTCAAAAGGACAATCACCCCTAGTACAAAGCTAAGAAAAGAGAGGAGTTTCTTCGGAGCAACTCTGTGACTGTTCTTGACTCACCCAGCCAGAGCCCTGACCAAAAACCTAATTGAGCATCTCTGGAGAGACCTGAAAATGGCTGTCCACCAACGTTCACCTTCCAACCTGACAGAACTGGAGAGGATCTGCAGGACGAAATGGCAGAGGAACCCCAAATCCAGGTGTGAAAAACTTGTTGCATCATTCCCAAAAATGTTAAGATGTAAAGATGGAGTTCTGAGTGTACATTAATGAGAAATAAAATGACCTTTTTTTATTTTAGCAACTTGCTGCAATGAAACAAAGAATGAAAAATTTAAAGGGGTCCAAATATTTTCCGTACCCACCCGTGAATGTCATATGTAAATATCATAGATGCTATGGTAATTCTCCTGTAAATTGACTGAGAAGCCTAAATGGGTCATACTGGTATAAATGCTTAGTAGACAAGAATGACACATTCAAAATGTTGAACGGGGAAAAAAAGCACACCGTTGCTGCAGCTGCAAGTCTTTTGAGGGGTATGTCTCTGATGCCTCAAACTAAATGGCCAGGCAATTTTATTTGAATAACACACCTTCAACAATAGGGTAATTGAAGGAGCCTTACACAATTGGACTATAAGTAAAAACAGCATCTAGCATACACAGACAGTCATTAATAACAGACAATAACATGACAACAACTAAATAAGAGCATTTAACACACAAAGAACATATGGTATATGAAAAATCACTCAACGGCAGCTCTAAACAGATGGGGTTTTATTCTTGATTTAAAGGAGCTCAATGATTCAATAGGTTTGTAATCGTCTGGAAGTCTCCAGATTTGAGGAGCATAGAAACTGAAAGCTGCTTCTCCATGCCTAGTTCTAATTCTAGGTATGATGAGTACATTAGAATTAGAGAACATGAGTGGTCTGTGTGAAGTTTATATCCTGACAGTAGATCTTCAACATATTTTGTTTCTAAGCTACTCATTGATTGATAAACTAGTAAAAGTATTTTGAAGTCTGTTCTCTGAGCTAAAAATGCTGCCTGGTCAGATTTATTGGAGACCATCTGTGAACAGTCTTTTCCAAGTCTTGCCACAATTTATCAGTTGGACTTGAACTGGACTATGACTGAGTTGAATCCCAACAACACATGCTTCACAGTGGGTATCACTGGAATGGGAGCAATTTAAAATGAGATTGTGGACAAAAGCCTCCTGACAGTGAGAACATTGCAGATGAAAGGTGTCTGGATTTTCCCGCATGTCAGTGATCCCTAACACAAACACACCACCATGAGGAACGATGGAGTTGCTACGTAAAAATCTTTTCAAGGTTCTGGAGTGGCCTAGCCAGTCTCAGGACCTCAATCTAACGGAGAAACTGTTGACGGAGGTGAAAGTCTGTGTTGCTGAGTGACATCCCCAAAACATCACAGCTCTAGAGAAGATCAGCATGGAAGAATGGGCCAAATAGAAGATTTTGGACTAGGAACCATGGGTTCGAATCTTGGCTGGTCACTCTCCGAATGCACCTTTTCCATGCAATCGTAACTATTCTTTGAAAACGTAAAGTGATAAAAATCTAAACACACTTATTGCACTGTTAAATTTACTTAGTTTGTTTCTGTGTGCTCTAAATACTGAAACAATATTAAAGGAGAGTACAATTGCTAAACAGACATGTGGCTTAATTGGTTGCAAGATGTATGCAATATGAAATAACTACTATTTTACCCAGCTATATGAAGTGCAGGTCAGTTCATAGCAGCAGAACAATTAACAGAAATCAACTCAGAGGCTTCTAACTTGCATCCTGCCTGTTTAGTAGCCATATGAATTTAGCCTGTGCAAGGTGTTATTAAATTAAAGTATGACTATACCATCTGAAAACTTTAATTAAAACTTTTCATCACAAAACCCTCCAAATTGATTTGTTTTCCTACTGTTAGTGGAAGGACTAATTCAAAAATGACTTCAATAAACCAGCAAATAGTTTCCCCCAACATTTCTCAATAACATTTTGTAGTCATTAGAGAGGCATTCTAGCCAATCAGACGCAAAAAAGGTGGGACTAGATGCTCAAAGAAATAACTAATCATGTGAAAGAACTTCTATCCAATAAGAGGCGAGGAAGGCAGGACCTGCCCCCATACAGTTATGATTCCAATATTTGTGGGCAGGTGTTACACCATCTACTGTGACCATCATATTCTGTGAGTCTGGGGGGAGCTTTTTTACTGATTACTCAGTAACACACTTGTTCCACTTTGTAAAATCATTAATGCCATTATTAAAATCTGACATGAGGTGAACACTGTTTTGCAGAGGGTATGGAATGATCACATGATATGATAGGACATGTAAACTGTTAGAATTCAGTCATCATTACTGTCAAACCAATGAATTTTACAACGTATCTATGCAGACTGTCCCTGAGAAAGAGAGAAGCAGTGAGTGCTTCTGTGGGAGATCAGTGTTGTGGCAGACAGTTGCTCATCAGGATCCAAAAAAGCAAATCCAATAAACTGAAAAAAGGAGGAGTGGATCGCACTCTGTTGAATAAAAGTACTTTATTTAATCTAGAGGGAAATGCCAACACGTTTCGACCGCACGAGCGGTCTTCTTTAGGGCTTACCCTGGGGTCACCTTTACAATCAAAACCAATGAATTTTGCAACGTATCCATGCACAACATCGAACACACAACACTTTATTTCCTTCTGGGATCAATAAAATTTTTGAATTGAATTGAATTGCAGAATCTGTCACCTGAAGAAAGTTTGTACCCTCCCAAACTCCCTCTTTCATGAGTGATGGAGTGGTCACATAATGTGATAGGAGTATCCATGACAATTGGTGGCCTATAAAAGTATTAACAAAACAGTGCCACTCAGTCACAGAATATGATGGTCGCAGAAAATGGTGTAACACCTGTTTGATATTTGAGCTGCAACGGCCGGGCTATGGCAAGAAGAGTTGTAGTACTGTACCATGTGCAACTAGGCAAAAATGAGTTCCTAGTTACAGTATTTCTGCACTAGTTTGGCAAAAAATCAAACTTGTAGGGGAAAATGATTAACTAGTTCCTCGTAGTTGCATACACTTTGGCAATGAAAACAATGGATATAAGGATACAAAGTTTTTCCCAAAATGGCTTACCATACATCAGCTGCCAGCTAGCTTTTCAGTGGCGTTTGAAAGGGGAAATAGATAGAGTTGCGCTGAGAGGACTAAGATTACACGTGCGGAAAACTAAAACAGACGACCATACCATTTTTGCTCTTTTGCAAAAATGAGCACGACGACAAGCTTGTGGGTTGTGACAGCTAACGATGACACTGAAACGGCTAAGACAACATGTTGAAGTCTCCTCCTGGTGGGACAGACCCAGGACCTGCTGGAGGGACTATGTTTTTCAGCTGGCCTGGGAATGTCTTGGGATTCCTCCTGAGGTGCTCGCTAAAGTGGCTGGGGAGAGGGAAGTCTGGGTCTCTCTGCTTAAGCTGCTGTTACTATGAACCGACCACCGATAACGTAGAATATTTTGCCACATTCATTTTTATTACTACGATTATAAGTGGTCCAGGATCTGCTATTGAGAAGCATCGTCACAGCACAATGCTGCCACCACTGTGCTTTTCAGTGGGAATGGTGTGTTTGATATCTGCCAAACATAGCGTTGTGTTTGTTTGGTGAAGAACCTGGACCTCTCTGTCTGCAGAGTCAGGCTGCTGAAGCTTGTAACTTAGCTTGTCATTCATCATAGTCATAGATGTCCTGGTGAGCTCTCTCGCTAGTCTTATTCTTGCATGGTCACTCAGTTTGCGAAGACAGTCTCTAGACAGATTTAAAACATGGACCATGTTCCTTCCTTTTCTTGATAATAGACTTAACTGAACTCCAGGGGATGTTCAGAGCTTTAGAGATTATTTTGCATCAATCGCCCGACTTAAACTTTCCAATAATCTTTTCTCATTTTTGCATTGAATGTTGTTTTTCCTCCATACTGTGATGTGGTTGCCATGATTACCAGGGAATGGAACTTTCAGTGCTCAGGTGATGCCCTTTCCACTCATTGTGAGAGTACTAGCTCTAACCAGATGAATATCTGTTAAATTAGGACAGTCACTTTAGACGGGGTGAATAATTATGCTATCACTTTTTAAATTAAATATTTTTGTCATTTTGTAGAAATTATTTTTCACTCTGACATTGAAGGGTTCTTTCTTTGTAATGTTCTTATTTTGTAAAAAAAAAAGGAACATTTTGTCATTATGCTTTGTAAAAGGGATGAAGAGTATAAAAACAACCAAGTAGGTGAATGCTTTTTATAGGCACTGTATACTGCCCTTTATGGCCAAAAAGCCATCAGAGCCCCCCCTCAGAGTGCTTGGTATCTTACACAGAGTCAAGATCTTAAAATGTCCTATTTAGATTCAAGTTTACCTAGAATGAACCTCAGATAAAATAAAAGATCCAATTCTTTCTGGGGACAAACCAACTAAAATAAAACTTTTAACAATGGGTTGAAAATTTGAAGTAACTGATGTTTCACTAAATTCCTTGCAGTTGGTGTCCTATTAATTATTCAGATTGAGTGTAAATGAATAAAACTCTGATTTTGTCCCGACTCCAACTTGGATTAGTCATTTTTTATTTGTTTTTTAATTTTGCAAGCCATTTGGGAGCTAAAAAATAACATGTTTAAATAGATCTTGTTTATAACTTTCCCAAATGAATGATCAAATAACTATTTTGGATTTTAGAAGCTGCTCAGATTTATATATTGAAATGTACGTACTAAAAGTTGGCTTTTCTGTTTTCCAAGAAAACCCCTAGGAAATACAAGTTAAACCGTTTGCATGATTCTTTATTTGACTCTTTTCCACTTTAGCCATTAATTATCCTGAACACCATCATTTGAACGGTGAAGAAGTGAACATATTTAATCAAATCATGAGCAGAAGTGTGGAAAATGTGCCTCAGATAACCACATACACTGGTGGAAATCAGTAGGATTTAGGAAAAACAGTTTATTCAGCATCAGAAGGCAGAAGAGGTCATGTGTGAAGGGTCAAATGGGAGATTGGGTTCATTCTATGGGTTGGCTGTTACTGCTGAATACGGCGGATGGACTGGATCTGAGGTGTCTGGCATTGGGAGCCAAACTCCCTGAAGTGCTTGTACTCCCCAGAGTGACGATCACACTCCATAATATACTGGTAGCCACGATAACCAGGGTACTGGTAGCAGACAAATCTGTGGTGGGAGAGGAGAGAGGGGAAAGAAGGTCCAGAATATGAACATGTTAAAACCTGAGCAGGATATAATAAAAAAGAGATGGATAGGAAAGCAGCTGGGAACACTCACGCTCCTGACTGAACCCTGAAAGATCCAACTTCATTGTTGCACCAACCCATGGCCTGGAGGGAGGGATAATCGTCACTAAGCTCACCCTTACGACCCATGAAGTTCTCACGCTCAAAGATAGTCATACGACACTCTCTGTGGTTCTGTGGGGGGGCAGAGAAAACACTCCAGCTGTTGGTCTAGTCAGACAAGTCTAAAGTAATTATCCAAAGTAATTACCTGTGTCACAGTTTAACAGGCAATAACTTTTCTTTGTGCAAAATGGGTAACAGGCGAGGAGTGACTTACAGCACAGGCGATAGGTCTGAAGGAAGTCATCCTCTCAATGTGATAGGCATTGCTGCCTCCAAAAGCATCACACTGGGGGTACTCTCCCCTCTCCAGGATGAACTGCTGTCCCTGGTAGGAGGCGTGCTCATAACCCACCCAGCTGGGACCAAGCAAGGGAAAGCAGCTCTCAGTTAGTACCGACAATCTCAGTGTGCTATTTCTGTTTTCCACATTGAGTTTTGCGACAGAGCTGCAGTTTGTGCTGCCCGTGTCGAGCAGATGTACTCACGCTCCACTCTCCACCCTGAGGGAGCGCACAGTCTCGAAGCCGAACTCCATAACGTTGCAGCACTCAGAGGTGAACTCATGGCGCCGGCCCTGGAAGCACTCCTCATCGTAGACAATGATCTGTTCGGGAGACAAAGACAGGCAATACAGAGGCTGATCTGGACCCAGAATAACATAATATCTCACAAATTCACAGCAGTTAATTTTGCTTGCTTGTTCAATCATTAGAGTCGCCAGAGGAAGTCCCTGCTTTTGGTGTACCAAAAAGATTTCAAAAGCCCAGGTGATGTCATAGTCTACTCCAACACCTGTGGACTCACCTTCCAGTGGCCGGAGAACTTGGTGCAGTGGTGAGTCATCTTGTCTGGCTGGAAGAAGAAGGTGGCGGGAGGTCAGCGCAAACAATCTGCTTTAATCTGAATGTAGAAAAGCAAAATACTGACAACAGCTTGGAAAACTTGGAGATATTCACGGATATTCTCAATAGGAATCAGGAGAAGAAACTCTGACGTGACACTACACGCCAACCAGTCCTGCCATCTGTTTTTTTATTTTCTGCCAAAAATAAACCTCATATTCTGAGTAAGTTTGTTGAATATTTAGCAAATGAGTGAAAATCCTAAAAAGCTCCTACAGTGCAATAAGGATGATGCACTTGGTTGGACTATACCACCAGAACTGTTGGCATTCATTAATTGTTGTCCATTCACCACTTTTTTTTTGCCCTCCCCTCACCCAGTCTATCGCTTCATCAAATTCTCTGTCCATTTCCTCAGTGAAAACGTTGAACCCATTGAAATGTAATCACCACCGCTGCTCTTTATCTCACCCGTCGGGTGTGGTGATGGCCCTAGAGCCCTGAGGCCCATACAGCTCTGCTGTTTTCAAGGCTGGGATAAAGCAGGGGGTTGAATACACACCAGGTGCGCTGTTGCACCCTGGCTGCGCTATCCTGGCTGTTTGAGGAACAGGGGGACTCACCTTGCTCTGATGCCCTTAGGTCCTGTTGTCAGAGTGAGAGGAGCCACGCGCCCCCACCCTTTTAAAGCCTCCCCTGACGAGAGGTCATGCTAAAACCCCCGGCTCAGCAGCAGGGAGGGGCTTTGCTTTGTCCACCCCCAGTTTACCCCAACCCCGTTGACAAAAGCATGGTTAATCTGTGAAGAGACAGAAATGCAGACACCACATTATCACCGACACTGTGTTGTAGGAATATAAGAGCGACAAGGCTGTGAAAGCTGAGAAAACACTGAGGGCAAAAGACACAAGAAGGGTTGGAGGAGGGAGAGAAAAGATCCAGCCCAGCGCTATATGACTTCTTTTTAAATCAGATCACATGTTGTGGTACTTTCAGACAGAATTTTCCTGGCAGTCATTTCTGCTTTTAAATTTACTTTTTGAATTACAAAATCATCAGCAGAGCTACAAATGTCCTCCTTCATCCTGCCGTCACTCTAATAAAAAAATAAGTTATGTTAACACATGGTGTAATTGCCTTTAAAAGGTGAGTGAAGCAGTCCTAGCCCAATGTTGCATGAGGCCCTAAGCAGAATTTCACAAAAACTGGGCTTAATATCATTTGCCACACACGTCTGATTACATCCAAACCAGTAGAATCAAGAAAGGACATAATCAGAACCTGCCTGACAACATGATGTAGGCCAAAATTTTCAATGAGCTCCAGATCCTAATTTAGAAAAACAAAAATCAAAAACAGATGAGAAACAGGTTTCAAAAATATTTTTTTTAGATTTAGAGTTCCAGAAACTCCTGATGAGACTTGTCATCCACACATGGAGAAAGCATGGAGGAGTGGTGAACCTTTCCAGTAGTGGTCAGCCTACCAAATCTACTCCAAGTGCACAACTCATCTACAAGGTCACAAAAGAACCCCATACAACTTCTGAACTACTTGCAGGCCTCAATCACCTCAGTCAGTCAGCGTTACTAATTCAAAAGCCCACAACGCTTTGACAAAGAACATCTTCATGACAACATTTTCAGTGGACTGACAAAACAAAAACCGAACTTTGTGGAAGGCGCATGTCTATCACAGCAATTTCAGAAAAATTTCATTATGATGTAATTATGCCAAAGGGAGGTGGTAGCATGATAGTATGGGGCTACTTTGCTGCTTCAGGACCGACATACCATAGCTGACAGAACCACAAATTCTGCTATCTGTTAAAAAATCTAGAAGAAAAATATCCAGCCATTAATTTGTGATCCTAAGTGCAACAGCTCTTGGGTCAAGAAGCAAGGCAGTAATCAAATGTCAACAAATGAAGGTTTTGGACTGGCATAGTCAAAGTGAGGACATGAGTCTGACTGAGGTGACTTGGCATAACCTTTTCATTTCATTTCGTTTTATTTCGTTTCACACATGGTAGTGTACACTAGTAATTTGGTATACAAAAATCTTCCTATGTTTAATGTAACACTACAACCGTACCTAAAAAGGAGCAGGAAAAATAAATTCTTATTAACACCTGCCCCCTATCCAACAATAAGAATCCAATAATTATAGTACGAGTGGGCGCTTACAACCAAAATGTACACTCTCTCGCCATTCTATACAGAGTAGCATCAAAATAAAACAAAGAAATCATCACAATCAAAATAAGTAATACCTCAGAGATAGGACATTTAAAAGGAAAATTATGTCTGTACTTAACTCCTGTTATTTCGTCTTTTCTTTATTGATTTATAATTTAATACTTAAATCCTGTTTTAAATTGATAAATACTTGTACAACCCTTAAAGTAATCATGTAGCAAATTCCATATTCATATACCTATAACTAAAGGACACATTTGCCTTTGTGTAGTCCGAGCAAACTTATGCTTAAAATGAAACTTTCTTTTATTATCCTCACTTTCTGGACTCAATGCAAATAGTCTTTGAGTTTTAAAAGGAAGCAAATAATTTTTTGCCCTAAACAAAATTAATAACGTTTGTAACTTCACTGTATCTTCTAGTTTTAATAGTTTATATTTCATAAATAAACTGTTTATGTGTTCTCTATAGTTTACATTATTCTAAATTCGTATTGCTCTATTTTAAAGTAGGTATAATGGTTTTATACTAGTGAAGTATGTATTCCCCCATACTTCCCCACAGTAAGTAAGATACAGTGAAATTAATGTAAAATATAATATTTGCAGTGCTTCATAATTTAAATATATCTCACTTTACTCAAAATAAAAATGCTTTTTTTTTACACGTTAACCGTGGTATTTCCATGTTAAGTTGTCATCCACTATTATACCAAGAAATCAAAGCTCTGTAACTCTTTTAATTAATACTCCAACTATTGTTATTACAACCTCTTCATCCTTGGCACGATTTCCAAAAATCATGAACTTAGATTTTACCAGATTTAGTAATAGCTGGTTTACAACAAAACATTTTTTTAGTTTATCCATTTCAAACACCATGCTTTCAGACATTTTTTTCAGGCTCTCTCCAGAGCAATAAAAGTTTGTATCATCTGCACAACACAACACAAAATTGAACATTCTAGACACAGACACAGACAGAAATTGAAAAGTTTAGGTCCCAAAACAGAACCTTGAGGGACGCCAAATCCTATTTTTATTTTTTTCAGATGAATGTCCTACACACTGAGCATATTAAAGCCTGTTGTCTAAATAACTTCTTAACCATCTTGATTAGAATTTCTGTAAAACTCAGATTGGTAGAGAATCGAATTACCTTCTGCTGACATGTTTCGGCGTTACACTTCCGCCTTCATCAGAGCTATCGTTGATCGTGTTGTTGCCTCCGTTTATGTGTGGGCAACTTCTTAACCAGTTCAGTACAACTCCTCTTATACCATAAGTCCTACACTTAGAAATCTAAATTGGAGTGTTGCAGAGTGTCGAAAGCTTTTTTAAAATCAATAAAAACCCCTATTGTATATTTATTGCTACGTGTTGCTGATGAAATATCCTCACACATGTTGATTAATGTTGTTGCTGTTTACCTATTTTGTCGAAATCCATACTGACTTTCACTTAAGAGTTTGTGTTTTTCTATGAAGCTATCAAGTCTTTGCGCAAAAAGTTTTTAGAGCACTTTATAAAACTGTGAGAGCAATGACACTGGTCTGTAGTTGTGGTAGCTATGTTTATCTCCGGATTTATAAAGTGGTAAAACCTTTGTCACTTTCATTTGCTCAGGAAATATACTGGCTTGGAAAGAAAGATTAAAAATAAAACAAAGGGATTTGGTTATACAATCAATAGTCTTTTTTACTATGAATATATCTAACCCATCACTATCTGTGGAGGTCCTATTTTTTAGACTTTGCTACCATTGATATAATTTCTTTTTCAATAATTTGTCCTAAGAACATAGACTGTAAAACTCTGCCATATCCTTACCATTCATTTTGTTCTGGTTCCTCCTGTTTTTAATTAACTCAGCCAAATTTGATCCAATATGAATAAAATATGAATTGAATTGATTTACCACCTCATTCATATCTTTTACAACGTTATTAAAGTAGGAAGGCAAATTTGTGGATACAGATTTAGTACCCATTACTTTTTTTATGTTCTAGGTGCCCTTAATATTTATTTTTGCAAAGTGGTTTATAATAATACTCCTTCTTGCTTGTCGCATAATTTGTACAAGCTTATTTTTGTAAACTTTATATATAAATTCGGCAATGTTTGCTCTAAATTTTATATAATCTGTGTACAATATGTTTTTCTTTTTGCATGCATTTTCTAGCCCTTTAGTTATCTATGGTTTTCCAAAGACTTTCTTTTTCTTTTGCTGATATGTTACCCGCAGGCAGTGTTTTTCATACAATGCCAAGTAGATGTTTAAGAACGCCTGATATGCAGCATTTACATTATTTACATAAACACCATTCCAGTCTTGTTTCAAAAGGTATTACCTAAACGTATCTATTGCCTCGTCTTTTCTTATCCTTATATTGCTTTTCACACTTTCCTCCTCTTTTCAAATAATTTTGTAATCTAAAGTAACAAAAACAGGCAAGTGGTCACATTTATGACAAGACCACTTGCAATGTTGTTCTCCAAGCTGCTAATGAAAACATGATCAATTAAAGTAGCTGAAGTTTTAGTTATTCGACTAGGCTTGGTAATCAGTCGATAAAACTCTTCCATACATGAACTCAAAAAAATCTGATGATGCCTTATGACTGGATACATTTAATAAATCAATATTATAATCCCCACAAGTGCAAACGGTCTTTTTTCCCTTTGCCTTACTCAATATATCATCTATTGCATCTGTAAATGTTTCTATCATTGTCCTGGGTATCCTATATATACAAGTCACAACTATATTACAACTTCTTTCCATTTCTATTTCTACAGTCACACACTCCATCAAGTCATCTACAGCCACAGTCATGCATTCAATTGGTTTACATTTTAAATCACTATTAACAAAAAGTGCCACACCCCCTGCTTTCTTATTCACTCTATTTATATGGTGTAGTTCATACCCATCAATGTGAAAGTCACATCCCCTTTCCTCATCCATCCATGTCTCCGATAAGGCTATAATTTTAAACTTGCCTTTAAGAATATCCAGAAAATCATTAATCAAAGTAAAAGTTTTGTAAAGGCTTCTAAAATAAAAAAATTAATTAACGAAAACGTGTTATTTAATTCAACACTGTCCGTAACTTGTTCCTCAGTATAATATTCACATTTAACATTAATTGTATTGAACACGTGTATTTCTGGATCGACATTTACTTCATAGTCGTGCGGTTTATGATCTATATCTTCGGTCATTGTAAAAATACTCTTAAAATTTATCTGTCATCTATCCTCATAAAGTACACCATCATCTTCCATATGCTACAGCATTGTTGCTCGGTATGATTAACACTCCACTTGTACCTTTACAGCTCCGTGCGTAACTGTGGCTCCGGTCTATAGGCTCACCATGTCTCTGGGTGTAACGGTGGCATCGTGGGCCTTTTATCCTGGCTCCACAGCAGACTTGGAACTGCTGTCATGCTATTCCAATGAACCTTCGAAAACCGGACACTTTTCCACCTTCGGCATTCCGAGGGAGTGTCTTTTATGATATGATCCCTTGTTAAACAGGTAACCATACGCCTTCTGTAATCCATCAACGTAAATATCATCCTCAGTAGTTTTCCAAATCCTTATCCTTGATCATTATGACCTTGGCCTCTTCTGGTGTTCCATTGAGCTTTATCATAACTTTACAGTTTCTTGTCCACGTTACTTGGATTTTCTTTTCTTTACGCAAAATACGCGCCTGCCTTGCAATATCTGCGTTCTTGTTTGTAAGATGTTAATTTAGGTATACCCCACTTCCTTTCAGTTGTCTTGACTGCCTCAATAGCTCAGTTTTATGTTTTCGATTAACTAATTTCACTACTATTGCAGGAACTGAACCGATGTTCTTTCTGGGAAGGGTGTAACACGCAGCGATGTTGATGCTGTGAATGGTTTGTTTTTTATTCATGTTAAACTCCACAACTTGGAGCTTGGAGTTTGTTGTTCTTCCACCAGGAAGAACAACAAACTCATCTCCTCCAGAGTTCGCCCCCCCACCAGTCTCTGTAGCTCTCGTGTAGCTCCTATGTTTAGTTTTCAGTCCAATAATGATGACGTCCTCCATTCGTGTCTGCTGTTCTACGTCGTCCACTCTGTGTTCTAAGAAATGGATGGTCTTGTCTGTTTCTTTAACCAAGTTCTTTAATTCTTTGATTTGGTCCACCAAGTTTATTAAGATTTCTTGTTGCTTGACTACCCTCTCGACGTCCGTCGACAGAAAATTAATTGACTGTTTGATATCCTCCAGATCTTCGATATTCCTCATTTTTTTTTTGTTTGTCTTTTCTTCAAGCTATTTCCTTTTAGATCTGCTTTAAAAAAAGCTATATCCTTGTTTTATCACAGAATTTTTCCAAGATGCTGTTTGGTTGAAGCTGTGCCATCTTGAATGAGACAAAACCATCATAGAGCCGTTTGGGTTCTTAAAGTGCAACTCAAGCCTAGTTTATACTTCTCCGTCCAAACAGATTGACGCAGTGGCATCTTCCTTCAACACAAAGCTTGTTTGTCACCTACGCAAGGACGGACGGAGTAAGCCTAGTTTATACTTCTCCATCAGCAACTTTACACCCTGACAGAGATTTCTTGATGGAGACGCTTTTCATTTAAACTCTGTTCTCCTTGTGTAGTTGATGGAGAACCTTGGCAGGGCTGGTTTAAGATAACAGGAGCCCATGGGTAAAGAGTATGTAAAGGGCCCCCCATCACATGCCTATGTAAACTCATCCTGGTTGAGCTCACCTCCACCTGGCCAGGATTACAATTCAGATTTTTTCATAACTTGATCAGAAACACTTACTGATACCCATTAATTGTTCTTTCCTGTCTCACTTCTCCTTACTTGTCTCTCAGCGTTCTTTCAGTTCTGTTGCTTTGCAGTTCTTCAGTCTTGCCCTTCTGTATCTTTGCCTATCTTCCTCCTTTTTAACATCCGTATCAGTCCGATTGGTAAAACTGGGCCAATATCAAAAAATGCTATTTATGTCCATCTTTGTAAGAGATTTATGTAATATTTCTAACATTGTAAATATTGATTACTGACCATAACAGCAATAATACCAAATAACGGTATTGCCGAAATTTTCGGATGGGTGCATTCCTACATTTCACTCTGTTTTCCTTCTTGATGTATTGCCTAGCCTTTCTGTCCATCTGTTTGTGTTCATTAAGAAAATGACCAAACTGACATAAGTTCCAAAATGCCAACAAAGTTACCACTGTGTGCTAATCCAATTAATTCATTGTCACCACAGAAAACCAGACCTGTCACACAAAAATTGAATGACAGCTACAACTCTCCTGAGCTGCTTCCGCCAGTAGTATCCACCTCTAGCTGTCCCAGTTTAGCTTTCTGTTGCTACCAGTGGCTGATGCTGATGCAATAATCAGACATGTTTGGTCACACTCCATTCTGGATGTTTCCAGTCAGAGAAATCACTAATGAACTGTATTTATTGTATGGGCTCCAAATAAGCAGAGGAAACAACAGATATTATCTGTGCTCGGTGAACATGTGATCTAGTCTGAAGAAAATTTTCTTCACTTGGGAAGTGATAGCAGCATAACACATCGTTAATAAGAGCGCACTTTACCGCTCAAACCTCGCCACAGGATGAATCTGGACATCAGGTCACCCGATTCTGAAAAGCAGCAGAGTGACTATTTTCATTAGGTTTCCCCCACAATGCTGCATAACATACCGGATAAACCTAGTCTGAGCTGCTGCTACGGCTAGCTTAAGGGCTGAGTAGCTAACAGGTTGGTTAATTGGCTTACAATCATCCACAACATATTCTTTTTCCTGATTTTCTTCCCTACAGTTTACAAAGAACCTGTCAATAGATGACAGACTTCTCAATAAACACATCTTCTAATTTTTATTTCATTTATAGAAACCTCCTTTTTTCGATTAATGAGTACTCCCACTATCCGGTGACAGTCAGCGGAGCCAAGACGCTACTGTCAGGCTTAGGCGCAGGGCACTTTACCATAGTTTCTACAACTGCGTCTTAAGAAATATGCAACTCTCTTAAGGTAAAATAAAAATAGTATGGATCATATCTCCACCAGCCCTCTGCCATATTTGAAAATTGAGGACACTTTTTTTTCTTCCTTAAACTGCTCAAGTGGATCCCCAGTAGGCATGAAGAGGCAAGCAGAAGAGCTCGCATCTTGAATGTAAATATCGTTGATGATCAGGTTAATCCGTCAACTGAGGGGTATGCCTGTGATTGATCAGCCCAACAACCAGAAATCATTTCACCAGAATGGTGCTCTATAGATGCTTTAACCAGTAGTCAATACAGTGTTTGGGGACTACATGCATTATATTGAAAGGACAATTGATATAATATATTTTAGAGATTTTGAACACAAGGAGAATGCTGTTTGTTTACATGCATTTTTAGAGTATTCTATGAGCTACACTTCTAGTAAAAACCTTCACAGCTTAACCAAAATGTGTTCACAAGCTGAAGAAAATAAACTGAAGTTAAACAGAAATCAGACTGCAGTGGTAGACAGACCCACCATGAAAAGTTAGCGCCCCCTGCTGTCCTGGTCATGAATTGCTTTGCAACGCTGAGAACGGAGAGAAAGAAACGGAGGACAATAAAGAAAAAAACATCTCCATCAATACGTCTACACCTGGGTGCAAACTTGCTGACGGGGAAGTATAAACTAGCCATCACCCCCAAATAAACTTTTTTTTCCTGATAAACTGTAGAAATTAGTATCTAGTGCAATCTACCAATAGTGCAGTCTAAATGTCGGAAAATTATTTTTGGTATTTCACTACATTTTAGTACAAATATTAATTTTCTATTAGTGAAGTGTCCTCCTCAGTTTAAAACTTTACATTGCATTTGAATTTCAATTGGGCATTGTTGCTGGCTCCGCCTTTATTGTAGATGTCAGCCATTATTGCTGTTGTCAGCCATCCAGACAAAGGACTGCTTTATGCCATAGTCAGTACATTTACATGCACAGCTAAATGAAGCTTTTTGGAGTAAACAGACTAAGGGCTTTCGTTTACATGTCACTCGTTTACATGTCACTCAGAAAAATCGAATTATTAAATGAATTACTATGAATCTGCGATTATAGATGGTGACATGTTCACCTTTGGGTTAGCATTCTACCACTTAACCTGGACAGAAGCAGCACAGAGGCAGTAAGAAGAGGCTGGCAGGAGTGAAGGAGATGGAGTAAAAGGAGAATATGCACAATCACAAAGCACTGTATCTTCGTCAGTACCAAGATTCACTAATCCACCACATTTATCCTAGCCACCATGTTCCTCTAATACTACCGTGTTGTTGTTAATTCAGATTTCTGCGTCTTGTCATGTCCCGAGGGGGTGTGCGCAAGTATAAGTGGGGGTTTGGTTGCAGAGAAATGTAATTCCCAATCACATTATCTGGGTAGACTTGTCTGATTTGTGAAACGCCAGTTTGGTTCACTTTCGTCGGACTAAGGTGTATACATGCATTTACAGGAAAACACTTCTTCTCCATTCATCATAATGCATTAGGCCTTTTTTGGTTCAGTGTGATGTAAAATATTTGAGAATATTGTTTTTATACTCAGAACACACAAATACACGGTAAATTCTTATTTTATTTTTTCCGCAAAAACAATGTACACAGTGTACATCCCATTCCCAACCAACACAAAGTTGCACATACACTACATACAAAACAACAGAAGAATATACTGTATACAGTTATAGTTTAAAAAAAACTAAAAAAAAAACTATGCTGCATCCTCTCTTCTGTTGCGGTCTGGCCACAGCACCTCATCCACATCACAAGCAATGTTTTCCCTGGCCAAGCAGCGGGGAAATATCGCCTAGCATGGCGATTCCAGCCATGAAAAGCATCAGCTGCTATATCTCCACATGCGTCCTCCATAGCTTGGAGAAGAGGTATATGCGTTTGTTTCCAGGCAGAAAAAAATTCCTCAATGGGATTCAGGAATGGAGAATATGGAGGGAGATAAACAACTAAAAAGCGTGGGTGGGCAGTGAACCAGTTACTAACCAGAGCAGCCCTGTGGAAACTTACGTTGTCCCAAATGACAACGTACCTGAGCTGCTCTGGGCCATCTACCTGATCTGGTGGAATGAGTGTGTTGTGTAGGCTGTCCAGGAATGTGATCAGATGGGCGGTGTTGTAGGGGCCAATGGATGACGCCGTGGTGGGTAATCGCTGCACACATTGTGATGTTCCCTCCGCGCTGGCCAGGGACTTCAACAATGGCACACTGGCCAATGATATTCCTTCCCCTCTTTCGTCTTTTTGTGAGGTTGAACCTATCCTTATCAATGAAGATGAACTGGTGCTCCACTGCAGCCACTTCTAGCTCAAGGACTCTCTGAAACAGCATGACAATATCAAAAATAGACATAGATTGGTCACTATTCTGAAGCACAATCATTATGATTACATTATTATAGTAAAACATGTATAATTTAGTGTATACAGTGTTGAGAGTATGCATCAATTGTGGGACTCACTTGCACATAGTTATATCGCAATTCTTTGACTCTTTCTGAATTGCGTTCAAATGGCACCTTGTAGACCTACTTCATCCATCCAAATAGTAAAATACTGTAAATACAAAGTAGGTATACATTACCTAAATACTTGAAACATACTTTACAGTATTTTTACAGTCCTACAGAACAGTCTACAAGCAGTACTGTACTACTGTACTCATTGAGTATTGTATTGATATGCAGTTCTGCAATTTTTTTAGTGGGAGTTGATTCCTTACCTATTCTCATTTCGGAAAGCCCGGATGATGGATGCTACAGTGTACCTGCTCAAATTTGGCTGTACTCTTTGCCCAGCCTCCCTCATTGTTAGACCATGGTTGACCACATGATCAACCAAAGTGGCTCGGATCTCATCAGAGATTACGGTCCTTGGCCTTCCTCGCCCTCGTCCTCGTCCTCCCCGTCCTCCTCCTCTTACTCTCACTCCTCTGGCTCTGCCTCTGTTTCCACTGTTGGCATCCATTGCTCCAAAACAGAAGAGCTCACCTGTTGCCCTTTTTTGCTAAAGCTCCGATTGCTAATTGTAAAACTGTGTGACGGGTGTTTGCCCTTGTGATGAGTCAGTGTGCATATTTGAATGGCAGTGTGTTTCTTGTGAAAAGAAGATATTTTCTGCATGAAAATTGTGCCAAAAGCAGAGAATTGTGCGTAGTGTTTTGAAAGAAGTGTGTTTTAGAACTGCAATTTGAGTGTAAAGCAGGAACTGTGCTCGAGTTTAGCAGAATTGGTTCAGGGGGTTGGTGAATGAGTTACATGTTGGTGTCATTGTGTCTCAAGTACCAGAATTTATGTGTAAACAATTGAGAAAAACTGTAATATGCTCAATGTAAAATACTTTGATGAATGGATAACATTTCTCCATTCTTCAGAATGACTTAGGCCTTTTTTTGGTTCAGTGTTACACTTACTACAGACTTTACATACGTAAGTCTTGTAAAATATTTGAGAATATTGTTTTTATATTCACAACACACAAATAAATGGTAAAATTTTATTTTATTTTTCCTGCAAGAATAATGTAGCTACAAAGTGTACATCCCATTCCCAACCGACACAAAGTTGCACATACAATAATTTATTGTATACAGTTACAGTCCTACAGAACAGTCCACAGATAATACTGTACTAGTGAGGTCACGTCCACACTAAGCCGGATAACGCCTTAAACGTATAATTATTTAGTGTACACCCCCCTATCGTCCACACTAACCCGGCGCCGTTTAAGGTCTGTGGCCGGATAACTATTAGACCGGTAAGAGAGCCGTGTAAATCTTAAATTCAACGGCTAAATGAGCTAGTGTGGACAGCTTCCCCGGATAATGAAAGGAAGTGGCGTCTATGAATGCTGCGTCAATAACAATACGACACTACAGACAAAGACAACAGCGAAGAGTAATAAATCGATCTCGTCGTATGTCCACACCAAAAACTCTCTCTTCTTCTGAGCAGCTATTGTTCTCTTCGGTTAACAGGACAAGCAGATATGTACTGTGCTGTAGAGCTTCTTGTATATATTATGTAGGCGCTGGCGTCACGTAGATTATACGCGTGTTTCTTGCGCATGCCCAGTATTTGCACAGGTCGGTATGGGATTGCGCAATCATGGGACCTTAAACGGACCTTAAACGGGGCGTAAATGCTCGGCCATTATTGCTGTTGTCAGCCATCCTGTTGGTGTCAAATATAAAATCAGCACAGTCTCAGCCACACCACCATAGCGAGTACCAAGCAAGTGTTGACTCCGCATGTCCTTTGGTCCGCCAGGCAAAGCCTCTTTTTGCCTTGTTTTTTAAACCGGAAATGTAGCTTGCGAAAATTCTCTGGAAAGAGAGTGAGTTAGTCTTTAAGGCTTGCTCACACTGTACATTTTTCAGCTGTGTCAAAGGACCGCTTTATGCCATAGTCAGTTTACATGCACAGCTAAATGAAGCTTTTTGGAGTTATAAGGACTAAGGGCTTTCGTTTACATGTCACTCGTTTACATGTCAATCTAATTATTAAATGAATTACTATGAATTTGCGATTATAGATGGTGACATGTTCACCTTTGGGTTAGCATTCTACCACTTAACCTGGACAGAAGCAGCACAGCGGCAGTAAGAAGAGGCTGGCAGGAGTGAAGGAGATGGAGTAAAAGCAGAATATGCACAATCACAAAGCACTGTGTCTTCGTCAGTCCCAAGATTCACTAATCCACCACATTTATCCTAGCCACCATGTTCCTCTAATACTACCGTGTTGTTGTTAATTCAGATTTCTGCGTCTTGTCACGTCCCGAGGGGGTGTGCGCAAGTATAAGTGGGGGTTTGGTTGCAGAGAAATGTAATTCCCAATCACATTATCTGGGTAGACTTGTCTGATTTGTGAAACGCCAGTTTGGTTCACTTTCGTCGGACTAAGGTGTATACATGCATTTACAGTTTTTCTCAATTGTTTCCACATATTTTCTGAAAGCATGCTGCATTTTCTCAGAACTCTACACATAAATACAAAAAGAACCACACACAAAACCCCTCAATTCTCCTGAAAAATTAAACCTTACATTGAAAACTATGTTATTTTTCTAAAAATGGGATTTTGATGTCAAATGACACACAAACCATCATATGAATAGACATTTATAAGAACCAGCTGAACACTGATGTGGTCAATGTAAAACACTTTGATGAATGGAAAACCCTTCTTCTCCATTCATCATAATGATTTAGGCCCTTTTTGGTTCAGTGTGTTGTAAAATATTTGAGAATATTGTTTTTATACTCAGAACACACAAATACACTGTAAAATCTCATCAGAGATTACAGTCCTTGGCCTTCCTCTTCCTTGTCCTCCCCGTCCTCCTCCTCTTATTCTCACTCCTCTGGCTCTGCCTCTGTTTCCAATGTTGGCATCCATTGCTCCAAAACAGAAGAGCTCACCTGTTGCCCTTTTATGCTAAAGCTCTGATTTCTAATTGTAAAACTGTGTGACGGATGTTTGCCCTTGTGATGAGTCAGTGTGCACATTTGAATGGCAGTTTGAGTGTAAACGAGGAACTGTGCTTGTAGTTTAGCAGAATTGGTTCAGGGGGTTGGTGAATGAGTTACATGCTTTGGTCATTGTGTCTCAAGTACCAGAATTTGTGTGTAAATAATAGAGAAAAAACAGTAAAAGTCTGATGTGATTTGAACTAAGGTAATTGTTTGACTTTGTCTTGCTGCATGCACACTGACTGTGCAAGCTTCACTAAGCTCTAGAAGTGTTTCACAACGAAAGCCTCAAGATTTCAGTGGGTTAAACTTCGATTTCTCACTCTCACTCCCAGGGTGCACTTTCATTGGCAGACAGGGGACTGCAGACCAAGAGACTGCTGATGGCTGGTTTTGGTCATGTGGGCACTTAATAAGCTGTCAGGGAACATCCCACCAAATGGCCACACAAACAGATTCTCATCACATCTTATCATCTTTTTATGAAAAAAAATAAAGAAAAGGTCTGGGGCGGTGGAAATAGCTCAATAGCTCAGCTTAAAACATCCTCAGAAACCAACTATGAGCAAGTGGGATGTGAAAGACAGTAATTGCCAATGGTTGATGGTGGTTTTGTCTACCACAGTTGGCATGGTTATTGGGTTTAGAGGGTAATAGGCCGAGGTTGGTATGGGTAGATTTTTCACTGTAGAAAATAAAATCACAATTTGGAAACTGCCTTTTTTTTGAATTATCAGCTTTCCCTCTATAAAAATGTGTTTCATCAGAAACATTTAAAACAAAAACTGGAGAAATCTGTAAGTGTCAAATACTTGTCACAACTCTTTGCAACTCAAAGCTATGAAGGTTTTTCTTTGTAAAACAGTTTTAAACCAGTCTGTATGCCAAAGAGGCCTGTTTAGACTAAAGCTCTGTTAGGGCTCCTAGATCAACAAGAGGCCCCATTTAACCACAAAAATTACTTATACTTCAGGCCATCCCTGGACTGAATATAAAAATCAACCCCATTTTCTCTTCCTTTCCATATCAGACATTCTTAGTGCAGAGTGTCTTCCCAAACTGAAATCGTCAGTGATATCATCAACATGAGAGCAGTCAGAAACATAAACACATGAGAGGAAGTCATCCATCCAGACATCTGGTGAAGCAGCAGTTTGCCTGCTACAATCACACCCCTTTCCTATAAGCTGCTGTAAGCCAAGTGCTCTGTAACATCAAATTTCAACTACTGCTTAGAAAACTACTTTTTATTAAATACAAGCTTTGGTTTGGGTTAAAAAGAGATCAAGTACTCTAACTGTTTTATTCTGAGAAATCAAAGACTTGGGAGTTAAACTCAGCTCTAACCGTTTTCAACACATTTAGCAGGAACTCTATATCCCAGGCCTCAAACAGGTTTTACCAGGAGACTACAGTTTGTTTTAAGTGATCAAACAGCACTTGTGTGTGGGTGTGGGTGTGTGTATCCTTACATAATCAGCTACTTGTAAACAGGGAAGTCGGAGGCACTTCTTTTATGAGCAACTCAAATTCCTCTGCTTCCTGTGAGCCTAAAAGAATTTCGGCCACTTTGAGGTGTAATTTAAAACTCAAAGCTTTTGCATGTAATACTAGATGCAGCCAACCGAAATGCAAAATACCTTTTCTTAAATTTATAACATTAAATCTACTTCTGTAAGACCAAAACAATTCATTTTCATGTATGTCCTGCCTTGTATGTCATGTATGTCCTCTGTCCTGCCTTGACAGCTTTCTTTGTTAAATCTAAAAACTGTTGGAAACCAAGAAAAAGGGTAGGTATTAATTCTCAGGTGTAACTGACTTTTACAGCTCCTCTTATAACAGATGAAGTTGCTTAATTCAGTACGATTTGGTTTATTTACATAGAGCCAATTAACAACAGATGTAATCTTGAGACACTTTATTTGAACAGTTATTTGAATTTAGTTTCAAAGTTTTGTATTTAAAGATTCCCAGCAGATTGCACCAAGTCACTGTTGTCACAAGTTGTGCCCCATTCATGCTGACACCAACCAAAGCAATCTCTCTGCAACCCCTCGTATTGAGCAAGCATGTAGCAACAGGGAGAGGAAAAACTCCTCTTTAACAGGAAGAAACCTACAGCAGAACCAGAACATGGCTAATGTTCATCTGCCACAACCATCTGGGGGTTCAAAAAGACAGAGCAGAGAGACAGAAACAACAAAAACAACTGATGTAAGAGTACTTTCTATATTAGAGAAAGCAAAAAGTTGATAATAGGACACGTAAGATGCTCAACCACTGGGAGTGTCATCCCAGTTGATGCCCTCCTCCATCAAGGCACCACAGCTAAGTAGGATGCCAAACCAGCTATAGTTTCTATGGAAAAACAGAAATAACCAACAATACTAAAACAATAATAGCCAGTTCAATACAAATGTCATCAAAGGATAGGAAGTCATCATAATCGCTTGGCTTTCTCTTGTAAATGAGGCAGAGCAGAAAGAGGTAGTGTGGCAGTAACGGCAAAAACCAAGGTTCAAAGCTATCCTAAAGTGGATAGTAAAACAATGTTAGTTTTAAAATACTATAGACCAAACTGGGGTCCCGCAGGCCAAAGTTGTCCCCTAAAACACTCAATTTGGCCTGCCCTGGATCCTGCATAAAAATCCACATTGTTCTGACAGTTTGCTAAATAGGTATCATAAATATTTTTCCACTGCTGATGCTGTTTGGGGTAAATGGGCCCAATGAGTATTAAATATATGAGTATATTGGGATGAATTAAGTCCCATCACATGCTGTTTAAATTATATTTGAAATATCACAAATTAGGTTTAACATTTAAATACAGGGAACTACAAGGGGAATGTATAGTAGGTTTGCAAAATAAATCTTTTTAAATGCTCGGAGGAAGAATTTTTGCTTTTATTGAAATCAGTACTTTTTCAAACACTGAATTTTAGATATTTGGTCTAAATGGCTATAAATAACTCATTTTTCATTTTGTTTAATGTTATTTACACAGAAAGGAAGGCTAAATAATCGTTTCATAAATAAAAACCCTTTATTACACTTTACAGTTAGTATTTGTATTTTAAGTAAAATATTACTTCATATGGCCTGTGGCTCTCTGATACCTTCTTATTTTTGCCCTCTGAGGGAAAAAGATTGGACACCCTGTTATAGACTGTGGGGGTTTTGACCCAGTAAGAAACGCCTATTTAAAAACTGACATCCATGATTACAGATTCCGAGAATAAGACAATTGAAGTTGTGAAATATTATCATGCAGGTGTTAGATTAATCCATTCATTTATTTTTTCTGACTCCCTTGATCCTAGTAGGGTCACAAGGGGGCAACCGTCACCACAGCTACGATGCAATGTTCAGATTAGGGCATATTATGTTAGAATGGTCAAGTCAAATATATATGCATCATAATGTATACTATAAAACTTGGGAAATAGTATTCGCTGGAACTCTGTCTAGTTTGACTGAGCTGGAGCTATTTTGCAAAGTTTCTCTTGTTTTACATAGCTGAAAGAGACAAAGCCAAAAAATATTATAACATGTCAACAAAAATTGTTTTAAAAAGAGTTTGCTTTCACTGATCAAATACACACACATCATACAAGCCATACTAAATTGATGGTAAAACATGCTAACACAAAATTCCTTCAAAAATTTGCTGTCTACAGATCATGTCAGGAATGGAATCAATTATCAAAAAATAGTAGAAGACTTAAGGGCATGTACTATTTCAAAAAGGAATTAAAATCTAGTTTTAGCTTTGGATCTACCTGAATGTGTTAGGTATTTTATTCAAGGTTTGAAATGTCCAAGTTAAATACATCTGGCTTTTGTATTTAATCTACAATGCATGAATTTAGTTTGTAAAATGTCATACAGTATTTGTCATTGTGGTATTCTACATGATTATTATATTTTATTAATTTGACCCAAGGAAAGATTAGCAACTACTCCAGTAGAAATTGATTAGGGTCCCAATGTCAAGAACCCATCAGCTCCATCCACATCCACCTGTAAGGTCTACAACCTTTTCACCAATTGGTCAGTTCTAACCATTTAAGAAAATTTCACCCACCTTCACCTCGTTCTGTCATCTGCTTTTACAGCCCAGAACTCCTCCCTCATCAGCATCTCCACGCTAATCGGGGATGTCTCCAGCCAGCCCAGCCGGTTCATCGGCGGTCCAGATCTGTTCGTCCACGTCTTCAGTCACTTCTCCTGCCTTCTCCAGTTTCTGCATCTGAGCGCTTGCTCCTTCAATGAACTATCACTTACAGCTACTGTCTTGATAACAGAACCAGGTTCCAAAGCCTCAGCAGACCTGGATGCCATCAGAGCTGAAGTCAAGGCTCTTCAGACTGACTCAGCTCCAAGGTGCAATTCTTCACTGAGGCGCACGTTTGCCCTGCCAGAATGATGTACAGCAGCTCCTCGTCCTGTTTTTGCATGGCAGAGCAGTGGGATGGTGAAAATGGCATACTTGCAGCAAGATATATGTTTTTCGAGTGCCAACCCTCCACCTATGCCACCTCTGCTTCTACGGTGATGTTGCTCATGTCTCTTCTCACTGGCGAGGTGCATGAGTGTGCCTTTACCATCAACAGTCACCGCTATGCAATGATTATCCCCGCTTCGCTGCAGAACTCCGGAACACCTTTGTCCCACCTTCGAGCGATGTGGAGGCTGAAGTCAAACTCCCGCATCTGCGTCACCAACCAGTCCATAAATATGCAGCAGAGTCCCAGTCTCTGGCCGCTCAGCTTGGCTGGGGAGACTCAGCTCTTCACTCTCTATTCCTGGTACCGTGCAAAAATGGATTAATGAACACAACACTAATGTTTCTGGTAAGCTCCTTGTACCAACTATCTATTGACGATAACCTCAGTTCAAGTTTATGTCTGTACACACCAATGTCCCCACACCTATGTGTGTGTGCGAGCATGCAGGTGTAAATAAGGTTTCCCCATGCAAGTGATTCATAGCTGGTGTAAGGAACCGTCAATCCGTCCTACAGGAATCGACGCAGACATGAAGGAGGTTGGAGACGTATAACACAAGAGCCTCCCAGAGCGCAGGGGCCACAAGCAGACCTGAGCAGGGCCGACTGCCCCCAAGAGAGGAACAGATGGAAGCACCAGGAGAACACCCAGCAGCCACAATGCTGGGGCCCGGGAGGTCGCAGGGATGAGCCCATCGGCTCCGCCGGTAACCCGCTACGTCAGGGAAGGCCCGGCCCAGGACCCAGATGCCATGGGGATCAGAGGCGCCCCGCCCCCCAGCAAGGCCCTGACCAGGGATCGGCCAACAAGGGTACCCCGCTGCCACCGCAAGGCAGGAGGGACCAGCAGCCAGCTGACGGACAACAGACATCACCACCACCCTGGGCCAATCCCCACCGCCAACAACCCAGCCCCATGCCCCCCTGCACGCCAGGGAGCCACAGTAAAAGCCGCAGCAGATGTACGCCCTTTCCAGGCCGCGGCCAGCCTGCACTTGGTCACCCAGATCTACCAGCTCCCGTCCCATGCAGAGTGCCGAGATCAGGGACCCAGCCAATGCCGGACACACCCCCCCCCCCCTAATGAACTGAGCAGACAGTGGAGCCCACAGAACAGGTAGGAGCCTGGGCACCAGAAACGGTCCCCACCGACCCACCGAATGGCACCAACCTATTCTTCAACCCCGGCACCCCCATAAGAGGTTCCCCAGTCAATCCAAGGAGGACATTGGCCTGAAACACCAGCCGCCCGACACACTGGCCCACCCAGGACCAGCCAGGGCCGCATCTGGGCCCCCAGCCCCAGACATCGAGAGCCACCAATGACCAGTGGGCAGGGGAATCTGTCACTGACAGAGAGTGACGGAGGGGAAAAAGTCTGTACTGGATGTGGGGCCTGAGATGCGCCAGGCCAGAGGGCAGCCAAAGACCCAGCCTGATAGGTAGACATGCACATACAGAGACAATCATATGTACCCTCACTTTTACGCACACAAATTCTCACCATCACAGGACACCAAAAAAAAGGACACTGTACACCGATTCATAGAGCCCATACATACACCCAATTTATGTTATGACGTGGTGGTGCAAAGGTAAGACACACCTTTCAGAGACATATGTAGGCGCAAAAACATCTGGCACAAACAGTTTCATGTCTGATAAATCCCACCCACTTATTTGGATGTTCTCCTTCTAACGTTTTTTGCCTTCTGACAGAACATCCACATTGTGGGTTTATGGTTTGTAAATCACCTGCTGGTACAAACCTTTGAAAAATCAAGTTGTTAGTATCAAACATCAGTCTGAGAACACATTTCAGTCACCACTGATAAAGCAAGAGAGCATGAGTCTGACTCCCAGCATGAGCTGTATCAGAGAATGTTTTGGGACTCATACAGATTACATTCCAGGATTAGTTTGCACCTAATCTGCACATATCAAATACACATCTTCACAAATGGAAATCATCACAGCGGAGGTGACATAATCCAGACGTAATCCATCTAACATAATCCCAGAATTATCAGCATGATCAGCAGCAAGCTTTATTCCTTTCCTGGAAGGATCATTGAAATGGAAAGCTTAATTTACAGTGATGTTTTTTTTAAATTAAATATATATCTTTAATTTAATCTTTTTATTTTAAATATTTTGTGTCTCAAGTTTATGAAAGTCTTTTAAAATTTTACTCAATATTTGGTGTCGTGACCAATTGTTTGAAATAGAGAATAATAATTTCTCAGACGGAAGCAAACTTATGTAAAGCTAAAGTGAAGTTAGTAGGAATATTGATTTGTAGATTTAGAAAAATAACACATACTACTTAGGGATGTCACGATTCTCTAAAGCCTCGATTTGATTTTTGATTTTAGGGTCACAATTTGATTCTCGATTTTTTTTTTCATATAGCACAGAGGTATATATGACATTTTTAGATTAGGACCATTGGTTTTATTCATTAAATTTTGTAAAGTAAATCTTATTTCAAAAGATGGACTACATATAAGTCAAGCAATTTATGTTATTCTTGTGTAATGTACCACACTGGCCACTAATGGTCAAATAAAAAAAAGAAAAATATTTACAATAATAGTGTAACAATCTTGTTTATTGGAACACAGCAAACTTAAACGTAATAAATAACAAGAATGATTAGTCACAGAGGGTGACTACAATCTAGTGATTCTTTTTAGTTACTGCAGTGAGCACAACTCTTGAAATAACAGTAGGTTCATTTTTGCTGTCGGAGTTTTAAGGTAATTTGACCGGAATGTCGCGATACCCATGTGCCTCACTTCATTGGGGTGGGCTGACAAGGCTGTTTTTGAGGCAATTTAAGGAACCTATGGAGTACCTGAATAGTTCTATGTACTGACCCGATCCAGTCAGATCAAATAGAAACGCAGCAACATCGCCATACTTTAAATTAATGTTGAATCAGTTATTATTCTGCTGCTCTGTGCACTTTTTATGCTGATCAATGTTATGTGCTGTTTGTGGGTGTCTGTAGCTGACTACTTAAGAGTTAAGAGCTGATTGTGTATGGAGACCAACGGCCCGAGAAGCGAGCAAATGTGAAGCAAACAGTGGACTTCTAGTTTACAACGCAAATGTTGACAACTCACCGGGAAGGTACATTATTTCCACACCGGTGATTTGAGAGTAGCAGGATTTGCTTAAGCTCTGGTCCCGCTGCTTCTTCCTTCAACTGCTCTAGCCATGGTTTAACTGTAGCTTAGCTAATAGCTACTAGCCGCCGTCAGCTAATGTGCTCAGCACAGGTGTGCTCTTCACAGGGGATGCTCTTATTGTGATAAAGCTGTTAATATTTTGATGAGGTATTATTGTGAGTTGTAGGATAACTGGTGAAAGTTAATTGTAGGGAAACCGCAAGGCGTGTTTACTTGTAATAAGGAAATAAATCTGTTATGAGTAAATTTACAATTGCAGGTGGACAAAGGACAAAGTGGACAAAGGACAAAGTTTAAAATACTTTTATTTGTTTTAAGACTCTAAATGACCTGGCTCCCCTGTGTGTGTTGGAGTTAATCTCCCTGCATATGTCAGAGCACTTTGTCCTGCTCACTCCTGTCTATTCATTGTTTGCTCCTGTCTCCAATCTCTGTCACACCAGAAGCTTAGTTTATGCTTCTCTACCTGCGTAGATGTTGAGACACGCCATTATCCATTGAGTAAGAGCTTTCCATCACTCACGCAATCACAGACTGAGTAGAGCCCAATTTTTTAACTATCAGTCAAACGCAACGGAGAGCGCATGACTGTGAAGATCAAGGAGTTCATCGTGGACTTCGGGAGAAATGCTGACCTACATCCACCCCTCCACATCAAAGGGACGGCTGTGGAGCGTGTGAACAGCTTGAGGTTCCTGAGAGTCCACATCTCAGAGGATATCACCTGGACGACTAGTTGCTCCAAGCTAGTCAAGAAGGCTCACCAGTGCCTCTTCTTCCTGAGGAATTTGAGAAAGAACCACCTGTCTTCAG
This sequence comes from Apricaphanius iberus, assembly GCA_028564705.1. NCBI lineage: Eukaryota > Metazoa > Chordata > Actinopteri > Cyprinodontiformes > Aphaniidae > Apricaphanius > Apricaphanius iberus. Next base: position 579,488 of record JAPXFQ010002081.1, read on the forward strand.
ACATCCTGGCAAACTTCTACCGTTGCACCATTGAGACCATCCTGACAAAAAACAAACAAATGGCCGACCAAAAACTCATACCGACAATAATAACATTGAATGCACCACCACTTAAAACCACTGGCACTTTATATAACTACTGTATAATTTATCCACATGTAAAATTTATCCTCATAGCACACTGATCTCAACTGCACTACTGTAAATACTGTATAGACAACCATACTGTACAATACAAAATTAAAATTCTGTTTAGTAATACTCGCAATTGTACATCTCTTATCTGTTATGGCTTTTCACGTGTATAACCTTACAGATAACCTGCTCATAGCCTGTACATAGCTTGTACATTCGCTACAATTATAGTCTGTATATACTCATAGTTTATTCCTAACATAACTTCATACTGTGTACATTTGTAACATATCTATAATAGATCTATATTCTGTAAAATATGGGAATATTATTGCTAAAGCACTTTTGGATCGGTGCAAACTGCATTTTGTTGCCTTGTACTTGTGACATGTGCATTGACAGTAAAGTTGAATTCAATTCTGTCTTACTCTATTGGTAAACCCGACATTAGTCCCAGATTATTTCACGAGAACGGTGCTCTATAGTCAATATGATCAGTAGTCAATACAGCTCTTGGGTACTAGATGCTTTATATTGCAAGCTCAGTGTCTCTAATATCGTCTTTTGAGGATTTCGAACATCATGAGGTGTAGAGAACAACAAAAAGGCAGCTGCGTTTGTTTAGATGAGTTTTTATAGTATTCTATGAGCTTCACTTCTAGTAAAAATCTGTTCAATTTAATCAAAACTCGCTCTCTGTCTGATTTTATCCTTGAGTGGATGTGTGTTTACAACCTTTAGTAAATTAACTCTAGTTAACCAGGGATGTCATTGCAATGGTAGGCAGACCCGCCAGAAAAGGTCTGCAGAACCCTGCTGTCCTTGCAAAGAATGGAGAAGTAAAGAAAAAGACTAAATACTTGTGCATGTAACTTACTCGGTGAAAAGTGTGAACTAGGTTCTTACTTTTTACCTTTTTTATGAGTCAGATGGTGTGTTTTCATTGTTTTTATGTGTTTGGTCCGGCTTCCTGTTTTATTCTCCACCGTTCTGGAGAGTTCCACCAGAGGTCCTTGTTGAGCTGAGAACTTGCCAGTCAGGCCAGGGGCAGAGTCATCTCAAGCAGGTGCAGCTTATTGAAGCGCATCACCAGTTGAGGAAATAGGAGTTGGCTGTCAGACCTTCAGTGCCTGGGTGTTTTATCAGTTTTGGTAAACCTCTCATCCTATGTTTCCTCTGAGACCCCTTGTTTAGTTATCTCCTGGACAACCCTATTATCTCTCATTCCTCCTACCAAGGTTTCCCTTTCTACAACTTCTTCCTGATCAGCTCTCCTGTTTCTCAGTAAGTCTTGATTATCTTCCCTTTCTGACTGCCTTTAAGCATCAAGTCCACCTGTGATCCATGCACCATCAACATGCTTTGCCTGCCCACCATCCTTGTCAGGTTCTCTGCAGGAATTTCCTGCAGATATCCTGAACTCCTTGCTCTCCTTCTCTGACACGCCATATTTAATCTAACAAGTAAGCCTTATTTGAGTATCTTTAAACAATTAAACCCATTCCAGGCTCTGGTCTCACCTTTTTACTTCTCTCCCGGCAGTACCTTTTACCTTTGTTTTCCTGTGCAGTGTTTCTGGCTCCTTTATCGTCATTACATTAACTTGCTTCAATAAAAATTTTATTTTTACGACTGGTGTCTGCATATGGGTCAAGAAACATAATGCAAACATGACAACCTTTCTATTTTACCTACCTGTGTATGTTCTTTACAGCACTTTGTTTGATAATGTCATGAACAGTGCTCTGCAAATAAAATGTGATTGATTGATTGATTGATTGATTGATTGAAATGTCTTCAAGAATAAAAGACATAAATATGTTTATAACTGTCTATCTTGGTTGTTGTGTCCTCTGACAAGACACATCACATTGCCTTCTAGTGGTGGTGAACGGGCTTGGTGGCACCAGTGTTTGGCAGCTTCGCTTCTGTCAGTGTGTCCCAGGACAGCTGTGGCTACAATTTATGACAGTAGGCTATAAAACAATTTTTTTTAAACTTTTGAATGTGGTATATTAGCATGTATGAAGCGTCTCCCTTTAAGGTACAATTTGACACATGACTTTTGACCCTTATAGTTACACCTTATTTTTAGAGTGGCTTGAGTTATCCTGAGCTATTTCTGTCATTATGCTATTATAGGAAAGACTGGCCACTTTTCTTCACTCAACTACTTTCTCTTTGTACTACTCAGTGATTTCATTATTTGCTTTTCAACTGTTAACTTTGTTTTCTATGTGTTTTTCTCTCCATAGAAGCTACACCTGGACTGGCATTCTCCTCAGCTGTGGTGCCTTGTTGGAGGGGGGGATCAGCTGGGATGATGCTCGCAGCAAATGAACACACTCCCTCTTCTGTTATAATTTTTACAACTTTCTTTGATATAGAAACTACTCTTGCATCAGTTATTTTGTTCTTTCTGTGTCTCTGCTCTGTCTTCTCAAACCCCGAGTTGTTCCTAGCAGATGGCCGCTCGTACTGAGCCAGGTTCAGGTTCTCCTAAAGGTTTCTTCCTGGTAAACGGGAGGTTTTTCCTTCCCACTGTCACTATATTCATGCTCAGTATGAGGGATTACTGTGAAGTCATGCAAAGGGTTTCCTTAGATATATATATTTTTAACTGATTGTAATAATGAACTGGAGAATTAATTGGAATGTATAAAAGATTGAATTGAAATGACTAGTAAATAACCTTGAGATATGTGTTGTGAACTGGTGCCAAATGAATTAACAGAATTGACTCAAAGAACCCAAACTATTTTGGTATGCTGACATGGAAGGGAAGCAAATTAGAGCTTGGTGCTCAAAAAGCAAATACATTTAAACCGAATGATGTAAATAACAAAAATAAAGGAGACTTTTCTCAAATGTAACAATCAAACCTCTTAATGTGGTCTTACAAAACACATACAACAATGTAATCATCAGAACAATGTTGCCCAGTGCATCCAAGCAAAGGTGTAAATGAGTTTTAATGGTGGTTTAAACAGCTTATCTTGACTTGGGACTTTTTCTCCCATCAAGACCCAGTAATGGTTGCTACCCCCAACCTTGCTTAAAACATTTTCTGGGTTTTAAGCAAGTGAAATATAAATATGGTATAAAAATTCTACTGAGTCACTTTGTATTTTCACAGTGGGAGGTAAGTCTAGTTGTATATTTTCTGTTTGTTAAATCTTGTTTTGGCTTTTCAGAGCTAAGAGACAGATTTAAATGCCCTGTCTGTGTACGCAGTTCAAGAGCTATTGAATGTGTTGCATTGTTGTTAGCCTGTATAGGTTATTACCTCTTTGTGCCCTCTAGATCTTTGTATTCCTCACGTCCACATACAGCTATGGCTCACAGGCCCAGCAGCCCAATATGGGGTAAAACTGCCTGGGTCAGTGCTTTCCTTTGACAGTGAAATGCTTACAGGCAAGCCAGAGGGGCCGGCAGTGTTTCCAGGCTATGCGATGACCTGCTGGCTTTGGCGCAGGCCAACTGTGATGACGCGAGGCTTTCTATTGTGCTGTGAGCCTATACGTTTGGCCTTTGCCAGAGTATAAAAGCTTGGGTCTAGCTCTGACGGAACCAGCACGATCCAGCCTCCCGGCACTGCAAGCTGTACTAACGCAGGTAAGGACACACAGACACGGCCATACACAGATGAGGATCAAAGCTGTACTTCTAGAGCCAGGGCCCACTCCCTGTCAACCACTAACCGCCCTCAATCTCAGCCGAGGGAAATGACCCAAACAGAAATGTAGCATCCAAATGAGACTAACACAAGCAGCAATAAAACCCAACAAAACATTTCCCAGCAGATTATGTTAATGTTCTGGAGCTCCACCCTCTCTTTCATATCAACCTCTGCGGTCCTGTCTGTTTACACCTCTATTTCTGACCCCCCCCCCCTCGGCTTCCTGCACCCACAGACTCTCCTGACGCCCCTCGCCATGTCTCAGACTGCCAAGTCCGCTTCCAGCCAGGGCACTGATGCCAAGGACAAGGGAGCCCCAGCTCCAGCTGCCACAAGCAAGGCCACCAAGACCGGCGATCCTGGCATGGGATCCTACAGAGTGAGTCACTGCAGCAACATTACGCACATAAGAATACATTTTCTTGTTTAATTGGGACATAGAGGTAGAGTTGTGTTGGATTTCTAAAGGAACTTTGCCAGAATCTGTGTAAAAGTGGAAAAACAAGAAAGTGTGGAAGAAATCGGTTCAAAGCTGTAGAAATGGTGAGGAGAATAATTCAGTAGAAGTCTTAGCCTGTAATATCATTTTCAGGGTGGTAAACTAAGGTCAGGACAGACACTTTATGTTTGTTTTTGTTGTTGACAGATTGAAAAGAAGCTGTTTTCTAAGCACATTAGTGCATATAGCCATCTGAGAGTGGCCTATGTATACTCCAGTTAATTAACTAATTCGTTTAAAGAAGATTAAATAAGGGTTGAGTACACGCAGACTTCAAAAAGAAAAATATTCTAAATATGTGATTAGTATTCATCAATTAGTTTCATTTACCTGTTTAGCAAGCGTATTGAAGTAAAACAAACAATTTTTTCGCTCATAAGTTCAAAAAAAAAAAGGTAAACTTCTTCCGTTAGTCAGGAGGTAGTAACCTTGTTTCTAAATACTTGTTTCATTACAAGAAAAAAGGAATAAAAGTCAAACTTTAGGAGCATAGCATAGTGGTTAAGACCCCATATTCAGAGGCCTCACACCCTTAAAGTGGTTGTCCCATGTTGAACTCCCGCCCCATGGACATTTGCCAAATATTTCTCCCCTTTAAGTAGTATCCACTTCAAATAAAGGCTACTATGGGCACAAAACCTGTTTTAAAATTCTAACTTTATCCATAGTATGTAAAATTCAGCAAAAAACAACAAAAAAACCCAATTTTTTTTTACAGTCGATATATTCATACTGGTTGTTAATCTTTTCTTTAGTAACTTTTTTCCAGACCTTTTGCAAATTCATATCTGTGGAGTTTAACTGGAAACGAATGTGAACAAATGATATTTGGGGGCAAGAACTAATTCCATGCACAGTTTATTCCCTATAAAGCTAGTCATATCATTTTTGATACATATGTTTTTGAGAAGTCTATCTCTGACATAGACAATGATCTCCTCATAAAGATGCTGTGTTGAATTATGAAATAGGTTTTATATTCACATTCATACAATTTTCTAGTTTCAGACTTTAACATGTAGTTTAGTTCTGTGTGTGTTTAGAAGTAAAAAAATATTCTGAATAGGTTGCAGTTAAATGTCCCATGAGCAACATTTGTCTGTGGGATTTGGTTGAATTGAACTGGGTTTTCCTTTAATCCACCCGACACGTCCGATATCCCCTCTGTGCAGATCATGCTGTTTGACCAGGAGAACTTCCAGGGCAGGATGATGGAGGTCCAGAATGAGTGTATGAACGTGTGTGACCGTGGCATGGATAGAGTGCGTAGTATCATTGTGGAGTGCGGCCCGTAAGTTCCCACGCAGAGAAGTGATTTCAGCTCCTCATACCTCTTCACCTCCCTTCTTCATGTGTGTTTTTCTTCTCTGCTGCTCTTTTTCTCCCTTCCTCTGTGTTTAACCCCTATACCTGCCCCACCCGCTCTAGCTTTGTTGCTTTTGAGCAGACCAACTTCCGTGGCGAGATGTTCATCCTGGAGAAGGGAGAGTATCCTCGCTGGGATACCTGGAGCAACTCCTACCGAAGCGACTGCCTCATGTCCCTCAGGCCCATCCGCATGGTATCTCAACATTAAAGCTTAGTGAAAACATATGTAAGAATGGATCATAATCCAGAATATTGCTAAGTGGAAATATGCATTTCAATAATTTCTACTACCACCCAAGCAGATTTTAATGGACCATGTAAATTTGGTTGTGAAGTGAAAAGTGAAACGCTTTCAGTATAGGAAGGATTTCTACATCCACTAATTCAGCTTTCCAAGCTGAACAAATCTCAGCTTTCATTGTCTCTTTTTATAGACCAGAATTGTGACCACATCAGACTGGCTAAACAAAGACTGGACTTTCAGTGTTTTTACTTAGCCTACATTTAGACGGCATTTGACAGGATATGTCCCTGTTCACCAAACCTTGTTCACTGTTGGATGAAGTAAGCATAAATTTAAGGAGGTTAGAGGCTAAACAAGATCAAGTTTAGAACTAATGATCTAAATTTATCAAAAAGAAAAAAACCTTGTAATTCTTAAGCTCGGCATTGCCAGTACATTTGGTGCATTTCTATATTTAAATGCAAACTATTTCTGCCATATCAGTATGGTTATAAAAAAAAAGAAAGAAAAAATACAGTAAAGATGGCCTATACTGGAAAAACTTGATGAACCTAAGTTCTAGTCACTCAGAGTTAAAACTGGAACAACACTGCCCTCTTTAGTCACTGACATCACTGGTACAATGTCAGAAATAAATCCTGGCTCCTGGAATCCTGAGATCATGTCTCTTTGGATGCTTTTCCTTTCTGCAGGACAGCTTGGAGCACAAGATCTGCCTGTTTGAGCTCTCCGACTTCAAGGGCAACAAGATGGAGATCCAGGAGGACGATGTGCCCACCCTCTGGGCGCATGGCTTCTGCGACAGAGTGGGCAGCGTGAGAGTGCCAGGAGGAGCGTGAGTGGACATACTCATTCTCTTTTGTTGCAGCTTAAAATCACTTGGTTGGACAGATAAATACTTACAGATTGTTTTTAAGGCAATTTTAAACAGAAATATGGTAATACTAATGTAGACTCCTAGGTGGATTTTGAATATCCTTCTGTCACAGTTGAACCTTTAAAGGGAACTAGAACTCTATTAATGTTATAATCATCTTTAAAGTCCAAAGAGATTTTTGGGACCCACAAGAATGTGTGTTTGGGAGACATTCATAGATCCGATCAAGTCCAACTTCATGGAAAGTTAAAGCTTCCAGTTGGACATTGCTACCTGAAACCTTAATGAAGAGCAAATCTACAAAAGTTGTCTTTGATTTCTCATGACAACTCAGAAATATCATCTTCAATAAGTACCTGAAACACTACTTAGAAAATTATTTTTTTTTTAAAAGAGCCTCATAATCTGTAGATTGAACTGCATTGTAAGACTCTGTTAGACTCTTTATAGGAACCCCTAAAAAAATCCTTTCTCATTTTTAGTCTGCTGTAAAATCACAAAGAACTCACTCACAAACTGCCAAATAATTCAAAGTAGGCAACAACAGAGGACCTAACAACCTCCCAAGCCTTCTGCAGGATCCATCTAACTTGGTACTTTCTTTAAATGCCACTCTGAACTTCTAGGGGACTGAAAGCACCTTAATGGCTCCTCCAATGACCAATACTGCCATTAACCCCTAGATTCTTTGTGATATACACCACTTGGAATATTGCTCCTCAAACTCCCTAAAGACTAGAACCATCTCAGTAACCTTCAACATTTTTGTAAGAAGATCATAAATGAGATCAAGTAGCTCCACAGTTGAAAGTTGACCTCGTAAAATCCTTCTCGGGGCCTCACAGAGACAAAATGGGGCTATTTGGGAAGCATTAGGATTTCAAGACTTCTTACAAGACATCCAGAACCTTATCAACTCCTGCAGCAACCAACCACTGGAAACTAAGTATCCTGGAACACACTTAACATTCGTCTCCCTCTCTGTGTCTCTTTCAGCTGGGTGGGTTATCAGTACCCCGGATACAGAGGCTACCAGTACCTGTTTGAGTGCGGTGACTACAGACACTACAATGACTTCTCCGCCTTCCAGCCCCAGATCCAGTCCATGCGCCGTATCAGGGACATGCAGTTCCACCAGAGAGGATGCTTCACCTTCACCACTGCCAGCAAATGAAAGACACCTGTTGCCCAGCTGGTGCTGCTGTAGCTCTCTCAGCTTTTTATCTCTCCAAACTTCTTCTTTCTCCAATTCTCTGGTACTTTCCTTGACCTCTAACATCGTTGCTCCATCCCAAAGGAAAGAGAGATCGAGAGCAATACACTGGACATCCTTAAGTGACTTTTTATGGTGCTAAAAAATAAACATGTGAAAAAACCTGATCCCTGTTTGACTGAATAACATTTATTTATTTGACAGAAGATTATATATTTTGTGCTTTTACTCTATCTATCTATCTATCTATCTATCTGTCTATCTATCTATCTATCTATCTATCTATCTATCTATCTATCTATCGTCAAATATTAAGGTGGGTCTCGTTAGAGAGAGTTATAAAAAGAGACAGGGAAAAAAACAGCAGTGTAAACTACATTTATGACACATCCAACACTGGTTTATAATGTAGCACATCAGAAATTTTTTTATCATTTCCTAAATATTTGCAAGGAAATCCTCCAATGATTTCTGTTTTTTAAAGAAATTAATTAATAAATAAAGCTACATAAGAGCTCTTGCTTTAGTTGCAATAATGGAGTGTAAATGCACTGGGGAAAAAAGATATTGCTCAAAATTTGTTTTTACTCTGACGTATCAATAAGCATTGGTATGCATACAAATACAGTGCTGAGTATTTTTTCGTTTTGTAATTTGTAGATGCTTTAAATAATCAAACAATAGACTGAGATGTCCTAACCAACCTGGGACTGTATTGATATAGATTTGCCCCCTGTAGTCTAGAGGAAAATAAAAATAATAATGATTTACGTTAGTCTCATTCCTGAACGAGATGACATGACTGTTTTGTCCCTATGAACAACTTTAGCAACCCCAAAGCGTTGCAGAGATCTCACAGTTGTCTTGTTTCCTTGGTTTTCTTGTCAAATCTGCTGTTTACGAGTCACAGTAAATCTAACAGTGTGTCACGTGATCCACGTCGCTTCCTCTGTGTTCCTTAAATGTGCTCGGAAATTGTATAATCTAGAACTTGATTGCTCATGTAATCTTAGAAGGACCAACCAAATTGTTACCAGATCAACATGATTAATTTTTTTATTGAAATCAATTTGATTAGGGTATTTTAAGACTTTTATATCAATAGAAATGAGTAACTCATAAAGCAAAAATGTGTTTCCATCCCAATATGTAATGATGTTAACCATAGAACCTGAAGGTAACACGGCATTTCATAAACTTTCATTCGGAGAATTGTACCGTCAGGAAGGTAGAGGTACCATGTCTGCACTGTTTAAAGCTAGAAAGGGTGAGTTTTTAAAAGACAAGACACACGGAGGACCAATGACATGCTTTAAGCCAAACCAGCGAATCATATTAGAGAAATTTTAGTAGCACGAGAGCTATGTAAAAACGTTCCAGTGTCATGTATTACCAGCCTTATACTTACACATTGGTTTATGCAATATCTGTATCTTGTGTAATTTAGCCACTGGGGGAAATAAATCAGTCTTATTTCCCTATCTGCCTCCCATGCTCGCCTATTTGAGCGGTATTTCCTGTTAGTTCGTTTACTAACTTACGCTTTCATCTTATTTGTATAACTTATCGACTGGTTGCTTACTCATATTGATATAAGTAGAGCAGCGAGTGTTGCTGTTCGATTCAGTGGTTTGAATGTTTGATGAAGGTGACCAATGGTGGGAATGACCTTTCACCCAAATAAGCAAACGCTAGCTGGTTAGCTAGTGGTGCGTTTAAAGACCCCGCTGCTGGTCAGTGTGGTCTCATCAGCTGTGTTGTGATAAAGCACCCTGAATTGTTTCAATGAGGGGAAAAAGGGATGCCACTCTAATTCATTCATTTATATGTTAGGATAAAAATATAAGCAATGCATAAAACAATTAATTTATATAACATAATACATTCCAAAAATAAAGAAGAAAACTGACGGAATGAGTAAAATGCATCAGTTCTTGTTTTTTGAATCTGATCTATGAACTGAAATGTATTACAACCCTCTGCGAAAAACTTCAAATCATATCTTTTGAGTAACTTGGCTGTTATCCCATTTCTTGTGAAATTTATTTATTCAGTGTGAATAAATAATATTTTAAAAAAATCATCAGTGTGCCTTTAGTCAGAGCCCAGCAATATAAATTATGTTCTAATCATAACCCCCCCCCCTTTTTTTCAAATCAGCTGCTTCAGCTAAATAATTCCACTGATAAAGATAAAGTTTATTGTTTTGTTCGTGTCACCAACAGTAGGAGGGGAAAAAAACATTTGGGAGGTTTGCATTAGTTTCTTTGGACAGTGAGTTTAACAGCTTAACATTCTGGGTCTATAAAGCATCAGTTTAAAGAAAAAAGAAATTCCATCCATCGTTTTCCACTTATCCCGGGTTGGGTCTTGGAGCCAGCATTTTAAATTCACACTTCCTTCTCCCCAGCCATTTGGGCCAGTTTTTCAGGGAGTCCCAAGGCATTCCCAGGCCAGGTGAAAAACAAAACATCCCTCCAGCCTGTCCTGTGTCTTGCTCTGGGTCTCCTCCTGCTGGGACGTGCACAGAACAACTCGCCTGGGAGGTGTCCCAAGCCAACTAGCTCCTCTCAATGTGGGGGAGCAGTGTCTCTCCTCTGAGCCCCCCTGGATGTCCAGATTTCTCAACCCATCTCTAAAGGACAGCCCCGACACCCTGCAAAGGAAACTTATTTTGGCTACTTGTATCCGCAGTCTAATTCTTTGGGTCACTCCCCAGAGCATGTCACCACAGATGAGGGTCAGAACGTAGGTTTACTGGTAGATCGAGAGTTTCGCCTTTAGGCTCAGCTCTATCCTCACCACAACAGACTGGTAGAGTGTAGCGCTGGATGATACTAAAAAAAAGCATATCAATAAAAAGGAAAGCCAGATTGATCCATATCAATAATTATCGATAACTATCAAAAAATGTGGAAGTTAAGGAAAAGGAATATAGAATCATCACTTGTACTTTGTGGCACTTCCTCTGGCTTTTTTACCATATCTCGTTCATGTGAAAGGCTCAATATCAACATCATCTCCTTTGCCGGTTCAGAACTTAACACTAAATCTCGGTTTCATCCAACTAGTCACAGACCATGGCTACTTCTCCTCAGCCCACTGGACCTTTGTTTTCATCTGTTCAGTTGTTAATGATGGTTCCAGTTTGGTTTCTAGGTATAAATCATAATTTTCGTCTGGTCATTTTTTTCCATTGGGTCACATACATTGACTCCTGTTTGTGTCCATTCCCGCTTTCATTTAATCTGTTGTTTATTTTCATGGCACATTGCTTAATTTCTCATTCCAACACTTTGATATCTTCTCTGCTCATCTACTTGCTATAAAAGAAAGATTATCATTTCAAAAACATGTATTTTTAATCTGCTGTTAAATAAATAAGGAATTTCTGTTTTCAGTGTGGACCAAAGTGCAGATGGATGAGCACTGGGCTTCACAGCCACAGCACACACACTGTGTTGATCCCTGTATGTGTTCCTCTGTCCCTCAGTTCTAGACTTGTGTCTTAGCGGCTGCCGGGGTCTTTCCCAGCTGGCGGAGCTGCCGGAGACTCATCAGTTACTAAGGCAGACATGCAGAGACTATGCAGACAGAGAACTGGCCCCCATCGCTGCTAAACTTGACAAAGAGCATATTTACCCTGCTAAACAGGTACCAGAAGACACACACTCATTCATTTTTCTGCCCATATTAGGAGTTTTAATTGACTTCCATTCATTTTATTAACTGCATTTATTAGGGATGCAACAATACCACTTTTTTTAAGCCAATACGATACCGATACTTGTATCAGAGTACTTGCTGATACAGAGTACCAATGCCGCTACATCCACCACAAAAAAAAAAACTGCAATGAATTGGAAGGCAGGTTTTATTTTCTTTCCTGCTTGTTTCAACAAATGATGGGGGATTACATCAAAAATAAATTATTAATAAAAATGACAACAAAACAAAAATTTCAAGTTAAAAATTAAAATTTTCTGTGAAATTATTGCAGAGTTTCCACATTTTAAGTATTGGTTCATCATATCTGTTAACTTTAACCGATACCTATATGAGTACATTAGACGGTATCAGGGCCGATACCAGTATTGTATTGGTGCATCCTTAGCATTTATGCCTAACCCAAACACCTACCCCAACCATTACCAGTATATTCCTGATTTAAACCAAGGGCTGGCCGATATTTCAGTAACAATATTTATTTATTTATCGATAGACATGTGGTGCGATAGATAAAAGAAGGGCCGATAAAAAGTTTAATTTAAAAAGTTTCCCGTTTCCTCATAGCCTATTGGGTAGCTTAATACTACAGTCATTACTTGCAGTCATTTTGAACCGATACGGAATGCAGAAAAACACTGAATGTAAACATATAAGCCTACAGTTCAACGAAACAATGAAGATTGATTGAATTGTAATATATATATATATATATATATATATATATTACAGTTTTAAACAAGAGTCTTATGTGAATCTGACAAATAATTGGCCAACTTTTTAGGAGAAACAGCTTTGTCTCTGTTTATTTTTTAATAATCAAAAAGCGGCCTGGCAGTTTTTTTGTCATTAGACAAAGTACTGTAAGATTTCTTCTGTTTGCTTTTTTGTCACACTGAAATGTTTCAGATCATCAAACAGATTATAATATTTGATAAAGATCACTTCTGTGAGGGACTTGCAACCTGTCCAGGGTGTAGCCTGCCTCTCACCTGATTACCACTAGAGATAGGCACTACCAAACTTTGAGGATAAGATAGATGGATAAGAAGTATTCAGACCCTTTGCTCAGTATTGATTAGCAGGACCCCTTTGAGATAGTACAGCCATGAGTTCTTGGGAATGATGCAACACCTGGATTTGGGTTTCTTCTGCCATTCTTCCTCGCAGATCTTCTCCAGTTCTGTCAGGTTGGATAGTAAATGTCGGTCAACAGCCATTTACAGGTCTTTCCAGAGATGCTCGATTGGGTTTAGGTCAGGCCTTTGCCTGGGCCGGTCAAGAATGGTCACTGAGTTTTTATTATGTCACTCCTTTGTTATTTTAGCTCTGTGCCTAGGGTCATTGTCCTTTTCAAAATTTAACCTTTGGAAGAGGTTTTTTTTCCAGTATATCACTGTACTTGGACGCATTTATCTTTCCTTCACTTGCAACCAGTCATCCTGTCCCTGCAGCTGAGCAACGCCAACATGATGCTCCCACCACCATGTTTTACTGTAAGGATTGTTTTGGGCATGTGATGAGCAGTGCTTGGTTTTCTCCAAACCTACTGCTTAGTTTTACTGCTAAAAAGTCCAATCAGAGCAGAGAATCTTAATTCTGATAGTCTGTGAGTCTTTTATGTGTTTTTTGGCAAACTGGTCGTCCCAACCTTCTTCCATTTGAGGATTATGGAGGCCACTGTGCTCTTAGGAACCTTGAGTGCTGCAGAAATTCTTTAGAAACTTTGGCCAGATCTGTGCCTTGCCACAGTTCTGTCTCTGAGCTCCTTGGGCAGTTCCTTCAACCTCCTGATTTTAATTGTGCTGAGATGCGCTGTGAACTGTAAGCTATTTTATAGACAGGTGTGTGTCTTTTCTAATAAAGTCAAATCAGTTTGTTTAAACACATCTGGACTCCATAAGAGAGGCACAACCAACTCAAGGAGGATAAGAAGAAATGGACACCATGTGAGTTTAATATGAGTGTCACTGCATAGGGTCTGAATAGTTATGATCATTTGATATTTCAGTTTGTCTTTTTTAATAAATTAGCTAAAATGTTTACATTTCAGTTTTTTTCTGTCAAAATAGGGTGCTGAGTGTACATTGAGACATAAAATTAACCTTTTACTGTAACATTTTAGCAAATGGCTGCAATGAAACATCCATTCATCCATCCATTATCTATACTGCTTATCCTTGAAGGGTTGCAGGGGGGCTGGTACCTATCTCCAGAGTTCAATTGGCAAGAGGCGGGGTACACCCTGGACAGGTCTCCACTCCATCGCAGGGGAACATAGAGACTCACAGGAAAAACAACCATAAATGCACACTCTCACACCAAAGGACAATTTAGTTCTTGTAATTAACCATGTTATTGTTGTCTGCCATTAAAATGAGTTTGATCTGATGCATTAACTGCAAGAAAAAAAATGAGGACGTCTATGTCGAGGCAAATACTTTTTCATCAAACTATAGGAGTTGGTGTCTTAACAAATCCTTTTTTTAGGATACATACCTCACAGAGAATGTGGCTTTTCTGTTTCAGATAAAAGAATTGGGGGCGATGGGTGTGATGGCCATTGAGGTACCAGAGGAGCTGGGTGGAGCAGGAATGGACTACTTGGCTTACAGCCTGGCCATGGAAGAAATAAGCAGAGGCTGTGCTAGCACGGGCGTCGTGGTATCCGTTAATAATGTAGGTACAACCAGTTGGCATGAAGGGCAAGTTGGATAGAAGCGGTCTAATGTTGGGGCTTTTGTTCTCTTCTCCTGCTGTGCCTCAGTCTCTCTATATTGGGCCAGTTCTGAAGTTTGGAACAGAGGAACAGAAGAAACAATGGATCACCCCGTTCAGTACTGGAGAGAAGGTTGGCTGCTTTGCCCTTAGCGAGCCAGGTAACCTTATGCTCTTCACTTTCTACAATGTCAGTATTTTTCTAAGCGCAGTATGTTAAGATAAAAGAGCATCATGTGAAAGAAAAACATTTCTGGTATAGTTCATTGATCTGGAAACAAGGTAGCTGCACAGGTGAGCCAAAGGAACAGAGAGGGAGTTTAACAACACAATGAAGCACAGTAAAAGAGAAAAGGTGCGCCCAAAGTTCAGGGGGAGATTAGAACTGACAGAAAATAGAAAAGGTGTCAGGGCACACTATATACTTTTCACAAGTCTTAATATTATCAGGGTTATTGATCACCAGCAGAGGGTGGAGAATCTGCAGCAGGAGTGGGTTATGGTGAGAAGAAATGATTGGCGCACTGGATGAAAAGTTTGACAAACAGCATATGTGCAATGAGAAATGTGAATGGGAGAAATAATTGAAGGATAAAGTGAATAATGGATTAGACAAAAAGGAATAATAAGGAATAATAAAGACGGCTGCAAGTTGCTATGCCTACTCTGTAGTGCACAAACCAGCGCTTTTTCCAGCTGATCTATCTGTATTTCTGATCCCCCTCTGAGTTTAAAGCCACAAACTAGGGAAAGAAAATTGATAAAGCTCTGCAAAAGACACAAATGCATGTTTTATTGTAAGCTAGACTGCATAAATTTTGCATGCCAAGTTTAGGTTTCAGCATATGATTGTCATGATAAAAAGAAAGTACACCCTCCATTAGTCCAAAGTCGGTCCTCAAGGGCAAGTATCCTGCATGTTTTAGCTCTTTCCCTTGTTCAACACTCCTGAATCAAATAATGGTTCATTATCAGAGCATATGCAAGTGTTTGACAAGCTGAGGAGATAGCTAGACCAATTGAATCAGCTGTGTTGGAGCAGAGACTCATCTAAAACTGGTAGCACATCAGTCCTGGAGGACTGGAGCTGGACACCCCTGAGCTACAGGGCTAGGCAGCATAATCAAGGTATAATAATACAAAAAAAGGGTGGTCTGCGCTGTGATCAATATGGCTATTATGAGGTTGAATATTTCTCCACATCCTTCAGAGGAAAGGGAGGAAGGTTCTGTGGAGGAGGTGAGTGTATCATTTTGAGATGATGGCTCGTGAGTTGCAAACTCGCCACAGAGGTGTGGCTGAGACTGAGCTTCTTTTATACTCCACAGCGGCAGACATAAAGACAGGACTAGTAGACACTCATTTATATAGTTTATCACAAAAATTAAAATTTTTAATCTAATTAATTACAGGCTTTGTAAATAATGAATCGAAATTAATCGCATTTTAATCGCACATAAATATTTGACCTGAGAAAAGTGAGAATTTTCTTCACATGGATTTTTAGTATGAATGATGACTGAATACATAAGTTTAAGTTATCAGAAAAAATTAAAAGATATCATTCTGTCAGAACATCGACAAGAGAATCATGGAGAAAGCGGAAATGTCTCTCAGATAGAAATAGATAAATGAACACGGTGATGACCAGCAAGCTGCAGCGCACCACCATCTTCCCTCCTTGCAGAGCGCACGCAGTGACAGAGTAGATGAGACCGCTCCGTCACGAAACCTTCCTGAAAGGAAGAAATAGCTGCAGCATAAGTTTTAACTGTAGTGAAAGCTACATTTGTCCATCAGCTGCTGGAGGAATGACAGCACGTGGCTTAGCGGACATGAAACGGGATCTGTGCCTTTTCTCTGCGCACCAGTGCTGGAAGGCTGCGGTGCATAAATAGGTGCGATTAAAATGTGTTAAAAAAATGTACGCGTTATTTTTGTGTAATAAATGAATCTTAATTAACGCGTTAATGTCCCGGCCCTAATTGAAATATATTCAGGCCTGATGTCCTGACATGTAAGAGGTTGCGCTTTCTTTTTTATGTGAATGTATTCTTTGTTTCAGCCAGATGAATTGTCAAAAATGTTCACCCAAATCTCAGGAAATGGCAGCGATGCTGGGGCTGCCTCCACCGTGGCCCGTCAGGAGGGAGAAGAGTGGGTGCTGAACGGAACCAAAGCTTGGATCACCAACAGCTGGGACGCGTCCGCTACGGTGGTGTTCGCCACCACAGACAAGAAACTCAAACACAAGGCATGGCATGGAACACAACGTTGCTCCCTCTGCGGAGAGGAGGAATCAAAGTAATAATTCAGTGCCCTTATTGTGTCTTAATCCCCCCCCCCCCCCCTCTATGTCTGCAGGGAATCAGTGCCTTCCTGATCCCCATGCCACACCCTGGACTTTCTCTTGGAAAAAAGGAGGACAAGCTGGGCATTAAAGCCTCATCCACAGCTAACATCATCCTGGAGGACTGCAGAATCCCCCTAAACAACATGTTGGGCCCCCGCGGTGCTGGATTCAAAATTGCTATGGTATGTTAAAACATCCTCATGCCTTCAGGAACATCCACAAAACTATTTTTCTCTGAGATAAATGGTAAATAGACTGAACTTATATAGTGCTTTTCTAGTCATACTGACAAAGCACTTTTAGACTGAAGCCACATTCACCCATTCACACTCACATTCATACATCGATAGCCAACATAGCTCGGTAGGACGATGTAGAATTTTTGGGGTTAGGTGCCTTGCCCAGGGGCATATCAACATCGACATGTGACTGGAGGAAGCTGGAATCGAACCTACGACCCTCCAATTGCAAGTCAACTACTCTACCACAGTCGCCCACAATATGCTAATATAATGCTTGGGAAATCTTGTGGAGAACCTCTCTTCTGCAGAGAATTTAAAATTGAGGATGGTAAACCCTGAAGGAGTATGATAGGTGCAGATATCTGTGGACAGGTTAAGACCGAGAGCAGATTTGGACTTGATGCGTGTGAACGTTGTTTTCTTTACATCTTTCTATTTTTATATAAAAATAAAATGATTAAAAAAATTAAAGCTTCAGTTCCATATGTACAGTTGTGATTTTTAAACTTGCTGGAGCAGTATTTTTTCAACCCTGGTCCTCAACATACACTGTCCTGCATGTTTTAGATGCTTCCCTGCTTTAACAGGCCTGCTTTAGATTATTCAAAAGAAAAGACTGTTGATTAGTCATTAATTGAAATCAGGTTTGCTGAAGCAGGAAATAACCTAAAACATGCAGGACAGTGTACTTTGAGGATCAGTGTTGACAAATTAGACATTTAGGAGCTGTCATGACAACTTATTAGAGGTTTCAGCTTTATTCTATGTAGAGCTCTGCTCTGTTTTCTTTTTATTTTAGCTGCAGACATGCATCTTGATTTATATGATTAGATTTTTTATTTACTGTGGTCTGTTCACCATCATGGTGACAGTTGAGATGATCCTTTTTTTTTTATTATTATTTTATTTTATTTTTACACCAAACAGAAATTGGGTCAGGTCTTATTTTAAGAGTTTAAGAGATTTGGGTTGACATGTGATACACGGGTAAAACAAAAAAAATTGCTCATAATCATAAATGATTAAATGCTTCAGAATGCAAGCAGGGATGTCTTTAGCTCTCCCCATCACGTAATGCAAATGAGTGAGGAAATGAACAGTTAGCCCAGTAGTTACATGCTCCACCAACAATGACTGCTTGTCAATATGAAGTTCTGCCAACATTTAACTCTTAGTGCTGCTTCAGTTTGATAAGTTTTTGTCACTCTGATGATCGGCCCTCTGTTATAATTAGAGCCAGGCATGCAGAGGCTGTAAGAAACATTATGGTAGTGAATGGAAGTAGCTGAAAGTCTTAGTTTATGATCAGTGAGTGTTCTGCACTTCAATAACATCACTGAGAGCTTGGGTTTAAAATATACTCAAGTTTCTCCTGCTGGTGTTTACACGAGGTCTGTGCTTATGTCTGAAAAAGTGGCATGAACTATCTGTGTCCTTCAGCAAACCTTGGACAGTGGTCGGATCGGCATCGCAGCTCAGGCGCTCGGCATCGCACAGGCTTCTCTGGACTGCGCCGCCGACTACGCGCACAAGCGAACTGCATTCGGAGCGGCCATTGGCAAACTGCAGGCCATACAGGTCAGCCAAGCCCCACTTTTCCTTTATACTTGACCTGCTGTTCAAGGGAAGCCAATGCAAAGTTCAGCCTAATTCATTTTAATCAACTGTTAATCACCAGTTAATAACAGATGCCTGAAAAAATATGAGTTTAAACCTTTAGTCTGACTCATCATCACCAGTTGTCTGAGCCACTCTACTAAACTGTGAGGCCTCAAAGGCTAGTGTTAATCCTTCAGACTGAATAAAAAGGTTTAGTGCTAACTCTTGTTTTCCCTTTTCTTCACATGATCCAGTTTAAACTGGCTGACATGGCCGTGGCAGTGGAGAGCGCCCGGCTGCTCACCTGGAAAGCTGCAATACTTCGAGATGCAAAGAAACCCTTTACTAAGGTAAACCGTGGCCCTCTGTGCAACCGATAGAACAATCACAACAGGTTTTGTTTTCAGACTGAATTCGTTCAGTGAATTCATGCATTATATGTTGTCTTTTGTCCTCATGTTTAGACTGTATCGCTGCAATTTTTAGACTCCTTAAGAGTTTGGATGTTGAAATTACTCCAGAAAAATGGAACACAAGTGAATATTCACTGATTTGTTGTCTGAATTAATTTCCGTTACATGTATAATACATGTATAATAATTGAAACAACAATGATACATTTTATTTATAAACGCCTTAATACACAAAAGGACACTTTACTGCAATGAAAAACAAAAACAAAACAAAAAAATACTCAAAACCTTAAAGAATGCAAAAAAAGGGCAATAGGGCAACAGTAGTCCTAAATATTAGGTGGTTATAAACAGGTAGGGTTGAGTCTGGATTTAAAAGTGGAGAGAGAGTCAGAGTTTTCCACTGGGGACGCTTTAGACCTGAATGGTATGGCCTGGTATGGCCTAGAACGGGTTGGTTGTGTTTCCATTACCATCTCAGAAGAACGGCAGTGGGCAGAGAATATGGGTGGGCTGAGCTTAACAAAAGCTCCAGCACAAAGCAGTCACAACACCGCTCACCTTACATCTCTCAGGCATTGATTCGTTCATGCCTCCAGCTCCTGATCTGTGTTCTTCATGCCAGTACTGATCTAAGCAGCAATCATCCAGTTTGTTCAGACTCAGAATTTGCTGCCTTGCAGCTAATTCCGCACTGTAATCACAGCGGATCCTGCTTCTGTTACTACACTGGCTTCTCACTCCCCGACACCACGGGACTTGCTGCTGGCTTCTCCCTACTGTCATGCACCAACTTCGCCTGCTGCCACTACCTGATGAAAGCCTGTGTGTGAAAGGCGATAACAGCCCCGATCGCAGCTCCATTCCTCTTGGTGACCTGACAACAATCTGCCATCACTCACAGTTTTCCAATGTCCTAGATGTCAAAGCTGTAGCCGATAACAAGCCATTTTTTCCCCCTGCTGCTGCTTTAGCTGCAGCCCTTATCAATGCAGATTCTCCCTGTCAGCTTTCAGCTTCAGCTTTATCAAAACCACAACCCTCCCTAAATGCTATAAAGCAGTTTCTAAAACACTTTTTTTTTAATATGGAGCTACTTAACGCAAAGAAAAGTATAACCTCCCCGACTCTTTGAATGTTTCCACTTTTATGGAAAACATTTCTGATCTTAGTGCTGTTACTGTTATTACAATCTGAGACATCACTTCAAACAAACAGTTCCAGGCCAATCAGTGGCTACTGCCGCTAGGTAGGAGTGAGAGGGACGTCAGATTACTGGACCAATCAGTCTATAGGCGGGCATGTTGGCTCCCATCGGAATGCTTCGGACCAAGGCAGAGGTAGTCCAAAAAAATGGGTCGACTCGGACCGGACACAGGTAATGGAAACTCCAGAACTGTCCGAAGCTACTCGTTCCGTACTGTACTGGCCCTATTGGAAAAGGGGA